>JBCNJP010000003.1:60937511-61004693 GCA_039602395.1 Deinandra increscens subsp. villosa | reverse complement strand
GCGAGCATCCTGAAATAATATAACCAATTGTCCTGTATTTTAGGGATTCTCCCAACTAAGCCAATATGAACGTTGTGGACCACTTAGTCCACGTTCTATATCATTTGTCCGAGTCTTTAGGCTTGTCTACACGTTTCTTTGACCCTGCAATTAATAAGACACATGGGAAAAACAAACGGGTTAGTTGATAACTGTAATTCAGGATGCTCGAACCTGCCAGGATCCTGAACTTGCATAAGGATACCAAACCATTTGAGCTGCCGCCAGGATCCCGGATTATCAGCCCTAACAATAATGTAACCATTTTTTTTCCATAACACACATCCCTTAACATAATGTAACAAATTTTTTTTCCCATAAGACAAACACGTGATTGATGAAAAGTTAGTATTTAAGGGCTTGAAGTGTGATGAAAAAATGAATGTAAAAGTGGGCTAAGTGGGCTAGATTTCGGTCTCGGGATATCCCAAATCCCGACCGAACCGAGGATCCAAAAGACCGAAAACCGAATATTGGGTCGGGTCGGGATACGGTCCGAATTTTATGAATTTTCGGGAATCGGGTCGGGTCGGGAATCGGAACGGGAATCTCGGTTTCCCGACTTTGCTGACCCCTAGGTTAAACTAAAGTTCGAGCGGAAAGTTGTTCGGGTTGAACTTCAGCCAAAAAACGATTTTGCTTTAAAACATAAAAACTTCCATTTCTTTCATTTCCAACCAAAATCCTGTTTGACTCAAATCCAAAATACTTCATGGTTTGGCTTTACACAGGTGAGATTCTACCTGTGATCTTTCTTTGAAAATCAGTTTTTGGTATTTGAGCAAGTTTTGGTTTTGAAAGATGTTGGACTTTACTCAATGGGTTGAACAAACACATGGCAGCAAGGTGCCCTTTTTCACCACAGAAAACACATTGAAGACTTCTGGCTTCATAAAACTCATTTTTCCTAGGAGACTCATTTTTGGTAATTTGCTTGTAATTTAATTGACCAAGTCTTTGATTTTGACTTCCCTTTGGTTGTTCAGGTTGTTTTCCTCCAACTTTTGAATCCTTTGATTCATAGATAGTTGGAGGTGGGACAACAATTGATGGTTTCAAAATTTTTGATTAGTCAACTAATGCAGATGTGCTTGCATTATTGACTTCAGGCTTCTTTGTTTCAACATATTTTTCAGTGCTTGACTGTGATGAGGTGTCATCAACAGTGAGACTAACTTTGCATTCTGTTGTCAGGGCTTTGATTGATTCAATTGCAGGTGAGTATTCAATTGGTGGCTCAACACTGTTATAGCCAACACCAGTTTTCCCATACATCCCTCCCATCCATAGTTTCTCAGCCTTCTTATTTGCAGTTTGAAACTTATCACAGGTGAACAAAGCATCTTTTAGTTTTATTTCAAGAAAATCAACCTTAGCCTTAGCTTCTTTGGTTTCTTTTCTTGATTTTTCAAGTTTTGACAACAAATCATCCAGTTGTGTTTCAAGAATGGAGTTGGTTTGCTTTAACTGTTCAAATTCTTTGTTTAAGTTGTCAATCTTAGTAATGTAAGATGACTCATTTTTCTTAAAGCATTTTTTTAACTCATTTAAGTTTGAAACTTCATCAATCAGATATGTGTTGTGATTTCTGTACTTTGTCACTTGTTCAATGCAGGCAGGGCTGCATAAGTTTTCTAGAACTTTTTCAGGAATTCAATTTACCAGATCAGAAGGAGAATCTTGTTTGGCCATCAAAACATGGTTGATAGGCTCGAACTCAGCTAGAAAGTCCCCCCATTCAACACATTCAGTTTGGTTTGCCACAGCAGCAACCACATTCTGATGGTTTTGACTTCCGGCTGGTTTTGGTTGGGTGAGTTGTTGTCATGAACTATGAGCAGAGTTGTTGCTTGAATTGTTGTGGTTGTTTCCACCATGATTTTTCATCTGAGTTTCACCCCGATTCTGTCCTTCCCTTCTTGGTTGAGGGCACTCTCTTGCAAAGTGACCAAGTTGGTGACAGTTGTAGCATTTCACCTTGCTTTTGTCTAGGCCAATGTGAGCACCTTTTGCTCCTTTGTAAGTTCTATCCATTTCTTCTAAGTCATCAACACCTATACATTCTAAGTCTTCACGAATGAAGCCTTGGTATGAGTTAGTTGCTACATAAGCATTGTGAGAGTTATCAAAAGAATTTGAAAACCTCTCTTGACACCTTGGTGTCTCAGGGAAACTGACTATAGGTGACTGGTAAGAAGATGAATTTGAAGATCTTTGGTTTTGAAAATCAGTAGTTACTAGAGCAGTTGAAAACAACTGAGTTGATTCAGAAGACGAGTTTTGCTTAAGTTACTGAGTATGCCATGAAGTTTACTAAGTCTCATCTTTTTCAAAATTTCACATTTTCTGATGCTTACAGTGTAAACTGTCCACACAGAAGGCAGAGAACGTAAAAACTTTCTGTTTACATCGACCTGATCTAGTTTTACATCTACTTTTTGCAGTTCATCAAGTAAGGAAACAAATCTCAAGTACTGGTTGGTCATAGATTCACCAGATTTGTAGGTAAAGTTCTCATATTTCTGTTTTAAAACATCTTTCTTGTTTTCTTTAACCTCACTGGTTCCTTCATACACTTCACTTAAGGCATTCCACAGGCTATGTGCAGTTTTGTAACCCTTAAACACACTTAAAATGGAGTTGGGAAGTGCAGCCTGTAGAGTCCAATATGCCTTATAGTCAAATTCGAGAGCAGCATAGTCAGATTCAACATATTTATCTAAAGGTTTTGGTATCTTGACTTCAGCGTCATCAGCAGATGGAACTGTGGGAGAATAAGGACCTTCAGTCAAGGATTTCCATATACGGCGATCTAAGATCCTAACAAACCCTTCCATCCAGAGTTCCCGGTACCAAAGTCATCAGGAGTGAACATTGGAAGTTGGTTAGCACAACCGTTTGAACATCCCAAACTGAGTTCATTCATTTTGAAAAACTTTTGAAAGACAAAAACAACAAAGCTTGTAAAGTAAACAAGTAGAGTATCAACTTTGAAGCACTAGAAGTCTTCAAAGTGGGAGCCAAAGCTCTGATACCACTTGTAGGATCGGTGTTAATTACTGTTTAACTTAACAAGAAACCCTCTACTTGTAAATATAACCCTGTGGAATTAAAGTTATATTTTACTTTACTTAAGCAAGTCTTAGTTCTCTTGTGTAATGTAAGTGTTTGATTGCATAAGGATAGTAACAACGAAGTAAGAAATACTCGACACTATTTGCATTAACTCAAGTTTACACTATTACAAGTTGATCGAGAACTGTGTGTAAAACTAAAAGCTAACTAAGCTATATATAGTGCAGATGAGATCAATGACAGCCATTGATCTCAAACGATTTAATCTAAACAGTTAAACAAAAGTCAAATACAAACAACCAAAAGAATAATATTCGACATATGGAATATCTTGCGTGTGATCAGCAACATACTACTTTAGGAGAGCGGCTTTGATATATTTGGAAGCAACCGAGACATTTTTGCAGGATTGGACAACTGAAAAGACTTCTTAGGAAAAGTCCGGTTGAACTCATTATCTGGTGGATAATCGAGTTCACCCGGAATATTTGCTATAGGACAAAATGGCTTCTTCCGGTTGAACTGCCAGTTCCGCTTGAACTTGAGACTTTCGCTCGAACTTCAACTTCAGCCGGAACTGCTCAAAATTGGCTTTCAACCGGAAATCTTCAAAGGGATATTCCTTACAAGTTTAAGCTAAATAAGAAGGCTAAGAATCAATCTTAGCCGTTATATCTTCAATCTAATTAAGAAAGAATGAGGGACAATTTAGGAAATTTACATTTTTTTATCAACTTCCCCCATTTTTAAGCCTTCATAACTTTTACATACGTCAATATTTTTTTTATAAAAATTATACCAAAAAAACAAGCATTTTTTATCTTTAAAACACGTACAGTGTTGCTATATATAAAATTAAAACAAATTACTATTTTGATTTGAACGTTTGACACAATGAGCTGAACATGTGACATAATGATTTGAATATTTTGACACAATGATTTGAAAATTTAACACAATGACGAGTATTTGACACAATGACGCACTAGGAAATCAAAAAAGTATTTTTTATATAAATAAGGAAAATTGGAATTAAATAATCCCAACTTTTTCATATTGGCCGGCAATAATCCCACTTTTCAATATAACCCACAATGGTCCCAACTTTTCACTTAATTATTTAAAATGGTCCCGCCATCTAAAAAACTAACACCGTTAGTTTTTAATCCTACGTGGCGCTGACGTGGCGTAGATTTAATTATTCATTTTTTTAATTAAGTAATTTCCACGTGTTATACATAAAAGAAAAAGACCCTCGTTCCCCTTTCCACGTGATAACCGGACACCTTAGCTTCCGATTCAAGTCCGGCAAGCACCAACTCTGACGCCGGCAACTTCCCACCTAAAATCTCATTAACAGCGACAGCGGCGGCGATGGCGCTGGAGACACTGGACCCTAGACTGCTTCTTAAAGGGAGGCCCTTTTCGAGCGAGATAGAGAGAGAGTCCGGCGGATCGGATGTTGAGCATGAAGACGGAAATCGCGGCGATTCCAGCGCAATTCCAGGTGGGATTTTTACTGAGTTTTTTAGCGGAGTTGCCTGTGCCGGTGATGTGGGAGATTGAAAGCTCGCTGGGGTTGACTTGGAGGTCGATTTTGAGGGTGACGTGGTCGTCGATTCCGTCGACGGCGCAACCAAGGAAGTCGAAGCTGGGGCCGAGGTTGGCGACGGTGGCGGCGGCGAAGGATTTGACGGAGGTGAAAACGGGTTCGGGTTCGGGTTCGGGATTTGGATTTGAGATTGAGAGATTGCAGCGGAAGGATGAGGGGAGACGAAGGTGGGGAAGATTAGTGGGGAAGATTTTGATGGAGCTGGCTTGATTTTATTAAATGAATATTAAGAGGAAAATGACATTTAAATGACATGGAATAAACATTTAAAAAAATAAAAAAAATACACGTCAGCGCGCCACATAGGATTAAAAACTAACGGTGTTAGTTTCTTAGATGGCAGGACCATTCTAAATAATTAAGTGAAAAGTTGGGACCGTTGTGGGTTATATTGAAAAGTGGGATTATTGTAGGCAAATACCCAAAAGTTGGGATTATTTAAATCCAATTTTCCTATATATAACAAGACTGTACGCGTTTTAATGATAAAAACACTCATTTTTATGGTGTAATTAAAAAAAAATATCATATCTAACAGTTATGAAGGTTTAAAAAATGAGGGGAACTTGATAAAAAGTCAAAAAATGTCCTTCCACATTTTTGCTATTTCTCTTTATTTCTACACAGAAAAATTCTGGGCCATGAATCTTCATCTAATTAAAGATCTAGTGGTTAAGATGGTTTCTTAGCCTTCTTATCCTAATAATATTTCTTACAATAATCTCTCTCACAATGCAAAAGTATCTTAAGTAATACAACTATTATCTAAGTCTGATATCATTATAGCAAACTAAGTCTCAAAATTTCTAGTAAAATAAACAAAAAGTGACTCCCTACGACTTATCACACATGCAGTCAAAACAATCAGTTTTTGTCGTAGTTTAAACACCTGAAATACACGTCTCAAACACGACAACAATTTTACCGTCGAGTCATAACCGCACAATCATCATTTAAATATACAGATTAGAACATTATGCCTGTTTAGAAATACAAAACAAAACCAGAGCGTTACAGGACGACAAATCCACGTGGATGTAGCATACGCATTTGCGTTTTAATAACTCTAAAACAACTTCGACACCACACCTTGTTTTCCATAATAAACAAGACATGAATTCCACCAAGTGGAGAAAAGTAGAGGGTCGTGTGAAGTCGTCAAAGCACAATCAAACTCTATATGTCACTTAGTCCCACACCCGTGTGCTTCAAGTGGGTTCGTGGCTAACGTCCAATCGTAAATGACATCACGATCTAGGATTTTTCAGATCCAGATATAACTAAGTGTATTTCCCTCTAATATAGCATGGATCCATCCGTACGCACATAAGTTCTGCATTATGCGGTTCCTAAGACCGCTACTTAATGGTCTGGAGGATGTGCGACCTACTAGTAATTATCAAAATGTATACTTTGAAAATAAATCATCATCATTTGAAAGTGTGGAAATCTTGTTACCATTCTCATGGAAATCTTGTTACCATTCTCATTGTCACAACACCATATATATATAACAATGTAGTGTTTGACCTAGCCTTAATTTACAATATTCTATGATCATTTACTAAAATAATACATATATATAATAATACACTAATACACCCTTGCAGTCGAAACCGGAGGCTTTGGGATGTCGAGACTGGAGCGAAAATCGTCAAATAAAACTTTGGGCAAGCCTTTGGTGAAAATATTGACTATTTGATGTCGTGATTTTACATGTAGCACACGATTCTGCCCCCGAGCCACTTTCTCTCCAACAAAGGGGATATCCATTTCGATGTGCTTTGTACGCTGATGCTGAACGAGATTACCTATAAGATAGATGGCACTAACGTTGTCACAAGACAATAGAAGCACGTGTTGAAGGGTAGTGCAATTCCAATAGTAAGTTACGCAACCACCAAACTTCAAGGATGACATTAGCAACACCCATGTATTCGTCCTCGGCGCTAGAGCGGGAAAGACTGGGTTGTCGCTTCGAGTACTAGGAGAGCAGGTTGTCGCCTATGTAAACACAATAATCGGATTTCTGACCGGCGTGTGTCCAGACAACCACCCCAAATCGGCATCCGTAAAGGCCATTAACGAGTGGGAAACCAACGAGGGTAATGTGGAGACCAAAATAGGAAGTGTTTGGACATATCTTAGAATGTATTCATGTGGGTCGTGGTAAGAGAATGCATGTGGAGGAAAATCTATAGTATCGCGCACAAGATATCCGACCTGGTAAATGTTAAGTATATATTGTAGTGCACATGCCAATTGGTGATACTCGGTTCCACTAGGTAGAAGAGAACTGGCATTGGACCCTAGATTTTGTTGTGTAACTGGGGTGGGGGATTTATTGCAATTTGAGAGCCTTGCAAGTTCATTAATTTCCAATGCATATATTTCCTACGAAAGAAAAATAGACTTACCAGATGTCTTAACCGCAATGCCCAAGAAGTAGCTTAAGGGTCCAAGGTCTTTCATTGCAAACTCGGTAGAAAGATGAGTCATGAACCAGATCCATAGAGCATCGGTTGATGTAACAAGAATGATGCCGTCAACGTATTAAATGAGATAGGCAAGGGCTTGGCCGTTGCGAAAAATAAAAAGTGAATAGTCACTTTGACTATGCCGAAACCCAGGTGTACCAATATGGTCCGCAAACCGCTGATATCAAGTGCGTGGTGCTTGGTTAAAACCATATAGTGATTGCGTAAATGAGATTACCATTTAAAAATTCGTTTAATTAAGATTACCATGCAAAAATTCGTTTTTAACGTCTAGTTAATGAACTGGCCAAGAGTTTGAAACATCAAGACTTAGGATGGTCCAGATAGTTAATGAACCAACCATTGATTTCTGAAATCAAGAGATGAGATCTTTTCCTATTCTTTTTAGGTAAAATATACTTTATAGTGGATGTAACCCCTATCTCTCTCTCTCTCATATATATATATATATATATATATATATATATATATATATATATATAGGGGAGGGATATAGTGAAAACCACTCCGAGTTTGGAAAACCGTGAAAACCAAGCTAAAAAAATCGTTTTTGTTCTGATTTTTTTTATGGTGATTCTCTAAGTTAAAAAGTCCCCCTTTATGCAAAAACGTAAAAAAAACGCCTAGTAATTTTTTTTAAAAATAATATTTTATAACTGATGTTACATATGTAACAGGGTACTATTACATATGTAACATCAGTTATAAATTATATTTTTTTAAAAATTTACTAGGCGTTCTTTTTACTTTTTTGTATAAAGGGTTTTTTTTAACATAGAGAATCACCATAAAAAAATCGGAATAAAAAACGAATTTTTTAGCTTGGTTTTCACGGTTTTCCAAACTCGGAGAGGTTTTCATTTTATCCTTCCTCTCTCTCTCTCTCTCTCTTATATATATATATATATATATATATATATATATATATATATATATATAGGAAGAAGATCATTGGAAAACCCCTCTCCACCAATCAACATAAACAGGTATGTCCACCACTCCAATTTCAATATATTTTTATTATCTCCACGATATAATACTGAATTAAGCATCGAAGTGGTGTTAGCAAGGCTAACACCCACCCCTCATCAAGTGTTCAGTGTCTTGTAGATGCTGAGAATCCTTATAAATTACTTTGGGTATATCCCCAGTTAGAGGCTGGCCACCTCTCCTTCAGTTAAGGTATCTTGCATACCTTTCCTCTCCTATGTTTGGATAAATGCCACTAGCGCATGACCCTTGCCAGGAGCGCACGGTATCCACTAGTATGCTCAAGGTGGCCGGACCAGTCCATCTTAAAGGGTGGCTGACAATTTTGTCACTGTAGGCTACTGGGTGGATCCTTAAGGTTTTTAACACATATGTGTTAACAAAGGTTTTGACATTTACATGTCACTTACTGTTAAGGGTCTATTTTCATGATGCTTCAGGAAGCTCAGATAGTTCAGGAATCCAACTATAGTTTGGGAATCCCACTCGTACAGGTATCCTTGTTATTTTATTCGACTAACCCTTATAATTGCCACGTGTTTATTTGACCCAGGTACTGTTGAGTCATCAACTACGTCCGAGATTCAAGCTCCAGCAAAAGAAAAGCATGGACTAAGTGAACGAGAAGGCTCTAACGGTCAAGTTAGTTGGCTGATGTACTCTAGCTCTGGTAGCATTCAATCATTGTGACACTTAGCACCGATCGATCAAACCTCCAAAACTCTTGTAATTTCCAGTTTCGTATCAATAAAAGAGTGAGGAAGCAGGCTCTTCAGGCCGGCTCCCGAGGATTTTTTTTCTAGGATTCCTAGAGGCAACTCGAAGGATCCTGGATTTTTCCCTCGTTACATCCTTGTGTTCAACCTTACTTTTCGAGCATATTAACAAGCACACTACCTCACATTCTAAGTTTGGAATACGAAATCACTTTGTTAATTTTTGACCAAAACAGTTTGGCACCCACTGTGGGGCAAGTGGTGCTACATCCTACAAAAATTTCATTTTTCATTCACCCCATTTGATATCCAATCCAGAAATGTTGACTCAACAAAAGTCTGTTTCGGCCTTTGCGTCATCCTCAATTCCTCTTCTTCCTTCTCCTCCAGGAAGCCAGAAGAAGACCAATGATCGACAGAAGAAAGTGGATGGACAGCCGAGAAAAACTGATTATCTCGTGTTCACGGGATCCCAGGTTCAATATTTTGATCTTGTTATTACTAACACTGATTTGTTTTCTTTGATTAAGCAGGTGAAAAATCATATGGATCAACAAGAAAAGACTAATCAAACGGTAATGAAGGAAATTGAGGAGCTTAAGAAGTCCAAGAAACTTGTGGAGGAGCAAAGTCCTCTATTTCCTAGACACCTTGACTTGAATTCCTCAGGATCCTCAAATCCGACTCGCTACGATTACAAATCGGCATCAGGCTTCACTACAGCCTCCACGATGACTTCCCAGGGCGGTGGATATGCAAGGAGTACTACTGGATTCTCAGGAGCCACCCCGCCAGAATCCTCGTAGCCACGCTCCAAACATCCTTGGACTCCATTATCATTGGGATCCTTGGCTGCACCATCTCAAGGATATTCTTTTTCTGCTGGGAACCCTAGCCAGAACTCCCAGGGATATCAAGATTCTAACCCTTATGTTTCTGCAGGAGTCTTCAGGAAAGAAGTGCATGATGGTGACTTCATTCCCATGCAAACAGCAGCCACTATGGAAACGAGCATCCCAATAAATTATGGATATGACCCCAGGATCCCAGTCCAGAATCCTGGTCCAGGTAATTTGTCCAATTCAGTTCCTATAGCTTCTAACCAGTGTGCTCCTTATGATGCAGTTATTCACCCAAGTATCGCCGGGGAGCTCCAGAAGTTGAAAGAAATGATATTGAGGGTTCCAAGAATCCTGAAGCCTATTCCTGAGGTCCCTTTGGAAACCATAATATTTCTAGGTTCACTTGGCCAATTTCTCAAGTTGAGATCCCGAAGCGTTTCCAGACTCCAAGCATGAAACTTTATTATGGAACCACGGATCCTGAAGAGCACGTGGCCTATTATAGGGAGCGCATGGAGATCAACCATTTCCAATAGAAATCAGGGATGCCTGTCTGTGCAAAGGCTTTGGTTCAACCTTAACATGAGCTATGAAATGGCTACTGAGCATTCCTCCTAATACCATTACATCATCTTCCCATCTAGTTAACTGTTTAACACTCAATTTTCATGCAGCCGAACCTTTGAGAAGCTCACAGGCGACCTATATTGAGTAATTCAGAAGCCAGATGAGCCGCTCAGAAAATACATCGCTAGATTCAGACAAGAATCTCTCGAGATTACTCATCTGGAGATGGCAGCAGCCGTAGAAGCCTTTATAATGGGTCTCTCTAAGGACTCTCGTTTTTATGATGACCTAGTCATGACTCCTTGCAGGAATCTTGACGAAGTACGCAACAGAGCCTTGAGATTCATCCGTCTGGAAGACGACAAGAAGATCCACCAAAGGCTGGATATTCCTAAATATTAACCCAACACTAAGAAGTCGGAATCCCCCGGCACGCCTTATAGATCCCGTCCATACTCCAAACCAGATAATCTAAAAGTCAATGCTGTGGATCAAGACGATGACGATGATGAGTATCCTAAGGTATCTGAGTATTGTTTCTCTGTTGATATTGGGGGTATAATGTGTGTAATGCAGGACCTTGGTGAAAATGCAAGATGGCCTAGAAAAAATGATAAGCGGGGATCCTGGAAAGAAAAAACCAAGTGGTGCGCCTTCCATGAAGACTTTGGCCACCTAACAGATGAATGCATAGCACTTCAAAAGGAAATCAGCTATCTACTCAGTAAAAGGCATCTTAAAGAGTTGATAGGTAGAAAGAAGATCAAAACTCAGGAAGTCGACAAGGTGCCTCAGAGAGCAGCTTCTCCGCCTCAGGATGCTCAAATAATCAACTTCATATCAGGAGGCTCAGACATCTACGGTACTTCATATTCCTCAGCTAAGAAACATGCTAAGGAATCTAAATCTGAACAGGGTGCAGACCCGTCCGGATATCCACCATAACTCAAGACAAACTGATAGTCTTGTGGTAACTTTATATATTGCTAACCATTTTGTCCGCAGGATCCTGATTGACAATGGAAGCTCAGTAAACATAATCCGTCTTGATGTGCTCAAAAAGATGGGGATTCTGGAAACTGAAATAGTTGCCAGATCCTCGGTCTTGGTTGGCTTCAATGGTGAAACTAAAAGCACCGTTGGGGATATCAGGTTACCAGTATATATAGAAGGGGTAAACTCTATGCAAAAATTTTGTGTTATAAATTCTCTCTCTTGTTGCAATATAATTATTGGCAGGTCATGGATACACGAAATGAAAACGGTCCCTTCAACTTATCATCAATGCATCAAGATTCCCACACCTTAGGAATTTGTAAGGATTGAAAGCGAACAACAGGAAGCCAAGAATTGCTACTCAACTTCAAGGAAGAACACTACCAAGATGACAAAGGGATAGCAATTACATAAAAAAACACTTGAAGTTCAAGAGGATGGGGAGCTTGATGTCAAAGAAGTCCATCTAGATTCTGAGAATCCTGAAATCAAGGTGCTCATAGGTACAGGCATCCCAACACGTGTTGAACAAGAATTAGTTCAGCTTTTGAAGGCCAAAACCTCTACTTTCTCCTGGAAGCATGAGGACATGACAGGTATCCCTAAACATGTTATTACTCATAAACTTGGTTTAGATCATTCTTTCAGGCCCATACAGAAAAAGAGGAGAAAGTTCGCTCCCGAGAAGAATGCAATCATACAGGAGGAAGTTGACAAGCTTCTTAAAACCAAGATGATCAGAGAAGTCAAATATCCTAAGTGGCTAGCAAATGTGGTGGTGGTCCAGAAGAAGAATGGAAAGTGGAGAGTTTGTGTTGATTACATGGACTTGAATAAGGCATGTCCTAAGGATCCTTTTCCACTTCCCCATATTGATGCAATGGTGGATGTCACGGCTGGTCATGAGATGCTCACCTTCATGGATGCCTCAGCAGGATTCCAACAAATTCAGATGGAACCATGTGACCGGGAGCATACAGCTTTTATGACTTCGACAGGTATGTATTGTTATACTGCTATGCCTTTTGGTTTAAAAAATGCAGGTTCCATCTATCAGAGGCTCGTCAATATGATGTTTAAAGAGCAACTGGGGGACACGACGAAAGTCTACATAGAAGACATGGTGGTGAAATCCAAGAAGGCACAAGATCACGTCAAGGATCTCCAAACTGCCTTTGACATCCTTGACCAATATAACATGAAGCTCAATCCCTCCAAGTGCCACTTTGGGGTGCGAGCCAGAAAGTTTTTGTAAAACCAAGATACGATCTTACTACTGCATGCTTTGATCAATCTAGTGAAAATGAGAAAGTAAATAAGAGATTTTGTATTGATTCACTTGAAGATACAAACAAAAGATCTCTGGTTTCTCTCTCTAACTCACACACAGAAAAGGTGTAGAGATGATAGACGTTTTTCTATCATTCTAACACACTGTATTTATAGTTAGTGACAATCTGGCAGGCGTACCAACTGGTGGAACAATTGGTACGAGCGTACCAATTGGTACGGCGTACCAGTTGGTACGGCACCATTGATATTGCCATTACAACTCATAGACTCGCTCTAATCTTGATACAATACACGAGACACATTATAGCATACGAATATGCTCTAACAAACTCCCCCTTAGCGTGTAGTGTATCTACTCTCTAACTAAACTTCAGTCTTCGATCTTCAACATTGCTGCATCCGATCTTTGACTTGAAATCTTGTTAGAAATAGAGCTTGCATGGCTGGATCACTCTTAAATCATCTTTGATCTTCAAGATCCACTTATGAAAGATACTTCAAACTCTTCCTTTCACCATGCTTGATTCTTGACACACATAACCTGCAATTTCAGAAGACAGAAATGCGGTTTCCTTTTTCTATTGAAAATTAATTTAATCTTGGCGCAAAACTTCTCTTCGAGAATCCAAGATATAGATTTGAAATTTGATTTTGTATCACATGTCGATCGGTCGAAAACAAATAAGAAACAAAATATTTTTGGCTTTTTGAAACTTTATATTAAAACACACGTAAAATATTTATGATTTTTCTAAGTTTATGCTAAAACAAACCTAAAATCTTTTTGGGATTTTTCAGATATGAAACATAAATGCAATATTGAATCAGAAACTATTTTTGTCTTTTACGAGAAATATCATAACTTGGGATTATATTAAACATAACATACTGAACTACACTTCAATTTCAATTACTTCACCACATAAGTCATGTCGATTACTGGTAAAATTTGTCCACCTTAAACTCAGGCACAATCATACTCATAACATTTGGATATGTTATGTGACCAGTGTACCCCACACTATCAGACATACTCAGATATGCATTTGCTTTTTATATCACACTTTGTGATTTCACTTGTGATTTTACACATAGTGATTGTGTTTATGATATAGTCAACTGTGTTCCATGCAAAAAGAAATAAGAATGTTAAATCGTCTACCTTAAGGTCAATCTTTCGATACGCAGATAAGGCCTCGGATTTAACAAAATAAGAAAGATAAAACAAGTTGTAATTGTATAATTCAACAACAACCATGTCAATCTTGTGGACCCGCAGAGAAAGTCCGATGAATTATGCGAAACACCAATGAAAATAAAGCAGAACGTCAAACGAACAACAATCAGGTCGATCTTTCGATACACAGAGAAAGTCCGATCGGTTGATAAAATAAAGAAAATAAAACAAGTTTAAATCTTTGCAAAATGAACACATGTTTACACAGTGACTTCTCATTCATTTTTTTCACATATCTTTTCAATATCTTGAAACATTCTTCAAGATGTTGTCCACTTGGTTAAGCATTAGTATTTAATGAATATCACATTGAATACTCTATGATTTAATGCCGAGCCTACCAAGCACATCAAACAATGATCTTTTGGCTTTTTCATCTAATTTATCCATGAGTCAGAAATGTAAGCCAAACTACCATCATTTCCCAATTATGTCGAATACAAATTCTCATTTTTTCAATGTTTTTGTATTTTTATATTTTTCTCTTTTTATCCCCCTTACAATGAAAACTCTATTTTTGGATTTTTTATTTTAACAAAACACAAAGACACTATTTTTGGTTTTTTCAATTTTCTCCCCCTAAACGACAACCAATATGTAGTAAAGAAAGAAAATTGATCTTTCGACATGGATACCTTTCCGATTTTAGCTTTCAGAAAAATTTCAGGTTTTGAAATTCGATGTCACATGTAATTTAACTTAAATCAGCAGAATACTCCTCCATCAGCACTTTTCAATCACCGATAGGTCTTCTAGAAGTACCTGCACACTGGTCAAACACGTCAGTTTATGTATGTCCCGAAGCGAATCGCTTCTGGTCGACCAGTGTCTTGATTTCCTTTCGAAACCACTTTAGGTTTCCAGTTTTGTTGTTTTGGTAAATTAGCATTTAATGATCCAGTCACAGTTGATTGTGATGAACAACCTACATATGGAGCATTTTGAAAACGAGGAATAAATCTCCCTTGATTTTTGAAAAATGTAGATTGTGGATATTCATCAAATACTCTGCCATATTCGTCAATGAATCATTGTTTGGCAGATTTACCAACATATGGAACCTTTCTTCTTCTTGATGTAGAAGCAACAGAAATCGGACATTCTTGTGCCATATGCCCTTTTTCGCGGCAATTGTAACACAAGCGATTGTGTACATTTCTGCGTTTGGAATTTGCAAAGCTTCACACAAATGTTCATCTCCAGAATGATCATAAAAGTTATCAAATACCTGAAACCGATGATCATGAACCCATTTAGATTTCGGGCTCTTTAGAGTAAAATTTGATCCTCCAGAAGAATATTGGGCATATTGATGCTTCTTGTGCCTCGGATCAGCAGTCTTCACAAAAACCTCCGATATTTTCTAAGAATCCACACAATGAAGTGGAAATTCTTTATCAGAAAATATTTGTTTCGAACCCTTGATTTTGTAAAACCTCTCGGGTTGAACCTTTTCAGCTCTAAAAACATCTTTCTTTACTTGCTTCAACTTGAATTGCTTCAGTTTCTGTTTCTTCTGACCTTGAACCCCATCAACTTTAACATTCGTGGTCTTGAACCCTAACCCAACATGTCTACCCGAAACCTTTTCGTTAGAACCAGATGATTTATGTCCGTTCTTTGCAAGACGAGAAAACTCAGATTTCACTGCTTTAACATTCTTTTGTTCATAGAAATTTCTTTCATCAATAGCAGTCTTCTCAATTGAACTTGTTGGTTTCTCTTTTTCAATAGACATAGAATCAGACACAACCTTTTCATCGTGCGGTTCTTTCTGTGACTTCATAACCTTGACCCCATCAGACTTCTTATCAACAAATTCAGAATAATCACCAGCTTCTACCTTTTCCTTCAGATCATTAACACCTTCTTTTAAACTTCCTGGTGGTGAAACTGTTTTGTTAAACATTTTCTCAAAATTCTCGTCTTTTGCCAAGAAACTTGTAAAAGATTGTGAGTTTGTAACACTATTCAAACGACGCTTTGAATCAATTACTTCAATCTTTAATTCAGAAATCTTTTGCTGAGCATCAGCCAATTCTTTTTCCATTGCAATCAATTTCTTTGCCACTTTATGAGTTTCATACTTTTGCAATCTCAACTCATCTAGCCCAGCAAATAATTCTTTCTTTAACTTGTCTTCATTTCGTTTTCGAATATCCAAATTTGCATTTTGAAATTTGTTCACTCTTACTAACTCCCTCTTTTCGTCTAATAGCTTTTTCCATATCAATCTGATATGACTCGATTTTAGTAGCTTGTTCATCAGATGTTTTGGTAAGTAAGTCAAGTTTATCCTTGGACTTTTCAAACAAATTATTAAAATCATTTGCAGCATCCTCAACTTTTGCCTTCCATTTCTTCGCTTCTTTGAGGAATTCAGCATTTTCTTCAGATAATTTTGTAAATTTCTATTCAAATTCCTTTTCAAGACTTTGAAATTTCAATTCTTTCTCAACAAAGTCTGCATGAAAATTCAAAAACTTTTCTTTCTGAGATAAAAGTTCTTGAATTAGACCTTCTAACTTCGTCTGGTTACCTGTCAATTCTTCTATCTTCTTTTTATTTTCATCAACCAAAACCTCATTTTCCTTTATCAATCCTTAAATCTTCTTGTCTTTCTGAGAACAAAACTCACAAACAGATTCATAGCCACTATTTCCAGAACCAATTATTTCAGATTCAGAATTAGTTACTTCTACTTTGTCATCACTATGTACAATTTGAGCAACAAACGCAGAGTTGGCAAAAATTGCAGACTCACCAGGAAAGTCAGCAGACCAATCATAACCTTCATTAGATGTTTGAGCTTTTGACTCAGAAGTAACAGCAATTAAAGCAATTGGATCAGAAGTTCGTCCCCAGTTGTATTGTTTATCGACTTGAGACACCAAATCTGTTGGAGACGTTGATGAAGAAGCATTTGATTTTGAACATTCACGAGCAAAATGTCCAAAATTAGAACATTTGAAGCATTTTTCCTTGAATTTATCTATGCCAACCTTGCCATCCGGATTTAAACTTTGGAATCCAGTCTTCTTCTTAAATGTTTTGGCTAACATTGCAAGTTGCCAATTAATATCCATTTGTTCAAGATTATCTAGATTAATCTGATCAAAATCTTCTTCAATTAAATTAGATGTTGTCAAGCCACCATTCAGCAATCCATAATATGAAGATAATAGAGCGAAAATTAATGCCAAATGTTCATTAGGTGTTTTTGCAGAAATGAAGTCTGAGTTGAATGCTTTGGAATAGTGAAGTTACACCCTCTTGATGAATTTGCAGAATGTCCTGAACCAAGACTAACAGCAAATGCTGTCTGGAGGTGGATTTGATGAATCAAAACCAAAAGATTTAGATATTGCATTCAGACTTGCAGAATTTTGACAATGATATAACTCTAGACTTTGTAATTGAGCAGTTGATTTGTTCGATGTCCTCATTTCCATTTCTCTAGCATGCAACTTCCCGGTTAAATCATGAAATGACAATGTGGAATATTCCTTATCATGAGTAAGCAGTAGAATATAATTCTCCCACTTTTCTGGTAAAGCTTCCATCAGTTTCTCTATCAGTTCCTCCTCGGTCTTTTCAATGTCCACCACTTTCATTTCACTAATCAGATGTGAAAATCTGGATACAAGTGTAGGAATATTTTGTTTATCATAGTGTTGAAAATTTTCAAATTCTTTGTTCTACACTTTTATTCTACTCTTCTTGTATTGATCATTGCCTTCGCATCTTGCAGACAATTCATCCCATAACTGTTTTGACTTTTTGCAAGTACTAAACTGATGCAACAATTCAGTGGGCAAAGCCATTTTTAGATAACCAAAAGCTTTTTCTTCAAGCTCATAGAGTTTTCTGTCAGTGGCATTGAAATTGTGAATTTGTTAAAAATCTCCATCTTCCTTTGGATGCATGTAAAGCTAGCGAATTGGAATCCATAAATTGACATTATTTGTGCTGATGTAAGCAGAAAATCTTTGTTTCTAATTGTGATAATCCTCCAGCTTCAACAATTTTGGAACTTTCTGTCTTGTTCCAATTTCGTTATCAAAGTTGAGCAGCAAACGCTTGAAAATCAGACATTGTTCACCAAAAATGATACTTCAAAAACTTCGAACTCAAAAACGAAGGTCTTCTAAGCGGATTTTGGGTACTAAAATGGAGGGTACTGGCCGTTAGGCAAGTAAAAGTCTAGATCTTTTCGAGACAGTCATTTTGGCTGGTATTGGGTTTCGTAACTCTTAACGGTTCTTAAGTTACGTCAGTTTTAGTGAAGACCACTTTTCTGCCAGCGGACCAAACTTCTCAACATACCAAAATCTTCCAACGTACCAATCTACGTACCAGAACAAATCAGCGGACCAAACTAACTCAGCGTAGTAGTAGCGGACCAGAATAAGCTACGTACGAAACCAAGCAGCGTACCAATTTGGTAAGGCGTAACTGCCTGCGTACCAGAAATAACCGTCGCGTACCAACGATGAAGATTGTCTAGCGTACCAGAAGCGTACCAGACTGAAATCGACTAATTTTTCGAATTTTCGACTTTTGAGACTGGAATTCGGAACAGTAAGGTGCGAAAAACTCTAGGAACGTTCAGAAATCATTTTTGACCTCGGAATCACTCAGAATAGGGAGAAATTGATGAAAAATGACTCAAACCCCAACTTTATCTCACTACAAACTCGAAAATTGATAAAAAAACATAGCAGTAGAGCAACCTGGATTGCTCTGATACCACTTGTAAAACCAAGATACGATCTTACTACTGCATGCTTTGATCAATCTAGTGAAAACGAGAAAGTAAATAAGAGATTTTGTATTGATTCACTTGAAGATACAAACAAAAGCTCTCTAGTTTCTCTCTAACTCACAGAAAAGGTGTAGAAATGACCAATTTTTTTCTATCATTGTAACACACGGTATTTATAGTTAGTGACAATCTGGTATGTGTACTAACTGGTTGACCAATTGGTACGGTGTACCAGTTGGTACGACCCCATTGATATTGCAACTACAACTCACAGACTCGCTCTAATCTAGATATAATACACAAGACACATTGTAGCATAGGAATATGCTCTAACAATTTTTAGGCTACATGGTTACTGAAAGAGTAATCGAAGCAAGCCCCGAGTAGATCAAAGCAATCTTAAATTTGAAGTCACTGTAAAATGTAGAAGAAGTACAAAGGTTGACAGGAAGAATCGCAACACTCAACAGATTCATCTCAAGATCCTCAGAAAAAAGTAAGGAATTCTACGATATCCTGAGGAAAAACAAGAGGTTTGAATGGACTGAGAAGCACGAAGAAGCCCTGAAAAGACCTAAAAGATTACCTGTCAGCAGCCCCATTATTAATGAAACCAGAAGATGAGGAGCCACTATAATTATATCTTGTTGTATCCGGAAGCTCAGTCAGTGCAGTCTTATTAAAAGACCACCAAAGTCAGTAGCATCCGGTATATTACGTAAGTAAAACTCTACTAGACGCATGGTCCAGGTATTCTCACCTTGAAAAATTAATTCTAGCTCTTATAATGGCTTCCATTAAACTTAGACATTATTTTGAAAGTCATACTATAATTGTGAGATCTAACTATCCTATTAAGGCAGTTCTCAGGAAGCCAGAGATGTCATGTAGGATGGCTAAATGGGCAGTTAAGTTAAGTGCCTATGATATCAAATATGAGCAAAGGACAACAATCAAATCCCAAGCCTTGGCTGACTTTGTGGCTGATTTCAGCAGTGACATAGAACCAGAAGTTGAGAAGGAAGTCCAGCAGCTTGAGAAACTCGAAGAAGATTGGATCCTTTACACTGATGGATCCTCAAATGTTAGAGTAACAGGGTTGGGTATCCTGCTAAAACCGCCAAATGGGGACATAATACCACTATCCATATCTTGTGAGTTCCAGGCTACCAACAACGAAGCTGAATATGAAGCTTTGATTGCTGGGTTGCAATTGGCTAGAGATATGGGTATCCAGTGTATTCAATTATTTGTTGATTCTCTTCTTTTGGCTAACCACTTTAATGGCTCTTATGTGGTGCCAAGAGAAGTCAATTCAGAAGCCGATGCTTTAGCAAACCTGGCTTCATCGCTCAGGATCCCTGAGGATATCAGGATTCCTATAACGCACATCCTGATGCCGGTAATATCTCAACAGGAAGCTCATGTAGTTGATGACAATGAAGAAGTAGATGTTGGTATGCCCGAGGATACCCAGGAATCCTGGACTTATCCAATCATAAAATATCTTAAAGATGGAGAGATTCCTAAGGGTGAAAATCCTAGGGCTTTTCGCGCCAAGGTAACACCTTATTTCATATTAGATAACATATTATATAGAAACTCTCTTTCAGGTGTCTACTTGATATGCTTAGAGAAAGCAGAAGCTCTTGAGGTGCTTGAAGACATCCATAGTGGAGAATGTGGAAACCATAATGGGGGCAGAGTACTCTTCTCCAAGGTTCTCAGATTTGGTTACTATTGGCCTACAATGAAGAAGGATGCCATGAGCTTCTCACAAAAGTGTGATGCCTGCCAAAGGCACGGAAATATTCTTCATCAACCAGCTGAGCATCTGCATCCTATAGTATCCCCATGGCCGTTCATGAAGTGGGGCATGGATATTGTAGGTAAGCTACCCAAGGCTCCTGGAGGAAAAGTGTTTATGCTTGCTATGACAGACTATTACTCCAAGTGGATTGAAGCAGAAGCCTATGTGCAAGTAAGGGAGAAAGAAGTGATATCCTTCATCAAGAGAAACATCCTTACCAGATTTGGGATTCCGGCAGAAATCATATGTGACAACGGCTCTTAGTTTATCGGCAAAAGAACAACAAATTTTTGTGCAAGCAGGGGCATAAAGATGATTATATCAACACATGTCCATCCTCAAGCCAATGGACATGCAGAATCCAGCAATAAGATCATCATCAACAATCTTAAGAAGTTGGGCTCCAAGAAAGGCAAATGGGCTGAAGAGCTACCATTCATTCTTTGGGCACATAGGATAACACCCAAGAATGCAACATGCCCAACCCCGTTTTCATTAGTGTTTGGAGCTGAGGCAGTGATACCCACAGAAATGGTGTTACCCACTGCCAGAATCCTGAAACCAACGGCCAGAATCTACTTTAGGATCTTGAAACAGTTGAGGAGCTCATAGATATGGCCAGAATTCGGATGGCATCCTATCAACAAAGGGTGGCAAAGTTTTATAACAGGAACACCAGGTTAAGAAGATTTCAAGTGGGAGACTTAGTACACTGAAAAGTATTTCAAAATACTACCAACCCAGCCGATGAAAAATTGGCACCCAAGTGGAAAGGTCCATACTTGATAGATTCTGAAGAGGGAAAAGGGGCATATCGTTTGGTAAACATGGAAGCAGAACCCCTACCAAGAGCCTGGAATGCCATCCATCTCAAAGCCTATTTTATATGAGAATCCCATTGGAATCCCAAGGATCCTCACTGCCTAAATGCTGTAAGGTACGTATACTAATCCAATTTCAATATTATTCTTATTATTTTATCACATGATACTGACTTAAGCATCAGAGTGGTGTTAGCTAAGCTAACACCCACCCCTCACCAAGTGTTAAGTGTTTTGCAGAATTTGAGAATCCTGAGTATTTTGGGTATATCCCTAGTTAGAGGTTGGCCACCTCTCCTACGTTTAAGGTATCCCGCTTACTTACCAAGGTTTGAGAGGGTGACTCCTCTCCTAAGTTGGGTAGTCGGCAGTAGCACAAGACCCTCGCCAGGAGTGCACGTTGTCCACCAGTATGCTCAAGACCAGTCCATCCCATGGGTGGCTGACAATCTTGTCATTGTAGGCTGTTGGGCGGATTCCCAAGGTTTATAACACTGACGTGTTATCTAAGGTTATGGCATTTTCATGTCACTTACGTAAGGGCTTGACCCCAATTTTGGCTTAGTCCCAAGTATTTAAGGGCTTGACCCCAATTTTGGCTTAGTCCCACGGGAAAACGGGCTTGTCCCTAAATTTGGCTTAGTCCCAAGAATCCCAGGTTTATGTTGATACCTAATCTTTGCGTCATTTGAAGTATCTGAACGAGACGATGTAAAGATCAAGATACAAGTTCAAACTGTTTGCCGAACCAGGTCCGAACCTGGAGTTCGGACCGGCCGAACCTGAAGTTCGGACAGGGTTCGGCCTAGACGTATATATATAAGAACTTTGTCTTATAATCAGAGAGGAGAGAGAGAGAGAGACTAGATCTAAACTATGTGTTTTGAGAGTGTATCTCTAGAGAGCTTCATTGAGAGTTTGTAATTGAGTCTTTTATGATTTCAATAAAAACAATCTTTATTTACATCTCATTCTCATTCTACGATCAAGCAAACCTCTAGTAAGATCCTTCTTACGGTTTTTCAATTGGTATCAGAGCAAATCCAGGTTGCTCTATTGCGTTTGCTTGATTGTGGTCGTTTTCCTCATAAAACCGAGTGAAATTCAATTCTTGAAATCTTCTTGTTGCTAAAATCACATTGACTATTGAAAATCTTGCTCAAATATGCTCAAAATCAAGATTCTTGACCAAAATTTTCCGTTTGGTCGCGTTCGTTAGTCTGCCAAAACATGCACGTCCGAACTCCAGGTTCGTCCATATAATCGCTCCGAAAGTTTGGAGAGAGTTCGGAAGTAGTTCGGGTAGAGTTCGGACATAGTTCGGGTCACTTTCGGATACGGTTCGGACATTGTTGATTGTGTTTAAGTTCGCAAGGAGTTTAAGTGGATAAAGTTCGGATAAGGTTCGGATACAGTTCGGAGGAAGTTCGGACAGGGGTAGATTTTCAAAATTTCCAAAATGTATGTGTTGGGCTATACTTTAGAGGCATGAACATTAGATCTTTGGGCTTTAGTTTTAGACCGGTTTGGGCTTAGTATTTACGATTGGGCTTATGTGGGCCGATTTTGTTGTGTTTATGACTAAGACTAGGGTTTGTAATGGGTAGTATATAAACCCATAGTGTTTATGATATTCTAGGCTTTTTTATTACGATTTATCTCATATTTGTGTTTACGAGTTCTTCAAGTGATATGAAAGTTTGATCGGTTTTCACTCTAGATTTGATCTTTTGCATTGTTTCATCTTTGCTATCAAGTCTCTTACATCATCTTTCTCTTGAATCAATCTCTACAAGGTTTCCGCACTTGTTAGAGATCACAATATCGTGTTTTGGTGTTATTTTTGGACCTACAATTGGTATCAGAGCCAAGAATCACTGATTCGAGGCTCTCACGGTATTGGATTCAAGCATTTTTCTGGAAAAAAGGTTGTTTTTTCGAAGGTTTGGAGCTGTTTTGGGTGTTTACGACTTTGCTGCTGCTGTTCTTGATCGTTTACGATCAGTTGTTACTTGAAGATCTTCATCGGAGGTGTTCACGAGTTCAAGAAAGGATTTTTATGAGTTTATGACCGAGTTTACGATCATTCATTGCGTTCACGATTTCAAGATTTGATTTTTAAGTGTTTCCGATAGTGTTTACGATCCCGTTCACGACTTCAGTGTTCCCGATGAGTTTACGATTCTGTTCACGACTTTGGTGTTTCCGACTTGCGTTTACAACCCAGAGATTACGAGGCAGTTTACGATTCTCTGTTTCCGACAGTGTTTACGACTTAAGTATCGTAAACGTGAGTTCCCGATCGTAAACACAATTTGATCAAACTTTTTGAAAATTTTTTCTAAGTGTTTAACATGGATTTCGAACCGAGTATGTACCAGAAGTTGGATTTTGAAATTGGATCAACTACCCGTCCACCAAGACTCACATCTGCTAATAATTTCCTTGAATGGAAATACAGATTCCAGAACCATTTGAAAAGTGTTGACCAGAGACTGTGGAGATCTGTTATTAATGGACCATTTATACCTACACATACGGAAGTAGGAAAGATAGGAGTGGTAAAGACTAAAGCAGATTACTCAGATGACGATTAGGAGAGATGCAACAAGGATGAGAGGGCTTATGCGATTATGACTATGGCTTTGACACCAGAGATTGCTCAGGGATTTAAGAAGTACAAGACTGCAAAGAAGCTATGGGATGCTCTAGTGGTAGCTTATGAAGGTAATCCAGATATTAAGGCTAGTCGCAAGCAGATGTTGAAGCAGAAGTTCAACTTATTTAATCACGTTCAGGGAGAGTCCTTTGAAGCTCAAGTTCAGAGATTCGTGTCCTTAATCACTGAAATGTCAAGTTATGATGTTGAACCTGAACAGGAAGATAAGAATTTGAAACTCTTGAACAACTTACCCAAGAATTGGAATACAAATATCTCAATCATCAAGGATAACAACAAGCTGGATGAATTGACTGTTGATGAGCTTATCAACAAACTGAAATCGAAGCTGATTGATGATAAGCAATGGGAGCTGAATCATCTGAGTTCTAGAAGTATGGCTGGAAAATTAAGTCAGGCTCTCTTATCTGAAGAAGTGGGATCTAAACAAGCTGGGAGCTCATCTGGAAGTGATTCAAGTGCCAACCCAAAGTCAACTGCATTTGTGGCAAGATCACAAGCTAGTTCCAGTTCGAGTAGAATGGTCACTTTTGAAGAGGCAAATGCCACCAATGATCCCAACTTTGCACTAGGAATGGGATTCATGAACAACTACCATGCCCTTATGGCTGGAACTTTGGTGCCTGCTGAGATGCTCTCTGGTGATCTGAATCAGATAAATCCTGAAGATGTTGAGATGCTTGATGTCTCCTGGCAGATGGCCATGGTGGTTTTTCGTGCAAAGAAGTTCATGGAAACAACTGGAAGAAATGTCTGGAAGGATCAGGACAAGATCAGAATGGGTTTTGATAAAAGCAAGCTGAGGTGCTTCAATGTGATGAGTACGGACATTTCGCTAGGGAATGCACAAAACCAAAGAAAGAAAGGGCAGAAGAAAAGAAAGCTGGTGATGGTAAAGGAAAGACAGAGACAAAAGCTTTGGTTGTCCAAGATTGTGGAGAATACCAGTGGGCTTCACAGGTCAGGGAACTCAGTCTGACGGGTGCCATGATTGCTCAAATGGAGAATGGTGCTGATGAAGAGCATGCTTTTGTGGTCACTGATGAAGAAAACCTGGTTGAAGACAAAGAAGCTTTTGCTGCCGATGTCGACAACACAAAGGTATGTACTAATCCCACTTGTGCTCGTTTAATTCCTGGCCTTAGACAACTTTGGAAAAATAGTGAGATAGAACTGTTTGACATGCAATGCTCTAGAAGTTCGTTTAAGGGTAGATGGGAAAAGAGTGAGGATAAGGTCAAAGCACAGAAACTAGATATAGAGAAATATCAAGCCCTAGCCACTCCGAAGTCTGTTCTGTATGACAACGCTAAGTTAGAAATAGCTGAGCTTAGTAAGCAGATAGATGAACTTAAACATTAGAACAATGAGTTACAGGTAAAATTAGATGTGAATCAAATGAGAAGCAAAAGAATGCTAGAAGCTAGTAAAATCTTTGTCCACCTGCATAACTGATGTTAGAATGGGTAAGGATAAAGGTGGAATAGGAATTAGCTTCTCAGACAAAATTAAGAATAATGTTCCTCAAGCTGTGACTAGAGATATTATAGGAATGATTTTTGAGGAGGACCAGGTAGATAGATCTACATCTGAAATGCATGAAGCAGGACCTCCCCTAGATAGTGTTTTGGTTGGTGTGAAACCTATGACTGAAGAGGAACTAGAAAATGAGAAACATATGCTGTATGGGCTGGGTAATCAGAATAGAACTGTGACATCCACAAGTGAACCAGGTCCATCCCAGGAACCATTAAACAATAATGTTGGTTCTTCTGACAATTTTGTTTCATGTGCAGATGAAGTAGATGTTCAAGATGTTTCTGGGGAGGATGCTGAATGTTTGAAAGTCAATGAATGTAATGTGTCTAGTAGTTTAATGTTTGATTTACCTAAGGACGATGTTCTAGCATCTGTGTCTGAACTTAATGCGTCCAAGTCAAAACATTTAGTTGTATCTATGTCTGCAAAACATGTTTCTGATTCTAATGAAATAGTTAATGGTTTTAAAGTTCGTGTGCCTAACACAAGAGTTGGCCGTGAGTCTAAGCCCCAGGACTTTGTCCCCTATCCCCAGGTTGTGTCTACTTTCAACAGAACAAACAAATCAAAATCGGAACAATTTTGTTTAATTACACAACCAGAAAAATTTCCAAAACATGTAATACACAAATGGGATGACAAGCCTGAATGGAAGTTGTCTTATCCAAGACGCTCATACCTTTGTAGTCATGTTAATGGGCCTAGACTTATGAATTGCTTTCAATGTGGAAAACCAGGACACTTTGCTGCAAACTGTGTGAACAAACCTTACCAACCATACTATCCGCAAAACCCACGGACTAGTATGTTGGAGAAAATGATGACAGGTGAAAATAGAAAGCAAAAGCAACAAGCTTTGTCATAGGGGAAGCAGTGTTCAGAACCAATGAAGGCTCAACAATCTAAGGTTTTAAACACAAAAGCTCCAGTGACAAAGCCTGTTGATGAAAAGTGGAATGTGGCCAAAACTCAAAACTCAACTTACACTCCTAAAGCAGTTTACAAAAGGAATGATAAGATGAAACCAGAATTTGTTGAGAAACAAGTGTGTAAAGTCAAAAGAGTTAATAAACCTAATGGCAAAACAAAGGTTGTGAAACAGGTTTCAAAATCAAAAGATGTCACTCAAACGAAACAAGCTGTTTATACAAAATTGAAACTTTAGTGGACACCTGTTAAAAAGCCAGCAGGTAAAAAGGCCACACCACCACCAAAGAAACCTGCATCTGAAAAGAACTCAACCAATGTAATGAAACCACAGAAACACCCCATTTGGAAACCAAAAGTCAACACTCAAACCTTGAGTGTAGCTGAATCAAAAGCAGGAATGACTCTTCAATTAGTTAATTACACTGATTCCAAAGGTGTGCCCAGATCTGTTATGGCCTGGGTACCTGAATCTAACTGATCTTTGATCCATGTAGGGACAGCCAAGAAGAACTGTCAACAATCTCTGGTACGTTGATAGTGGTTGCTCCCGACATATGACCGGATATTTATCGCTTTTGGAAGAGGTAGAAGATTTCGATGGAGGTGGTGTATCTTTCACTGGTGGAGTACGTGGAAGAATCAGCAAGAAAGGGGTGGTGAAGAATGGTAGCTTGAAGTTCTCGGATGTGCATTATGTAGAAGAATTATCACACAGTCTGCTTAGTGTGTCGCAGATTTGTGATCGAGAATATCCTGTTTTGTTCAACAAGAAGGAATGCATCATCCTCAAGCCTGGTGTGAAGATTCCTGAGGAGTGTATTCTGATGCGTACACCAAGACGAGCAAATTCTTATCTCCTCAACATGGGTAATCCTCCGACATCTGAAGAAGCCTGCCTTATCTCAAAACAGAATGAATATCTAGCACTGTTGTGGCATCGTCGTCTGGGACATGCTAACATGAAGAATCTGCCAAAGCTGGCAAAGGGAGAGCATGTAAGGAACTTTCCTATCACAGATTTCACGTCAGTTGAGAAGTGTGTTGCATGTGCTAAGGGGAAGTAGCACAGATTACCGCATCGTTCCAAGATCGTCAATTCTGTTTCATCTGTATTGCAACTACTTCATATGGATCTCTTCGGCCTAATGCAAGTTCAAAGCATCAGCAAGTTCTCATACTTTCTGGTTATAGTGGATGATTTCTCTCGTTTTACTTGGGTTTTCTTTCTGTCAAACAAGCATGAAACTCCAGCGCTTGTGAAACAGTTTGTCACGCTTATAGAGAATCAGTTGAGCAAAAGGGTAAAGGCTATTAGAACAGACAACGAAACTGAATTTAAGAATGCTGAATTGAATATGTTCTGTGGAGTAAAAGGTATAGAAAGACAATTTAGTGCACCATACACGCCTCAACAAAATGGTGTTGTTGAAAAAAGAAACAGAACTCTCATTGAAGCTGCCAGAACTATGCTGTGTGATGCAAGATTACCAATTTTCTTCTGGGCCGAAGCAGTCAACACTGCTTGTTATGTGCATAATCGGGTATTGCTGAACAAGCGATATGAGATGACGCCTTATCAGATTATCTATGGAGAAAAGCCAAGGGTGGGGTACTTCAAGACTTTCGGGTGTCCTTGCACAGTGTTAATTCAATCTGATGTGGGGAAGTTCGAAGCAAAGGCTGATGAATGTTATTTTGTGGGATATTCTGCAAATAGTTCTTATCAGGTCTACAACAAAACCACCAAATTGATAATCGAGGCATTTCATGTTGACTGGTTGGAAGATATTCCAACAGATGCAGGAATTGGACCGGACTGGATCTTTAACTATGGGACTTTCTTTAAAGGGTTTGACTACTCAAACATGTTTCCCAATCTGGAAGAAGAAGACATCATTGCTCCAGCTCCTGAAGTAAGGCCATCTGTGGAAAATGTCAGAGACATTGTATCAGACACAACTCCTAAGGATGATGTTGTGGATGTTCCAGGATTGTCAGGAACCCATGATGATCAGAAGGAGCCTGAAACCCAAGGTATGAATAATAATGTTAATGATACTAACCTGCCTGATCTATTTCAGTACCAGATGTTCAAACCACCAGAATCAACAAAGATCATCCACTTAGCAATGTGGTCCGGCCAGTGACAGTATGAGTCACAACTAGAAGCCGCGCGGGTAAAATCAATCACAACATGTACTCGTGTTTTATCTCCCAGATAGAGCCTCCAAATGTGATGGTAGCTCTTAAGGATCCAAGTTGGATTGAGGCTATGCACAATGAACTGAATCAATTCTCAAAACTGGGAGTGTGGCGACTAGTGAAAAGGCCAGAAGATAAAAAGGTTATACCCACAAGATGGCTGTACAAGAACAAGAAAGATGATACGGGTATAATCGTAAGGAACAAGGCAAGGCTGATTGTTCAGGGACATAGACAAGTTCATGGGGTTGATTATGATGAGGTATATGCTCCAGTGGCTAGATTGGAAGCAATTCGGATCTTTCTTGCTGTGGCAACGTATCTCAATTTCACGGTGCATCAGATGGATGTGAAGACAGCCTTCCTCTATGCAGAGATGAATGAAGAAGTCTATGTGGCTCAGCCACCAGGGTTTGTGGATGAAGAGCATCCGGATCATGTATATCTCCTGGATAAAGCCTTGTATGGTTTGCATCAAGCTCCCCGCACGTGGTATGAGACCTTGTCAAAGCATTTCATAGATAATGGTTATACACGGGGAGTGGTTGATCAAACATTGTTCAGAAAGAAGGTGAAGGATGATATCATAATGGTGCAAGTGTATGTGGATGACATCATCTACGGATTTACAAATGAAGATTTATGCACGGAGTTTGAGGATATCATGAAAAAGAAGTTTGAGATGAGTGATCAAGGAGAGATGAACTTTTTCCTGGCGTTACAAGTGAAACAAGATGAAACTGGAATTCTCATCCACCAAACAAAATATGTGAATGAGATTCTGGAAAAGTTCAAAATGCAGGACTCCAAACCTATCTCTACTCCCATGGCATCCAGACCACTACTGACAGCAGATGCAGATGGAGAATCCGTGAGTGAATTCATGTATCGGTCAATGATCGGATCACTCATGTATTTAACAGCCAGCAGGCCACATATTATGCATGCAGTGTGTGTGTGCGCACGTTATCAGGCTAATCCTAAACTTTCTCATTTAGCTGCTGTTAAACGTATTCTTAGGTATCTGAAGGGCAGGCCTAGGCTTGGACTTTGGTATCCTAAGAATACTGATTTTCAATTGTTTGCATTTTCCTGACAGTGATTATGGAGGTAGTGACCTTGACAGGAAATCTACAACTGGAGGATGTCAGTACTTGGGAGACAGACTCATCTCCTGGCAGAGTAAGAAGCAGCATACCGTGTCTAAGTCAACTGCAGAAGCTGAATATGTGGCAGCATCAGCTGGATGCTCGCAGGTAGTATGGATTCAAAATCAGCTAACAGACTACAATATGGAATTCATTAACACTCCAATTTTTTGTGATAATGCTGCTGCTTTGCAAATTGTCAAAAACCCTGTTCAACATTCCAAAACAAAGCATATATACATCAAGGTACATTTTATTCGTGATTGCTATGATAGGAAGTTGATTCAGTTAGAAAAGGTAAGCTCAGATCAAAATGTTTCAGACCTTTTCACAAAACCCCTTCCTCGTCCTAATTTTGAAATGTGTGTTGAAGGCCTAAGGATGATTGCCTTCGAGGACTGATCTGATCCAAACTTTTTGTATATAGTTGCTTTTATTTTTGCTTACTTTTGCTTTGAGTTTATTTAAAAAATATTAAAAAAAATTTAAAAAAAAAATTAAAAAAAAAGTGTTTTTGTTTCAAAAGCCTCATAAAAACAGGGGAAGAAATGTCAATGTTTCAAAAAATCTGAAAAATATGTTTGAGGTTTTTATGAAGTCTTTTGTTTGCCTTGAGTTGGTAGGAAGTGATATAAAATTCTAAGACAATCGGAGACTGACACGTGTAAGGCTGAAGTGAAAGACGGCTCAAAGATGATGTATCGGTAAGCTAAATCAAAAACTATGATCATCCAAGTAAGTGCAGTAAACTTAACTTAACTTCTATATATGTTTAGTTTTCCATCCTAGTTTACATAGTTTAAAAAATTGTGTCCCAGCAAAAATGGGTTGAGAGTGGTATCCACCTAGTATTCACTCTCTCACACGCCATGTTCTGCTGTTATGACAACACCTCATTCAAAAAGAAAAATGAAAAGAATGAAAAGAAAATGAAAAAAATGAAAAATGAAAAGAAAAAGGAAAACAATCAAATAATTATTTTGTTTGGTCTTCTCTGCGTGCTTATGCGGCCGACCTGATCACCAACTGATAATTAACGAAATAAGTGTTTGTCATGACGGTGTTGCATGGTTCCTCAAGTTGGGGGTTTGTGAATCCTCAATAAACTCTGAGGTTGGGTAGGTTTTGCTATGAACAATTGGGTGTGGGGACGGTTAAACATGACGGTAATTTTGTATCATAATTAAGCACTTAAATTTTTTTTATCTGGATGTGAGTTTATATGGTTTCAAAAATTTTGGGCAATCGTCTAGAGCGTCAAGTAACGGAAGCTGAAAAGGGTTTCTCAGTCAAAGATTTGTCTGGTTTGATCCATGAAAAAACATCAACTTCAAGGTAAGTATGTTTTTATCTCGGTTTTAGATTATCTTAATTTTGTGCATTTTTATTTTATTATTTGTTTAAGCTTTTGAATGTTTAAAATTTAATTTTTTTATGATCTAGATCAGATAATCGGGTTATAAGTCTGAGGGGAAGTTTTGTAAAATTCTCAAAGGCTTAAAATTATCAAGTTTTTATGAGAACTATCAATTTTTAAAGTTTGGGGTACTTGAAATGTTTACAAAGTTGGAGGGGTCTTAATGAATTTTTTTTAGAAAAAGGGTATAAAAACCCTTCACCCATTTCCGGTCCCCATTCTCTCTCTCTATCTGCGTTTACGATTCCCCAAACCGAAACCCTAGCTCCGCCGCTGCCCTCGTCGGAAAAACAATCCCGACCAGCTCCGACCACCCTCTGTGTAAACCGAGCCCTCCACCGTGTTCGCAATCACTCTCCGACCACGAACCACCCTTTAATCGACCGATTCTCTTCGATTCTCGACCCCAAATCATAGGTTTCCTTCACTCGGTGATCGACTGCGTTTTCTTTGTTTTTCAGTTCATTCTCTCGAGATTTGAAGTCGGATTTGTGTTAGAAACTGTTAAAAGGTAGTGCTAGGTGTTCTGTTTGCATATTTGAGGTGTTTTAACGTGTTTCCGAGTTTGTTGCAGGTCCGTCAATGGAGGTTTTAGTGTTTACGATCATCGCTGTGAAGAAGATGACCGTTGGCGTTCACGATCCGAGTTTACGACTTGCGTTTACGACCGGGAGATTACGATAGAGTTTACGGATGGGCTTCGGTGTTTACGACTGGACTTCGGAGTTTACGACTGGACCGTGGCCCAGTCGTCAATGCTTTGTCGTAAACCCACTACAATTGTCGTAAACCCGATTTTATTTATTGTAAACCCATTTTTCTTGTCGTAAACCCAAATTTTAAGTGTCGTAAACCCATTCTTCAATTCTATTTTTTTTTAAATTAAGAAGTTTTTTTTTAAAAAAAAAACATTGAGACTTGTGCTGGTTTTTTAGATTTCATTTTGTTCAATGATGACTCTAAGACTGATCCACTTGTCTCGTTTTGTCAGATGGCAGATGCTATGATAAATGATGAAATGCTCTTCGATAAGGATCATTGCATTCCCGCATATCTTGACAACCCTCCAGAGAAGCACATGGAGTTATTCTATTCACTGATTACAGGAATGAACGTCTGCAAAATTAACCATGCCCTGAGGACTCATGTGCAGATTGATGAATACCTAGTCAGAGAATTCTGGGGCACTGCAAGGGTGAACTCCAACAAGACAAAGATAATTGCAAAAATTCAAAACCGCCCGATTGAGATTGTGGAAGAAGACATACGTAAAGGGTTGATCATTAATGATAAAGCTACAGACAAGATGGAGTACACTAAGGATCAAGTGACAGAAGGCACTCGACTTTTGGGTTATGAAGGAAACTACCCGCCTATCTACAAAAGGCTCTTACCTCATTACTGGAGGTGTCTGGCACATTATTTGCAAAAATCATTTCTTGGAAAAAGGACTAGCTTTGATCAGCTAAACAAAATGCATGCTACTGCATTCGTTGCTCTTGCAATAAATTGGGAGTTTAACTTTTCTAAGATGATGCTGTCAGATTGGGCGAGCAATGCAATGTCAAGTGCAAGAGATCAATTTCTGATGACTCCCAGATTTGTACAGATGGTAGTGATGAAAAAGTATCCAATGATTGAAGAAAGGGTTGAGAAACTGGACTTGAAGTTCATGAATGACAATGTTTTTGGGCTGGAGACTCAAGAGAAAAAGGGAAAGAATATGTTCCAAGGTCGACTTGAATGGATGAAGAGAGGAGCATTTCCTGAGTGTGCCAGAGAACAAGTAGTAGAGTCTGATCAAGAAGCTGATCCTGAACCAGATGTGCCTGCTATGAATGTGTCACTTGCTGAAGATCAAGATGCTCCAATAGATGTGCAGGCATCACATGTTTCTTCTGAAGATGGTGAAGAAAATGTATTGGATGATATATTGCCTGTAGATGAAGATGAAGATGATATTTATAGAGATCTGGAGCCTATAAGCAACAAAAGAAACAAGGATGATGTGAGCCATGCATCAAGTGATGACTCAATCCCTCAAGACTTGAATGATAATGTTGCTGATAATGTCATGTCTACAAAATCTAGTGAACCTTCTGACACAACCCCAAGGAAAATAAATGACCCAAAAATTACAAGATTCAAGATGCAAAAGACAAGCTCAGGTCTGATAATGTTCCATCCAGCAGGTGTAAGTTCACAGATTCCGGTCATTCAAGAAGAAGCTTTAGATCAGAATGATGTAGATCAACCTGCCCTAGTACAGACTGAAAATCCTCTTCTAAATGAACGTAGCCCAGTTCATGAAGAAAGGCAATTTCTGGAGGTTGACAACACTTTTGTGGAACCCAGTCCAGTAAGAGTAAACATCTCTACTGAGTCAAGTCTGCCACCAACTAATTCAAGCTTCCGACCTTTCCAGGTTGATGTGGGAGCATCTGATCTCCCAATTGAGATGAGGTTAAGTGCTGATCCTCAAATTAATTATCTTATGTCTCAAAACAGAATTCGTCAAAATGAGATAAAAGCACTTAAAGATGAAAACAAGACTTTGAAAGAGAACGAGGCAGCTAACAAGCTAAGGCTTAAGTTCTTGTATGAAACCTTGATGGATCTGAAGAAGAAGCATTTAGAGTTGAAAGTTGCTGTTGAGTCACAATCATCTGGTGACCATGGCCAAGCTCATCTCAAGGAATTCAAGATATAAGTGCAATACATGAAGATGAAGGAGAAGACACAATTGAGATGTCTGAGTATGTTCGTGGTGGAAGATTTATTTCAAAGGCTCCTGAAGGTCAAGTCAATTGGTTCAAAGAGTTCTTCAAAGGTCCTACCCCTAGGCTGTACTCCATAGATGTGGGAGAGAGTGAATTAGACAAGAAGGGGAGCCGAGAACCAATTATGTGTTGGCATTATGATGCTGAAAAGGAATTGTTTGCTGTGGTGAGAGGTGGATATAGTCCAGTCGAGTACTACCGATCAAGAGGTCAATTCCACTCATGGACTGAAACAGAGTTGAGGAACTTGCTGAGGGCACCGTTCATTAACAGGTGGAATAACAATCATGGTAATCTGGTTCGTAACAATTTGATAGCCCAAATGGAGGAAAACTTTGCAAACTTTGATCTGAAGGCTGCAAAGTGGGTTGAAACCGGAACAAATCCTTTCACCGATGAACCATTTGGTGAAATGAGGTGTCCACCCACCAAACGAACTCGAGTTATCAACATGCTCGATGAAATAGAAGACCATACGCTTGTAAAGAATTTTGATAGCTGGTTTTATGATCCTACAACGCATGAGGTGGTGGTTGTTTGCAAGAAGCTGAGAGAGTTCCGCATGTTTGATCCCGTTGATTTGCTGAGATTCGGAGAGAATGATATCAAGCTCCTGACATCCCGTCCAATACTTGGTGATGAACATGACATGGAGAATGCTATACGGGTGGGTATGTTTCATGGCACGACAAATCTAATTGTGGAGAAAGGTTGGTGGTCAAGGAAAGAAGCTCATACATTCAGATTTGATTTATGTCTTCCTTAGACAGTCTAATGGTTCATGCCTAGGGGAAGATTGTTGGGCTATACTTTAGAGGCATGAACATTAGATCTTTGGGCTTTAGTTTTAGACCGATTTGGGCTTAGTATTTACGATTGGGCTTATGTGGGCCGATTTTGTTGTGTTTATGACTAAGACTAGGGTTTGTAATGGGTAGTATATAAACCCATAGTGTTTATGATATTCTAGGCTTTTTGATTACGATATCTCTCATATTTGTGTTTACGAGTTCTTCAAGTGATATGAAAGTTTGATCGGTTTTCACTCTAGATTTGATCTTTTGCATTGTTTCATCTTTGCTATCAAGTCTCTTACATCATCTTTCTCTTGAATCAATCTCTACAAGGTTTCCCCACTTGTTAGAGATCACAATATCGTGTTTTGGTGTTATTTTTGGACCTACAGTATGAAATTGAGGTGTTTATTGAGCGTCATCATCAGAGTGTGCCAAAGTTGATAAATCTTGAGGATTATCATGGTTGGGCAACAAATTTTAGAGCTTTTATTGTTGATTTGGATAAAAATTTGTGGATACCGGTTACGAGGGAATTTAAGTATCCAATTCATTATGGTGGTGATTTTAAGGAGATGCATAATTGGTCAAGTGAAGAAAGAAAATCATATGATCAAAATGAAAAGGTTGTTGCACTTCTTCTGTTAGTTTTTCCTATAACTCTTAAAACTCAAATCAGGAAATGTCGAAAAGCAAAACTGATATGGGATTTTGTTAAGACACGGTGTGAGGAACATATGTCTAAAATTTCTCAGAAAACAGTTGAAAGAGTTGATCAAGATCTGAAGCTTAAAGGTAAAATTGAAGAGTTAAAGAATGTGATGGGAAAGTTGACTGAAGAGAATATTTTTCTGACAAAAGAAGTGGAGAAATGGAAAAGTAAAGTTTGTGATGATTTAGCTGCCGAAATTCAAAAGGATGTGTCTGCATCATGTGTAAATTGTTTGGAATTTGCTAGTGTTAAGGAAGAATGGTTGAAAGAGAAGAATATGTTGGTTGAAGATTGCAATAAAGCTCAAGCTAGGGAAAAGGAAGTTGTTGAAGATTTTGATGCTTTATTTTCGAAATGTTATCCTCTTCAACAAAAATATGAGAATATTCATAAATTTTCTATCGAAGCTGCTGATAGAATAATTCAACTTCAGGAGAAACTTACAAAGTTGCGTAATGAAAATGATGAGGTTCAAAGTCAAAATAAAATTTTGAAACAAGATGTTGTCTTTTATAAGAAACAGGTTGAGAAAGTTACTGCCACTACTACAAAAACTGGCATTCTTGACGTGCATTGCGCGTCAAGAAAGTGCCTTCTTGACACGCAAATGCGCGTCAAGGATGCGGGGGTCAAGAAGCTTCTTGACGCGCAAAATGCGTGTCAAGAAGCTCTTGACGCGCGAACAATGACACGCTATCCTTGACACTCGATTCTTGACACCCATTTTGCGCGTCAAGAAAGGGTGTCGTCTGTGATTAATATATTTTTTATTTATGATATTTTTTTGTGTCGTCTGTTTATGACACGCAGATTTGCGTGTCATCCTTGTAAGTGTTTTTTTTTTATTTTTTTTAAAAATCACTGATTTCCCTGTTAATAAATCATATTTCACAAAACCAAAATACAGAATAGCTGTTGTACCGAAACAATGCATTTCATACAAATAGCAATTGAAAATAATTCGATTTCATGTTCATCATACATGCAATTCGATCACAATGACAAAAGTAAAATGTTCAAAGTTTACATATGTAAACTTTGAACATTTTACTATCCCAAAACTCATTACGCATCTGCTTGAGCATCTCCCCAGTTACCGGTTCAGAATGCTTCCATGCCTTCGGTTTGGTTACTTCTTATAAAACGAATCGCAGTTACATAAGAACCTCGGACCTTTGTTAAATTCATTTTCCAGTTCCTATGACTAAAAAGGTTAACATGGTGAGTAAGGAATCTGAAATATCATTACATTTTCAAGTGTATGGGTTGTAACTTACTAACCTGATAGATCCAACTACCTCTGTTCAATAAGAACCTCGGACCTCTGTTAAATTCATGTTCCAATTCCTAAAACTAAAAAGGTTAACATGGCGGGTTCACTGATTCCGAATTTGCCCCTGCAAGTGCAAGAGCAAGAGCTACCAGCTTCCTTTGACCATTAGCTAAATCACCACTCAACATTTGGGTCAAAGATGATGCTGAATTTATGACATCCTAAAAAAGCATCACATGTTAAAAAACGAACAGAAGGGTCCTGTTGTTCGGAATAAATCTTTTGTTACCTCAATATAATATTTGTGTTACTGTTAATCAAGTATAATAACAAATGATTTAGTTCAAATCTTTTAAGTTTTATGTCCGAAATTAAAACTTCCCTGTACTTCAAGCATATGATATTTAATAATACAATTTATTAATTACAGTAAAAGAGACAAAATAATCAGATTGTGCTCTTTTTGTGTGCCTCTAGATCCACTGATATTGCTAAAAGACTAATATTTGATGAATACCAACAATATGCATGTAAAATGCTAGAGCATTTGTGTAGAAAAGAAAAGCAAATAAACACGTACCCAGGTAGATAGTGAATGCAACATACTGCAGCTTCTCTAAATGAATTGGTATCTCATTTGCAATATCATGATGAATAATACGGAAAAACGGTGGCCGGTTTTCTCTTCAAGAACAATACCAGCTGAAACAGAAAGGGTTATCGGTTAAGAGATATTCATAATATCAAATATGAGTCTCCATTAGTTGTTTCATTCTGTAGGTTTATCCAAAAATATAGCCCATAATAATCTACCTATTTTTTAAATGCTCTTCGTGTTGCCTTTAAGAATCCAATTCTTGAATACGAAATAAACAAGTTAAGATAATTTTTATGAGGATACAACGCTGGATATTAAGAATGGTCCAATAAGTAGAATAAATAAAACCAAAAAACATACCGCGCTGATATTAAGAATGGTCCAATAAGCAGATTCATTCACATGTGCAAATGGAGTAACGGAACCTAAAGAAACCTGGAAATAATTATAGCAAGAATAAATAATGACCGAAAATTATGACCCATGTAGCGACTTAATAAGTAATTGATCTATGTAAAACAAGTTACCAGACTTATAAATGCAGTGATACCCAAATGGATAATTTAAAAAAGAGATAAAATTAACTAAAATGCATGCAGAACCAATATTTGCATATACAAAATGGAATGTTTGTAGGAGCAGTGGCTACTACTACAACATATGGGTGGTTGCTATTAAAAAATATAAGTGATTAGTTTCTGACATTACTACAAAAACCACGAATTGAACTCTAAACAACCTCTGGCTCAGGGCAGTCAGCTTTGCTTCTGTAGACAGTGGTAGGAATATCATGAGAAAACCCGCTCTCCTATCAAGCATAAACCCAGCATTCATGTTACGTTTCAAATGCAAACATCTAGAACGGAAGTTGCATAGAGAGAAAAGATTAATGTCGGACGGTTCTGATGAGATGTAACATGTATGTGGTAACAGAGATCACCAATAAAAAACCTAAACTACTAAAAGAAAAACATGAATGTATACCATGTCAAAAATAAAAGCCATTCTTCCAGGAAGGAACATATCATTTGGCTTGACAACAGTTTGAGGTTTGACTATCCACTGATACACGGCCTGTTACAGAAAACTATGAGCAAAGCATATATTTCAGAGCCTACAGCTAACAAAGGTGACTCCAGAGCTTCAACTTACCTTTGCATTTCCTGTGCGAAATGATACTGGATGGTCTTCGTTGGATACTCTGTTTATCATTGATAGAGGCGTGCAGTGCATAAATTAATTAATGGTGTCGCATAGACATGCAAAATCATGTGCAAAAATGCTTACCTAGGCTTGCCATCACTAGCATCTTCAGTCTCTGGTTTCTTGTCTATTTCACTTCTAACCTTGTGCAGCAAAGCATAATCCAGCCCTTTAACCAAATGTGTGTGTTCAACATCACCTGAATCATTTATAGCAGGCTTGTTGTTAGATTAAATTGATAAAAAGAACTGAAGAAGCAAAAGAAAATAACTAATAGCACTTATGTCTAGAACCACTTGTCTAGTTGCTCCAAATTCATTACAGGGTAATTCTATACAGTTGACTACTGCAGCCTATTCTAAACGCACATGAGATATTAGATCAATGTGTACAAGATGGATGGTTGTGTCAACTATCTTTTGACTTCTGACTCATGATGGGTGTCACCACTTGTGGCCTATCGAGGTTTCACCTGTTAAACGCGGAGTTATGCTTAAAGAAAATAATCTCACCCTACACTTATGATTGTTCCTTCTGAATTAGTAATCCCGAACAACGAGCCAGAACTAAAAGACCGATAAAGAGAACCAGTTATCGCATACTCATTACTACTCTGACCTAATATCTAAGGCGATATCAGTCATATGAGGATCATATAACCCTTGTTCCACAATTTTCTACCCTGTTTAGTTGTCAATAATAACAGCATTGTAGATATCATAACATATACCTCCAAGATACTTGCTCTTCTCAATGGATATCCTCTGGGCTTCAGCTGACCTGCATAACAAAAATTAACATTTGAATTAATAAACATGCTGCTGCAGATATTACACAATAACAAAGAATATACTCATAAGTATGCTTGAGTTACAAAAGATCAACATTTCCAGGAGGAGCAACCGCATGAAAAGATCCCAATTCCGAAGGTTCATAATCAGGATTCTGATCTTCTCTCCGCTCCTTAGCTCTATCTCGATATTTTGGATGGTCTGGTTCTTCCACCTTTTCCTCTCTGCGCATATCAATTAATAATAAGACCAGCTGTTCTGATTGGTAGTCTAATTACCTCTGATTTTAGGGTTTGTATTCCAAATAAAAATATATTTCCCAAATAAATTGACCTAACTATTCCACTTGAAGAACAAATTATACATACTTTCGACGAACTACTTTGTCTTTGTGGTTGTTTCGCGCCTTTGACGAGCCCATTGAAGAACAACAAGATGATATGGCGGTGGTTGATTCGAGATTAAAACCCTAAAATTCAACACATGAAGATGAAGAAAATGGAATTCCAGAGAGAATGAAATGATTGAAACAAAGATAGATAGTTGTAAACATATGATGATATCAAATTGAAGCAAAATTTGAGAACGGGAAGTACAATTTGGTATGTTCACCAAAAACTCGATTAACCAAATCGGAGGTACAACTGTTTTGAGTTTCTGTTTGGATCGATTTGGACGAACAATTTGCGATTACATACCTACAAAAATTTGGGCAGAAATCGAGTTTGATGAAAAGGGATTGAGCGAATCGAGTTTCTCTGACTAGGGTTAACGAAGGGGAGAGGAGAGCGGGAATGAAAAAAATTGGGGGCCCAGGAGAGTTTTTGTGAGCGGGGGATGTTTTTGGTCAAATTTGGGGAAAAAGTTTTGGCGCCAAAAAAATTAAAAAACGACAGCCTTTTCTTGACATGCGTATATAAAGTGTCGTCCGTGTTTTTTTTGTTTGAAATATGACATAAATTCTTGACACGCAAAAATGCGTGTCATGAATTCTTAGGAATTACCTATAATTGACATTTTATTTTGACACTTCAGTTTTTGCACGTCAAGAATTATCGAGTGTCATCGTTCGCGTGTCAAGGAAAGCAGTTTTTGTAGTAGTGTGCCGAAGTTCTGGAAGAGTGTCACTTGAGAGAATGTCATAAAATTGATTATAACAGATTGTCGGACAAGTACATTGCTTCACACAAAGAGTTGATGGAAGCTAATACGAAAATAGCTGAACAAAAGATTGAGATTTTTGACATGCAAAGAAAATTGAAAAATTGCAACAATTCACCAACTTTCCTAAATTATTTGTATAAGTTGGAAAAGAGTCAGGAGAATGGTATAGATGTAAGTCTTCATCAAGTTCCTACTCCGGTGGACATTGAAATGTCTATTGCAGCTATACCATCTAGTATTGAACATCATGATTATTCAAATTTTGCTGATACTAGTTCAGGAAAGAAAACCAAGTCAAAATCTAAGAAGAATAAAAAAGAGTTTGATTATTGCAAAGGATTGAAATTTGATTCCAAATCTACGTTTCTTGCAAAAGAAAAGGTGTTTAATGGAAATCCCGGAAATCTAAAGATGCCAAAGTTTTCTGAGATCGTGATCAATGATACTTTGATTTCTGGGAAAAATGATTTGAAAGGTATCAAGTCTGAATTTACAAAACTTGCCAAACAAGGTCATGAGATACCAAATTCTGTTAAAGATAGATTCAAGCAAAAGAATGGTGGTTTGGGATTTGAAGAAAAAGGAATGTTGCCTAAGGATTTTAACAAGACGGAATTCAAAGCAAAGAAGATAAAGAAGAAGAAGGTGTTTTCAGATAAGAAGTCACAATGTTGGAAGAAGAAGGTATCTTCATCAGATGAAAAGCTTTCTTCTAAAGAGTCTTCTTGTATATCTGATGCTACACCACAAGGCGGTAACAATTCAGATTCATTTCATTCTGCTAAATCAAACAGGTTTTATCATAAAGATAATTTCTTTAGTTATGGAGATGATTCTGGTTTTTATGATTCACCAAAATGTTTTCCAAAATTCCAAAAATCCAAAGAAACCTAAACCTGTGTTTTCAAAAGTTTATGATTAATGTTTCACTGATTAGTTTGATAAACCAATTTCAATCAATCCAGCCGGTGAAAGACTTTGTTATGTTTGTCGTAAGAAGGGTCATTATGCAAATAATTGTCCTACGACAACTAACAATTCATCATCAAATGCCAAACATACAATGTATGTTGATATTGATGGCATTATTTTTAGTGAACCAATACCCAACACTAATTTTTTCTGGAAAAAGAAGATTACTTCAGAAAGGTTGGGTAGTAGTTCTGATTGTCACTCATCAGTTGACAATGGTTCACTAGAAATTATCAAACCAAAACAAGAATGGAGACCAAAAGTTGTTTCCACGGCCAACACAGATTTTGTTGAAGACACTGGACGACCTATTAACGTTGGGGATGAGGTTCGGGGTCTTAAGAACTTACTATTTTCCAGTGTTTGTAGGTATTTCAAGAAGACTTGTTAGTAATCGCGAGATTGCTGACAGTGAGATACTTGTGGTTTTAAGTTCAAATGCATCGTTCTTATCTTTGAAAAGTTGTGTGTCAAGTGTTGATCGATCATTTTCATTTTTTGTTTTTTCTTTTTCTTTCGTTCATATTTTTAGGGGGAGAAAATTTGAAAATTCAAAAATAGTGTTTGTTTGAATTTTAGGGGGATAAATTTGGAAAATATAAAAAAATGAAATATTGAGAAATTGATCCAACAAAAGCGAGAAATGATAGTACATCAGCATATACGTTTATCTGCCATGTATAGATTAAGTCTAAAGGTTGTAGGTACTTACATAATCTGTGAATGTGCATGACTAATCTGATATCTGCAAGTAAGATATAAACATAATGCTTGCCTGATGATCTTTGGTTGTTTGCTTCTTGTTGATTGCTGTGTAATGATTTTGAGAAAAATAGAATAAAGAGATATCCTAATGAATGCATGCTTTTATTTTGAAAGATTTAAATTTGATTGATTTTCTTTACTTTGTCAAACGATCGGACTTTCTCTGCGTATCGAAAGATCAACCAGATCGTTGTTCGTTTAACATTCTGCTTTATTTTCTTTGGTGTTTTCGTATAATCCATCAGACTTTCTCTGCGTATACGAAAGTATCGACCTGATTGTTGTTGGATTATACGACTTCAACTTTTTTTGCTTTCTTATTTTCTCAAATACTTGGGCTTTCTCTGCGTGTCCACAAGACCAACCTGATTGCTATGTATTTGAGGTTCTACTTTATTTTTGCATGACTCATCAAGGATAATTAAATCTCAAGTAAAAGTTACTTCTATATGATAAACATGATGATTTGCTAGTATTTCTGATAGAGTGAAGGCCGAGTTATCAGTGCATGATAATATTACCTTAAGCATATCTGAAAACGATAAAAATGATTTGTGCATGCTGAAATAAACATAAATGTTGTATTTGCGATTATCTTGGCTTGCATGCTGATTAAGACCGAAATTGAAATGTGCTAGATGCGTTATGTCTGATATGATCTTGCATCGTGATCTTTCTCGCAAAAGACAAAAATAGTGGTTGTTTCTGTATTGCTTTTACATTCAATTTCAGAAAATATCAAAAAGATTTTTGGTGTTTTTAGTATAAAATTCAAAAAAGCCAAAAAGATTTTACTTCTTATTTGTTTTCGATTGATTGACACAAGATACGAAAAACATTTTCAAAAATATATCTTGGATTCTCGAAGAGAAGTTTTGCGCAATGTTTTAACTGGTAAACAGATACTGCACATGACGAGGGGGAGTTTGTTATTACCTAATATGTGCGTCATGTGAAGTATTTGAATGAGACGATGTAAAGATCAAGATACAAGTTCAGGTTGTTTGCCGAACCAGGTCCAAACCTGGAGTTCGCACCGGTCGAACCTGAAGTTCGGATAGGGTTTGGCCCAGACGTATATATATAGGAACTTTGTCTTGTAATCAGAGAGGGAGATAGAGAGAGACTAGATCTAAACTATGTGTTTTGAGAGTGTTTCTCTAGAGAGCTTCATTGAGAGTTTGTAATTGAGTCTTTTATGATTTCAATAAAAACAAACTTTATTTACATCTCGTTCTTATTCTACAATAAAGCAAACCTCTAGTAAGATCCTTCTTACGGTTTTTTAGTTTATCCCCAGCTTATTTCTAAATTTGCTATCTTATCTTCAGAAAAAGTTTCCTTTGGCCCTTGGCCAGGAATCTTGTTAAACTCTTTTCAGAATCCCAAGGCAGGACGTCGCAATAAATCGGCAAAATTATCTTTCAGGATCCTGTCAGGATCCTGAATGAGATAAGGTAAGAAACAACAGCTTGGATTGAGAAGCCGACCAAGGTAAAACTTGAAGGACTGGTGATTTATATATTTATCACTTAAACTTTGGCCTATCCGATTGTTAAATTTTAAATGGTTTCCTTATATATAAGTACTTTTTCAGATTCTTAACAAAATTTGATAACGATTCTTATATACAAACTTTTAATTAACAACATGAGAAGCCAAAAGATAATCATATTATTAACATACGCAAACGGGTTTTGAGCTCCCCAAGTTTCGTCCTGAAAACCTCAGGATCCCTCCACTTGGGAATCTCGAAGGTCAAAAGGTTTTAGGAATCCTGGTTTCGTCTTGTAAAATACAAGATCCCTCCACCAGGATCCCTACCATTGTTTGTTGTTTGTTACTTGTCTATTACAGGAACCACAAATTGTTTCACCAAAGCCCACCAAACATTAAAACCTAAAAAATAGGCTCAGACCGTTGCATTATCTACATCTCCCATTGCCTTCTCTTCTTCCACAAGCTTCTCCACCTCCTCTGGCTTCTTATCCACACCCAACTCCAGCACATAAGCCCTCGTCATTGCCACCGGGGATTCTGGAACCGTCTTCGAGGAGCCACATCTCCATCTCCTCCTCCCAACGATTCCAGAACCAGCCGCTTCAGCCTCACCCGCCATTTGGATTTTGCATTCCAGGACGCTCCAGGCAGCCGAAAGTTGGCATGTTTCAGCATCAGCGGCCATCTTGGCTTCCAGGGCCAGGCGCTGCTCAGTGAGCTTATGCTCATAGAACAGGGTCTTACCCTTGGCGATATCAGCTTGGGCCCGGATCTTCTCCTCACCCTCAGTCAGCTTCTTCTCCATATCCATGGCTTGGGTGATCAGCTTCTCGATACCCTGCACAAAGAAACATGAATCCTGATCAGCAGCTGCAACAGGTATGAAACTAATATACATGTTTGTTAAAACTTCTTACCAGGTTGACCATGGTCTGTATCGAGAGAACCTTGTTGCTGACCTCAGAGGGAGCAAGATCCTCGAAAGTTTCCAGCTACACGGGGGCCTCAACAACCTTTCTCTTCTTGGAAGCCGAGGCCTTCGGCCGGCTGACAGGTGGCTTGGAGGTGGCAGGCTGCTCCAACTGTTCCTTCTTGACTTTGAGAAGGTTGTTAAGATCCTTCAGGGAGAATGAAGAGCTGGACTTGGGGGCTGCAAAGAAAAACATATTGTCAACATTCAGGATGCTCGAATAAGTGTACAGCTCAGGATCCTATAAAAAACTTACCAGACATCTCGGGAATGTGACCGGCTGAGTAGCTGTGTTCGCTGGCAGTTGCTTTAAGGATCAAGGCTCTTTCAGTGGTAGGAATATGGTAGAGTGCTTCAAGCTTCCTGGGATCCGGTTGTGCCTTGATGAGATTCTCGAATTTGGGTACTGCAAAAAACATAAAAAGTTAAACATATATTCAAAATCTTGTGATGAAAAAGAAGTCAATATCCTACCCTTATCAACCCACTTTAACGGCAACTCTGTACCCCCAGGAATCGAGTCTCGCTTAACAAAGAAGAAACGTTTCTTCCAGTCATGATCATTGTGGGAAGCTTGGGGAATCAGCTGAGAGGTGGAGGTGCGAGCCTTCAGAAAAAACCGGCTGCAACCATGGGTTCGAAGTTGGTAGGTTTCACATATTTCAGGAATCCCAATTTCCAGGTTTCGAGTTTGGTTCAATTGGTCAAGGGAGTACGGGATTCTCTAAACCATAGGCATGGTTCGGGCATAATAGAGTTGGGTAGTCTTGAAGAACTGAGTGACAAGCTCCGGGAAAGGGAATGTCATGGCAAGCAGAAAAGGATAGTACATAAAGCATACCCAGGTGGTGGAGGTGAAGTCAGGTTTGGTCCAAGAATCGTAGGGACGAAAAACCGTTCCCGACGAAAAGATACCGGAATTCCTCAAGTCATGAATGTTCCCATCGTCGAACGAACTAGCTTCCTCCTCCCTGGGGAAGATATATCCCTGATCGTGGAAATCCTCGATCGTCGGAGAGTTCAGCAAAGAGGATGAGCGAGTATTTTTCTTGGCCATGGCCGAAAATTCAAAAGGAAATTGGAAGAGAGAAAAGAAACTGACCTGGAATATCGAAGAAGCTCGAGAGAGTTTTTTGGAAGAAGATGAAGATGAATGATTCGGGAATCTCCTATTTAAAGAAAAGCAATGATGAAGGTCCATCACTTAGAAGCCGTAAAAAAACGTCCCATCCTAACCATATTTACCGTGATAACGCCGTGATTTAAGCATCTTTTTTTATTTTGACAACTTTAAACTTATCTACAACTGTCGAAATTCAAAGGGCAATTGTTGAGGGTGTATTTTCAGGATGCTCCATGAAGCTCAGATAGTTCGGGAATCCTACTACAGTTTGGGAATCCCACTCGTCCAGGTATCCTGATTTATTTTCTTCGACTAACCCTTATAATTGCCATGTGTTTATTTGACCCAGGTACCGTTGAGTCATCAACTACCTCCGAGATTCAAGCTCCAGCTAAAGAAGATCATGGACCAAGTGAACGAGAAGGCTATAACGGTCAAGTTAGTTGGCTGATGAGATCCCTGGAATCCCGGATAGTTAGTTATTTTTGTAATCCTTATATAATCGAGGATTCGATCGACTTAGGGAAACACACAACACTGATATACTCTAGCTCTGGTAGCATTCAATCATTGTGACACTTAGCATCGGTCGATCAAACCTCCAAAACTCTTGTAATTTCCAGTTTCGTATCAATAAAAGAGGGAGGAAGCAAGCTCTTCAGGCCGGCTCCCGAGGTTTTTTTGCTAGGAATCCTAGAGGCAACTCGAAGGATCCTGGATTTTTCCCTCGTTACATCCTTGTGTTCAACTTTACTTTTCGAGCATATTAACAAGCACACTACCTCACATTCTAAGTTTGGAATACGAAATCACTTTGTTGATTTTTGACCAAAACACTTACGTTGGCGTAGTCCCAAGAATCCGAGTATATCCCCAGTTTGGCTTAGTCCCAAGAATCCGGGCTCGTCCCTAGAATTGGCTTTGTCCTAAGTATTTCGGGTTTATCCACAGTTTGACTATATTTCCTAACTTGTTTTGAGTTCTGGAATCCTACAAGAGATATGCCTTGGCAATTTGCCACTCTACCAGAGGAAATTCTTCTCAGGATCCCGAATGGGATGCCGGCAAGAATGTTAAAATAAATGGACTTGGAAATTGCCTAAGGTGAAACCTAATGGTCATGTATCTAATGTTTTCAAACTATATGTTATTAAACTCTAATCAGTGACCTCATGTCTTTCCCATTCTATTTTGTTACAACTTCTAAGTGTTCTAAATCGTTTCGAGAAGTTATAGTTACACTTTAAGGGTTTTTATAAGTTCTAATGCTCAAAATATTTTTTTTCAAGCAAAATTGGAAATTAAAGTACACCATAATATGTCAAAAGTCATACCATACTATTATCAACAAAATGGGGCAAGGTTGAGCTTCCCAAGTTTAGTCCTGAAAATCTCAGGATCCCTCCACTTGGGAAGCTCAGAGGTCATTGTTTATTTGGGATTCCGAGTTTCGTCTTGTGAAACACAAGATCCCCTCTACCCGGATCCCTACCATTGTTTGTTTGTTGCTTGTTTGAAACAGGAAACCAAAAAAAAGGAGTTAATTGTCTTTACAACCATCACCATCCAAACCAAAAAACATAAAAAACTGGGCTCAGACCGTTACTTTATCCTCATCGCCCGTTTCCTTCTCTTCTCCTCCAAGCTTCTTACCCTCGCCAAGCTTCAACATGAACACCCCTGTCATCGCCTCCAGAGATTCTAGAACCACCTTCGAGGAGCAGCCTTCGTTCCCATCCTTCCTAGTTCTACCCACTTCACTATCGCCTCCTCCCAAAGATTCCATAATTGACCTCCAAGCATCAGCATCCCAGCCAGAAATCTTAAAGCCAACCTCTTCAGCTTCGCCCGCCATTTTGATTCGGCTTTCCAGGACGCTTCGGGCAGCCGAGAGTTTTCCGTATTCGGCATCCGAAGCCTTCTCGGCTTCAAAAGCCAGGCGTTGCCCTGTGAGCATCTGCTTCTAGTACCGGGTATTGCCCTTAGCAATCTCGGCTTGGGTCTTGATCTTGTTCTCGGCCTCAGCCAGCTTCTACTTCGTTTCCATGGCATAGGTGCTGAGCTTCTCAATGCCCTGCACAGAAAAATGGGAATCCTAAGCATTACCTATAACAGGTATAAAACTAATGTACAATTGTTGAGCTTCTTACCGGGTTCATCATCGTCTGCATCGAGAGCAGTTTGTTGCTCACCTCGGCGGGAGCCAGTCCATCGAAGTTGTCCAAGTACACAAGGGCTTCAGTACCCTTCCTCTTCTTGGAAGAAGAAGACTTGGGTCGGTTGGCAAGAGGCTTGGAAGTAGCAGGAGGCTCTAATTTTTCCTTCTTGATTGTAAGCATGGAATCAAGATCCTTGAGGGAGAACAAGGAGCTGGACTTGGGAACTGCAATGAAGAAACACATTATTGACATTTGGGATTCTTATATAAAGCATAAATTTCAGAATCCTGTAAAGCTTTCCAGACATATCGGGAGTATGGTCGGCTGAATATCTTTGCTCGCTGGCTACTGCTTCGATAGCGACGGACCTATCGGCGGACGGAATCTCAAGAAATCGTGTAAGCTTCTCAACGGAATCTTCTCCCACAGAAATGAGCTTCTCGAATTTAACAGCTGTAAAGACAAGGAAAAGCAATCAATATCAGCAAAATACAGAATCCTAATCAAAACTAAAAAAACAGTATCCTACCCTTTCCAACCCATCTCAATGGCAAATCAACACCCCCGGGGATGGAGTCACGCTTGACGAAGAAGAATTTCTTCTTCTAATCGTGGTCAATATGTGAAGAACGGGGTATCAATTGGGATTTGGAAGAGCGGGCTTGGAGGAAGAAGCGGTTGCTTCCATGGGTTCTCAGCTGGTTAGCGGAACAGACCTCAGGAATCCCCATGTCCAGATTCCTGGAATGGTTCAAACTATCCAGGGAAACAAGATTCTCCAAACCATCGGCATGGTCTAAATATAGCTGCGCCCTGTGATCTCAAAGAACTCGTTCACAATGTCGGGGAAAGGGTATGACATTCCAAGAGAGAAATGGTAGAAGAGAAAATACACCCAGGTAGTAGACATATAGTCGGCTTTGATTCTGGGGTCGAATTTGTGAAAAAAGGCAGAAAGGGGGAACAATCCAGAGTTACTCAGGGCTTTGATGTCATTATTATCAAAAGAGCAGGCTTCTTCTTCGCCAGGGAACGCTATAGCCCTGGTCATAGAAGTCGTCGACTGCCGAAGCTATCGACGAGGAAGACGAATGGGTGGTTTTCTTGGCTATGGCCGAAAACAGAGGAGAAACCAGAAAGAAGAAGAGAGGAAACTTACCTGAACACTAGAGGAATCCTTATGGGTTTTCGGAAAAATGTGAAAGAGAATAGGGGTAAAATGATATTTATTTAAAAGGGTTAATGATCCCAATCACATCGCATGGGAGGCTATAAAAAGCGTCACATCCCAACTGAATTTCCGTCAAGACGCCGTGTAAACGGGATATTCGAATTTCGCCAGCTGTTGATCTTATCGACAACTGTCAAAATTCAGGGGCAATTGTTAGGGGTTGATTTTCAGGATGCTCACCCGAAAGCTCAGACAGTTTAGGAATCCTCGAATCCTACCAGCTCAGGTATCCTGACTCACTATTATTCGCTAACCTCTATTTTTGCCTCGTGTTTAATTGATTGCAGGTAATGTCGGACGACCAACTACTTCCTGAAGAATCACTCTAGTTGTTGAACGCCATAGACCAAGTAGACGCATAGTGGTTTAACGGTCAAGTTAGTTAAAGATTGAGATCCTGGGAATCCCGGAGGGTTTGTTATCAATGTAACCGATATATAATAGAGGTTATGACCGAATTAGGGACACACAACGATTCACTCACACATTAGCTCTGATAGCAGAAGATCATTGTAACACTTAGCTTGATCGATCATACCTTCACAATGATTGTAATCTTCATTTTCATATTAATAAAAGTGCTAGGCAGCAAACTCTTCAGGCCGGCTCCTGAGGTTTTTTACCAGGATTCTTAGAGGAAACTCGAAGGATTTTGGATTTTCCCTCGTTGCATCCTCGTTTCATCCTCGTTTCGATATTCATAATCCAATATAGTATCATTCTCATTATAAAGCACACTACCTCACTTACAAAGTTTGGTTCATAAAATTGCTTCGGTGATTTTCAACCAAAATAATAGTACACTAAACACATGATCTTAGACCTAGGATCATAGACCAATCCTACTCTGATTAACCATGATGGACTAATAAGTCAGAACCCAATTACATGCCATAACATACGCATTATATTTAGTCACTTCACTATTCCTTTTACCCAAGACATGGAAGCTAAGATTCACGACCAAACATAAAGACATACTTCAACCAAGATAGATTATTGAACATGCTTAATCACCATTTCCTATCTAGGCTCACTAGAGTTCCTAAACACATATTGAAATCGTTAGATAACAACTAAGAAATAGCATCAATTCAATAAGCAGAATACGTCTATCCTACCAACCAAATCAAGAACTACTAGGAATGGATCAAACACATCATTTGACAACACATCTTTAATATGCAAAGGAATCATAAATATTATACTCAAATCATTATGTAAAACCTTCTCAATGTCAAATCATAGGTAAAACACTAAATAGATCACATTGTCTTAGACGATATCAAGAGAATTAGCCTCTCTTAGCTAATTAATGAAATCAACAAAAGTAATGTAAATAAACTTCATTGTAAATGCAAACCAAAGTCGACCGATGTCCAAATCTTCGAATGCTTCGATCTCACGAACAATGGGACCCATCCTTGATCTTCTAAGGCTCGAAATCTCGACTTCTATTATCTGATTTTTTCTGGTAACCGTAATCAACTGGTCTCAATTGTGTAACCTCTTGAAATGACGAAACAACTGGGTTTCGGAAATGGGGGCCACGAGCCGTGAGCGCCACCATAAATCAACGGATTAGGGTTTCTGGAAATGCTCTTGTAACGGCCCGTAATGCTTGTAACGGGTCGTGACGTGGAGAAAAAGTAAATCTTTCGAATCTTGAGCAATTTCTCTTCAAATCCTTGTAAAATATTTAATTATCACTTTGCTCCCCTTTATTTATCTGTTTATGACATTTCATACCAAACAAAGGGTAAAATGGACCAAAACAATACATAAACCATCAACATTCGTGGGTGTTTAACTGCTAAAAAGATGTATAATTCAAAACACATCAATCACCAATCCTACGGTCAATCCTCTGCGAGGAGTATGAACGCCGCAGGACAGTGCTGTTGGCAAATGAATATAGTGACGCTAATGCTACTTAGTTGTTAGGACTCCTGGGTCGGGCAGTAGTTACACTCGACACGCCTTCATGAACCAGCAAGGCAACAACCCTGCGTGCCGGATTATTTTATTATAGAAATGACCTTTTAAAGGGAATTTGGCCCGTGTCTTTCATACCTAGCTCTCCGCATGTGTATGTCTGGCCTAGCCAAAGGCAAGTTTACAAACACGTACCTTTCGGCTTCTGTGAAGTGACAAAATATTACCAACTCTTTTCCCAACCCGATCTTACAGCTCGCACACGTGTGGTCAGCCGGGTTTGCTTACATAGACATAAGGACCCCGAACGTATCATGTAGCATGGGGTGCGAGTCACCGGGAATCACAAGTCTGGTCCATGAGATTTCGACTCCTAAAATGGTCTGTGATACGTTAGGAACGATTGTTCAAAGAAATTAACAATAAACTTTCAATTAAAAGGGTTTTTATAAAGTCACTAGTGTTGGTACTGGATTTCACTGAGGATCCTGATTTACATTTATTTACTAACGATTGTCTTTCCCTTTTTTGTTTGTTTGCAAGTTGAATCCAGTATTAGTCACGTGTCCTAAAGACCCGGTCAGCTAAGATAAACGTGGACTAGGTAGGCCTCAACGGCTACGTGGAAGACGTGGATTTAGTTGCTAGTTTTTAGGATAGGTTGTTGGAATGTAATCTTTATTTAAACCGAGCTCTAGGCTTGCACACACACACTTTTTACGATCAGAACTCTCTATAACACTTAGAATACGAGCTCGTTTATCTGTACTAAATACTTTCATCATATAAAAGTTTTAGGAGGCAGGTACTTTGAATCGGCCCCCGAGGTTTTTTGCTAGGCTCCTTGAGGATACTCAAGGATTCCTGGATTTTCCCTCGTTACATCCTTGTGTCAACACTCTAACTTGCATTTTTCTTGCTAATTTCATCAAACACTCTACCTCACGTACAAAGTTTGATCAACTAATTGCTTAGGCAGTTTTTGACCAAAACAATTTGGCACCCACCGTGGGGCAAACGGTGTTTGAATTCGATTAAGAGCCTTGATCTTCTTCACATAACCGATTCTTGAAAATGTCGAGCCAACCAAAATTTACCTCAAAATCTATTTCATCCTCTAAGCCCACTGTCAGCACTGGTCTCCCCCCAATGACGAAGAAAGTGACTGATACCGATGCTAAAAGAGTGGAATACCCCACTTTTACTGGATCTCAAGGTACGTCCACTGACTCTGCTATTTCTAATAACGATCTCTATGTTTTGATCAGGCAAATGAAGGCCCATGCGGATGAACAAACCAAAACCAACGAGAAAATGATGAAGGAGATCATGGAATTGAAGAAATCAAAGAAACCAGTAGAGGAAATCAGCCCTTTGATGCCAAAATCATTCGGGTTTGACTCTCCGGAAATATCGGAGCAGCCGAAACAGAAAGTAAATCCCTCTACTGCTCCAAAGTCAGGTATTGCAACAGCTACTACTGCAGGATTCTCAGGCTCTCAGCATCAGAAGACTTCCAGGGTGATAGATCTGGAATACTCCGGATTCTACTCCGAGCAGCCCCCAGAATCTTACTACAGTGGATATGGAAGTCAGCAGCCGCCGAGATGCTCGAGCCAGCAACCAGCCGGGTTCTTAAGCCATCGGGTGCCGACAGTCTCGATACAACAACCAATATCTTAACCACAGCGGTTTGCGACGACGAACCTTCATGAGCCTTGGAGTCAGCAGTCAGCAGCACCTACTACTCAGATGCTACAGGGATCTTCATCTCAGCCATTCCAACAATATCGGAGCCGCTTCCGAGCTGCTCAAGATCCTCAAGGATCCTTATTTTCTAATCCTGCTAGTCTCTGCAGGCATATTCCCAGGTTCATCTCAGGAGATGCATGAGGGAGACTTCATCCCCATGCAAGTAGGCACCACAACTGAGCCGACCATCCTTAGAGATGCTGAATATGGACCCCAGATCCATCTTCAAACTTCCAGGGCTGGTAACAACTTTAATAGTTTTTATGTAAACCCTAACCAAGGAACTGTGCAGGATGCAGGTATCAACCCGACTATTGCTAGGGAACTTCAGAGGTTAAAAGACATGATCTCAAGTGTCCCTGGTGTTATTGGTCCAATTCCTGAAGTGCCAGCAGGCAGCCACAGAGTTTCTAGGTTTGCGTGGCCCATTTGTGACGTGGAGATACCAAAAAGATTTTGTTGGGCTATACATTAGAGGCATGAACATTAGATGTGGGCTTGATTATTATTGGGCTTATGGGCTTAGAATAGTTTACGATTTGGGCCATGTGGGCCGGTTATGTGTTTATGATTGGATTAGGGTTTGTAAGTGAGTAGTATATAAGCTCACTAGTTTATGATTGACCCTAGCTTTTGAGATTACGATTACTACACTCCTACTTGTTTACGATTAGATTTCAATAGCTCAAGAAAGTTGTGTTTTTCATTCAAGATGTGATCTTCTTTGTTTAATCAAGTCTATTTCATCTACTTTCTTCTCGAATCAATCATTTACGAGGTTTCCGCACTCGTTTGTGATATCAATACCGTGGTTTGGTTGATTTTCTGGATCTGCAATTGGTATCAGAGCCAAGAATCACAGATTCGAGGTTCTCACGGTATAGGATTCGAGTTTTCTGAAAAAAAGTTCGAGTTTTTGAAGATTTGAAGTGTTCTTCGTGTTTACGATCGCTGCAGTTGCTGTTTCTAGGTTTGTATGGGTGTTTACAACTGCAAGTGTTTGAAGATCATCATCGGGATCGGGTTTACGAGTTCAAGCATCGTTTTTTATCCATTTACGACCAAGAAGTTTGAGTTTACGACTTTTTCTGATCGGAATCGGGTGTTTACGATTTCTCTTTGCCGGAATCATCAATCGTAATCGGTATTTACGATTCTCTCAACCGGAATCATTGTTTACAATTAGACTTCATCGTAATCGGTGTTTACGATCAGGGCGTTTACAACTTGCTCCGTGTCTCAATCGTAATCTGTGTTCTCGATCGTAATCGAGTGCCTCGATCGGAATAAAGTGTTATCGATCGTAATCAAGGGTCTACGATCAGAATCTCATTTTTTTTTTGGACATTTGGACAATAGTTTTTTAGTTTCCCTAAGCTTACGTTATGGATTTCGAACCGAGCATGTATCAGAAGTTGGATTTTGAGATTGGATCCATCACTCGTCCACCAAGACTAACATCGGCGGATAACTTTCTGGAGTGGAAATATAGGTTTGAAAACCACTTGAAGAGTGTTGATTTAAGACTATGGAGAGCGGTTATTCATGGGCCACACACGCCTACACATTCAGAAGGAACTAATGCGGGTAAAGCTAAAAAGGAAGACGAATATGATGATGATGATTGAGAAAGATGCAACAAAGCTGAGAGGGCATTTGCTATCATGACTATGGCACTAACACCAGATATTGCACAAGGATTTAAGCAGTGCAAGACTGCAAAGCAACTCTGGAATGCTTTGATAGTGGCTTATGAGGGAAATCCAGACATAAAGGCAAGCCGTAAGCAAATGCTAAAGCAGAAATTCAATCTGTTCAACCACATTCAAGGTGAATCCTTCGAAGCACAGGTGCAAAGGTTCGTGTCTCTGATGGCCGAAATGTCAAGCTATGGTGTTGAACTAGATCTGGAAGATAAGAATTTGAAACTGCTAAACAGCTTACCCAAATCCTGGAATACTAATATCTCCATCATTAAAGACAACAACAAGCTGAGTGAGCTTTCTCTTGATGAGATGATCAACAAACTGAAGTCAAAACTTATTGATGACAAGCAGAGAGAATTGAACCATATAAGCTCTCTTAGTTTGGCAGGAAAACTGAACCAAGCACTGTTGTCAGAAGAAGTGGATTCTAAACAAGATGGAAAGTCAGCTGGAAGTGGACCGAGCTCTGTCACAAAGTCAACTGCTTTTGTGGCACAACCTCATGCAAGTTCAAGTGGAAGTGTCAACCCTGATGCTACAAATTATCCCAATTTTGCACTCGGAATGGGATTTATGAACAACTATCATGCTCTTATGGCCGGAACTTTAGTCCCTACTGAGATGCTGTCAGGTGAGCTGAATCAGATAAATCCAGAAGATGTAGAGATGTTGGATGTCTCTTGGCAGATGGCAATGGCTGTTTTCAGAGCAAAGAAGTTTATGGCAAAGACTGGGAGAAATGTTTGGAAGGATCAAGATAAGATAAGGATGGGGTTTGACAAGAGCAAGCTGAGGTGCTACAACTGTGACGAGTATGGGCATTTCGCAAGAGAGTGCACCAAGCCGAGGAGAGAAAGAACAGAAGAAAGGAAAGCATGTGATAGCAAAGGAAAGGCAGAGTCAAGTGCTTTGGTTGTGCAGGAAGGAGGTGGATATGACTGGACTCCTCAGTTAAAAGAGTTTAGCCTGTCACATGCAATGATTGCTGCTATGGAAAGGGATGATGAGGAAGAGCATGCGTTTGTTATCACTGATGAGAAACCTGAAGAGATTTTGGTGGAAGACAATGAAGCTTTTGCTGCTGAGGTTGATAACATCAAGGTATGTCCTAACCCTACTTGTGCTCGTTTAATTCCTGGACTTAGGCAAATATGTAAAAATTATGAGCTAGAACTGTTTGAGATAAAATGTGAAAGGAGTTCATTCAAGGGTAGATGGCAAAAGAATGAGGAGAAGGTAAAAGCTCAGAAACTAGACATAGTGAAATATCAAAAACTGGCAACTGAGAAAGCTCTTCTGTATGACAACGCTAAGTTAGAAATAGCTGATCTTAGTAAGCAGATAGATGAACTTAAGCATAAGAACAATGAGTTGCAAGTAAAACTTGATATGAATCATATGAGAAGAAAAAGAATGTTAGAGGCTAGTAAATCTTTGAACACATGCATAACTGATGTTAGAATGGGTAAGGACAAAGGTGGAATAGGAATTAGCTTCTCAAACAAGAAAAATGTTCCTCAAGATAAAACTAGAGATATAATAGGAATAATCTTAGAGGAGGACCAGGTAGATAGATCTGCATCTGAAATGCATGAAGCAGGACCTCCCATAGATAGTGTTTTGGTTGGAGTGAAACCTATGACAGAAGAGGAATTAGAGAACGAAAAACACATGACTTATGGGTTGGGTAATCAGGATAGATTGATGATAGCCACGTGTGAAGCAGGTCCATCTCAGGCATCATTTAACAATCATGTGAGCTCTTCTGATGTATTTATTTCTTGTGCAAATGAAGTAAGAATCAAAGACATTTATGAGAAGGATGCTGAATGTCTGAGAGTTGAAGAGAGTCATGTGTCTAGTAGCTCTAGTCTTAATTTACCTAAGGATGATGTTCTGGCACATGTATCAACACTTCATACATCCAAGTCAAAACAATTAGTTGTATCTTTGTTATCAAAACATGTTTCTGATTCCAATGAAAAAGTTAATGGTTTTAAAATTCGTGTGCCTAACACAAAAGTGGGTCGTGAGTCTAAGCCCAAAGATTTTGTGCCTTATCCCCAGGTTGTGTCAACTTTCAATAGAACAAACAAATCTAAATCAGAACAATTTTGTTTAATTACACAACCGGAAAAAGATACAAAACGTGTTATACACAAATGGGATGATAAGCCAGAATGGAAGTCGTCTTACCCAAGACGCTCATACCTCTGTAGCCATGTCAATGGACCTAGACTCATGAACTGTTTTCAATGTGGAAAACCAGGACACTTTGCTGCTAATTGTGTGAATAGACCATTTCAACCATTCTATCCGCAAAACCCACGGACTAGTATGTTGGAGAAAATGATGACAGGAGAAAAGCAAAAGCAAAAGCAAAAGCAAAAGCAAAAGCAAAAGCAAAAGCAACAAGCTTTGTTTCAGGGGAAGCAGTGTTTAGAACCAATGAAGACTCAACAGTTTAAGGTTTCGAACACAAAGGCACCGGTAACAAAGCCTGTTGTGGATAAGTGGAATGTGGCCAAAACTCTAAAACCAACTTATGTATCTAAAGGAGTTTACAGAAGAAATGATAAGATAAAACCAAAATTTGTTGAGAAACAAGTGGCTAAAGTCAAAAGAGTTAATAAACCTAATGGCAAAGCAAAGGTTGAGCAACAGTTTGTAAAACAAAAAGATGTCACTCAAACAAAAAAACTTGTTTACACAAAACTGAAACTTGAGTTGACACCTGTAGAAAAGCCAGCTGGTAAAAACGCCACATCACCACAAAAGAAACCTATGTCTGTCAAGAATTCACCAAATGTGTTGAAACCACAGAAAACCACCACCTGGAAACCGAAAGTCAACATTCAAAATGTGAATGTACCTGAATCAAAGCCAGAAATGACCTTCCAATTAGTTAATTACATTGATTCCAAAGGTGTGCCCAGATCTGTTATGGCCTGGGTACCTGAATCTCACTGATCTCTGATTCTTGTAGGGACAGCCAAGAAGATCTATCAACAATCTCTGGTACATTGATAGCGGTTGCTCCCGACATATGACCGGAGACTTATCCCTTTTGGAAGATGTACAAGACTTCAAAGGCGGAGGAGTATCATTTGCAGGTGGTGTGGGTGGAAGAATAAGCAAGAAAGGAGTGGTGAGAAGTGGTAACTTATCATTTTCTGATGTACATTATGTGGAGGAGCTGTCACACAGTCTGCTGAGTGTCTCTCAGATTTGTGATAGAGACTATTCTGTGTTGTTCAACCGCAAGGAGTGCATTATTCTCAAGCCCGGTGTGAAGATTCCTGAGGAGTGTATACTGATGCGTACTCCAAGATGTGCAAATTCATATCTTCTCAACATGGGTAATCCTCCAATGTCAGAAGAAGTCTGCCTTATCTCAAAGTAAACTAAAAATTTGGCTATGTTGTGGCATCGTCGTCTGGGGCATGCTAACATGAAGAATTTGACCAAGCTTGCAAAGGGAGAACATGTCAGAAAGCTGCCTATCAAAGATTTCTCTACTGTGGAAAAATGTGTGGCTTGTGCGATGGGGAAGCAGCACAAGTTGCCGCACTGTCCGAAGATAGCAAATTCAATGTCATCCGTGTTACAACTTCTTCACATGGATTTATTTGGGCCAATGCAGGTGCAAAGCATCAGCAAATTCTCTTACTGTCTCGTGATTGTGGATGACTACTCACGATTCACTTGGGTCTTCTTTTTATCAAACAAGTATAAAACTCCGATCTTAGTGAAACAGTTTGTCACGCTTATAGAGAATCAGCTGAACGAGAAGGTTAAGGCTATTAGAACAGACAACGGAACAAAATTTAAAAATGTTGAGTTAAATATGTTCTGTGGAGAGAAGGCGATAGAGAGATAGTTCAGTGCACCCTACACTCCACAACAGAATGGAGTCGCTGAGAGAAGAAACAGGACACTCATTGAAGCAGCAAGGACAATGACGTGTGAAGCTAAATTGCCAATCTTCTTCTGGGCTGAAGCGGTCAACACGGCTTGTTACGTGTAAAATCGTGTCCTGTTAAACAAGCGTCATGAGAAAACTCCGTATGAGATTGTTTATGGAGAGAAGCCAACGGTGGGATATTTCAAGACATTCGGGTGTCCATGCACGGTTCTGATTCAGTCCGATGTGGGGAAATTCAAAGCTAAGGCTGATGAGTGTTATTTTGTGGGTTATTCGGCAAATAGTGCTTATCGTGTCTACAACAAAACCACCAGTGTAATCATTGAGGCATATAACGTAGACTGGCTTGAAGACAATCCTACAGACGTAGGGACTGGACCAGATTGGATTTTTGATTATGGGTCTCTGTTTGAAGGGTTCAATTTTTCAAATGTTTTCCATCATTTGGGTGAAGAAGAAGACATTATTGCTCAATCATCTGAATCAAGACCTCATGTTGAAAAAGTTAGTGAGAAAGCACCAGATGCAGTTCCCACAAATGTCAATGCAGATGCTTTGGGATCTTCGGGAACTAATGATGATGATTCAGAAATTTCTCAAAACCAAGGTATGAATGATAATATTGTTAATTCTAACCTGTCTGTTTCTGTTTCTGTGCCAGATGTTCAAGTATCAAGGATCAACAAAGACCATCCAATTAGCAATATACTTGGGCCAGTTTCAGCAGGTGTTTCCACTAGAAGCCGCACAGGAGACATTAATTTCTGCATGTATTCATGTTTCATCTCCCAGATTGAGACTCCTAATGTGATGGTTGCACTCAGAGATCCGAGTTGGATTGAGGCCATGCACAATGAATTAAATCAGTTCTCAAAGCTGGGAGTGTGGCGTCTAGTCAAAAGGCCAGAGAACAAGAAGGTTATACCCACACGTTGGTTATATAAGAACAAGAAGGATGACAGGGGTATAATTGTCAGAAACAAGGCAAGGTTGATTATCCAGGGTCACAGACAAATTCATGGAATTGACTATGATGAGGTGTATGCACCCGTGGCTAGACTGGAGGCTATTCGGATATTTCTTGCAGTTGCATCATATCTAAACTTCACAGTGCACCAGATGGACGTCAAGACGGCATTTTTATATGCAGAAATGAATGAGGAAGTTTATGTGACTCAACCACCAGGGTTTGTAGATGAGGAGCATCCAGATTATGTGTATTGCTGTTAAACGTATCTTTAGGTATCTGAACGGCAGGCCTAGGCTTGGACTTTGGTACCCAAAGAACACTGATTTCCAATTGTTTGCATTTACTAACAGTGATTATGGAGGTAGTGACCTTGACAGGAAATCAACAACTGGTGGATGTCAGTATCCGGGAGATAGACTCATTTCTTGGCAGAGCAAAAAGCAGCATACCGTCTCAAAGTCAACTGCAGAAGCTGAATACGTGGCAGCATCCGCTGGATGCTCACAGGTAGTATGGATACAAAATCAGCTCACTGATTACGGTATGGAATTCGTTAACACTCCTATTTTTTGTGATAACGCTGCTCCTCTAGAAATTGTGAAAAACCCCGTTCATCATTCAAAAACAAAGCACATAGACATCAAGGTACATTTTATTCGTGATTGTTATGATCGGGAGTTAATTCAGCTTCAAAAGGTGAGCTCAGACCAAAATGTGTCTGATATTTTCACGAAACCCCTCGCTTGTCCCAATTTTGACATGTGTGTCGAAGGCCTAAGGATGATTGCCTTCGAGGAATGATCTGATCAAAATTTCTTGTAAATATCTTTTAAGAAAATTAAAAAAATATATATGTGTTTATCTTTCAAAAGCCTCATAAAAAAAGGGAAAGAAATATCGTTGTTTCAGAAAATCTAAAAAATATCTGTTTGAGGTTTTTATGATGTCTTTTGTTTGCCTTGAGTTGGTAGGAAGTGATATAAATTTCCAAGACAATCGGAGACTGACACGTGTAAGGCAGAAGTGAAAGACGACTCAAGGATGACGTTCGGTAAGCTAAATCAAAAACTATGATCATCCATGTAAGTGCAGTAAACTTAACTTCTATATATGTTTAGTTTTCCATCCTGGTTTACATAGTTTAAAAGACTTAGTCCCAGCAAAAACGGGTTGAGAGTGGTATTCACCTAGTATTCACTATCTCACACGCCATGTTTCTGCTAATTATGACTTCACCACAGAAAAATGAAAAGAAAAGAAAAATAAAAAGAAAAGAAAAATGAAAAGAAAAAGAAAAATCAAAATGTTGATAAAAATTCATAAAATTATTGTGTTTGGTCTTCTCTGCGTGCTTATGCGGCCGACCTGATCACCAACTGATAAATAAGAATAAGTGGTAGTCATAGCAGTGGTGCATGGTTCCTCAAGTTGGGGGTTTGTGAATCCTCAATAAACTCTGAGGTTGGGTAGGTTTTGCTATGAACGATTGGGTGTGGGGACGGTTAAACATGACGGTAATTATGTACCATATTTAAGCACTTTAAACATCTTTTATCTGGATGTGAGTTTATATGATTTCAAAATTATTGAGCAATCGTCTAGACCGTCGAGTAACGGAAACTGAAAAGGGTTCTTCAGTCAAAGATTTGTCTGGTTTGATCCATGAATTTACATCAGCTTCGAGGCAAGTGATTTTTTAATTTTTTTTAGGTTATCTTTGCTTTATGAATAGTTTTCATTTACTTATTTCTTTTAATTGTTTAAAATTTAATTTTTTTTCATGATCATGATCAGATACTCGAGGTATGAGTCTGAGGGGAAACTTCGTAATTCTGAAATTCTTCAAAGTTAACACGTTTTCATGAGAATTCACATTTAATAGAGGTTTGGGAGGTTTTTAAAATGTGTTTGAAACTTGAGGGGCCAAAGTAAAAATTTTGTTTAACAAAAACCCCTCAATCTTCATTTCCGAGTTACTGTTTTCGATTCTCTCATCTCTCTCGTTTACGATTCCAGCAGAGAAAACCCTAACCACCGTTCCTACTCGCTGGAAAAACGATCCGGACCATTTCCGTTGACCTTCTGTCAAAACCGTGCACTCCACCAGTCTCACAAACCTTTTCCGACCAAAAAACCCCTTTCAATCATCTGTTTTCTCAAGGTTTCGTCTGTCTATTCACGGTTTTTGCATTTTGTGCCCTAACTCGTGATCGTCGTCATCTTTGACTGTGTTTCGAGTCGATTTCTCGTGAATAGAAGCCATTATTGTGATTGTTAATCAAGAAATTGCAGGTTCATTAATGGAGGTCGTCTGCGTTTACGATCGTCACGAAGAAGAAGATGACTGTTGGCGTTTCCGACCGACGTTTACGACCCAAGTTTACGATCCCCGTTTCCGACTGATAATTACGATATTGTTTACGATCGGGCCTAGGTTTATCTCAAAGTTTACGATTGGACTATGTGTTACCGACTGAGCCGATCGTAAACCCAATCTCCTGATCGTAAACCCAATCCTTGTATCGGAAACTCTCGGGATTATTGAATTAAAATCGTAAACTAGTGTGTTTAATCTTAAACACCCAATGTTTATTAAAAATATCATTAAACTTAATCGTTTTAAGATAAAATTGAATGTGTTGATTTTAAAGAATGTGTTTGTCAATTTGTGATTCAAAATCAAATATTTTTTCTTGAACGTTTAAATTGAAATTTTCTGAACTTATCAAGTTAAATGTGTTAATCAATTGAACTTCAAGATATTGTTGGCAAACATAATTAAGCATTGATGAACAAGTCTGATGCATTTGTCTCGTTTTCTCAGATGGCAGACGATATGCTTGATGAAGAGATACACTTTGAGAGAGACCACTGCATTCCGGCCTATCTTGATGACCCACCAGAGAGGCATATGCAGTTATTTTACTCTTTGGCGGTGGGGCTGAACGTCTGCAAGATAAATCATGCTCTTAGAACAAGCGTGCTGATCGAGGAGCAGCTTGTAAGAGAATTCTGGGGAACTGCTAGAGCTAGTGATGATAAGACAAGGATCTCAGCAACAATTCAGAACAGGCAGATAGTGATACTTAAAGAAGACATCAGAAAAGGGCTGAATATCAATGACAAAGATACAAATCCAATTGAGTATCCCAAGGCTGCAGTTTTAGAGGGTGCTAAATCTCTAGGGTACGAAGGAAAGTTCCCGCCCATCTTCAAGAAGTTGTTGCCGCACTACTGGAGGTGCCTGGCTCACTATATGCAGAAATCCTTTCTGGGAAAGAGAACTAGCTTCGATCAACTTAACAAACTGCATGGAACAACTTTCGTCGCATTGGCCTTAGACTGGAACTTCAATTTTTCAAAGATGATGCTGTTAGACTGGATAGGCAATGCTGATCTAAGTGCCCGAGAACAGTTCCTGATGACACCAAGATTCGTGCAAATGGTGGTGATGGAGAAATATCCTATGATTGAAGAGAGGATAGAAAAATTGGATGTTAAGGTGATGGATAGTGGAGTGTTTGGCCTGCAGACACAAGACAGAAGAGGAAAGAACAGTTTTGAGGGAAGAATTGAATGGGTCAAAAGGGGTGCATTTCCTGAAGTTGCTAGGGAACAGGTGATAGAGTCAGATCCAGAGGCTGAACCTCAACCAGATGTGCCAACACCAATTGCTGTAAATGTTCTGGATCAAATAGAAGGTATACCTTCTGATGAAGAAAACGTGATGGACGACATATTCGCTGATCAAGAGAATGTGGATGATGATATCTATGGGGACTTAGAACCAATCAATCTTAAAAGATCAAGGGATGTCTTGAACTCGTCTTCTAGTGGTGACTCCATCCCTCAAGAGTTGGATACTCAGTTCAATGTGAATGAAATGCTTGAAGAGCCTGTCCCTTTTCGTGAACCATCTCCCAGGAAGAGGACAGATCCAAGAAGTATCATGTTCAAGTTTACAAAGACTAGCTCAAGTCTGTTGATGGTCCATCCAGCAGGGTCCAGTTCTCAAAGTCAAATTATTCAAGAAGAAACAACTGATCAGAATGTTGAAGACCAACCTGCCCAGGTTCAGACTGAAATTCCTCTTCTGAATGAACGTAGCCCTGTTCATGAAGAAAGGCAATTTCTGGAGGTTGATAACACCTTTGTAGTACCCAGCCCTGTTAGAATAAGTGTCTCTACTGGGACAAGTCTGCCGCCAATAGTTATCCCAAGTTTCCGCCCATTTCAAGCTGCTGAGCTCCCTATTGAGATGAGGATAAGTGCAGACCCTCACGTTAACTTTCTGATGTCTCAGAACAGAATTAGAGAGACTGAGATAAAAGCACTCCAGGCTGAGAACAGAAAACTAAAAGACAAGGAGGTGGCTGACAAGAATAGGTTTAAGTACTTGTATGAGACCTTGATGGATTTGAAAAAGAAGTATAATGAGTTGAAAGGTGCTGTGGTGTCAAGTGCTTCAGGTGACCCTGGCCAAAGCTCATCTCAAGTAGTTCAGGGTACAAGTGCTTCACAAGAATATGAAGGAGACGACACTATTAAAATGTCAGAATATGTTCGTGGTGGAAGATATATCTCTAAGGCTCCCGAAGGTCAAGTGAATTGGTTCAAGGAGTTCTTCAAGGGGCCTACTCCTGTGAAGTATTGTATCGATGTGGGAGAGAGTGTTGTAGACAAGAAGGGAAGCAGACAACCAATTCTGTGTTGGCATTATGATGCAGAAAAGGAGTTATTTGCTGTAGTGAGAGATGGATATAGTCCAGTCGAGTACTACAGATCAAGAGGCCAATTCCACTCCTGGACTGAGACAGAATTGAGAAATTTGCTGAGGGCACCGTTCATTAACAGGTGGAATGCTAATCATGGAAATCTGGTTCGCAACAACTTGGTAGCACAGATGGAGCAGAACTTTGAAAACTTTAATCTGAAGGCTGCAAGGTGGGTCAAAACCGGAACTGATCCTATCACTAATGAACCAATCGGTGAAATGAGGTGCCCTCCCACCAAACGAACACGAGTCATCAACATGCTTGATGAGATTGAAGATCATACGCTTGTTAGGAATTTTGACAGCTGGTATTATGATCCTACAACTTGTGAAGTGGTGGTTGTCTGCAAGAAATTGAGAGAGTTCCGAATGTATGATCCGGTAGATTTGCTGAGGCTCGGAGAGAAGGATATCAAGCTCCTGGCATCCCGTCCCATACTTGGTGACGAACATGATATGGAGAATGCTATACGAGTGGGGATGTTTCATGGCACAGCAGGTCTGATCGTGGAGAAAGAATGGTGGTCAAGGAAAGAGGCGCATACATTCAGATTTGATTTGCATCTTCCTTAAACTTTCTAATGATTCATGCCTAGGGGAAGATTGTTGGGCTATACATTAGAGGCATGAACATTAGATGTGGGCTTGATTATTATTGGGCTTATGGGCTTAGAATAGTTTACGATTTGGGCCATGTGGGCCGGTTATGTGCTTATGATTGGATTAGGGTTTGTAAGTGAGTAGTATATAAGCTCACTAGTTTATGATTGACCCTAGCTTTTGAGATTACGATTACTACACTCCTACTTGTTTACGATCATATTTTATTAGCTCAAGAAAGTTGTGTTTTTCATTCAAGATTTTATCTTCTTTGTTTAATCAAGTCTATTTCATCTACTTTCTTCTCGAATCAATCATTTACAAGGTTTCTGCACTCGTTTGTGATATTAATACCGTGGTTTGGTTGATTTTCTGGACCTACAGATTTCAAACCCCCAACATGAAACTATACGATGGGACCACAGATCCTGAGGAGCACGTGGCACAATACAGGGAATAGATGGAAATCAACCCCATTCCTGTAAACATCAAAGAAGCTTGCCTATGCAAGGGATTCGGCTCAACGTTAACAGGACCAGCCTTGAAATGGCTACTCAGTATCCCTCCTAATACCATTACTTCTTTGTCCCATTTAGTTAACCTGTTTAATAACCAGTTTTATTGCAGCAGGAGCTTTGAGAAGCTCACGGGTGACTTGTACAGAATAGTTCAGAAGCCCAACGAATCCCTGAGGGATTATGTGGCCAGATTCGGTCGAGAAGCTTTGGATATCCCCAACCTGGATATGGCAGCTGCTGTAGAAGCTTTAAAAATAGGAATTAGAGGGGATTCCCGCTTTTATGATGACTTGGTTATGACCCCTTGCAGGAACCTTGATGAAGTCAGAACAAGGGCATTAAGATTCATCAGATTGGAAGACGATAAGAAGGTCCAGAAAAGAGGTGATGAGTCATTAGGCAGAAGGACAGATTCTCCCGGAAAGCAACAACGAACCAAACCCTATTACAGGAATGATAATCCCAGGGTCAATGCAATTGAAGATGAAGACGATGAGGAAGACTTCCCAAAGGTATCTGATTACTGTTTTTCGGTTGACACAAGTGGTTTGTTATGTGCCTTGCAGGATCTAGGTGATAAAACTAGATGGCCAAGAAAATCAGAGAAACAAGGATCATGGAAAGATAATTCTAAATGGTGTGCCTACCACGAAGACTTTGGGCACCTAACATATGACTGCATAGCCCTTCGGAAAGAAATCAGTTACCTGCTCAGCAAGGGGCATCTCAAAGAATTGTTTGGCAGAAAGAAGAGTAAAACTCAAGAAGCTGCTGAGCTGCCCAAAAGAGCACAGTCACCGCCAACAGATGCTAAAGTGATCAACTTCATCTCAGGAGGATCTGACATATGCGGAGCCTCTTTTTCATCAGCAAAGAGACATGCCAAGGAGGCCAAAATGGATCAAGGCAGTCGGCCAAAGAAGAACGCGATATTGACTGAAGACAAAGTCATATCTTTTTACGAAACTGATAAGCTGGATATCCAGGATCCTCACCACGACAGTCTGGTAATTACATTATGTATTGCTAACCATTATGTTCGCAGGATTCTGATAGACAATGGCAGTTCGGTCAACATCAGTCAATTGGACGTGCTTAAAAAGATGAGCATTCCAGAAGAAGAGATAATTCCAAGATCCTCAGTGTTAGTAGGATTCAACGGAGAAACCAAGCATACGGTTGGAGACATCAGACTTCCTGTTTACATTGAAGGAGTCAACTCCATGCAGAAATTCTGCGTTATTGACTCGCTTCCTTGTTGCAATGTAATCTTGGGAAGGCCATGGATCCATGACATGAAAGCAGTTCCATCTACCTATCATCAATGTGTGAAGCTTCCCACACCTTGGGGAGTTGTAAGAATACTAAGTGATCAACAAGAAGCCAAAGACTGCTATACTTCTGCTATGAAGAACACCATCAAGCCTAAGCCAGCATAGCAATTAAAGAAACCAGCACGAAGAATTCAGATAACAAAGGAATCGGAAATCAAAGAAGTTCAACTTAATACTGAAGATCCTGAAATCAAAGTGCTGGTAGGAACCAATATTCCTGAGGATATTGAGGAGCAGCTCGTGAACCTCTTAAAATCCAGAATCACAACTGTTAGGGGTCAATTTCAGGATGCTTACAGAGAAGATGCGTAATACTAGGGATCTTACTACGGTTTGGGAATCCCGTCCAGTCAGGTATCCTGAAATTTAATTATCGACTAACCCTTATTTTTGCCATGTGCTTTATTCGTTTTCAGGGACGTTAAGGGACCTAACCAACTCCTGAAGACTCGGTCC
>JBCNJP010000003.1:60763023-60937011 GCA_039602395.1 Deinandra increscens subsp. villosa | reverse complement strand
TCACATTGCACATAATGACATTAATAAATGAACACATAGCACATATGGGCGGGTTCGGCGATCAACCAAAGGACGTGGACGTATTCGGCCTAGTTAAGCATTAGTTACTAAGTTAACACTTATAACGTAACTAACGGATTTGTCTAACGGAAGTAAACCTTGAAATTCTCGGATGTCACAAATAACCTCGGAACCCCGGTCATATCCGACGGTTCCCAAGCAAACACATTGACGTCTTTCTTTAAAAGAGCGTATAATTTCCCTCTAGCTTCTAACGAAAAACCTTCCCCAATCTGCAATTTCTGATCCGGGAATTTTTTATTAATCACCCACTTATCACCTTCCCACTCTTTTGCTTTATCCAAACTCGAATTATCCTGCACACTCACGTCACACACTTGCAAACTCGGTTCAGACGACAAAGTAGCAATCCCTACCGGTGTTGGAAATCTTATCATTCCATGCATTACTGAGATGACTGCTCCCAACCTTCTCAAAAATGGTCTCCCCAAAATAATATTATGTACCGATGATGCCGCAACTACTAAAAATGATACATCCAAGTTACGCATCTGTAACCCAATTCCGATTACCATAGGTAAAGTAATTTCACCAATAGGCCTTACTACTTCTCCCGCAAAACCAATTAAAGGAACCGACGTTGGACGCAACTGTGAACATATGCTGGATCCCATCTGTTTAAAACACTGCTCGTACATGATTTCTGTTGCACTTCCACAATCAATATGTATTCTCTTAACCATGAATCCTCCTACTTTCGCAGATACAACAACCGGTTCTTCAGTAGCCATTTGTTCTAAAATTGGCGGAAACGTTATTTCTTTATATTTCCAATCAACTTGGCTATTATTTTTACTTCTAACATTCCTATGTTGATCTGTCAATTGCAACTGCACCATGTTAATTACAGGTGCATCTCCCTGCACATTGTTCCGAATTACCTTTACCAAATGCGCTAACTTTCCTGACTTCACTGCCTTATCAAGCTCCCTCTTCAGGGTCCAACAGGTGTCAGTGGTATGACCCCTGTCCTTATGATACTCACAATACTTGTCTAAATTTCTTGTAGGAGCATTTCGCATTTTAGGCGGTGCAGGTAGATCTACTTTCTCTGTTGCCAAAATCTGAGTTGGCGTTTTGACCAATTCCACAAACCTTGCTCCTCTATAATCAACACTCGTATTCCTCGATGACCCCCCCCCAAAATTTATACTTTTAGGAACAAAACCTCTTACCCACTTATTCTGCGGAACCGACCCAACACCTCTCACAGGACCAGCATTACCCCAGCCAAAAGATCCAAAGCCTGATCGCATCTAACCACTCCTAGCGTCATTCCCAGTCAAATAGGCACATGCATTTTTCCCTCGAACAAATGCCCTTGCTTTATCCATCAGTACATCCATTGTCCTCGGAAGATTCTCATGCAACTTCTCAACTAACTGACCACATTTTACCCCATAACAGAAACCAGAAATCCGCAACTGATCTCCAGCTCCTTCAACCCCCATACTTTCTTTGTTAAACCGCGTAATAAAATCCTCAATGGATACATTATCCCGCCTTCTAATATTATGCACCTCAGTTGGATCCTTCATACACCGCTTCTGCTGACTAAACTGCCGAAGAAACTTGTTTTTCAGATCTTCAAAACTATCAATTTGCCCTGCCGGTAATGAATCGAACCATACTCGTGCCACACCAGTAAAAGTTTGTACAAACATGTGACACCAAATTTCTTCAGTCCATTGTTCTAAACGAGCAGCAGAATAAAATTCAAATATATGATCATCCGGATCAGCTAGTCCAGAATACTTCCTTACTACTGACGGCAATTTCAACTTCTTCGGAAAAGTAGCTTCGGATATCCATAATGAAAATTTGGAATGTGACTTCATCGACTGAGGCATGTATGGTACTATTACATCTGTGCATATCAAAAGTTTCCACAAAACATATACAAAATCTCTTAACATAATGTATTTAACATAATCATATACTCATCTAATCATGCATTTTTAAATTTAAACATATAGAATATTTATCATATCATAATAATCGACATATTCGTATGCTTAATTAATAAGTTTATCTATCAATTAAACGTGTACCTTTCACCGTATAATTTTTCTCAACATTACGCTTTTCTGGAATGTGATTGTCCTTATCACAATCATATTCCTTTTGACTTCCTTAGATTAGTCCAATATCGCAACAATTCCTCATCACGCTGTTGATCATGCCTCTTTTCTTCATTTTCCTTGCTTCGTTGCGCATCCTCCTTCATCTGTCGTTTCTTCAACTGTACCAGCAAACTTTTATTTCTGATCAGAAAGTCGACATCAAGCTCATCCAGCTCATCACATTCTGATACACGCAGGTCTTTACCGTCGGTGTCATGATTTACTAAAGCAAACCGCTTCAATGAGCCAAAATCACTACCATCGTCTTCCTGTACCTGCTTACCAGACGACTTTAGTTCTGTAAGTGTCTTAGAATTCGGCGTAACAGCATTCTGTTCCTTCTGCAACATCGCCGAATGCTTTGACTTCGACGAAGAGGATACATCCACAAACATTTCCAGTTTAGACAAATTTTCCTCTTTATTCTTCTCTCCCGACGAAGAATTGACGAACGATTTCCCCAAATCATCAAACGACTCCATTACTCAATGTTCGTGTCAACTATTGGATGGCGCCACTGAAAAAGCAAGTAATCACCGGATACGATAGATCGCTATATCAGGATTAAGAGTAATAGAATAGCTAGAATGATCGAGGAAGAAGAAGTAATTTTATTGATATTTACGAAGAAGGAGAATACAAACGCATATGTAAAATATGAGATTTACAAGTGAATCCGAAGTCCCTAAACTACACCTCTCGCCGGGTATTTATAGGCCTCGCTCGTGATTCCTTAGTCCGCATCTGCTTAATCGAATTTGTCTAAGGCCTGCACAAACACTTCCAACGGACATCATATCCGGAGGACTTGGAAGTGAACGATCGGATGAGTAAAACACATCCGATGCATCGTTTACTTCATTAGTACCGAATTCAAGAATGCTAAAATGACAGCTTTTTGTAATTCCCTTGGAATCAAACAAGAATTCAGTGCACCGTATACTCCGCAACAAAATGGAGTAGCTGAATGAAAGAATCGAACATTGATTGAGATAGCTCGAACCTTGCTCGCTGATGCACATTTACCGCTAAAGTTTTGGTCTGAAGCCGTTCATACTGCATGTTATGTACTCAATCGTGTTTTGATTGTTAAGCGATTTAACAAAACAAGTTATGAGTTACTTAAAGGTCGAAAGCCAAATTTAAATTTTTTAGAACCATTTGGGTGTTTATGCACGGTTCTCAAAGAAGGTGGGAAGTTTGCAGCTAAAGCTGTTGACGGGATTTTTGTTGGTTATCATCATCCAATGAAACGTGTTTACTTTCCTTCTTCAAATACCATTGAGAATCATGTGAATGTGGATTGTCAAAAACACACTTTTCTAAAACCCAAATCGACTGATATTCGGTCTTTTGATTATATGTCTTTAGTTGATTCTTTCACGGCTGCACAAGATGATTCTAATGAAGAGGATGATCCTGATGTTTTAGCTACTATGCTACACACAATGTGTAGTCCTGGATCAGGATCTTTGATTCCTAAGCTTTCAAGTACTTCTACTGCTGCTACGTCATCTAGTCAGAGTGCTTCCAATTTAGAAACAATGAGTTCTTCTTCTGATGATGAAAGCGCTTTTCATGAAGCTGAATCGAAACCTGTTGATGACCATGTTAACTTACCAAGTATAAGTTCTTCTGTGCCTAATTCTTTACCAATTGGTGAATTATCAAGTTTAGAAGGAGCAGATGCATATTTAAATTCTCTGGCAGATAATCTTGAAGTTTCTAATCCTACAACTCTTAGGATTCACAACATTCATCCTCAAGAGAACATTCTTAGAGATCCGAATTCGGGAGTGCGCACACAAAATCAATTAGCATCTGTTGATGCTTTAACTGTCGAAATTAGAGATTCTGGGGTTCAGAATGAAGTATTTCACTCGTGTTTTCTAACTCAAGTGGACCCTATCAATGTTGATCAAGCGTTGAAAAATGCTTCTTGGGTAGAAGCGATGCAAGAAGAATTGCAGCAATTTCAAAAATTGGGTGTTTGGCATCTCATGGATTTACCCAAGAATTCTAAAGAACCTTCTGGAACAAAATGGGTGTTCAAATGTAAGAAAGACGATCGCGGTGTCATTGTCAGAAACAAGGCGTGGTTAGTGGTTTAAGGTTTTTTTCAGATTGAAGGCCTTGATTTCAACGAAGTTTATGCTCCTGTAGCAAGAACTGAAGTTATCAGGATATTTTTAGCTTTCGCGGCACATCACGGATTTAAGGTGTATCAGATGGACGCCAAGAGTGCTTTTTTGAATGGGAAGATTCATGAAGAAGTTTATGTGAAGCAATCGCGTGGTTTTTATGATCCGGAGTTTCCTGACCTGGTGTACAATTTAGACAAGGCTTTATATGGTCTGCATCAAGCTCCAAGAGCTTGGTATGAGACGCTTTCTACACACTTGCTTGATAACGTTTCAGCGGGGCAAGGTGGATTGTACACTATTTTCCAAGAGGTTCGGGAAGGATCTATTGCTTGTTCAAGTCTATGTTGATGATATTATCTTTGGAAGCACAAACGAAAGCTTATGCATAGAATTTGAGCGCGTCATGCAAACTAAGTTTGAGATGAGCTCTATGGGGGAGATGAGTTTCTTTCTAGGTCTTCAGGTCCATCAATCTGCCAAAGGCATATTTTTGCATCAAACAAAATATGTGTCTGATATTTTGGCTCGTTTCAAGATTGGCGATGTTCGGATTCCAAGTACACCAATCCAGGTTTCACATGGTCTCGAACCAGATGAATCTGGTGCCAATATTGATCCAACATTGTTTAGGGCTATGATTGGTTCCCTTATGTATTTGACTGCATCTCGTCCTGATATTATGTTTGTTGTTTGTTTATGTGCTAGGTACTAGGCAACTCCGAAGGCTTCGCATATGATAGCAGTAAAAAGGATTTTTGCTTATCTGAAGGGTAATCCGGATCTTGGCGTCTGGTACCCTAATGATGATAAGTTCAAGTTATAGGCGTATTCTGACTCGGATTATGGCGGCTGCAAAATCAATTTTAAATCGACTACCGCCGGATGTCAGTTTTTGGGGGAGAGATTAGTCTCTTGGCAGTGCAAGAAGCAAACTTCGGTTGCAACATCTACTTCTAAGGCAGAATATGTGGCTGCTTCTAGTTGTTGTTCACAGTTTTGTTGATACAATAGCAGTTACGCTACTATGGTTTGAATTTTCTAACTACTCCAATTTACATTGATAACTCGGCTGCTATTTCTATCATGAAAAATCCTGTTCAGCATTCCAAAACAAAGCATATTGACATAAGATATCATTTTATCCGGGATTGTTATGAGAAGAAATTAATTGATTTGCAGAAAATTCATACAAATTTTCAAACGGGTTGATTTGTTCACTAAAGCTTTTGACAAAACTCGGTTTAAATTTTTGTTGCAAATCTATGGGATTACTAGATTGAATGCCAACTAAAACTGGTTCAGTTGATCGTTTTTTATTGTTCATATTTTTCTTTGTTTTCTGCTTTTTAAAAATAGTGTGCTTTTCTGTTTTGAAAAATGAAAAAGTATAAAAAAAATTGGAAAAACCAAAAATATAAAAAAAAAGAAAAATAAAAAATTGAGAAATGTGATCCAACCTCGTGAGAAATGATAGTACATTAGTGAATGTTACTGACCATGGATAAAATAGATTGAAAAGTTGTAGGTTCTTTATGTTTCATTGATTGTGTCAATCAATATCTGATACTTGCCAGTATGATATAAACATAATGCTTGCTTGAAATTTGTGGTGTAAAATAATTCTCGTGATTGAGTAGTCTTGATAAAAGATGCAAAATTCAAAATTAGAATAAATAAGTGTTCTAGTGTACGCATGCGTTCTTTTGAAAGATTTAAACTTGTTTGATTTTCTTTATTTTGTCAAACGATCGGACTTTCTCTGCGTATCGAAAGATCGACCTGATCGTCGTTCGTTTGACATTCTGCTTTATTTTTCTTGGTGTTTCGTATAACTCATCGGACTTTCTCTGCGTGTACGTGAGTACCTACCTGATTGTTGTTGAGTTATACAATTTCAACTTGTTTTGCTTTCTTATTTTTCTAAACAATCGGACTTTCTCTACGTGCTCACAAGGCCGACCTGAATTAAGTTTGTTTAGGGTTCTGCTTTCTTTTTGCATGAAACACTACGGAATACTTATATCTGTAAATATTCATGGATGAATAAAAGAAAAAGAAAAATAAAAAATATAATAAATTAGATACTCAAATTACTTGACTTTGTGGGTACCATGATTTCTATGCTTGATAAATATACCAAATTCATATCAGAAAGCAGTAAAAATTGATTTGATTTGACTGAAATAAACATGAAAATGTTGTATTTGTGGACTGCTTGGCTTGCATGCTGAATAGATTGAAATTGAAGTGTCTTAAGTGCATCTCACTGGTATGATCTCATGTTGTGATCTTTCTCACAAAAATATAAATTATTGCGTTTAAATTTGTTAGTTTTAGTTGTTTTGTTATTTCAGAAAATTCCAAAAAGATTTTGGGTGTGTTTTAGCATAAGTTCGAAAAATCAAAAAGATTTTGGTATGTTTCGATATAAAATTTGATAAGATTAAAAAAGATTTTTAATCTGCTTTATTTTTGATCGACTGAATTCAGAAATGGCAAATTTTTGTTGAATGAACCACAATCGATGTTTACATCAGCTCATTGATATCAAAATGTGAAAATATTAAAAAATTTGAAATGTTTTGGGATGAAAATGAAAAATTTGGAACTTTCGAGGGGTTGAAATTGAAATTTAAATTTTGGTAAGCACTTACCAAATGGTTGTGGGTGGTACGCCGCGTACCAAATGGTATGTTGGGCCGAACCATCTGAGGTATAAAAAGGGGGTTTTGGGTACGTTTTAGCATTTCACACGTACCATCTCCAAACCACTTTCAAACCCTAAAATCGCCTTTACTGGTTTTTCATCGATTTCTTGCTGTATAACAAACCGTTGCTCGTGATTTTTGTTGCTACAAGTAGGTATGAGTATGGCACATCTTCTCATGCTCTTGAATCACATTTTTATTGCTCAAATCGTTTGATTTTAGGTGTTAAAGTTTTGGTTTTTCGCTAACTTTGAAAGGAGTTGGTTTAGTGGATTATCAGTCATCTTCATCTGCTTTGATCACATATTTCTGGTCGGTTTTTGTTGTAGATTAAAACCTGGTTGATCAATTTCAATACAAATACGGTTTTGGGTGTCAAAATGGCATATGACCTCTCGACTGTCTGTTCATCCGCTGTAGCATATGGTACATGCGTACCAAATTTGGTTCGTGCCAAATTGTGGTACGCATATGGTACGTTGGACATTTTGGCACGCGGTCAACATATTTGGTATGTCCGTACCAAATTGGTTCGTATGACCAATGTGGTACGTGACTTGGTACGCCGACTAGCTTTTGATCAAAGTTGAATGTTTGAGCGTTTCACTTTGTTTTAGAGTCAATCGTCAGTGTTTTTGATTTGTACTTACAAATTTAATATGATTTGTTTCTATGATTTTTCAGAAATGGCTGTTGTATTACCATCTAACGAGGAGCATAATATTTGTGCATATTTGGGTGCTTCGAACAAGTGGATTTCTCATTTTCTAGGAATTTTCGACTTTATGCAACGTTCGAGAATTCATTATGCAGCCACGCACGAGTGCACGCCTTATAAGGATGTTTATTGATACCTGATATGTGCGTCGTGTGAAGTATCAAGCAATGTTCAAGATCAAGCCAAAGTATGCTTGGCCGAACCAGGTCTGAACCTGGAGTTTGGACTGGCCGAACCTGAGGTTCGGACTAGGCTCGGCCAGATAGGTATATATAGGAGTTTGGACATTGTAATTAGGGGTTCTGAGCGTGTGAGATTACTGCTAAGTGTGTGTTTCTGAGAGTGTTCTCTGTGTCTATATTCTGAGTGTTCTAATGATTGTAATTGTTCATTGTGATCAATAAAACAATCGGTTAATTACGTTTTGATGTTCGAATAACTAGATCAAGTAGACGATCCGATGCTCATGCATTTTCAAGTGGTATCAGAGCTTTCTGGTTCACTCTACTGATCTGTGGTTGCTATTTTCGGATTTTTGAAGCGTTTTTGGAGTTTCTCGAGTTGATTTTCGTGTTTTTTTATCAATTCCATCAGGTTTTTGGTGTTTAAATTGCTTCTAAATCACTTCTTATCGGTTTTTCTGATTCTCAGTAACGAGTTTTGTCAAAATCAGTCCATTTTCGCGCGTTTTTGAAAAATGAAGTCGAGGTTCGGAGTTCACTGTTCAGGTTCGGTGTAACCGCCCCGAACTTCAAGTTCGGTCGACGTTCGGTCCATCTTCGGTGAGAGTTCGGAGTTTTGGTCTAGTTCGGTCGAGGTTTGGAGGTCGATCTGTGCAAGATCGGAGCTACTTAGGTTCGGTCGAAGTTCGGACATTGATTTATATTCGGAGCTAGTTCGGGCAGAGTTCGGACGGAGTTCGGAAGTCAGTGATAGGTTCAGAGCAAGTTCGGCCGGCAGAATCTAAGAGTTTTCAAACGATGTCAGAATTTCAAGCGTTTGCTGCGATGCAAAGTGGGATGCAAACCATGTTGAATTTTGATAATGAAATCGAAACAAGTCAGAAAGTTCCTAAGTTGGAAGATTATCACAATTGGAAACAACGTTTTTCAGCTTACATCAGCACAAATAATGTGGATTTATGGATACCGATTCGCAAACTTTACATACATCCACAAGCAGATGGAGATTTTAAAAGAATTCAAGATTTTGATGGTGATGAAAGAAAACTCTATGAGCTTGAAGAAAAAGCCTATGGTTATCTAACAATGGCTCTGCCCACTGAGTTGTTGCATCGGTTTAGTACTTGCAAAAAGTCAAAACAATTGTGGGATGCATTGTCTGCTAGATGCGAAGGCAATGATCAATACAAGAAGAGTAGAAGAAAAGTTTTGAACAAAGAATTTGGGAATTTTCAACATTATGATAAAGAAACTATTCCTGCACTTGTATCCAGATTTTCACATCTGATTAGTGAAATGAAGGTGGTGAACATTGAAAAGACCGAGGAGGAATTGAAAGATAAATTAATGGAAGCATTACCAGAAAAGTGGGAAAATTATGTTTTGTTGCTTACTCATGACAAAGATTATCCTGCATTATCATTTCATGATTTAACCAGAAAGCTTCATGCTAGAGAGATGGAGATGATGACTTCAAACAAGGCTACTGCTTCATTACAAAATCCTGAATTGTACCATGGTGAGAATACTGCAAACATGAATGCTAAAGCTAAACCAAGCCTGAGTTCTGCACCAAGTACAACTTTCTTGACTGGAATTTTTGATAATTCTGATAACAAGTCTTCACGGGGTTGTAGCTTTACAAATTCCAAATTTTTCAAGTCAGAATGCTTTTTCTGCTGAATCAACAGATGATTGTGCTAAAATAATTTCTGCATTGATTTCATCATCTTTTGGTTTGATTATCAAGAATGTTGCTGATGCAAAGTTAACCAGCGATGATCTTGATGCCCTTGATGATGATCAATTAATTGAATTGGATATATCTTGGCAATATGCTATGTTATGTCAAAGATCGAAGAGGTTCTTCAAGAAACATGGAAGAAATATTTCTGGTGATAAATTGGGTTTTGACAAGTCAAAGTTAAAATGTTATAAATGTTCGCAGCTTGGACATTTTGCCAAAGACTGTCAACATGCACATGCAATCAAGCCTGGTTTTACTCAATCACCCAAGCCTGGTTTTACTCAACCATCTACTAGTAACACAAGCAAGACAACAGCTTTGACAGCTCAACATAATGGTGTTTATGATTGGGGTCAACAGTTTGGATATGATACATCAGCATTAATTGTCACACATGAGCAAGATGATTATTATTCTGATTCGAGTTCCTATGACGCTGCTGAGAGTGAGAATTTGAGTCTAAAATTGAAGCCTTGATGAAAGAAAAAGAATTTTTGATTGAAGAAGTCAAAAGAGTTACTGCTGATTTCAAAATAATTAGTTCGGAGATGGGAATTTCTAAGGAAAATGAGAAGGTATTGGGTGTGAAGAATGAATGTCTGTTTAAAGATATCAAATTGCTGAATGAAGTTTTAGAAATTTCTAAACAAGATAAAGGGATGTTGAAACTGCAAAAACTAAGATCTGTAAAGAAAGAGATGAGTTGGAGTTTGAAGTCAAGAAATGGAAAGATGAAGCAGAAGATACAGCTAAGGATTTTCAGAATTTGTTTGATAAATCCAAAATTAAACTTGATTTGCTTACAAAGAATGCTGAAGGATCTGCTGCTAAGATTGAAGCATATCAAGTTGACATGGAAAAATTGTTGGATGAGAAGTTTGGAAATTCAAAAACGCAACGAGGATAAATTGAAGAAGGAGTTACATGAAGGACTTGACAATCTTCGGATGCAAAAATATGAAACTCATAAAGTTGCAAAGCGTTTAATTGATACTGAGAAGGAGTTAGCTGATGCTCAACAAAAAAATTCTGATCTCAAAATTCAAGTCATCGATGCAAATTGCTTGCTGAACAATGTCTCTAATTCTCAAGTGTTTACAAGTTTTCTTACTAAGGATGAGAATTTTGAAAAGATGTTTGATAAAACAGCTTCCCCTCCTGCTCAGATCAAGGAAGCCTTCAAAGACGTGAAGGAACAAGTTGATGAGTTTGATTTTTCAAAATTTTCATCATCTACTGATAAGGAAGAAAAGGTCGTGAATAAAAAGAAGAACAAGAATACAAAGAAGAGGGAAAAGAAATCTAAGTTTCCTCCAGCACCAAAATTTGTTTCTGGTTCATCGTCTGCTGACAATGAGAAATCAGCGACTTCAAGTGACAAGATGGAGTTTAATGAGAAAATTTTCTACGATCAAAAGAATGTGACTGAAGTCAAAGCTGAATTTTCTCGATTGGCAAAGCATGGACATTTTACATCTGAGGAGAAGATTTCTGGAAAGAAAGTTTGTTTGGGTTTTCATGAGAAGAAAGATAAAACTGAGGAGGTTTCAGCATCTGTACCATGAAACTTGAAGAAGCTTAAGATGAAGCAAGTGAAGAAGGAAGTGTTCAAAGCAGATAAAGTTCTACCTGAGAGATTCTACAAGCTCAAGGGCTCCGATCAGCTTTTCTCGGATAAAGAGTTTCCTCTTCATTGTGTTGATGCTCGGAAGATTTCTGAAGTTTTTGTGAAAGCTCAAATTTCTTCTGAAAGTTCTCAATCTCGAAGCCCTACATCCAAATGGGTACATGATCACAGGCATCAGTTATATGATTCTCATTCTGATCATGTTCGAGATATACATGTGTGTTCTTCGCATGTACATCAAAGGTGGGACAAGACGAAATGAATCTGTTATATTTGCTGCCGACCAGGGCATATGGCAAAGGATTTTCCACTATCTGCTGATTTACCTCAAAGGTTTCATAAGAAACCAGTGGTTGGTAAATCTTCCTCAACAAAGTTTTTTGATGAAGAAGGCAGAGTTTTTGATGAAGCTGAACCTACATTCTTTCATAAACAAAAAACGTTTTGTTCCAATGTTCTCAACGGTTCAAATTGTAGGTTCATCATCACAGTTACCTGTGATAGGTTCATCAAAAACAGAATTACCAAAATCACAACAATGGAAACCTAAGGTGGTTTCAAAGCAAAACCAGGACACTAGTCGACCAGAATCAATCCGCTTCGGGTCGTTTGTGAACTAATAAGTTTGCCCAGTGTGCAGGTACTTCTAGAAGACCTATCGACGATTGCAAAGTTGTTGGTGGAGTATTCTGCATAATTTAAATTTCATGATCATAATTTTCTAAATCTGCAAATTTTCTGAATTCTAAACCTGAACAATATCCGTGTTGATTGATCAATTTTCTTTGTTTACAATTTTTTCTCAAAAACCCACATATAGAGTCTTGTTTTGTATAAAATGAAAATCCAAATATAGAGTTTTCATTTAAGGGGGAGAATTGTAAGTAAGGGGGAGTAATTGAGAAAATGCATCTTATGGGGAGAATGTGAATACATGCCAAATATATAACGAAGGAAGGTGAATACATGCACAATATAAAAAAATGTGAGAAATTGATCATTGGGGAAATGATGGTACATTGGCTTACGTATCTGACTCATGGATAGAGTAGATAAAAGGGTCATAAGATCATTGTTTGATGTGTTTGGTAGACTCGGCAAATCAGAAAGTATTCAGATATGGTATACATTAAATAACTAATGCTTGATCATGTGGATAACATCTTGATGTATATTTCATGACACAAAAAAAAAATAAGTGTGAAATTCAAACTGAGAAGTCACTATGTATACATGTGTTCCTTTTGCAAAGATTTAAACTTGTTTAATTCTCTTTATTTTGTCAAACGATCGGACTTTCTCTGCATATCGAAATATCGACCTGATCGTTGTTCGTTTGACGTTCTGCTTTATTTTCTTTGGTGTTTCGTATAACTCATCGGACTTTCTCTGCGTGTATGGGAGTACCGACCTGATTGTTGCTGAATTATACAACTTCAACTTGTTTTATTTTCTTATTTTGTTAAATCTGAGGCCTTATCTGCGTATCGAAAGATCGACCTTAAGGTAGACGATTTAACGTTCTTAATTCTTTTTGCATGAAACACAGTTGACTTTATCATGAAAAATACTATGCTATTGTGAAAAATCACAAGTGCTATCACACAAAAGGAAAAAGAAAGAAAAACAGAAAATGTCTGAGTATGTCTGATTGTATGGGGTACACTGGTCAAAGCATATCTAATCAATATCTTAACATATCCAGATGTTATGAGTACGATTCTGCCTGAGTTTAAGATGGACAAATTATACCAGCAATCAACATGACTTATGTGTTTCAATTAATTGAAATTGAAGTGTAGTTCAGTGCGTTATGACCAATATGATCCCATATAGTGATCTTTCTCATACCAAAAATAGTGTTTGATTCTGTATTGTGATTTCATTTCATTTCAGAAAAGAACAAAAAGATTTTCGGTGTGTTTTAGCATAAACTTTGAAAAATCAAAAATATTTTAAGTTTGTTTTGATATAAATTTTCTAAAAGTCAAAAAGATTTTGTTTCTGCTTTATTTTCGATCTGATCAACACGTGATACAAAGTTCAATTTTCAAAAGTCATATCTTGGAGTCTCGAAGAGACGTTTTGTGCCAAGATTATTTATGTATTGATGAAGGATGCTAAAGTGCAAGTAATCACAACTTCAAAGTCTTCTGAAGCTGTTGATAAAGACCAGAGTTACACCAGTCATTGTCAGGTATTCAAGATCAAGCTACGATCCAGTTGAGGAGGAGTTTGTTCGAAGATTCATTTCATTGAATGAACTGATTCTATACTAGAGGGGGAGCTTGATTAAAGATACAAATTTGATGATGTTGAAGAGATACTACACACGACGAGGGGGAGTTTGTTGATACCTGATATGTGCGTCGTGTGAAGTATCAAGCAATGGTCAAAATCAAGCCAAAGTATGCTTGGCCGAACCAGGTCCGAACCTGGAGTTCGGACTGGCCGAAACTAAGGTTCGGACTAGGCTCGGCCAGATTGGTATATATAGGAGTTTGGACATTGTAATTAGGGGTTCTGAGCGTGTGAGATTACTGCTAAGTGTGTGTTTCAGAGAGTATTCTCTGTGTATGTATTCTGAGTGTTCTACTGATTGTAATTGTTTATTGTGATCAATAAAACAATCGGTTAATTACGTTTCTATGTTCGAATAGCTAGATCAAGTAGACGATTCGATGCTCATGCATTTTTAATGTTCTTAATGCTTTTTGGGTTAACGCTCAAGTTGATTGTGTGCAGTTATTCCACCGATGATTAGATCAAGATTGAATAGGACAAACATTGTCGTTTCAGAGGAAGATGTTCGTCGAGTATTACGTTTCAATGAAGATCCTCATTTTCCAATAATCTTTAACGAAGCGGATTTGGTGGGTCTTCTGCGAAGAATTTAATACGATGGAAATATTTCTGCTTCCTGGCTAGTCAAATCAAATCTATCACCTCCATACAAGTATCTGATGCACGTGATAATCAGATGTTTTGGGAAGAGACTCAAAGGTCACGAAGAATTCGACATGAAATTGTTGTCATTCTTTTCAGCGTTGGTGTTAAACAGAAATTTTAATTTCTCTGGATGGTTGTTTGCATACATGAAGGAGAATATTTTGGTCAAATAAAAGAAGAGTCTAATGTATCCTCGATTCATACAAATGATTCTTGATGATTTGTATCTGTTGCTTCCAAAGAATCCAAATTCAGTTTTGGTTCTTAAACACATGAATCAGGTTGCAGTTGGTAAGATACCATTGTATCAGAAGCGTAAAGGAGAGAATATACCTCCACCAGTTAAAAGATTAATTGGTCATCTTGCAAATCCAAATTATGTGGCTCCTAACAATGGTGCACCTCGTCATGACGATAGTTCAAATGATGAACTGGAGTATGATCGGAATGGAAATCCAATTGAAGATGATGATGACCAAGAAGAAGATGAACCTGTGCAATAGAATGCAGTTCAAGACCCTGTGCAGCAAGAAAATCAAGAGCAAGTTGTTCAAGAGGTGGTTATTGAACCTGAAGCTGTTAATGTTCAGGATGATGAGATGATTAATGATGAAGATGTTTCTGGTGATGATGCCGATGCGAGTTCGTCTGATACTAAATCAGATTCTGGTGATTATGTGGAAATCTTGCATAATACCAGAGGTATTCAAGTAAAGAAAGGTTCTAAGCAACATATTGCATACTTGAAGTCGAAAAATCTAGATACTTCAAAGTATGAACGCAGATCCAAACAGGATAAAGATAGAGATGTTGATGATGATCCGTCTTATTCTCCTGACATAGAGGAGTCTGTTAGAAAAAGACAAAGACTGCAGACAAAGGAAAAGCTCCGATGCTGTTCACTGGAAGCGTTTTAAACGTATGGCTAGGCCAAACATGACAGTGAAGTAGGGTTCATTTCTTGCCGATGCTCGGAAAGCTGGGAGCACTCCACCTAGTAAGAAGCAAAAGCTACTGGAAATATATTCAGATGGATGTTTGACTCAGAGCTAAAGTGTTATGCTATAAAAAAGGAGTTTGGAGTTATGTACTTGAAGCATGCATTGAGATTTAACACGTTGCCAGTTTGTGATGTTCGGGATTTGTCAAGAAAGCCATTTCTCAACTATGGAGATGATCAATTGGCTGAGATTTTTAAGAACAAATTGTTAGAAGAATGTCAAGGGAAGTTCAGATTTTTTACTCCTGAGAGGCCGAAGTATTCTGATCATCCAACTGACATTCATCCTAAAACTGGAAGACCTGTTATTATCTTGAAGTATAAGAAGTCTGTTCAGCTGAAGAAGATACCTTTGAAGAAACTTGAAGAAGATTTCATCAAGACATTAAGATGGTGGTACTATGATGAACGTACTGGAGAAGCAGTGTTTGTGGTCAAAGAAGAAAACAAGGTGGTAAGAATCTTTGATCCTTTGTGGTTGATCAATCTATCAAAAGATGATATAGACAAGCTCTATCACAACAACATCTTGTACAAAGCTGAAAATTCTGAACAAGCCTTGCAGTTTCAGAAAGTGATTCTAGTTTGTTTTGCTTTTGGGATTCACGCTGGAAATAATCGAAGACATCATTGGGAGAAGACTGAAACGAAAGCTTCTAAAGACTAGCACAAGACAAGGGGGAGTTTGTTAGAACATGTTATGGTCTTTAGTGCTAGGTCTAGGTGTTTTGTCTGATTGTAAAGATTGTTTTGTATGTTCTGTCTCCAGCGTACCAGTGGCGGACCAGATGGTCCGCCCGGACCAGATGGTACGTAGGTTATTTGGTACGCTGAGCAGACTTAGTATAAATAGTTTTAGCTCGTGTTAGAGAGTTCAGTTCTGAGAGTTGTGTGTGTTCTTAACTATGTGTTTTTCAGTGTGTTTACTCTCTGTAATCTCTCTCTGTGTAATCGAGTTGCAATCAATCAAAGATCTATTATTTACGTCGTGTGTTACAATTCTGATTACAATCATGCATTAGCAAGATCATATACGTGTTTTATAACACTCTCATAACTCGTTATCGAATTACAAAACAAAACATCTATTTATACTCGACTAGCCGAACCCTGACGAACTGCCGGTTCGCCTGATCCAGACTGCCAGTTCGGATCTAGTTCGTGTGGAAGCATTCTTGGCTTCTTCTGGTTCAAATCTTCACATTGTCTTGTTCAGATACTTAACAAGACGCAACCTCGTCTTGTTCAGATACTTCACACGACGCACAGATATGTATCAACACAACATGCTCATTTAGTTAAGGCTTCAACAAGTAAAGATCAGGAAGCTTCTGAGTTTAAAAGGCATACATATCATAATATTGATATCAATGTAATACATGATACTGATAATGAAGCTATTACTTTGATGGCTCGTCATTTAAATAATAGTATTTTGACTGATTCTGAAATGAGTTCAAAAGCAAAAACATTTGAAGAAAATCAAGCAAATATGGCTAAACAATCAAAAGAAGAAGATTTCAAGTTTTATAAGTGTGCTGGTTTGAATAACAAGAATTCTAGTTTGGAAAAAGATGTCAAGTTATTGACTGAAGAGTTTGGTGTGCTAAAGCAAGACTTAGAGAGCTTTCAAGAAAAATATTATTCTTTGAATTCTAGTCATGAGAAGTTGATGAAAGAAAAAGCTACATTATTTGAAGAATGTCAGAAAGCCAAAGCTGAAGCTACGGAAGCTGCTAAAGACTTTGAGGCTTTATTTGAGAAAACTTATCCACTTCAACAAAAATATGAAAGAGTCAATGATATTGCAGTTGACATTGCTGATAAAGTTAGCATTCTTCAAAATGAAGTTGAAAAGTTAAGAGTTGATAATGTTAATATTCGTGACAAGAATGTCCTAACGAAAGACATTGATATTTTCAAAAAGAAATGGGAAAATGTTCGAGAAGAGCTATTTGCAGAATGTGAAATCAGGAAATGGAAAACGTATGAGTAGAATGATTTAAATAATAAACTCATTCAATCTCAAAAAGATTTGTTTGCTGCTCCATAGAAAATTGCTGAAGTGTTGATAGTGTAAAGGAAGATGATATTCACAAGGTTCCTGCACCAATGGATTTATCTCAGTTTTCTTTTGCTTCTTTTGATCCAAAGGCTGAATTGAAAGATTATTCTAAGTTTGCAACTTCCGCAAAGAAGAAGAAATCCAATTCAGAAAAGAGGAAAGAAAAGATTGGTGAAGCTCCAAAGTTTACTTCTGATTCATCATTATTGGAGAATGAAATTGTGTTTGATTAAAAGTGTATCTGGTATTTTTACTATTACTTCGTATGAAGTTGAAACTGCAAAGAATTTGGTGCAAGTGAACAAAATACCAGAGATCAAGGTCAGTTTCACTCAACGAGCACATAAAACAAGTGTTGCTGGTACTTCTCAAGCTAATCCGTCCAAATCTTCTGGTTCTAAGCACAAAGGACTAGGGTTTGTGTATCAAGAGAAGCTTGTTCAAGTTCAAGAGTCTAAGAAGAACGAAATTGTTTTGAAAAAGAAGAATCAAAAGAAATCATAACCTCCAAAGAAGCAAGCTGTTGCTTTCTTTTCCAAGAATTCTTATTATTCTGGAGGTTCGTCATCGGATTATAAAGTTTCATCGCGGAGTAAATATCCGAGGTATGATTCTTTTATGATTTATTTGATATTTTTGGTTAAGATCATTTATCATTTTCAAATAATTCAAGAACATTTTCAAATGATTTTAAACTGCATGAAAGAGTTTGTTATGCATGTCGTCTACCTGGACATATGGCTGCAAATTGTCCGACGACTGCATACGTCCACAAAATGCAAAATATATGGATACAAATGGTTAAATTTTTTATGAACCTTGGTCCCCAAAGGTCAAATCAACCAGTAAGGCATTTTGGTCCTGACCAAAGATGCCAGATGATTCTATTTCAGGTTCAAATTCAAAAATTTCATCTACCCTGATATGGAAACCAAAAGTTGTTTCCAAGGCCAACAAGGACTTTGTGGAAGACACCAGGCGGCCCGACATTGTTGAATCGGGTCGATCCCAAAGCAACTAATATTTTATTTGGTGTCGATGAGTATTTCAGGCAGACCTATTGGTAATTGAAGAATTGTTGATGGTGGAATATCTGTTTTTTTAACTTAAAATGACTTTCCAAATCATTTTCAAAGTCATGTGCTTTCCAAATGCTAAAGTGCAAGTATTCGTGTTGGTTGATAAATTTTCTTTGTTTTTCACTCTTAGTTTGAGAGGGAGTTTGTTTCTTTGATAGATACAAAAATTGTGTGTTGTGTTTTCAAATAGTAAAAATGAAAATCTAACAAAAATAGAGTTTGTCATTTGTAGGGAGAGAAAATTTGAAAAGACAAAAACATTGGAAAATGAGAAATTGTACCCGACATGGTTGAGAAATGATGGTACATTGGCTATGCTGTCTGGCTCATGGATAGAGTAAGTGAAAAAGCCATAAGACTATTGTTCGATGTGCTAGGTAGGCTCGGCAAATCAGAAAATATACAAATGTGATATACACTAAATATGACGTTTAACCTAGTGGACAACATCTTGATGCGTATATCATGATGTATCAAGAAAAAGATATGTGAAAAGAAAATGAGAAGTCACTATGTAAACATGTGTTCTTTTTGCAAATATTTAAACTTGTTTGATTTTCTTTATTTTCTCAAACAATTGGACTTTCTTTACGTATCAAAAGATCGACATGATTGTTGTTCATTTGAGGTTCTGCTTTATTTTCTTTGGTGTTTCATATAATTCATCAGACTTTCTCTGCGTGTCCACAAGATCGACCTGATTGTTGCTGAATTATACAATTTTAACTTGTTTTTTTTTTATTTTGTTAAATCCGAGGCCTTATCTACGTATCGAAAGATCGGCGATTTAACATTCTTTTTGCATAGAACACAGTTGACTATATCATGAATTCAGTCACTGTGTGTTAAATCATAAGTGAAATCATAAAACGTGATAAGCAAAGAATCTGAGTATGTCTGATAGTGTGGGGTACACTTGTCAATGCAAATCTAATCAATACCTTAACATATCCAGATGTTATGAGTATGATTATGCCTGAGTTTAAAGTTGGACAAATTATATCTGCGATCGACATGGCTTATCTGCTTCAATAATTAAAATTGAAGTGTAGTTCAACACGTTATGACCAATATGATCCCAAGTCGTGATCTTTCTCAAAAAAGACCAAAATAGTGTCTGATTCTGTATTGCATTTACTTATAATATCAGAAATACTAAAAAGATTTTAGGTGTGTTTTGATATAAAGTTTGAAAAATCAAAAATATTTTGTTTCTTATTTTTTCTTTGATTGATCACAACGGGATACGAATCAAATTTCACTTGAAAAGACATTTTGCGCCAAGATTATTCATGTTGGCAGGTACTAAGTGGAAAGAGAACATCACAACTTCATGTATTCTAAAGTTGTTGATAAAGAGATTAGACACACTACAATGTCAAGTATTCGAGATTAGACTAACCGTTAAGTTGAGGGAGAGTTTGATTGAAGATATGAGTTTCTGTGAAGAAGTGTTATGACACAGATACTGCAAACGTCGAGGGAGGGTTTGTTAGAGAATTATATGTTCTTCGTGTGAGGTATCAGAACATGTTTGTGAAGTATCAAGTAGAAGACAAAAGCTAAAAGAGTGCATCTATCCAAAGTGACCCGAACTGCCAGTTCGGGTGCACACGAACTGACCCGAAGTGGCAGTTCGGGTGACAGCTGGTTCGAACATTTATGTATAAATATAAATAGGATTGTCTTCTATAGGAATACAAGTTCTTGGTCATTTTCATCTGTGTGTTTTCTGTGTGTACTCTGAAAGTTAATCAATAAAATTCACTTTTGAAAATGAGCGGGAACGGTTGGATCTTGCTAACTCATATCATTTTGATACGAGAACAAGAACAATCGGTGTAAATATAAACTCAATCCTTTATAAACTGAATTGATCAAATCTTACAAAGACTTAGAGAGTTTTGACTGAATACACTATGGAAAACACACACATAAGCGACTCAGTTACAAAATTTCTAAACAAAACAACTATTTATAGAAATACCCGACTGTCCGAACTGGCAGTTCGGCTACCAGTTCGTACCAATTCGGATCAGTTCGGCTAAACAGGATTAGGTCTTGTTTCTTCTTCTGTTATTCTTCAACCTGATCCAGCATTCTGCCTTTTCATGTATCAATGAACTCCCCCTTGGCAAGTGCTGGTCAGTTTCTTTCAGCCTTGAGCTTTAGCTTCCATCCTGGTCCATGTCTTCTGGTTATTTCTTCCGGCATAAATGTTGAATGCAAAACATATCCGAATAACCCTTTGAAACTGGAATCCTTGTTCCATAAAGTCAGGATGAAACAAAATCTGACTATTGTACAACTCATCAATCTCAGCCTTGGACAGATTTATCAGCCACATAGGATCAAATATCCTAACCATTTTGTTCTGTTCTTCCAACACTATCACAGCCTCACCAGTCTTCTCATCATAATACCACCATCTCAGGTTCATTATAAAATCTAACTCCATCTTTATCAATGGTATCTTCTTTATCACTTTAGGCTTTTTCTTGAACTTTAATACAATCAAAGCTTTCCCTATTATTGAATGTATCTTTGTTGGATGCTCACTTAATTTTGGCTTCTGTGGCTTTAGGAATTGAAATCCCTTTTCACATTCTTTTTCCACAATCTTCTTGAAATGTAATGTAGGATCGGTGTTAATTAGTGTTTAACTTAACAAGAAACCCTCTACTTGTAAATATAACCCTGCGGAATTAAAGTTATATTTCACTTTACTTAAGCAAGTCTTAGTTCTCTTGTGTAATATAAGTGTTTGATTGCATAAGGATAGTAACAACAAAGTAAGAAATACTCGGCACTATTTGCATTAACTCAAGTTTACACTATTATAAGTTGATCGAGAACTGTGTGAAAAACTGAAAGCTAACTAAGCTATATATAGTACTGATGAGATCAATAACAGCCGTTGATCTCAAACGATTTAAAACCATTAAACAAAAGTCAAATACAAACTACCAAAAGAATAAACTTCGATATGTGGAATATCTTGCGTGTGATTGGCAACATAATACTTTAGGAGTGCGGCTTTGATAGATTTGGAAGCAACCGAGAAGCTTTTGCAGGATTGGACGACTGAAAAGACTTCTTAGGAAAAGTCCGGTTAAACTCATTAGCTGGTGGATAATCGAGTTCACCCAGAATATTCGCTATAAGACAAAATGGCTTCTTTCGGTTGAACTGCCAGTTCCGCTTGAACTTGAGACTTCTGCTCGAACTTCAACTTCAGCCGGAACTGCTCAAAATTAGCTTTCAGCCGGAAATCTTCAAAGTAATATTCCTTATAATCTCCCCCTAAGCTGATACTGTCAAATTTATTTTCCATCTCGAAGCTATTTCCAAAAATTGACTTGTACCCAAAAGAGTCTTCTCCTTGACCTACTTGTCAACAGACTTGATGCCATCATTCACATCTTGAGAAAGCACACTCATGTTCACTCCACTGATCTTGAACATTGATTGATTCATGAGTGGTATATGTGCTATCTGCCGTGTGCACATAGAATAGCTTTTCTTCTTCTTCCCAAATAACAAACTTTATATGACTGACCGACTCTTCTTCTTTATCATTAACTTCATCTTGAGATACAGAAGGCATCCCATGCTCGAGCGCTTTAGTTTCTATGCTCATTCTTAGCAGATGCTCGGCTCTGGTTGGGCTCATAATTTCCCCCAGTTTGACATAGATATCAGTCAGTTGGAAGATATCAAGCATTCTAGTGGCAAGATGAGCATTGGCTGTCCACCCAACAATTTTATTCTGTCTGGGTGGGCCTTTCTTCCTTGTCTTTTTCTCTTTCTTTCTCATGGCATGCATCAGTCCCCTCTTTCTCTTCTTCTTTTCCTCATTTGAATCATCAGTTGATTTCTTTTCAATTGGGGCTTTACCCTTTGATGAGGGAGAAGAGGAACCAGGTTGGGCATCAGTTGGTGGGGTAGGAGCAATGGTGGTTGAGGGTTCTCTTATGGTAAGAGGTGGCAAGGATGTTTGAGGTGGTGGTCTACTGGCTTCAGGTGTTGGGCTAGTACGAGGAGTTGGTGGGAAGATATCTGAAAAGTCTATGGTAGGGGCATGTTTCTTCTTGAAGGGGATGATTGGAGTGAAATTGTTGGTTCTATATTTTGGATTTGAGAGTTTGGTGGCAACTTTCTTGGTTATTAAGGGTGGCTTGTAAGGTATGATGGCAAGTGACTGAAATGCTGATGAAACAGCTATAGGTGTAGGGTTTGGGTTATAGATGAAGGAAGGTGGAGGTAGGATATCTGCATCATCAGCAAATTCTGGTTTAACATTTATGTTAGATGCCAAACCTGAAGTGAATTCTGAAGGTGGAGGCAACACCAACTTTGGATTTACAGCAACTTCATCTCCTCTGAACTCTTGAAAAATTAAGTCAATTAGATTGCACAACACCCTAACCTTCATCTGATTGACTTCATCCTTTGATTTCCAATTTCTGATAATCAGGGCCCTTTTGACCTTTTTCAGCAGTAAATAATTCTCATCATTCTTCACTAACTTGGTGGGTATTTTAGAGGCAATGGCAATTAGTATTTGCCTTTCTGCATCAGTCATTGCATCCAGGTTATAGTCCCGCAATCTCCAGTCAAATGACCTTTTATTTGCTTCTTCAAGCAAACTTTCAACTACCTAGTTTTGAGAGAACAACTCCAATTCTTCTTAAAGTTATTTTGCTAACCTTTCATCTTCAGCAGCCATTCTGGCATCTTCCACCATTTTGTTCACAACTTCTGATTCAGGAGTTTGAATAACCTGCTGAATAGTTCTGACATTTGCAGGTTGAACTAGCTTTTCAGCTTGAATGTGCTCATCAACTTGAACTTGCTCAGTGCTCCTCATAGCTATTAATGTTTCAGCTATATCCTCAGCTTCATCACTTGGTTGGTCTTCTGGTTGAACCACAGGAAATTGATCGGTTCCAAATATTGACTAGTTAGGGCCAAATACTGGATCAGAAGCATTCTCATCAATCATTATTACTTTAACCTGGGTTACCGGTTGAACTTCCGGTTGAACTATTTCTTCAGCTTGGTTTAGACCTTCAGTCACCACCTGAGGTTGGGTGACTTCAGGTTCTTTATCAGTTAGTTCAAGTACCTCTGTTCCATCACCTTCTCCTAACATGTTCTCATCACCTCCTTCATTCATAGTTCCTACTGCTATAGTTTCAGTGTTGTCTTCAAGATTTTCAGCAGTTGCTTTGTTGGGGGAAGCAATGTTCTTCTCCGCTTAATCACTGGCTCTTTCAGTCGGAAAAATGACATCCTTCAGCAGCCTAGTGATCATGTTTATATGCTCAAGGAGAGCACCAGCAATCAACATTGAAGACTGAACCAGTTCAGTGTGATTGGGGTCTTCAAATGGTGAGATAGCTATGAGTTGGCTACTCTTCATATTCACCCAACTCTCTTCCACTGAAAATAGGTTGAACACCAACTTTACTGCAAGATGTGGCTCTAACTTCAGCCAGAATTCTTTCTGTCTCTTTAATTTCGATCATGGCAGGTGTTGAAGTCATCTTCTCCCCCAATTTGACAGTATCAACTTCATCTTTATTTCTGACTGGGTTTGAAGGACCTGCTTCAGCTTGAACAGGAACTGCTTTGACCAAAGAAGCAACAGTAGCATTCAATGAATCAACCTGTGTTTGGAGAGATAGGTACAAGTTCGTCAATTCTAGTAGTGTATAGCTGTCCTCAATTGGCTTTTTACCAGTATCCCTGGACGAAACCAGGTTATCAATCCTAGATTGATCAACCCTGGTACCCATGGCTTCTTGGCACCTGGGGTTCTCTTCAACTATCTCAGCAACCCCCGGTTCCAGTGAAGGACCCATGGGTGCTGATTCAGAGAAGATTGCCACAGATTGTGTCTTATAGATGTTATTGCTAGCACCAAGATCCAGTGGGGACACTTAGGCAGCAGCAGCCCTTTCTGTATGAATCTTTTCATCACTCCTGAGATTCACCTCTGGTGAAGAGTGGGGGCTTAGTGTAGCAGGGTCTTGATCCATCGGTATGTTCTCATGTAATGAGGTTGGTGAGTTAATAACACCCTCATTTGGATCAAGAGTGGGTACACTATCACTCCTGGGTGATAGGGGATGTAGGGGTGAGAACCTTTCGGATGGGGATAATACCTTCGTGTCTAATGACTCCCCCTCAAAAGAAGGTTCGTCCTTAAGAGATAATTCCAATTTAGTGAGCTTCTGCTTAGGCTTTTTGCCTTTAGCGGGGCTTGAAGCTTCAGGTTGGTTGGTGGTATTAGGTGGAGGAGACCTAATGACCACTATTCTCTGTCTTTTGAAAATGACAGGAGGGGATTCAGATGAGGAAGTGACAGTGGTGGTTGTTTTGTGAAATTTCTTGAGCATGTGGATCGTCTACTTAATCGTTATGAAATCAATGTTATACGAGCTAGAACACAAAGTGTAAATACAAAAGACTTGTATTAACCACTGAGAGAACCACATAGTACACAGAGAAGATATGACTCAGAAGCTACTGAATTCTATTACAAGACTACTATTTATAGTTGCTAAAACCCGATGGTCTGAACCTCAGGTTCGGACCTATTCGGCACTGTCTGAACTCCAAGTTCGGCCTGAGTTCGGACCTCAGCAATCTTGTATGTTTCGTCTTGTATTCGATACTTCACATGACGATCTAGAACTATGTATCAACAAACTCCCCCTCGGCATGTTCAGTATCATCTCCTCTAATAAAACTTATATCTTGTATCTTCAATAAAACTCTTTCTCGATCTAGACGATGAGTTCAATCTTGAATACTTGATATTGCATCGTGTGTAATCTCTTTATCAACCATCTTCAGAAGACTTGAAGTTATGATGTTCTCTTCCCACATAGAACCTGCCAACATAAATAATATTGGTGCAAAACGTCTCTTCGAGACTCCAAGATATTTGATTTTTAAACTGAATTCGTATTCCGTGTTGATCAATCGAAAACAAATCAGAAACAAAATCGTTTTGGCTTTAAGAAAGTTTATATCAAAACACACCTAAAATCTTTTTGGTATTTTCTGAAATTGTAAAGTAAATGCATTACAGAATCAGACACTTTTTTTGTCTTTTGTGAGAAAGATCACAACTTGGGATCATATTGGTCATAACATGCTGAACTACACTTCAATTTCAATTATTGTAGCACATAAGCCATGCCGATTGCAGATATAATTTGCCCAACTTTAAACTCCGGCACAATCATACTCATAACATCTGGATATGTTAAGGTATTAATTAGACATGCTTTGACCCGTGTATCCCACACTATTAGACATACTCAAATATGTTTTGTTCATCACATTTTTGTGATTTCACTTGTGATTTTAATCACATAATGCATATATTTATGATATAGTCAACTGTGTTCCATGATAAAACAAATAAGAACGTTAAATCGTCTACCTTAAGGTCGATCTTTTGATACGCAGATAAGGCCTCGGGTTTAACAAAATAAGAAAATAAAACAAGTTGAAATTGTATAACTCAACAACAATCAGGCCGGTCTTGTGGAAGTGCAGAGAAAGTCCGATCGTTTGACAAAATAAAGAAAATCAAACAAGTTTAAATCTTTGCAAAATGAACACATGTATACACAGTGGCTTCTCATTTTATTCTTCACACTTATTTTTCTTTTTGTCATGAAATATGCATCAAGATGTTATCCACATGGTTAAACAGTAGTATTTAGTGTATATCACATCCGAATACTTTCTTATTTGCCAAGCCTACCAAACATATCAAACAATGATCTTATGGCTATTCTATCCATGAGTCAGATACTTAAGCCAATGTACCATCATTTCCCAATGAAGAACACGCAGAGAAAATCCGATCGTTTGACAAAATGGTATCTTTTGAGACCTTTGTTTTGATTGAGCAGGGAGTGGAAAATCTTTTGCCATATGCCCTATTTGGCGGCAAACATAACATAGACGTTTAGTTTTGTCCCACCTTTTAGGTGCCTGCACAGAGTCACAAACATGAATATCTTGAACATGATTAGAAAAAGAATCATATACCTGTCGGCGCTAATCATGCACTCATTTAGATGTCGGGCTTCGAGAATGTGAACCATCAGAAGAAACTTTAGCTATTTGATTCTCCATGTTTGATGTAACAGCATCTTTGACAAATACTTCTGAAATCTCCCTTGCATCGACGCAATGAAGAGGAAATTCTTGATCAGAAAATAATTGATCAGAACCTTTAAGCTTGTAGAATCGCTCAGGTTGAACCTTGTCAGCCTTGAGAACTTCATTTTTCACTTGCTTCATTTTAAGCTTCGTAAGATTTTGAGAAGTAGAACCTTCATCATTTGCCACATTCTTTTGTTGATAACCCAAGCCAATTCCTTTGCCAGAAATTTTCTCCTCAGAATTGGAATTCTTGTGTCCATCATTTGCCAACCTTGAAAATTCAGCTTTGACTTCATTCATATTGTTTTGCGCATAGAAAATTATCCCATCAAATTCAGGTTGAGACCGATTTTCTCACTTGATGTAGCTGGCTTCTCATTTTCAGTTGAAGATGAACCTGATGCGAATTGTGAAGCCGGAGGAATCTCAGATGTCGTTCCCTTCTTCTTCTTAGTCTTCTTGTTTTTCTTCTTCTTCACAATCTTTTCTTCTTGAGTAGTAGATGAAAACTTTGAATAATCAACGTCTTCAATCTTTTCGTTCACTTCTTTGAAAGCTTCTTTGATATGAGCAGGGGGTGAAGCAGGTTTGTCAAACATCTTTTTAAAATTAGCATCGTTAGCTAAAAAGCTTGTGAACAATTGAGAATTGGAGACATTATTCAGCAATCGATTGGCATCAATTACTTGAATCTTTAAATCTAAAATTTGCTGTTGATCTTCAGCCAACTCCTTCTAAGTAGCAATCAACCTTTTTGCAACTTTATGTGTTTCAAATTTCTGCATTCGAAGATTTTCTAGCCCTTCAAATAACTCCTTCTTCAATTTATCTTCATTGCACTTTTGAATTTCCAAATTCACTGTTTGAACTTTATTCACACTTACCAACTCACGCTTCTCATCCAAATACTTCTCCATAACAGCTTGATAACTTTCAATCTTGGCAACATATTCTTCAGACTCCTTGGTAAGTAGATCAAGCTTGAGTTTTGATTTATCAAACAGATTTTGAAAATCATTAGCAGCATCCTCCGCTTCATCCTTCCAATTCTTGACTTCATTAACTAACTCATCCTTCTCTTCACAGATCTTTGCATTAGTAGCTTCAACATTCTTTCTATCTTGTTTTGATATTTCTAAAACTTCATTCAGCAATTTGATCTCTGTAATCAAACAGTCATTTTTCAAAACTAATTCCTTCTCATGGTCCTTAGAAACCTCCAAATCTAAACTAACCAACTTAAATTCAGCAGTAACTCTTTTGACTTCTTCCATCAAAAATTCATTTTCCTTCATCAAACTTTCAATTTTAGATTCAAACTTTTCTATTTCAGCGACTTCATATGAACTTGAATCAGAATCATAATCATGTTGCTCATGTGTAACAATCAAAGCAGGTGTGTCAAAATGTTGACCCCAATCATACACACCATCATGTTGAACTGTTAAAGCTGACTTGTTGGCAGTACTTGAAGATGGTTGAGTGAAACCAGGTTTGCTACCATGAGCTTGTTGACATTCTTTAGCAAAATGTCCAAGCTTTGAGCATTTGTAACACTTTAACTTGGATTTATCAAATCCTAATTATCCATTAAACTCAGATGAACTCCTGCCATGTTTCTTGAAAAATCGTTTTGACCTTTGACCTAGCATATCATATTTCCAAGCTAAATCTAATACGTTCAATTGATCATCATCAAGTTCATCAAAATCATCCTTCGTAATTTTTGCATCAGCAACATTCTTGATAACCAGCCCAAAAGATGATGTAATTAAGGCATAAATCATTTTAGCATAATCATCGGTTGTTTCATCAGACAAGGCATTCTGATTTGTGAAATTTCGAATGGTAAAACCGTAACCTTTTGAAGAATCAGAATTTCCAGAAACTCCACCCATAAAAGCAACACTTGGTGCAGAACTTAGATCTGGTTTAGCCTTAGCTGTTATACTAGTAGTATTTTCACCATGATACAATTCTGGATTCTGCAAATTTGCTTTTGACGGGCATGAAGTATACCAGTAAGATCATGAAATGTCAATGTGGAAAATTCTTTATCATGTGTAAGCAGCAACACATAATTTTCCCATTTTTCTGGTAACGCTTCCATAATCTTTTCTTTCAACTCTTCATCAGTTTTCTCAATTCCCACAATCTTCATTTCACTTATAAGATGTGACAATCTTGAAACAAGAAGCGTGATGTTTTCATTTTCATAATACTGAAAGTTGTCAAACTCTTTACTTAAAACCTTCTTCCGACTTTTCTTGTATTGATCATTCCCCTCACATCTTGCTGATAAAGCATCCCATAATTGTTTTGATTTCTTGCACGTACTAAATTGATGTAACAACTCAGTGGGTAATGCCATTGTAAGATAACTAAAAGCCTTTTGTTCAAGCTTATATGATTTTCTTTCAGCAATGTCGAAGGTATGAACTTCTTTGAAATTTCCTTGATCAGTCCGATGTTGATAAAGCTTCTTGATTGGAATCCACAAATCGATATCATATGTGCTTATGTAAGCAGAAAATCGTTGCTTCCACATTCTGATAATCTTCCAACTTCAATAACTTGGGAACTTTCTGACTTGTTTCAATTTTGTTATCAAAATTCATCATGGTCTGCATCGCACTCTGCATCGCGGCAAAGCTTGAAATTACGACATCGTAGAAAATTTCAATTATCTGCTTGGCCGAACTCTTCCTGAACCTTAATAATGTTCCGAACCTTAACCGAACCTTGAACGAACCCTTAATATCACCGAACTGTTTCCGAACCCTCAACAAACTCTCAACGAACTCCTTCCGAACTTCTTCCGAACACAAAACCAACCGAACCTTGACCAAACCTCTCACGAACCACAAAATCTCCGAACTCTGACCGAACACTAAACGAATCCTGTGCGAACACTTGACAAACTCTATACGAACTAGAACTTCGAAATGCTGAACCCTCACCGAACCCTAGCCTAACTTGAAGTTCAGAGCAGTTATTCCGAACGTGAACAGTAACTGCCGAACCTCAACATTTTCGCTCAAAAATTTCTAATTTTGGATAGATTTTAACGAGATTTGTAGCAGCGGATTAGAAAAAGTGATAAGGAATGATTTAGGAGTAATATTTTCATAAAAGACTCGATCGAAGAGATCAAACATTTGTAAAAACACTCAAAAATACTCATTTCGTTTCAAAAACTCCGAGAATAGCAACCAAAGATCAGTAGAATGAACCAGAAAGCTCTGATACCACTTGAAAAGTCGTGAGCATCGGATCGTCTACTCAATTTAGCTATTCAGATATGAAACGAGTAATTATAATGATTGCTTTATTGATCTAAAGAAGAACAATTACAATTAGAATCACAGAGAACAAACACAGAGAATACACTACAGAAACACACACTTATGGATATCTCTCACGCTCAGAACTCTCTAACACAAAGAACAAACATGTATTTATACTGACCCGCCGAACCTCAGCCGAACCTGAGGTTCGCCAAGATCCGAACTCCAGGTTTGGACCAGGTTCGGCCAGTCACACTTTAGCTTGAACTTGTTCTTGACTTGATGCAACTTGATACTTCACACGACGCACAGATCAGGTATCAACATTAAGACATTTATATCCGTCATAATTAAGATTTATAGAACCCTTATAAACATCCTCAAAACATTTGAAATATCAGATCTAATAAAAGTCGTGATTATTCGTTAAACGTTCGGTATAAACCGCGAACTATAAACGAGACGTTAAAGATTCATTTTGCTCAGATATCGCGGTATAATACTTGTCTATTTTAAAACACACACAAAATCCTTTATATATATATATATATATATATATATATATATATATATATAAACTACTAAAATCATTTTTTTCTTTGCCTAACCCTAATAACACACACACACACTCCACACACACTCACAATACCGCATACGGGAGCAGGAGGACCCTCAAGGAGGTCCGACGACCACCTGCGCTTCCGGCAGCCGTCCGGCCATCGCTGGCAACGCCAATAACGGACAACGATGGTCCAGTCGTCCCTCTTCCTCCCTCTAGCTTGCGTTTTTGGACCCTTTGGTGGCGAATCTATGGATGGTGTGATGACAGCCGCTGATTCCGATAACCATGACGGCGACGACACGCCGTTCCTGGTGACCTCGATGGTTATTCTGTCTCCCTCACACCCTCCTTCCTTTTTGTCGCAATCAGTGACAGCCCCTTGGCTCCCGTCATCGCTGATATAACAAAGATGGCGGCGACGACGGCAGTTTTAGGGTTCCACCATAGCGACGTTGATCTAAGGTTTGTGTATATTCGTTTTCTTTCTTTTTCTCACTCGTTTCCTCCTTTAACCTCCCGATTTCTCTTGTATTTTGTCCAGATCTGAGTGTTGTTGGTGTGTTGATGTTGGTTTTGGGTTTCGCGGCGGGGATGATATTTTCCGGCGGCGGCCACGGCCTCCGGCCGCCAAAACAAGTTGTTTCAAGGTGGATGGTCATGTGTTCGGTTGAGATGATGTTGTTTGAGTGTTTGGATGTAAGCATTGGGCAAAATAGGGTTAACTCGGACCAAGTCAATGAGTCGACTCAGTCAACTCGCTGGTCAGCGTTAAATCGGGTCAAACATAGTCAACTTAGAAACTAACCCTAGATTATCATTCGTGGCGAGAAACTGATCAAAATGGACTACTTATTCGCCTAAATTGGACTTCGTGTCGGTTTACGATTAACCGAGTCCGAGTTCGAGTAATTAACCAAAAGGTATACAGTGTTCTCTTTCTCGTTGGCGCTTTAATGATTTCACTCACTGCTAACCCTTTGTCTTGAACCTCGTCATTAAAACACTTAAAGGAAATAAATGTATATATATTTTGTAATAATAAATTTATTGCATATAATAAAACTCGGTTTTACCGGTTTTTAACGAGATGCTAATTCTGGAAAGCCCGGATGAAATCAAATATATATATATATATATATATATATATATATATATATATATATATAAACTATTGTTTTGTGGACCTTATGGACAAAGACTAACATGTAACTCTCGGGTTCGATAAATCTTGATTTTCAAATGTTAAGTTGACTTTTTATTTGTGAATATTCATGTGAATTGTCATAATTTTTGCGTGATTAAGCTTTTCTTATAAATCATAAAAAAAAATACGCATATTTTTGGCCACTAAGAATTATAAATAGTTTATTACAATTATTTATCGTTTTGTAGTCAGTTTCAAAATAAACTTACACTTCGACCTTGAACGTTCGTAGTTCACCATCGAGTCGTTAAATTTGGCCATGTACATTAAGTCGTTTCGATTCGAAAGGCACAACTATGCTTATAAATACTAATATATTTGTTTACTTTGTTGGTTCGTCGTTCCTGTTTCGGTCGTCAAGGTGATCTGCGTGTCGAACTTTTGGTTACACAATGTCATTCTTTCCTTTGTGTCTCCATAACAGGTGAGTATTCATAGCCCCTTTTCTTTTACTGTTTTGGGGTGCAACATGTACACTATCAGAATGTAAATTGTATATGCTTTATTCTAAAACTAAATGCGATCGATGTGATTGTTATGTGTATAGTTGTGTGGTTAAACTTGTGTGGATTATTGCTGTCAACGATTGAACGATGGAACGATTTGACGCATCTCATTAACTCATTGAGCCGGGGTTACGATAATAGATCTATTGGTGTGGCAACCCACTTGGCCTGCCTCGCGTGTGGCGCCTTGTGATTGAAAGCCAAACTGCTGAGGGCTTGAGTGCTTCGCCTATTATGTGCTTTGATTCATTTCATGTTTATCATATATGTTTACACTTAACTCACTGTATCGCATGTTTTAAATATATATCAGTACGTTACACCTATGTTTACTCACCAACTATTCGTAGTTGACCTTTATTTTGTACGTGTTGCTGGCTTTGCTATTGACACTTTTGCTCGCGTTGATGACACTTTAGGATTCGTGTGGACTTAGTGAGACCTAAATTAATCAAGTTAATCTGTGTTTTATCATTTGACTGTATTGAATTATCATGTATTATTCTATTGCTATGAAATGGGTTGATTGAGAATATCGCAACATTTAATTGGTGTTGTGTGCATCTGGACAATCATCGCGCCCCGACATATCCCGCCGTTGGTTAGGGTGTGACAATTGAGTTGCACTTGGACCTCATCTTCATGCCTTGGTGGTTGTTGTTGTTGGAAGTTCCTTGGTTTCTGATTTCCTCCTTGATTGTAGTTATTTCTTTGGTATCCACCTTGATTATAACCCTGTGAACGGTGCTGGTATGATTGACCCGTATTATAGAAATTCTGCTCTTGCACAAAGTTGACATCTTTGGTTCTCTTCATTCTTATCAGGCATTGGGCCTAGGAGTGACCTAGTTCACCACAGTCTATTCAAATTGCAAATGGTCCCTCTTGTTTTGGGCCCTCACCACCACCCAACTTTAGCTGAGCCACCTATTTCTCCAAGATGAGGTTTTATTGTCTAATTTTCTCTATCTTTTCTTCAGCCTCATAATCAACCGCCTTCATCAAGGACCGTGACCTTATACTCGATTAGGCCAACCATTTCTATGTTACACTTATTTTTTTAAGTTGCCCCAATCAACCTCCTCGGAATTTATTAAAAATGTATCGTTGCTCATCGCATTCAAATCCCTGATATCTTCTTGAAGCAGCCCATCGTAAAATCACTTGATAAGATCTTATGTGGCAATATCGTGATGAAGGTACTTCCTGAGTAATTCCTTGAATCGTATAAATTCCTCGTGGAAAGGCTCACCTGAATGCTGCTGAAATGATCTCATTCATACTCAGGCTTCAGTCATTTTTCTCATGGGATAATACTCCTCTAGAAATACCCGTTGAATCTCTTATCATGTATAAATGCTTCCCACTGATAGACTGTCAAACCATGTTCTGGCACGACTCTTAAATTTATACTGTAACAACATCAGTTTTACCTCATCTGTTGAAAACCGTGAACCTCCTGTCATATCACAAGTAGATTCAAATGCTGAAATGTAATGGTATGGCTCTTCGATCCTCTTTCCAAAAAACACTCGGGCAAGTGGTTGATATTGTAGCCGGATCTCGAATAATCTCCTATTTCGACCAATCAGGGTCACCACTTCTAATGAACTAGGCATGATAATTGGTTTAAAATGGCTCTCAACCCCTTGAGCCGACGCTTACCTTCGAACCCTTGGAACACAATTTATGATATCGAGGTGGTCCCGATTGTTATAGTTTCAGTCATTGAATCGCGGGACCCCTCGGGGAGGTTGATTTTCCTGCTGGTATTGCTGGATTGGTGGTAGATATTTCTATGGATACCCAAAAACCCATATTATAATCTAGCCCGTAACCATAACCATCATCTTGATCATCCTCGTACAGGTAATTTTCGTATTGATTGTCATATTGCTCAGTTGGGGGTTCATTCTGCCACCTGTCTCCCATGTAACTTCACTTTGAACTCCATCATTACGAGGGAATGATTCCTATCCATCCAGTTGTTGGTTCGGTCTAAACCTCATGCTATTTTCGCTCGAGCTACTAGCTCTCGAAAACGTGTGTCGATTATGCGGGAATGAATCACCTATTTGGTTTCTTTGATTAGCTCGGTTCTGCCTAGCCGTTCTTTCTATTTCTAGGTCGAAAATCAAAGGTGACTCTCATCCCAACCTTCGAGTTTGCATAAACCTAAATTCCTGCAAAGACAATAAAAAAATAGAACCGATTAAAACCGAGAAATTAAAAACTAAGGAGGTCGCGACACGTGCCAGGTCAATTCTCGTGTGACATTTCAATGTAAAGAAAAATTTGTCTCCAAGTGGTTCTCGTGTGACACGAGATATCAGGAAGGTATATCGCGACACGTGCTAGGTCAATTTTTAAATTTTTAATTAAAAATTATTTTTTTTGAAATTAAACTGTACTAATAAAATTAAAATGTAGAAATAAAAAGAAAATAATTTTTTTTCCAAAATTAAACTATACTAATAAAATTAAAATGCAGGAATAAAAAGAAATATCTATTTTTTGTGAACTTATAGAAAAGAACAAAAATAAAACGAGAACGAAATAAACATAATTAACGCACATACTCCTCGGTAACGGTGCCAATTTGATAACGGTTATCGAGGACGTTACAGATACCTAAACTAACCATGTAAATAAAGTAAGATAGGGTTATCGAACGTAAGGAATATGTGGTTATAAACTAGTTTAATATGAAGCTAAGGTTAATTAACTTAATACTATCTAAGCTAATGAATGAACTAAATTTGCCTCTTGGCTATTGAATTGAGTTAAAGAAATTGAAATTAACAACTAACTTACTAAAACTAAATTATCTAAATTGGAAGTTGATTTTTGAAAACTTATCAGACTAAAAAGCAACTTCCTTTAGGTTCTCGGTTTGCTAATTCCTAGTTAATTCAGATTATATGAATGGATTGCCTACATAGACATAGTCCTATTTTCATCTACCAATCCAACCTAAGATCTAAATCACTCATAATGGCCGACTAATTCTTAGATCATTGCTCCCAAGATATGACGGTTTACAATGCTAATGACAAATTGCTTAGTTGATTAAATGGATAAAGTATACAGAAATTTCCAATCAAGATTGAGAGTTGAACCATGAATCAAAATAAATTAGAAAAACTAGGGTTTACAAATCGTTCACCGAAGGTAGTCACAAGGAAAATTAGCAAGACATAGTAAAAGCGAAAATCTCAATATTCTTGAGATCACACATCATCCATCCTAGATGAATGCTTAAAGTTCTTCAAAAATGGAAAGCCGAAAAGCTAAAACTCGTCTAGGCATAGAGAAAATCTGAGAGGGGAAGAAGAGAGAGTTAAATTATGACTTATTGGATTTATATATGAAACCCTAAACTTTTTTCGAATTCCCAACTGTCGCGTGTGGCGACGGGCCTTGAACTTCTTCTCACGTGGCGCGCCTGGCAAAATAATCTAGGCCCAAATCTTGAACATGCGACACTGCTTCCCTTTCCTCTCGCATGTCGCGAGGCTTTTTCAACCAGAACTATTCTTAATCTCTTCAAAGTGCTCCAAAACTGAACATTTTCACGATTACCCACAAAACACAAAACAATTAGAAATGATGAGATTCAAAAGTAATTTTAATACTAAAGATCACCAATTAAACCACATAAATCATGACAAAATAGAATCCCATTAATCGTCCTCCAGTAGGGTGTCACAGGTCCGACTGATGAACTTTTGACTCCTTAAATGGTCCGCAATACACAAGATACATTTGTTCAAAAAGGTGACAATAAACCTTCAATATAAAGAGTTTTCATAAAGTGATTAGTCCACACCTTAAGGTGAACATATAAAATCATTTCACCAACATGCAAAAGGCTTATTTTCCAACAAGTGAGTGTAAGAGTTTAGCCAAGCATGACTTTAAAGATTTGCTTAACAGAAAATGAGTAGTTCATAGACAAAATTTAAACAAAATCTTATTAAGTTATTATTCTTAAAAACTTGACATCGAATGCTTAAAAGCACCGAAAACAAGTAGCTCAAAAGGAAAAACAAAGATCAAAACTAAAAGAGGGGAAAGAATTGAGCAAGGAATGTTGTGGGAGGCTGGATAGCTTTTATAGGCGAAAAATGAATCGGGCACGGGCCGTGCTTGGTCAGGGGCACGAGTCGTGCCTATCAGGCGATCTTCATGAATCAATTCTACCATGGGGCACGAGTCGTGCTAGATCAGTGGCACGTGTCATGCTGTGTTAGTTGCCAAAGTCAACTTCTAGAATTCTACTGAGGATCGACATGGGCCATGACACAAGTAGGGCCTGGGCTGTGCTCAAGGAAAGTTTTCACAAAGTCTTTATTTTTCTTCGTATTTTCTGCATTATCAGCTCCGTTTGTGATTTTAGCCTGGATTACACTGAAAAACTAAAAAAAAGCAATATGTCATAGTTTAGTTATTAATTAGTCATAAATAACCTGAAATGTAAAAAATATTTTATATAGAAATATGTATAATTTGATGTATATCAATGATAAACATGATTACAAGAGATGAATAAATTCATGATCTTTAGTTATTATCTGATATGTGTTAAACTAGTTTATAATAATGTATGAACACTAATTTCATGAAAAGTAGGTTTAGGGATTTTGTGAACTTTTGATGGTGAACTATTCTTACTATGATGACATGACATGATTACCTACGTGATTATGTGTAATAGCATGACCACAATGATGGCTCATAATATGAAAAAGTGCATAAAGTGATAAGGAAACGATAGAGAACCCTAATTTTAGGTTAACCGGACACTGCCTGTAAACATGTTTGCATGATGATAACATAATGATGTTATGATTCTAAATGTTTTCACATGATCATATGCATGAAAACTGACATGTGAAATTGGTTAGGTTCATGCTAGATTAAAATCCGGAGGTTATATTATATACATGAAACCATGCGTAGACATAGGAAGGACTGTATATTTACATCACTGTATGACATAAACTTGTTTACATGTTAGTAACTGAACATGTTACATAAGTTAACTATTGACATATGTTCATGTGAGTTCACAAATTTGTTGTATGCCTCATTTTTATGTAAATCTGTCTTGAAACACAAAGTGTTTACGTATACATTGACGGGAAAACTACTATTTTCGGTAAATAATAGAGGATTAATTATATGAAACTACATGTTGCCTTGGTGTAGCATTTCTGGTAATTGCATGATTTGTGATCATAAAATCATGAACATAATTTCAAAGAAAACTTATATGTTTTAATTAAAATATATCTTTCTCCAACGATCTAATGTACAGAACTTGGTTGACTATCAGTGGTTGGATGAACCACACATATTTGTGCTATCTTGTTAGGACCTTAGTGTCGTGTATATTTAATATAGAGCACTACTATACATCAGGGCATTCCTTTTCACCAGTTCGAGATGTTAGTGATGAGTTCACTTCCCCTTTTTATCTAGTTTTATTTGAGGTAATTACATGCTTACAAAAGTTGTTCAGTCACAAGTGACATGCTTTTACATACTACCATTACACTTAAGTCCCCTATCATGTATTCTCAACTTGGGTTAAGCGTGATAATTGTGAATAGATCTATATGGGTTTAACACCCCTTACATGCGATTAGTCGCTCTAACAATGACTGGAGGTTAAACAGGTACATGATTGGTCATTTACACACAGTGTTAGTATTATAAATTTGGAATGGAGCATTTCAATGTACAATCTAGCTTTGATTACAAGAGCTCATGGTAATAAATTTCTCTATTGTTTGTCGGTGCGACAATGAAACTTTCTAGATCTTGTATATTTCGTTCAATACTTATTTTCATGTTTTATTTCAAAACCTCTGACTTCACCAACATATTTTTTTTACTCTTTTTTGCATGTAATTTCAGGATTTGGACCGTGTGCTTATGATATCACTAAAGAAGAGAAGACTTATTTTCCTACCAACTTTGCACTCCGGGCTGATATCACTAAAGAAGAGAAGACTTATTTTCCTCAACAAGCTACACCGTCTACATTTGTTGTGGAAAGCATTCCACCTAAGGTAGTCTCCAAAGTTTGTTCTGATTTATGTATCCAAAACAGTTACGAATTACCGCACCCACAGCCATCATTTGGTTGAGGATGTGTAAGATTTCAAAAGGCGCATCATTAAGATGGAAGCCAAATAGTTGGAGTTCAAAGAAAAAGTCAGAACTAATTTTTTCAAAGCTAGGGAATCTATAGATATTATGAATTTGAGTAAGACTAATTTAGACAACTCAGTTCATTGTGATATTTTGGGAAGGGTTCAATCTGGTTTGTGTTTAACACGAAAAATTGATGATAGTATGGTTGAGCATCCACTCAACAATAACTATATTATAGTCCCTAAACTTTCCAAAATGGAAAATTGGCCCCTATTAATCCCAATTATCACATATTGGCCGCTAATAATCTCAGTTTTAGTTTTTCCCCATAATAATCCCAGTTATATCCAACATATTGGCTTATACTGATCCGTCGTTAATTAGACACTAACAATGTTAGTTTTTCTTTTATAAAAGGACTAGTATTAGTATTGTAATTTCTTAAAAATAGAGGGAAAGAACTAAAATCTCTTCACCCATCTTTTACCCATCTTTTTGTCCCCTCGGAATCCACGTCACTCTTACCTCCGAGAATGACATTATGGCATTATGACAATCAGCTTCCACTTCTAGTACCACAATATGTCAAACCCCTTTCTTCTCCTAACAAAATTAAACACAAACCAACCATCAATTCTGCTCTTCAAAGGGTACAGCTTTAACGACCAAGTGAACTTGAACTCCACCATGATCGCACACCCAAAACTGTATCCTGTTTGCAGCGAATTGTTTGCACTCAGTTTTGACGTGATCCACAAGCCTTCCTTGAAATACTTTCGGTTTTCACCCGGCGGGACGAAATCGAAAGACGTGGAGATTAATTTGGCGGAGCCTACAATGGTTCATAATTTCGCTATCACGGAGAATTTCGTGGTGGTGGCTGACCACGAGGTGGTTTTCAAGATGTCGGAGATGATCAACGGTGTTATCTTTTAGATCCAAATACATAACCCCAAATACAGAAGTTTCACTGTTTTTTATCTTTTGGATCCAAATACATAACCCCAAATTCTTAGATCTCTGTTTCATCGAATAATAGAAAATGTTTCACCGTTTCTGCTGCCACCACCGGGACGCCGTCGACAATAGCGGAGATAGTGTTGCAACCCATCAAAGAGATTTCCAACACCATCAATTTGCCCGACTCCAAGTCTATCTCTAATCGAATTCTTCTCCTAGTTGCATGCTTTGAGGTAGTTTTTTAATTTGATTTGATTTGATATTATACAGACGTGTTTCAAGGGAATAACTCCTCTTTCCGGCGAAACGATGGCGGCGATTCAGTTCGGTGATGGGTGGTGGTTATGGTTATGGTGGCTGTGGATGGTGGATACGGAGTGAGAGAGAGAAGGCGGGCTTAAGAAAAATTACTTTTTTCCCTCCATTTTAAAGAAATTACAATACTTTTTTCCCTCCATTTTAAAGAAATTACAATACTAATACTTTTATGAAGAAAAACTAACGTCGTTAGTGTCTATTTAACTGTGGATCAATATAGGCCAACCTATGTATAACTGGGATTATTGTAAGGAAAAATCAAAACTGAGATTATAATTAGCCAATATGTGATAACTGGGATTAATAGGGGCCAATTTTCCTTCCAAAATCAATTCAAAAGCCACATTAAATTCCTGAATGATGATTCTATTCCAGAGGCTAAAATCATCCAGAAAATGGAAGAAATTCTAGATGCCTATGAATATGGTGCAGATCTTCCATTGACTGATGATGTGATCAATGCCGATGTCTTTGATACTATTTCTCTTAATTCTATTGACACAAGCTTACCATAATTAGGTGTCAAGAATAATGATGATGTTGATTTGTTGCATACAAATAAGTAGGCTGTTAATGATTTAAATTGTAAAACCTTTGTTTTTTCTGAAATTAAAAATGGTGTAAGTTCTTCATTAATTTAAATATTTTACTAGAAAAAGAACTCGGATCATAAAAGGAAAAACAAAAAGATAAGTATTTCAGATGTCGTTCATGAGCATGATCAATAAGAAATAGATGAAGCATGCAAGTTGTCATTTGTTGACAATTCTTTGAAAGATGGAAAAGAAGCACTGTATAACAAGGCAGGTATCATGTTTGCCAATGGAAAGATGATTTCAATCATGGGTGTTAAGGCGAATCAAGACATAACAAAATCTGCTGAAGCTTCATCTTTGATAGCCCAACCTCGTGCTCACAAGTACAAGGTGGTAAAGGTTAGTGAACCTAATGAAAGAACCTAAACCAAAGGAAGATGAACAACCAACGGAGGAAGTTGTCGAGAATGAACCACGACTCTCGGTGTCTGCTTCCAAACTGAAGAATAAGTAGAATAGGCGGAAGAAGAAGTCAGAGCAATCTACTGGACAGGGTGGTAAATTAAGTTAGTTGGACGAACCTAATGTTTCGTCATAATCAACTGAATCTTCATATTTTGAGGAACATGGTGGTCGTTTCGTGTGTGGTAACCTACATCACAACACAAGGGTTTGTCCATACAATCCTGGCTATACGTCATACGGATATACTCCACATCCTCCACATCGATATTATGGACAAAATATGATGATGCCCCAATTTAGACCACCACCACCAATGTACTTTCAAGGATACGAGGATGATTCTGGTTTTTACAACCACCAGTCATAATATCCTCAAACTTTTCAAAAACACTTTCTATCTTCAAAAACTAAAGTACATAAACAATAGGGTTTAAAATTAGAACAAGGTGGTAGTGAGTCTGATTTGGAGCAAGCTAAATTGATCATAGTTGTATGACAAAATAAATCATGAGTCCCAAAACCTAAAGAGCAAAGACCTCAACCAAAAGATAGTTTTGTTTTAAGTAACATAAAGAAATATGTAAAGAGCAAAGACCTAAAGATCTAAAGAACAAAGACCTCAACCAAAATGCAATTCTGTTTGAAATAACATAAAGAAATATATAAATAAGCTAGTTATGTTTCAAGAGAAAAAAAAGATGTTGATATTTTAATGATTCGTAATTGTGAAAGCGATGAGGAAGGCGACTAGAATTTTTATGTAAGTGTAAGAAGCAATAATAATATGACATGTGGAAATTCATTAAAACTAATGAGAAGGGCATTAATGTAAACTTAATATGGGAGTTTTATTTTCACATTTATGAATTACTTATGGTTTTGAGTTTTCTTTTTCTTTTTTTTCATATTATGATTTGAATGTTTTGACTAAAAAATATTGATATTTTTTTAGTAATCATAAAATATTGATATTTTATTTTTTAGACTAAAAATTTTCTTAATCTCGCTTATAACTGATCAATAAAATGATACATTTTTTCTTGTGTTTATTAATTAGTTTTGTATGTTTTGTTTGGTGTTTTTTGTGTGTTTGTTTTCTCAAGTGTGTTTTAGTTTTTAGTTAATGAGGTAACATGTGTTATGTAGTGCGTTACAGTGTGTTGAATGCATTACTATAGTCAGTGAGTTAGGACGTGTTATGGAGTGAGTTAGGATATGTTGTGTTATGCATTATATTTGTGTAGACGATGTGTTATGTTTAATTGACCATGTTTAATACTTAAACACAATATCGAAATAAATTAATACATTTGGGCAAAAATAAAACATCATGTTAAAAATTAAAACACAATGTTGAAATTAAAACACAATGTTGAAATTAAAACATCATGTTAAAAATTTGTACCTAATACAAAACACTAAAAAGAAATTTATATTTATATTTTCATATAACAATACTATACTCAAACTAAACGTAAAAAAAAATGATCGACTTTATAGTATATTTTTTTCCTTAAATAATATTTATATACTAAAAAGTTATTTAGATTTTGAAAACACGGTGGAAGTTTAAAATAATTATTAAATTATTGAAAATCAAATTGATAATAATATTCTAATGTAAAAGACACTTCTACCCTTTTTTTTTAAACTTGCATTTATTTATTTCCAACACATTTAATTCTATGTTGACTTTAAATCTAGACCATTGAAAAAACCATCTATGGCCAAAATTCCTTCCTATGCTTCTTAAGATAAAAACACTTTGTAGAATAACCCCACCCATTAAAATATATGTATTAACTTATTTCATATAATACATAGTAATAGATAATTGTTAATTATATATATATTATTTTCACTTACTGTTGTATTTAGTATAAATTGTTTCCTTTTGTATATATTTGTACTCCAAATGTATGTTTAGAACATCAAGTGAATTCCATTATCTTCATGGTTTAGAGCCAGTGTGTAACACCCACACCAATAAAACCCAATATTATAATATATAAATTTCACGGTAAATTTTTCACGCATTAATCACACAATATTCCGCTATTCAATCACACATCACCCGAGCATATTATCCCAACATCAATACACTAAGCCCAACAGCACACTAGAAAGCCCTAAAACTTCCTAGCCAGCACAGTAAGCCCAATCAAACACTTATGGGCCACCCAGGCCGAATAAGTAACTAATAGATCACAGAGCCCTGACTATTGGCCCATTTACCATACGTGGGCCATTTAAGCCCAATGAGCCCACTTAGGGCCTACAGGTCACCAAAGCCCATTAAAACCCTAAACTTGGGCCAAACACTTACATTTAAGTAATTAGGCCACCTCCATTACCATTCTGGGCTATGGCTAGCCAATGAGTACAAGCGCCCAATAAGTCGTGAGCTTGGATCGGTTATGCAAGGTTAGCCCACTTAGATTAAACCAAGCCCAAATCTAGCCTAAGATTCCCCTCCAACCCGGTTATACTCCTAAGCCATTCTTGAGGAACCAAAACTGTGACTACGTCACCCAAATCAACCAATAGAAACACATGAATTCAAATGGACCAATGCATGGGGTTAGCTTGAGAATCTATCTAGATCCTCCTTCCACCCAATCTAAGCCCATGCATACACCATCATATCCATTGGGTAAATGTCATATCTCACACACTCCAAAGCCCTCTAACGGCTCTCTAGCCGATTTATACACCCACCATAACCACCATCGAACCTCATATTTACAACACGAACATACACACTCACTCTCCTTCTCTCAACCGGCCATCAAACCGTCGCCCTTCAACCACCTTCTCAACCACCCATGCAACCCTCAATTCAATCACCACATCCCTCTTAACTCCCTCATCCATCCTCTCGACTCTTATGCCACCACCTTCCATCACCATACAAACTCTCTCTCCACATGGTGTGCGTGCGGTGTATATAAAATATTACAATATTAATGACACCCTTTTAGCATTAATCTTTTAAATTTATAACACACGATTTACTTAGACAACCACTATTTCACCATATTCACGGGTAAGTGCACCTATCGTGGAGAAGTATAGTAGTGGTAAGTTGAATCGGGATCGTTCAAGGACACAATGGAAAATATGGGCTCTTCATACTTCATTGTCGCTGATGTCTAACCTTACTATTATTCAAGTGAAGAGTTAGTAATAAATATATAAACATACTTAATAATATTAATACTAATAAAAATGTGTGTCTTGGCCAACATAATCGAAGATAATATCATTTGGGGACTTATCAATGGTGGCATTGGTTTCCCAGAGATTATACTCTTCCCGTAAGATTATTTACTATCAGGAAACTAGACCGTCTTTGCCTCAAATCTAATATCACTACTCTCCCGGCCGATCGTCCATGTAAGGTACGAACCCCGAGGAACTATGCTGATACTAAACAAATTTAGTAGTACTAATGGCATTTAGTTGTAGGGTTCCTTGGCCGGGCCACCGTTACACTCGACACGACGTTATGAACCAGTAGGGGAACAACCCTACATGCTGGATTATTTTATTATAAAAAATTATCTTTTAAAGGGACTAAGGCCCGTCCCTTCCATGCACCGCTCTCGCTCATGCACGTTAGTTGTAACCAGAGCCAAGTTCACAAACATGTACCTTTTGGCTTCCGTGAAGTGAGAAAATATTACCAACCCTTTTCCCAACCAGATACTTTCAGCACGCACATGTGTGGTCAGCCAGGTTTGCTTACATAGACATAAGGACCCCAAACGTATCATGTAGCATAGGATGCGGTCACCAGAAGGATCATGCATTATCCCCCAACCAAGTGTCACAAGTATGGTTGATGAGATTTCGACTCCTCAAATGGTTTGTGATATGTAAAGCACACTTTTTCAAAGAAGTTGATAATAAACTTTCAAGTAAAAGAGTTTTTATAAACTCATTAGTTCCACCTTAAGGCAAGATTATAAAAATAGTTTACCAACCCACTAAATATATGTTTATTCCCAAATGAGTGTTATAATTTGGCCAATCATGGCTTAGAGATTTGTTTGAGAGATAATGAAAGATTAATAGACAAATACATTCCATTAACTATAAAAGTTAAAGTTCTTACAATCTTGATGAGAAGACACAAGAACATGAAAATAAATGGCCCAAAAGAAAAACGTGATATAGAACTAGATGGAGGAAAAGTGAGCTAGGCTCTAGCAAGTTGAAATGATTAGTTTGAGCTCCTTTTATAAGCAAGTCCGTAGACTGGTACGACGTCGTGCGATGTCAGGGCACGGGGTCATGCCATGCCAGGGCACGGGGTCGTGTTGGTCAGATAAGAGAGAGGCTTGCAACTTGTCAATGGCACGGGTCGTGTTGTCGGTGTCAGTCGGGCACGGGTCGTGTTATGTTAGGAGCACGGGCTACGCTTGTCAGTGCTGAAAATAAGCATCTTCGGAGCCGGGCACAGGGTCATGCCAATGTAGGCACGGGCCATGTCAAACTTCACAGTTTTGATCCTTTTAATCTAATTTTTTTTTATTTCTTGCTCCTTTTGTGATTTTGGCTTGAATAAACCTGAAAAACTAAGAAGAAGACAAAACAGTTGTATTCTTGTAATAAATAGTCAGTTATATCCCATTTCACAAGGGTACATCAAACATCCATACACTATGTAAATATTAGGGTACATCAAACATCCATACACTTGAAATTTTGCTTGTTCCTGAGTAAAATCGGAATATAGCCTCCGTTCACCCTCTTTTGATTTGGTTTAACCTATCACAAACCAATCACATGCCTAAGAACTTCATCTTCCAATAACTTCTATCCTCTTTTCCATTTGGGTGATTTATTCTATTTTTATTAAAGTATTAAAATCTACACACAAAGTTACTATAAAGTTCAGATTTATGCAACTATACACCTCACAAGGGATCACTCAACTTTCAGGGTTAGTATATGTACAGACTTTGAGTGGTCACTCATACCAAGGTGAAATCAAGCAAGGGTCATAGGTTTGTGAAGGGATAAATTCCCCCACATATCTCACCGAAATCTATTCGATCATCATGAGGGCTTATTGGTTTTGAGGGGAGGCTAGGGCTAAGGGTTTGGAGTTAGTAGAATGAAAGGGTTAAAGAGTTGCAAAACTTTAATTTTTCAAAAAATCTCCATTGGGGTGTTTGTGAATTGGAGAATACTAACCAAAGAGCTTTTGCTATTTTATTTCCAGATTTTTTTTTATTTAGCATAGATACCGACATACGTAGACGAATATTTGCAGCAATTTTCCGAGCGGACGACATCATATTATGGAGATGGATAAGTCATTTATTTTGAATTTTTTTTTCTTTAAATCGTTGTTTTGAGAAAATAAAAGGGGTATAAAACAAAAAAAGGCTTATTTGGGGGTAAAAAGGTTGTTGATTTGTGCAAATAAAATTAACGGATTTTAGAAACGAAAGGTTTAGACTTAAAGGGGTTGACTAGGAGTATATTTGGGGGTAAAGAAATATTTGGGTATAAAAGTGAAAATGGGTTTCCTAAGTACCTCAATCATATGATAACATGTTTTCCGACTTTGTCCATTTTGGATCGTATACCCTTACCAAGTTCTGGCTTGAATGACTTACCTAGTTTCTCACTATTTTTTAAAAAGATTAGCATGTTAGTTATGTACATGCGGTTGGCTGGATCACTCACTGAAAAGGTGAAAAAAGGGTTTTAAGTACTAATTACATAAAAATAAACTTTGGGTCCTTTTGTTGTACCCAAAAATACCTCAATGTATACTCGAATAATGCAAATGGATCTTTGAATCTTCTCTCTTTCAAAAACATTGCTTTTGTTCATGTGATTGTGGTTCATAGACAGGTTTTATATTTATTTGAAGAGGGCAAAGTTTGGCTTATTTTCAAAAAAAAATTATGGATGGGGCAAAAAGTTTAGTGTTTAGCGTGCTCCAGAGTTGGCTAATCCCATCCCCCACACTAAAATTGCACATTACCCTCAATGTGCTTTTTTTTAATAAAGAAGCAAATATGTAAATTAAATAATTTAAGGGTAAGGAAATTGTCACTGTTGCTTTTTTAGCTTGAGTTGTTGCTCCTGAATTTTAACGACTAAGGGGAGTTTCTTACTAACGTTTTACCTATTCCAAACTTTCTCCTTCTCTTTATTTGTACCTATAATAATAAGATTAAACTATAAAATACATCCTGGAGATCCGAAAATCTACCCGTGTATCAGCAAGAGTGTTTATGTTGGGCTGAGGTTTCAGAATTAGACAAGGCAAACCTCGATCTCCAGTACTAGTGCTGATGCTAATATTGGAAAGAAAAACTAGGCTACTTTATTACTACTAAGCTAAACTAGGATAGTTATCTAAAATAAAAGTTAAAAAAAAGGAAGGGATGAAATTCTGACTATCCTGAAGATATGTTCTTTGGAGTCCGTCCTCATCCTATTCATGGTAAGCCATCATGGCGTGCTACATTTATTTATGGGTCTGTTGGCAAGACCCACAGTCCTAGGTCTAGAAGATGATAGTGGGGGGGGGGGGGATTCCTCCATTCTTTGATATGTAGCGTTCAGACCTGACTCGATACAAGCCACCACCTGTACTATTCCATCCACTTTCCTTCCTATGTCGAAGGTTGCTTCCTCTTCACCGAACTTGATTATTAATGTCTCGCTGTTCATATCTACCACTACTTGAGTTGTTGCAAGGAATTGTCTCCCCAGGATAACTGGTACCTACTTATCCTCCTCTATACCGAGGACTACAAAATCTGCAGGGTAAACAAACTCTTCCTACCTTGACTAGGATGTTTTTAGCAATTCCTAAAGGATCTTCACTGACCGGTCAACCAACTGGATGCTCATCCTAGTAGGCGTGGGTTTACCAGGGTTCAACTTGTTGAACATGGAAGATGGCATAAGGTTTATGCTAGCCCCCAGATCTGCAAGTGCATTACTAACCGAGATGTCCCCAATAGTGCAAGGTAACGTAAAGCTGCCAGGATCTAGTTGCTTTTGGGGAATAGTGCTAGATAGAATGGCAGAGCATTCTTCCCCTAGGCTGGTAGAGTTGAGTATCGATTATCTTACTCTTATTGGTCAGAAAGTCTTTCATAAATTTTGTGTATTTTGGCATTTGTGAAAGAACTTCTACGAAAGGCGGATTAATATGTAACTGCTTCAGAAGGTTCACAAACTTACCGAACTGTTCCCCATTCTTAACATTGGCTAATCTGCTTGGGTAAGTAACTTTCGGGCGTTTCATGACTTCAGAGTTGCTACAGGGATAGGTGATTCAATTTGTGCTTGGTGGGGTGAGCTGATGGTTTCTTTGCTTGGAGTAGCTTCTTCGGGTCCAACCCTTCAGCTATGGAGAGTGATAGCATTGACCAAGGCTTTGGGGTTGGTCTCTGTGTTTCTAGGGAGAGCCGAGAGCTCTTTCATCTACTGTCTTAGCGATTTCTCTAAACTGTTTCTAGAGTGTTTCGATAGAGGCTTGCTGGTTACGAAGCTCAATGTCATTGCTTTTGAACTTCTCTTCCATCTTCCTCTCAGCTTTCGCAAACATTCGGGATATGGATTCTTCAAGACGAGTGAGCACGTCAGATGAGCTACTGCCCTTGTAGTTTTTTTCCTCAGCTTCCGCTGGAAGTTGTTTTACTGATAGTTACCTGATTGCTGGTTATTCCCGTTATTTCTCCACCCAGAATTCTGATTGTTGTTCCACCACTCTGAATTGTTTCTGTGTACTCCTTGTTGGTGGGGTTGGTTTTGCATGAAATTTGCATCTTCAGGCTTACCATCCACCATACAGCTCTAGTTCTCATGTGGGTCTCCACATTCATCGCATTTTGGGCATGCGTCCGCAGATTTGCATGTCTTGAGCTTCTTTACTTTTGAGGATAAGGCCTCGATTTGGGCCTTGAGTATGGTTGCTTCGTCAAGAGTATGCATTCCTGGGGCCTTTGCCTTGGCACTGCGAGAAGTGTGCCACTGAAAGTTGGTTTGAGCAATATCTTCTATTTTAGCGAAGACTTCCTCTGGCCTTCCGTTATCTAAAATGACACCAAAGTTGGAATCAAGAATTTAGCAGGTTTGCAAGTGCAAACCATTATAGAATATGGATATTTGTTGCCAAACCACGAGGCCATGATGAGGACATTTCCTCAGGAGTTCTTTAAGGCGTTCCCACGTGTCGTATAATGATTCTCCGTCTTCTTGCGTATAAGAGTTGATTTCTGTAAGGAGTTTGGCTATCTTGGCAGGTGGGAAGTACTTATAAAGAAACTTCTGAACAAGCTCATCCTAAATGGTAATGGAACCATTGGGTAGAGTGTTCAGCCATGATTTTGCATGGTCCTGGAGTGAGAAATGAAACATACAAATTCGAACAGCGTCATCAGAGGCTCCGTTGGACTTGAATGTCTCACAAACTTCAAGGAAGTTTGTGATTTGAGAATGAGGATCTTCGTCAGGCAAACCATGAAAAATAGCAGAATTTTGGAGCATTTGCACCAACGGGGGTCTGTTAGAGAATATTCCTATGCTACGTTGTGTCTCGTGTATTGTATCTAGACTAGAGCGTCTTTGTGAGTCATATAGTCAGCATACCAAGATGGTCGTACCATATGGTCTGCCGTACCAGTTGGTACCGTACCAACTGGTCCGCAAAGTGGTACGCCAGTTAGTATGTAAGTGACTATAAATAGTATGTTTTAGAGAGAGTTAACTAGTTCTGTCATTCTCATCTTCTTAACTGTGTGTAACTCAGTGTGTTTCTCTCTCTAACATTGTAACTCTTTGTGAATTAATAAAGCAAAGCTTTATTTACATCCATGTTCATCGATTAACCGAATCATACAGTAGTAAGATCCGTTTCGTGGTTTTACAAGTGGTATCAGAGCAATCCAGGTTGCTCTACTACTTTGATTTGGTCCATTTCAAAATTTTAGAGAGATAAAGTTTGGGTTTAAATCATTTTTCATCAATTTTTCTCAATTCTGAGTGATTCCGAGGTCAAAGATGATTTCTGAGTGTTCCTAGAGTGTTTCCGCACCTTACTGATCCAATTTCCAGTTCCAAAAGTTGAAAATTCAAAAAATCAGTCGTTCTTAGTTTGGTACGTCAATGGTACGCTCGAAGAATAGCTTGGTACATTTCTGGTATGGAAGGCAATATTCATAGCTTTCTGGTACGCCGAAGTTTGGTACGCAAGGCAATCTTCAAGTTAGGTACGTGACGGTTATTTTCTGGTCCGCTGGCAGTTACACTGTACCAAATTGGTACGCTGCTTGATTTGGTACGCTGATAGTTTTGGTCTGCAACTAGTACGCTGAATTGGTTTGGTCCACTGATTTGGTCTGGTACGTAGATTGGTATGTTGGAAAATTTTGGTACGTTAAGAAGTTTTGGTACGCTGGCAGAAAAGTGTTGTTCACTAAAACTGACGTAACTTGAGAACCGTTAAGAGTTACGGGAGCTAATACCAGCCAAAACGTTCGTCTCGATGATATCTATACTTTTACTTGCCTAATGTCTAGTACCCTCTAGTTTGACCCCCAAAATCCGCTTGGAAGACCTCCGTTTTTTAGTTCGAAGTTTTGACGTTTGTTTTTTTAACTTCAAGATGAGTGATTTTCAAGCATTTTCAGCTATGCAAACCTCGATGCAAGCCATGAAGAACTATGATAATGAAATCGGAACAACTCAGAAAGTTCCTAAATTACTTCGATTGGAAGATTATCATAACTGGAAGAAAAGATTTGAATCTTACATATACTCACAAGATGTTGATTGTTGGATTCCGATTGAAAAACAATATGAGTATCTGTTGATTGCTAATACTTTACCAAAATTGATAAGTGATTTTGAGCCTGAAGAAAAGATGGTATTTGCAAGAGAAAAGAAAACTTATAGTTTTCTCACGATGGCATTACCAAAAGATTTGATGCATCAGTTTCAGAATTTTCCAACTTCGAAACAATTATGGGATGCTATTAAGGAAAGATGTGAGGGTAATGATCAGTACAAAAACAATCGAAAGAATGTTTTGAAGAAAGAGTTTGACAAATTCGGGCTTTGTGAGAATGAGAAGATCACAGATTTGATTGCAAGGTTTTCACATTTAATCAATGAACTTGACATTGTAGGTGTTAAGAAAGAAAATGATGAATTAAAGGAGAAATTTCTGGAAGCTCTACCCGAAAAGTGGGAGAATTTTGTGATGATGTTGTCTAATGATCCTAACTACTCAAGTTGGACATTCAATCAGTTAATAAGCAAATTACAAGCTCGAGAAATGGAATTACTTGTGAAAAAGTCACAACTCCATCTGTTCAGAATCCTGAGGTATATTTTTGGAGAGAACTCTGCTACTGTGCATGCTAAAACAAAACCACATTCTATTTTAAGTAGTAATCCACCGTTAACGGTATTTCTTGTTGGAAACTCTGAGATACTGGTTATTCTTCGGGTTGCAGTTTTACTATTCCTGATAGGTCATCAAGCAAATGTACCTCTAATCAAACAACCGAAGATCTAGCTGCTTTGTTATCTGCTTTCATATCATCTTCGTCTGGATCCATATTTAGTCAAACTGGTAATTCTGGTTTGGTTCTGGAGGATCTAAAACAGATGGATGATGATCAGCAGCATAAATTAGATCTGGAATGGCAGTTTGCTATGGTAGTGGAGAGAGGAAGGAGATTCATGAAGAAACATGGCCAGACATCTATTTTCCAGGGAGGAAAACTTGGTCTGGATAAGTCGAAACTTAAATGTTTCAAATGTTCCAAATTTGGACATTTTGCTCGAGAATGCAAGCAATCTTCATCTAAACCAAGTACTTCGGATAATCATAACCATAATAAAGATGCAAAAGCACTGGTGTCCGAGGAAGGATATGATTGGGCTAAGGATTTTCCAAATGAATCTGCATTTTTAGTTCATTCTCCAGAAAATTATGCATTGATGGCTACTATGTAATGAGAAAAATAAATTGTTTAAGTTACAACACATGAGTTTTCAAAAGATTTTTAGGACATGACACTGTTAGGTGTTATGTCAGGAAAATCTCCAAAAGCTAAACCATACTCTAGAAACAAATGAAAAGTCCTAAGATGCAAAGGGCAGGAAACAAGCAAGCAGGTCTGATGCATGCACAACAATTAAGTTCAAGTACCTGAGAATTCATACGAGAAAACGGTTAACAAATAATTGTTGATGAGTTTCACAGTTTTAAAGTACTAGCAGTTAAAGGTTGGATGAAAATAGTAATTGGAAACAGTTCATGTTATTATTGACAATATCATATAAGACTAGTTGATAAAGTTACCATGTACCCTGAATACCGAAACTGACTGTTTACCCACTCTTGGTACCTTTTGTCCAGTTGGTACCGCATAGATATGACATAACAATTTGTACTCTTTGACTAAAAGACGGAGTCACGATTGGAGCTACTAATCAGAGCAGGGGCGTTAACCCAATAGATCTATTCAAACATTACCGTATGCAAATGATAATTAATCGGATTCATTTAATAGTGGGGTTTGGGTTATAGCATGAATGAACATGAGATAACGAGTGTGGACAATGGAAAAGCACATGAAACAGTTATGATAACAAGGTCTAATTGTCTAACATGGAAAAATGTATGTATGAATTCTCCCCCAAAGATAAATAGTTAAAGGAAAAGGAGCCTTGAAAAACTCACATGATTCAGAAACTGTAGTCGGTAATATGATCAACGGAAAGTGCAAGCCTAGATAATTATGAGACATGCAATTAGAAAAACACATAATACTCAAATATATACAAAGTTAATGTCTAAAATGCAAACTAAACAAATACTTGTGTAAAAGGTCCAACCAAACTATGTTTTGAACATAATATTGCAAGTAAATACTATCATGAGTTTCTAGTAGATAAATACATGGTGGAACATGAAGATAAGTACAAGTAAGTTAGCTTTTATGGGGTAAAATGATGTTTAGACAACAATGTAGGTCAAGACTTGCTAATGGGGTGTTATAATCATGAAAGGAAACTAAGAATACTTGCTAGAACAAGATTTTACTAGAAGAAGTGAAGATGGAACCTTGCTAGGAGGATATGGAGGCCGTGAATGATGATGGTGATGATGATCCTTGAGTTCCAAAGCTTCCTAGCATCATGAATCATCAAGTGTTTGAGTGATTACTCAAGAAATTTAGAGAGAGAGAGTAGAGAGCGAGAGAGAGTCTTACGGTTCTAGAGAGAGAAGGGAGCAAGAGAGACTTTTCTTGAAGTTGAAAGTAATAAATTAAGGCTAGGGTTGTTTTAAAGTGTTTAAATGTGAGAGAGTTAGTAAAATGGGAGTGTTTGGATATGTGTGGGTGTGTGTTTCGGTTTAAACAAAACCTAGAGAGAGAGAGAGATGACCGAGAGAGGAAAAGAGATGGAGAGAAATGAGTGTTTGGGACTTGTGATGTTAGATAGATATCTAGTAGAATGAGGGTTAATAAAAGTCTAAGTGTGAGGTGTATGGATCGAAATGGGAAGGAAAAGGGTTCGGGTTCAAGCCTTTTGGTTAGCCGGTTCACATACACACTCAAGGGAGGCTAGGGGCTTAAATACTTGTGTCATGTGTGTGTATATTGATGGTAATGTGCAGAAATTTTGAGTGGGAAAATGGAGACCAAATGGGAGGGAAACTAAGGACCATTGGGTCTTAGTTTTGGTTCTTATGGAGACAACTCTCACCTACACTTGTGTAGGTTGTAAGGTTATCTTGGGGGTTGAATTGATGGGAAAAGGGGAGTCAACAAAAGTACAAGGAGGTAACTAGATCAAGTAATGGAATGGTGGTGGTTTGGTTGCTTGGTTTCGGCCGAACATAGAGAAGGGGAGGTCACAGGTTCGATCCCGTGGCCGGCCAGGTCGAGCAACACGAGAGGGAGAGGGGAAAAAGGTGACGGGTTGGTTTAAACGCGAAGGAAATAAAGAATATAAATAAATAAATCGAATCGGGTTTGAACGTTTTATAAAATATTTATTCACAACGACGTAAAATAATAAAAACAGTGACTCGGTTTGGAACAAAAATGCTCGAGGGTTCATAACATTGAAAATTCGCGTTGCATGTATATATATTGCATGCATGTGAAATATATCCGTCGTGAACGTTAATGAAGTTTAGTAAAAGGTTTGGACGTAAAATAAATCATTGTTAACGTAGGGATTGGATCACAAGTCTCGTTTTGTTGTCGTTTTCTAAACACATTGTTATTTAATATGAAATTGTTTATAACATCATATATGAAATATGTGAATGATAAAATGATAAAGGTTGATCAAAGTTTATGATTTAAAATGAACGTAAAATAATAAATGATAATAATGATAAATCCCAAGGTGATGGGATCATGTTTGACGTTTATCACATAGTTTGGTAAATTTAATAAACGAATTTTGGTTAGTCGCTTTATTATTATTGAAGTTCCAGCGACCATTTCGTGCAAAGAAGTCATCATGTTCAAGTATTATTTTCAACCTGAATTAAGGCTACGTCAAGGCTATATTCCTATTGTAAATTAATGTAATTACGATAAAATTGGCACGTTGCAAGTAAACAGTTACGTAACATAGTTAACACATAAGTATATATTATCGGTTTAAGTCCTTGGAAACTTACGGGTTGTTACAAATGAAATCCCAAAGTGTGATATAAAAGAAAATACATATCTGAGTATGTCTGATAGTGTGGAGTACACTGGTCAATGCAATCTAATCAATACAATAACATATCCAGATGTTATGAGTATGATTGTGCCTGAGTTTAAAATGGACAAATTATACCAACAATCGACATGACTTGTGTACTAAAGTAATTGAAATTGAAGTGTAGTTCAGCATGTCATGACCAATATGATCCCAAGTTGTGATCTTTCTCACGAAAGACAAAAATAGTGTGTGATTCAGTATTTCATTTCTGTATTGCATTTATGTTTCATATCTGAAAACTCCAGAAAGATTTTAGGTGTGTTTTAGCATTAATTTAGAAAATCAAAAAGATATTCGGTGTGTTTTGATATAAAGTTACAAAAACCCAAAAAGATTTTGTTTCTTATTTGTTTTCGACCGATTGATGCACGATACGAAATCAAAATTTCAAAACTATATCTTGGATTCTCGAAGAGAAGTTTTGCGCCAAGATTAAATTAAATTTCAAAAGAAAAAGAAAGCCGTGTTTCTATCTTCTGAAATTGCAGGTTCCGTGTGACAAGACTCAAGCATGGTGAAAGGGGGAGTATGTTATATCTTTCACAAGTGGATCTTGAAGTTCAAAGATTGTTCAAGATTGATCCAGCCATGCAAGCTTTATTTCTGACAAGATTTCAAGTTGATCGGATGCAACTATCCTGAAGATTGAAGACTGAAGTTTAGTTAGATAGATAGATACATAGATACACTACACGTTAAGGGGGAGTTTGTTAGAGCATATTCCTATGCTACGTTGTGTCTCGTGTATTGTATCTAAACTAGAGCGTCTTTGTGAGTCATATAGTCAGCATACCAAGATGGTTGTACCATATGGTCCGCCATACCAGTTGGTACGGGCATACCAACTGGTCCGCAAGGCGGTACGCCGGTTAGTATGTAAGTGACTATAAATAGTATGTGTTAGAGAGAGTTAACTAGTTCTGTCATTCTCATCTTCTTAACTGTGTGTAACTAAGTGTGTTTCTCTCTCTCTAGCATTGTAACTCTTTGTGAATCAATAAAGCAAAGCTTTATTTACACCCGTGTTCATCGATTAACCGAATCATACAGTAGTAAGATCCGTTTCGTGGTTTTACAGGGTCGAATCTCGAAGTTGGTATCATCGGTACCAGGCGGGGCAGTTGTAGTACCAAACTTTACTGTATTGGGTCTTAAGAAGTCGATAGTGGTCCGCTCGTATGCCATTGGGGTGGTTTTCTCGATGACATCAACAGTTTTGAAACGGGATCAGAGTCTGCTGTGAAGAAATCATTTTGGTTCAGGAAGTGGTTCAAATATTTCTTTTGGATGTATTTTTATGCACTTCCTGAAATCAAAAAGAAAAACAAAAATTAGGAGTAACAAGATCTTTATTATATAGAAAAAAGGAAAATCAATCTAAGTTGTTTGTGATCAAGACACTACCTAGGTTGATGTACATTCTATAAAAAGAAAGTTTAAATGTTAGATTTATATGTCAATTATTTACTTTTATAAAAATCTAATTTTTGAGAAAATAAAGAAGAAAGGAAACAAGTATACATATTAACTAAGATTAGGCCGTCAACTTAGATTTTTCTCAAATTCCTCGTTTTGTGTCCCCGCAACGTCGCCAAAAAGCTTGGTGTGCATTCGGTGTATATAAAATATTACAATATTAGTTGTTAGGGATCAGCAAGAAAAGACTAATCAGACGCTGATGAAGGAAATCGAAGAGCTCAAGAAATCCAAGAAACAGGTGGAGGAGCAGAGCCCCTTATTTCCTAGGTATCTCGATTTTTTATGCATCATGATCCTTAGATCCACTTCGCTACCATCCCAAATTAACAGCGCCGATAAACATAAGCTTTGTTATAGCCCCTGCAACTACTTCTCAGGCTACCAAACGCGCAAAGTTCAGTGATGGATTGTCAGGAACCACCCCACCAGAGTTCTCGTAGTCGCGGCCCAAAGATCCTTGGACTCCACTATCGCTGGGATTCTCAGCCGCACCGTCCCAAGGACATCCATTTCATACAGGAACCCCAGGCCAGAATTCCCAGGGATACTAAAACTGAGCGTAATGGAAGGATCGCGGTTAGACTCGAGCCAGTTGATAACGAAGACAAATCAAACAATGTAAATAAACTCAAATCTTCTACTAATCAAGCAAACCAGAAGTTACAGAAGATTAAAGATCTCTCAAAAGATTTCACACTGAGAAAAACACAGTTAACAAAAATCTTTACAAAATTCTACAAGCTAAACATATTTATACTAAACTCGACCATCCGAACTGGACTGTTACCTAAACTGGCACTTCGTGTCAGTTCGCGTCAGTTCGGACAAGTTATGTAGAATCTTGATTTCTTCAATCTTTTTCTTCGTGCTGAACCAGCATCTTTCCATTTCATGTATCAACAAACTCCCCCTATGCACATGCTGGTCAGGTTCTTTCATCTTTACGTTTCAGCTCCCATCTCGGTCCACGTCTTCTCATGGTTTCTTCCAGCATAGATATTGAAAACAAAGCAAATCCGGATCACATTCTGAAACTGTAACGCCTGCTCCATATAATCTGGATGGAACAATATTCGGATGTGATACAATTCATTAATCTCAGCTCTTGACAAGTTTATCAACCACATTAGATCAAATAACTGAACCACCTTGTTATCTTCTTCAACCACAATCACAGCTTCTCCGGTTTTCTCATCATAATACCACCAGCGTAGATTCTTGATAAAGTCTAATTCCATCTTCTTTAACGATATTTTCTTCATTAATCGTGGCTTTCTTTTGAATTTCGGAACAATCAATTTCTTTACCGGTTATCGGATGCTTCTTGGCTAGATGTTCTCCTCTATTCGGCTTTTGTGGCCTCAGAAATTGGAACGTAGTTTGACATTCTCGATCCACCAACTTCTTGAAATGAGAGCCTTTCCACCAATCACCATAATTCATGAACGGCTTCCTGGTCAACTCTATAACATCCCAAACTGGTAGCGTGTTGAAATCTAGAGCATGCTTCAAATAGTAAATCCCAAACTTTCGTTTGATTCCATAAAAATCAAGCTCTTTATCATACATCTGGCTAACAATTTCACCCGATGGCAAACCCTTGAATCCAACATCCCTTCGTTGCTTTATCGGTTTCGGAGGAGGAACATAATTTGCATGAAAGGTTTTCATGTAATCATCATAATCTTTTTGTTGCTCTTGTTCCTTGGCCTCTTTGACAACCGAGTCATCTAGCATCTCAGCCTCTTTTCTCTTTAATTTCACGTCAGCTTCATCTCCTTTCTCTTTTGGAAACACTTCAAACTCATCATCATCAGGGTTGTTGTTGAAATTTGAGTACAAATCTGGATACTCTTCTTCAGTTATATATTCAACCTCGACTTCGTCAAATATATATATCATCTGATTCGTATGTTTCAGGCTCATCTTCAGCAGCTTTCTTCATCTCCTTGTCATTGAGATCAAATATGGCTTGTATTTGTTCTCGGGTAAGTTCACAGACAAACTCCCAGTCTTCTAAAATAGTTCCAATCTCATTAATGTCTCTGGCAGCTTAATTTGACGGGATGGATGATATCGGCATAGCATTTCTCGAATCCGACTCCCCCTTAGATACTGAGGTACCAGCACCCGAACCAGATGTTCCCGCTGGATCTGAACCTCCGCCAGTTGCACCTTCGGGATCTTCATTATAAGGATTATCATTTAAGTATCTAAGCACATCATCCTTGCATCCTAACTCCCCCTAAGTAGCAAATTTGCTAAGCAAAAATTTGATCTGTTCATTCATTTGAGATAACTGTGCTTCTTGGGAAGAACTTGCCATCTCTAAATTCAGAATCTTTTGAGTTTTTGCCTCATTTTGACTTCTCAGCTATTGTTAATCTATTTTCAGTTCAACGATTTGTTTTGATTGTGCTTCGTATTTGGCTTTCAGATCCTCAATCAGCTTTGTCTTCTCTTCATCTTTAGCTTTTAAGTCAGCTATCTTAGCCTGACAATCAGTAAGCATGTTGTTGAATATATCAACCTGAGAGAATGATATCGAACCCGGATAAACATTGATATTGACATCCACAAAAGCTGGAGTGGTAGTTGTTGAAGAAACTACAAATTTGGTTCCAAGTGGATGATTTACATACTGAGCACCAACATCCGCTGAAGGGCATTTACCGCAACTGGTTCAGACACATTCTCACTTTCTTGAACTTCAGGTTCTGAAAAAACAGGTTTAGTGACTTAAAGTTTAGATATTACAGGCTCAGTTACGATCGGGTGTCGGTGTTTGTTGTTTCCTTTGTTTCTTCTGTTTCAGTTGTCGAGGTTGCTATTGCTGTTGTTGTTGTTGTTTTTGTTGGTGGTGTTGGTGGTGGTATCTCTCCTCTAACCAAGAATAGTCCAATTCTTCATTGGAACTACCCTCCTCATGAGATGGTGCACCATTGGCTGGAGCTACACAATCAGCTTTTGCCAAGTGACCAATCAATCTCTTCATTTGAGGATGCTCATCTGGCTTCTTTTTCTGATAAACTTTCAGTGTACCCACACTTGCTTCACTCATGTGCTTTAAGACCATCTTCTGGGTTTCAGTCTTGACTAGTTGTGGATACAAATTATTCAAAATCATTTGAGTTTGTATTCAAAATCATTTCATTCTTGACTAGTTGTGGATACAAATTATTCAGTCTTGACTAGTTGTGGATACAAATTATTCAAAATCATTTGAGTTTGTATCCACAACTAGTTGTGGATACAAATTATTCAAAATCACCTTGGATATAACAATGCCCTCTTGTGTCTAACCACCAGATTATCTCTCATATAATGAAATATCAGACCCGCAAAGTTGTAAGGACAGTTAAGAATCAAAGCCTAATCATGGACAACATCATTGGGCCTATCTCATCATGTCGTGAGATTCTGTTCCCCAAGAAATGTAATAAGACATGGATCAAATACTTGTACGGGACGCAGAACTCTGATTTTGATACCCAATCTTTATTTGGATCTTCAACGTACCAGATCCTCTTCAATAGTGCAACAATATCAGTTTTATCAAATTCTAATGGAGCCTTCAAATCATCACCATCAAACTTTAATACTCTTCTGACATCAGCTTCAGTAAACTCAACAGTCGTGTTCTGAACTGTGCCAGAGATATGTATGGGACCATCGGTGATTGTACGAGCAGTCATCCCAAAACTCAGTGAGAATATCATGATAAGGATCACAATCTTCAGTAATTGAAAAATGTATCCCTGATCATCTCAGAAAATCAAATATTCTACCAAACTTTGCTGCTTCCGGTCTACTGACTCATAGATAAGCACAGAGATTGTGTCTATCACAGACTTTCAAATCATTCGTCATTTCTGTAAACACATAAAATGCAATATTCATTAAATTCAATGTGATAATCAAAAACTAACATTCACCAAATTTGTTAATTATTATCCATTTGCGTAAACGATTAACTTTTTGTCAAAAACTTAGGTTTACACGAAGTGGATCCGAACTGAAAAGTTTTACACAAACTGGTCCGAACTGGATCCGAAGTGGTTCCGAACTGAATCAAACAACAACAACTTGGTCAACACGCGAAGTTTACTTGGTCAACGTCCGAAGTGGACCGAACTGGAATCAAATTACACGAAGTGGGATCCAAAGTCTCACTTTGTGTCAAGAACACCCACTTCGGGTCTATGCCGAAACCGAAGGGTTTATTCAATAAAAAATAATGATCCAGTCGTCTTTTGACAAAAAACTTGTAACCCTAGACTCGTCTGATCAATACGACCATAATGGTACAAGTTTTATCTTCTGAAATCCACTCAAGATGTCTTAAAATTTTGATCTTTTAAAAACTTTGAGGCCCAACACATTTTTGACCAAATTAGAACGATTAACCAGATGAAAAACAACAAAGAACACATCCCCATACTCGTATACTAACTACCTACCTGATTTCAGTCACGAATTGAACAAAAACATGATAAAAATTGACTTTTAGACACAAGACAAATGTGGTTCGTCTAGGGTTTACACGAAGTGAAGTGAAGTGGTTTTGAGAATAGTGAATCTGAACTAAAGCTTTGGTCTTTTATAGCCTTCTCATTTCAATTACCCGAAGTGAGACTTCTTGTCACTACGAAATGACCCAAACTCACACTTTGGAATAGACTTCGTTACACTTTGGGTTAAACTGAACTCACCAAAAGTGGCACTTCGGATCATCTGAAGTCACACTTCGGTCTTTCAAAATTTTTCATTTTTAACCCCAAATGTTGTGATATTTACAAAATGATCCAAAAGTTCAAGTTTTTATCAAATTTCAACAAACTTTTGATCATTTATGATGAGCTTGATGATGTCAAGACCGTTTGATTTTACCCAGCATAGTTTTGATAAGTTTCATCATCAATTAATCGAAAATAAAATCAAAAACAAAATCTTTTTGATTCTTATAAAAAATTTCAAACACACCGAAAATCTTTTTGAAGTTTCACAAGATTATGCTAAAACACACCTAAAATCTTTTTGAATTTTTAGATAATGAACAATTAACCAAACAGAAATGAAATACGAATAACTTAAAACTTTTTGTGAGATTTTTCCGGACGCGAGATCATATCAGTCAATACGTATCAGACAAACTTCAATTTCAAAATTAATCGGCATGCAAGCCAAGTCGACCAAGAATACAACTTTTCAGTTTATTTCAGCTTAGGCAAATCAATTTTTATAGCTTTCTGATATATTATCGATATGATTTATCGAGCACAGATAATGTGAAAGCCCACACAATCGGGATTACTGGCAACATGACTTATCCATGTTTTTGTTTTGCAAAATATGATTTTTAACAGAGATTTATCGTTCACGGTGTTTCATGCAAAAGTAACGCAGAACCCTAAGAAAACAACAATCAGGTCGGCGTTATGATCACGCAAAGAAAGTCCGATTGTTTAGGAAATTAAGACTTAAAATATAAAGCATAAATTGTATAACCCAACAACAACCAGGTCGGTACTTCCGTACATACAGAGAAAGTCCGATGGATTATAAGAAACACCAAAGAAAATCAAACAATTTTAAATCTTTACAAAATGAAAACATATATACACCAGAACATCTCTTATTCTATTTTTTGTTGTCTTCTGATTTTAATTGCCAAAGTCACAAAGTATCCTTCATGAGGTTACATCACAATTATCAAGCAAGCTTTAAGTTGATATCATACTAGCATATATCATATTTGCCTTAGCACATTTGACTAGCCAGACAAGTACCTACTGCCTTTATCTCTATTTTATCTATGGATGATAATGTCTGCTGATGTAATATCACTTCTCGCTAGGTCGGATAAATTTCTCATTTTGATTTTTTCAATTGTTTTTAAATCTCTGCATTTTTCAAAAAAAAAAAATGCTTTTCTAACTTTTCTCCCCCAAAAATACAAAACACTATTTTTGGATTTTTTTAATGTAAATAAGAAAATAAAATTAAAATGCAACAAAACTAAAAAATTGACCAACCGATAATTACTCCGCTTGAGATTTTTGAATGTCGTTAATCTGCAAAAGATATTTGACGCGGGTTTTATCAAAAACCTTTGTAAATAAATCCGCTCTTTGAAAATCTATGTGGATATTTTGCAAATCAATGAGGTGTTTCTCATAACAATCACGTATGAAGTTATAACGGATGTCTATATGCTTTGTTTTAGAGTGATGTACGGGAGTTTTTGTAATGCAAATCTTTGGAGAATTGTCAATGTGTATGGGAGTAGTAAGAAAATTCAAACCGTAGTCTCTCATTTGTTGTTGTATCCACAAAACCAGAGAGCAACAGCTAGCGGCTGCTACATACTCGGCTTCTGCAGTGGATGTTACTACTGACGTCTGCTTCTTACACTGCCAAGACACCAATCTTTCACCCAAAAGCTGACACCCCGCCGTTATTGATTTGAAATTTATCTTGCAACTGCCGTAGTCAGAATTTGAGTAAGTAGACAATTCAAACCTATCATCATGAGGGTACCAGATCCCGAGATCAGTGTTACCCTTCAGATAAGCAAAAATCCTTTTGACCGCGTTTAGATGTGAAAGCTTTGGATTCACCTGGTACCTGGCACACAAACAGACAACAAACACACATCAGGTCTACTTGCAGCTAAATACATTAAAGACCCAATCATGGCTTGGTAAAGAGTTGCATCAACGTCTTCACCATCCTCATCTGGTGAGAGGCCATGATTAACCTGAATCGAAGTTCCTGGAACGCGAACAACGGTAATTTTGAATCGATTCATATGTCATGCACGTATTTCGTCTGATGAATGAAAATTCCTTTTGCAGACTGTTGTACTTGCAGACCAAGAAAGATTGCTATTTCGCCCCTTGAACTCATTTCAAAACCAGTTTGCATCAGCTTCTCAAAATCTTTCGAGAGCTTGTCATTCGAGCTGCCAAATATTATGTCATCAACATAAATCTGTACCAAAAGCAAATCCTCACCCGTTTTCTTGCTGAATAAAATAAAATCTACCAACCCACGCTTGAATTTGTTATGTAGTAGATAAGTCGACAAGGTTTCATACCAAGCTCGAGGAGCTTGATGTGAACCGTATAACACTTTGTCAAGCTTATAAACTTTTCCGGAAAATCAGGATCATAAAATCCTGGAGGTTGTTTGATGTAAACTTCTTCTTTCACTTTTCCATACAAGAAAACACTCTTTACATCCATTTGGTACACTTTAAACCCTTGGTGTGTGTAACATCCCACATTGGTGGGGAGGAGAACTAAACACCGCTTTATAAGGGTGTGGATACCTCCCCTATCAAGACGCGTTTTAAATCCGTGAGGGCCGGATGCCTGAGGGCATGCCGACTGCCAAAGCGGACAATATCTTGGTGCGACGGGTCTGGGCTGTTACAGATGGTATCAGAGCCAGTCGTCGGCCAGTGTGCCAGCGAGGACGCTGGTCCCCTAAGGGGGGAGGATTGTAACATCCCACATTGGTGGGGAGGAGAACTAAACACCACTTTATAAGGGTGTGGATACCTCCCCTATGAAGACGCGTTTTAAATCCGTGAGGGTCGGATGCCTGAGGGCATGCCGGCTGCCAAAGCGGACAATATCTTGGTGCGACGGGTCTGGGCTGTTACAGTGTGCAACAAACGCTAAGAATATCCGGATTGCCTCGATTCTAGCAACCAGTGCACACACCTCATTAAGGTCGATACCTTCTTCTTGAGAAAACCCCTGGATAACCAAACGAGCCTTGTTACGGACAATGACACCTCGGTCATCAGGTTTACATTTATAAACCCAACGGGTACCACACGGCTCTTTGCTTCCTTCAGGTAAGTTAACTAAGTGTCAAACACTGAGATTTCTAAAATTGCTGGAGTTCCTCCTGCATCGCTTCTACCTATGAACCATCTTTGAGTGCTTGTTGCACATTTACCGGTTCGATCTGGGATATAGATAGCACGAGTGAAATACTTCATCTTGAACTCCTGATTCCCTGATGGCTAGTAATGCACTATTTTCAACTTAACGTCTTGTACGCACTCCAACTTCCAAATCACCTATGATATTTTCTTGCGGATGATAGGTGTTAATTCGGAGCGTCGGATGAATCAGAACTACAATATTATCGTTCAAATTGTTGACAGGATCATCCTCAACACCAACATTTTCATTTGAGATTAAGTGCGGGACAGTAAACATCAACAGGTTCCGATTGAGCCTCATGGAACTCGTTCTCTTCATCCGAAGAGGTATCATAAATAGCTTCATTCATGGACTCGGTCAATTCATCTTCAGCTGACACATTCGGAGTTGTCGGAGACGGAGTATGCATAACCGGTGCTTGAATTTGTAAATCAATGTAAATTGATGCTAGTTGCTCATCGATTAACCCCTTATTAGAATCAAATAATGCTTTGTAGTCAAACATCCAATCTGGTCCAACTCCTTTGGGTGGTAAAGTATGTAGTTGACAGTCAACGTGTAAACACTCCTCCACTGCACCAATCATCGTATTAAAGACTCGCTTTTTAGGATTGGCATAGCCGACGAAGAATCCTTCGACTACCCTTTCGTCGAACTTCCCGGCAGACTGCAAGATCATGCAAGGAGACCCAAAAGGTTCCAGATACTTGAGATTCGGCTTGGTGTTTTTCAAAAACTCATAACATGTTTTACCAAGCCGTTTAACCGTCAGAACCTGATTTAATACATAACATGCTGTACTAACTGCCTCAGTCCAGAAATTCACCGGAAGCTTCGAGTCAGCTAGCATTGTTCTTGTTGTCTGAATAATTGTACGATTCTTTCTCTACGCGACACCATTTTTTAGGGAGTGTATGGTGCAATGAATTCATGAACAATGTGCTTCTCTAAAAAAAATTAACCCAACTTTGGTGTTCTTAATTTTTGTGCCATTATCACTGTGGATTCTGCGAACCCTCAAATTGTAGGGAGTGTATGGTGCAATGAAGTTCATGAACAGTTGTTTCGTCATTCGTCACCAGAAAGTTCACCCAAGAAAATCTAGAATATTCATCTATAACCACCATACAATACCACTCTACTGATATGCTTCGTTTGTTTACACGACCAAATAGATTCATGTGAAGCAGTTCAAGCGGAACAGTGATCGAATAGTACTTCTTCAAGGAATGAGACTTTCTCTTTTGCTTCCCCTTTTTGCAGCTCACACAGACGTCATTAAATATAAACTGATTATCTGGGACTCCTTCAACTAGACCCTTTCTAACCAATTTATTCATCTTTCTGTAATTAATATGACCCATGCGATGATCCAGAGAACTGAATCTCTTTTGGAAGCTTTAGACACGAAACATTGACCAATCACATTAGCTTTAACAGAATTCATGCCCATAACATAAAGGTTAGACATTCTCGGTGCTTGAATCATTATCCACTCATCAGGAATCTTAAATCCGGGTTTCAAGATTAAAAACTCGTTCCCTGTGAAAGTCGCTGTAAATTGCTAGTCACAAATCTGGGAAACACTCACTAGGTTGTACTCTATTTTTTTAACATACCCAACCCGGTCGAATGTTATCGCACCGTTGGTTAATTTTCCGATACCCGTAAATTCACCACCTTTATTACTAGCAAAAGGAACACTTCCTCCGTTATATGGTCTGACTTCATCGAGTAAGGAAATGTCACCTGTCATGTGCCGGGACGCTCCACTGTGGACTACCCATAGATTATTCACGGACCGTCTTGGAGCTCCCTGCACATATCAAGGAAAATAATTAGTTCAGGAGGGACCCAAGCTTGAAGCTTTGGGTCGTCCAGTATCCTCCACAAAATCGACACCTGCAGTGGACGAACCTTTCGGTTTCCATAAATCTCACTACTGACTTGATGATGCCTCAGATTTTTTCAAAATAGATTTAAGCCTTTCTGTTTCACCATCAAATTTCTTATCATGTTTAGAAGATTTGAATTTTGAAACTGATGGTTTGAGGTTATCATGAACGAAACCCTTATCATCAACAAATTTGACCTTCTTTTTGGTTTCAGCAGAGGAAGGTATTCAGTCTAATATCCATCACATGTTGAAACATTCTTTTGAAAAAAAAAAGTTCAACAATGGACATTGTTTGTACATATGTCCCCGCTTCTTGCACTTGTAACAATGAAGACGATCGGTGATTATAATCAAAACCGGATTTCCGAGTTCATCAACCGTACCATCATCGTATATGGTTTCGATAACAGGTTTCGGTTTCTTTAGTTTTAAAAATTGCTTTTGACGATAAGAAACCCGATGACCAGAAAACTCATCATAGAAACCTGAATCGTAACCATTTTCAGTCTCAGGGTAAAATCATCATGAAAATATTCATTCCCCGAATAATACTCATCATCAAAATTTTGATTAAATCCCCTCTTATGACCATAGCCAGATGGATCAGCACCATTTCTCGATCCATGACCAAACCAAGTTGGACCCTTACCATACATTGGTGGATTCGGCCCATTACCAAAGTTATCATAAAAACCATCATCATGAAATTGGGTTTTCTGGAAAAATCAATTTGGCTTTTAGAAATTTGTTTTGGCATTATCAGAAAAAAATTTGTTTATCAGCCTTTGGTGGTTGACAAACAATTGGTTTCTTGACAGATTTTTGCACATTTTTAACCAACCCATGATTAGAATAATGATCAGATTTATCTAAATCAGATTGCTCAGGCTCTAGTGTGTCATTTGGAATGATATTTTTTCTATTTTCCCCCCTAAATGGTACACTAGGGGCATTTGGATCATACTTCGGACCAGATCCTTCTAAACGATAAGTAATCAGGTCTACATTAACCATTTTCAAAGGGAATTCACTATCTTTATACATCCGATCAGATCCTTCTAAACGATAAGTAATCCATTTCACATTTCTATCAAACATTTCCGTTTTCCCTGTATCAACATATATTCCTTTGACATTGGTCCTGTCAACTTGACCTGTTGGTGACTTGGAACTCGAACCTTTTTCAAAAACTTTAAATTTAGAATTCACAGGTTGTGGTCCATATCCAACACCACCATTTTTTAACTTTCTTAAGATCTTGCGATCTGTTTCTGCTCAAATTCACTCAAATTCTTGAGTTTGAAGTTGTAAAACAGATCATCAACCTCAGAATCTAGAGCAGATTTTTCAATTTGCTTCGTTTCAGTGTTCTTTGAATGTAATTTATCAGACACTTCTCTTTTAAAAGAGGAGTAATCACATTTTTCAGTTGATGATACATCAGAAGATGGGTTGTTTGTGATAATCATAGGACCAGGAACCTGGTTAAATTTCATTTATTTATCCGACATTTGACCTTGTTCACAGTTATATAAAAAGTTTGTAAATGACAAAGGTACTTTAAAAGTGTCAATTTTGTTTGTCAGATCAAGAATTTCAATTTTTAGATCCGAAACATTTTTCTGGGTATTAACTAGCTCCTTTTGGGCAGACACAAGCATATCAGACTGTTTACTGAATTCATATTAATGAATTCGTAAATGCTCGTGTAAAGACATTAGTTCTTTGGTAGTGCCCTCCCATCTCTTTATGTAAATTTTGATAGTGCCCTCCCATCTCTTTTTGTAAATTTCAATATCTGCTTTAGCCATAGATAATTGTTCTACTATCTTATTCTTTTCTTCTAAAAGTTCACCATTTGCTTTAGCAAATTGACTACAAGGTCACACATAAGAGGATTCGATACCTTTTGAGTGTTAGTCATCAATGCAATTACTGATTCTTTTAGATTGTTTTACTTCATGTCTGCATTTTCCAACTTTAAACTGTTGTTTTCATCAGCTAGTTTCTGAACTTCCTCTTGCAAGGTCATAATCTTCACATTAGCCTCCACAACACTTTTGTGAGCTTTGTCATACTTTTGTTGTACTAAATAGCTTTTTTGGAACAAAACTTCAAAATCATTAGCAGCATCTTGAGCTTTAGCCTTAGCTACTTCACATTCTTTAATTAAAGCTTTCTTTTCTTTCATTAATATTTCCAATTCTTTCTTTAACAGTAAAAGTTCATCAAGATCAGTGTCAGGTACAGATTTTGCCATGAAAGCAAATTGTTCATGAGAAAATGCTTGATTTTCTTCAACCGTTTCTGAAATATCATTGATTTCGCTGTCTTCTAATGTTGATTCTGTTAAAGTATCCTCAAATGGCACATGATTAACAATCAAAGCAGATGAATCAGCGAATTGACTACCCCAATTATAAATTTTATCATTTTGTGTAACTAGGGCTTATGTAGAATCAGATTTAGAAGTAGATGTGACAACCCGTAAGTTTCCTAAGTCTAAAACCTCGTTTAATTACGTGCTTATCTGTTAATTATGCATATAACCTAGGTTTGATAACTTAGATAACGTAGTATTCCAACCTCTTGTTAGTCTTGACGTGACCCTACGGTAAAATGATAACCCAACCGCCTTAAAACGATAAATTAATATTGTCGTTATCGATGGAACTTCAATAATAAGAATAAAATAAAGTTTATATTTTATTTATTATTTCCGTCACTCTTGTAGCATATTTAATATACGTATCAGCTTGTAAACCCGGACGTTTAATAGTTACGTAAGAAACCACTACGTAGAAAAATATTAACCATTTTATCTAGAAACTTAAACCGTTTTCATTAAAATAATTATTTTACGAGTCATAACGACGTTTTTAATAAAAATAAAATATTTTTATCTAGACTTTACTATAGATCATCACCCGTGAAAAAATATCAAGGCCAAAGCTCACCAAAAATATTCATTCGTTAATCGCATTCGTTCGCGATTAAAGACCGAACCAAAATGTTTCGTTTATTTAAAAACCAAATCGCCACCTTTGCATGTGTTTGCATGAGACTCGACCACCAGACACCCGAGCCCCGACACCCGACCACCACCGCCGGACACCTCACCACCGCCGCCTCCATGCAAGCCGGCCCCACCCCCATGCACACCATCCTTCTTACGTTTACACCGCCGTCATCATTTCAATCAACCCCTTCCACATTCCACCATCACTTCACCCTCACCTCACCATCCCTTCTCCCTCACCCTCCCCTTTGACCCGACCCCCCCTCCCTCTCTTTGCGGTTCACGAGAAACACACCCACACACACACTTGTTTATCTTAAACCTCCAAACCACAAACACATCTCACTCTTTCTCTTGTCCAAACCCAAAACGTAACCCCCTCCCCTCCCCTAGCCGGTCACGAGCACACAACCAAACACCCTTTTGCTTTTCTTTCTCTCATATATATACATCTTAACCCACACACCTCCTCATTTCCACAAACCCTAAACAAGAGAACACCTCCCACCACCTCCTTTCTCCATCTCACTCTCACGGTTCTCTCTCTCTCTCTACTCTCTCTGTAGCTCGCGGCCAAGAACCAAGCAAGAGGAGGAGATCCAAGGCACTAGCAAGCTCCCTTATCATCTCATCATCCTCCATTTTCAATTTCTTCAAGAACCAAGTAAGGTTTATGAGTTTTTCTTTGAAGATCATCTTGTTTGATCATGTTTCTATGTTCATTTCCATGATCCATTCACTCCTATGACAAGTCTTGATCGTTTTGATGATCTTTGGTTGATAAAAGTCTAGAAAACTCTTAATCTTTGTTCAACCTTGCTAATGATGTTAGTTTACTAACTAATTTCACATGAGAACTTGTTTCCCACGATTTGATGATGTGTTATACCTTAGATTATGTTTTTAGATGATAATATGCTTAAACATTTAGATCCATGGCCTTAGAAAAGCTAAACACACCCTAAACCATGTTTAAAGATCATAACTTTACCAGGTTTTTAGCCAAAAACTCAAGATCCGTTTTGGACAGATCTGAACCCTTAGAGACTCATTTTGACACTTTTAAAATAACTTTTGTGAAGGCACTTCTCTTGGAAATGACCCTAAGTACCCCTAAATTGCAAAACATAAGCCGGAAAACCCTAAAAACGACCCCTCGGGCCATCTCCGAATTTTTTAGAATTTTTAGACTTTCCAACGGTAAACATAGACACTTATATGAGTGATAAAAAGTTGCTAAAAAGATCCCTTTTGATTTGAGCTAAAACTAGGTCAAAACCGGCTTTAAAACGGACTTTTAACGGACCCGGAAACCTCGTTTTTGTTAAGTTATGCCAAATATTGTATGAACTAATTTGGAACACTTATTAGGACCTATCATGACTTAGGTTACCTTTACAAAGTGTTTGGATAATTTATCGGGCCTTATAACTAGTCACAGGGACAAAACTGTCAAAACAGAGCGCGTACCGGCAAAACCGACACTTTAGGATTTCAAACCCTAAATTTTATTTTCTGAAAATTCATTTATAAAAATAGGAATATTTTTATTGTTATAATTCTAAGGAAAATTGGAATTAAATAATCCAAGTTATTGGGTATTGGCGGATAATAATCCGTGTTCCAATATTGGCCTACAATAATCCCAATTATTTGGGTCTTGGAATTCATTGGGCCGCCGTTAATTTTTCACTAACTCCGCTAGTACTTGCTGACGTGGCAGGTGATGTGATATCATTTTTGCCGACGTGGCAGGTGATGTGGCATCATACCTACTGACGTGGCATGTGCCACGTCAGCACACAACTAACGGAGTTAGTGAAAATTAACGGCGGCCCAATGGATTCCAAGACCCAAATAATTGGGATTATTGTAGGCCAATATTGAAACTCGGATTATTATCCGCCAATACCCAATAACTTGGATTATTTAGTTCCAATTTTCCTAATTCTAATTCTTGCAATATGGGAAAATAACGTGAGTTGATAAATACCAGTGGAAACCGGGGTATTTCGGGCTTTTTACTACAAACAGTTTTTGTAAACAAAATTGAGCTCATGTTTCGAACTAATATTTATGAAAATAAATATTGGCCTGAATTATTTTATAACATAGGAAAATCTTTATATATTTTGAGAATATATACAACTTTATTTTCCGGAACGTTATCAACATTTAATTATTTATTGAGAATAAATAATTCCTAGATCTGTCTGTTATCAACTATCACCTGGGTCATCATAACGTCAAGACTTGACCATCATTTGGGAGTGACTTAACTGTCAATCCAAACCCTAGACCTTAAGCTGTCTTATGGTGATTTAGGACCGCTAGGTTGCCTGTTATCTGTCGTTACATCACTCAGACACTGCCTGATTCCTGTGAGTCTTCACGACCCCTCTTTTAAACTATTTTAAATGCTTTTGGGGGAGAATTCTTATAACTTATATCATGCCTGATAATTAGATAATCTGTTACCATTATTGATTACATGAACTATTCGTCCACCTTGTCGTATTCATGTTGATTCATGTTATAATCAAAAGCCCCACTATTAATTGAATCCGATTAATTACAACGAAATGATGACACGTGAATAGATCTATTGGGTTAACGCCCCTGCCCTGATTGGTAGCTCCAATCCTGACTCTCATGTTCAGTCAATAGGGTACATAATGTTATAATCACTGTTCGGTAATCCTGGACAGAATATCATGAGTGGGTAATTAGTTAGTTTCGGAGTTCAAGGTTCGTGGTAATAATAATTTACAACATCTTAACATATTATCAAATGGGTGATAAAACTGATATCAAACTTTGTTGTCAATTACAGTTCTATTTTTACTTAAACTTGTGAACTCACCAACTTTATGTTGACCGTTTTAGCATATGAATTCTCAGGTACCTGACCGGCCACTTGCTTGTATGGAATACCTCTTTTGTGCATTATCATTAGAATCCTTCATATCATCTGGAGTAATGGTCACACTAGCCTTTTGGAGATTTCACTACATAACACCTAACGGTGTCATGTCTTTAAATCTTTTAATACTTGTTTTGTAAACTATGAAACAAATGAAACATATTATTATTATTTTCCGCTGCTAAATCTGAAATGAAAAGTTTTCGACTCCTTAAAACGGCTCTAGTTGTTTAACCATCCAGAGATCGTTTCGTTTAACTTTGACTGTGATTCCATCTCGTTCACGCCCGACACATAAATTACAGGGTGTGACAGTAGAAGCACTCCCCGAATTTGTTGAACTAAACTTAGGGTTACCAGATGAATTATTAGTTTTCTGAGTGGACTTCTGGTATTCTTGCTTCTTTGGTTGTGAACAATCTCGTATGAAATGCCCAAAATTTAACAGTTGTAACACCGCACATTCGATTTGTCAAACCTAATCCTTCCGCCTGAATTCAAATCCTTTCTTTCAGTCTTTTTCAAGAATCTTTTAAACCATCTAGAAAGCATAGCAAATTGCCAATTGATTTCCATCAGCTCCACGTCATCGGGATCTACCTGATCATACTCTTCCTTAGTGAGTTTAGCATTGCTCACCTTACCAGTAATAACCCCATAGTATGACGACACCAAGGCAGACACCAACGCCATATAATCCTCAATAGTGTTGACAGATAGAGTAATTTTGCTAGCATTGATTGTGTTATGTGCAGGAATTGAGACATTAAACCCTCTCGACTCATAATGTGACAGATTTCCACCGTCAGATATACTTCCTGCTACAAATGCGGTTGCTGGTGCTGAATTTACAGTTTTACCAAATTTACCAGAAATCGTTGCAGCATTTTGACCATAATAGACTTCCGGATTCTGCACTTGAGCCGGTGTAGTGTTTACATTTTTCATTTCCACATCTCGCGCTTGAAGCCTCCCTATTAGTTGCAAAAATGTCAGTTTTGAAAATTCTTTATCACGTGTTAACAAAAGTACATAGGGTTCCCATTTCTCTGGTAGAGCTTCAAGTAATTTTTCCTTCAATTCATCATCTTCTTTCTTGATACTAACAATATCCATCTCAGATTACAGATGGTAAAATCGAGAGATCAGATCAGACACTCCTTCACCGTCAAAATGTTTGAAATTGTCAAATTCTTTCCTTAAAATCTTTTTCTTGCTTTTCTTATATTGCTCGTTCCCTTCACATCTATTCTTTAAAGCTTTACATGATTCCTTCGAATTCTTGTAGGTCTTGAACTGATGTAACAATTCTTTCTGTAAGGCCATCGTAAGCGCACCATAAGCTTTTTGTTCTCGAGTATAATCCACATTTTGGAACATTGTTATTATCAACCGGATAAGTATACCCGTCCTCAATCATGATCCAAAGGTCACAGTCTGATGTACCGATGTAAGACTCCAACCTTTTTCTCCAAATATGGTAATCTTCAAGTTTAACTAATTTGGAAACTTTTTGACTCTTTCCAATCTCATTGTCATAGTTAAGTAGTGTTTGCATTTGTGTTTTAATCGCAGCGAATGCTTGAATATCCGACATCTTGACAAATTAAGAATTATGATTACCCGAACCTATCCGAAGTGGAATTGTTTATCTGAAGTGGATCCGAAGTGAAACACTAGAAAAAAAATGATAAGAATGTTGATCGAATCCTGAATCATTGATATAAAATACAGATAATAATAATAAAGATTACCTGTAGTGAACTGGTTGAGATCAGCAGCAGACAGATTATCCATCCTGTTAATAGCCTTGGTTCCCCTTTAGGATGTATAGCTAATGATGGTGTAGAAACCGTAAGGTATACGGTTTAGAGAAAGAGAGACGAGAGAGAGGTCGAGATTGTGATAGGTGGTGATTAACCTTTTTCTCTCCTATAAGCTCTATATTTATATACATCCAAGGGGAAACCCTAGTCTATCCAATAAGGGCAATTACGTCCATCAAGTAATACCAGATAGGGTTAAATACGTAATTGATTATTTAAGATAAATGATTAAAGGACATAATAATATTTATATATATATGTATATATCGAAATATATATATATATTAATATAAATAATGTCTTACATTCTCCCATTTGGCCGAATGATCATTTATATGAGGTATTAGTTGAGTCTGATCAGAATTTAATACTCATTTCAATTTTAAACCAAAATTGCAGCAGAAAAATACAGTCATAGAGTTGATTATCCAACTCAAGACCCCCATTAATCATACTACAACCCCAAATTTAAAATATATGCTAAATTACAAGGGATAATGAGTTTGTCCAGAGCTGAGCTCCTGCTAAGAATGAGCATAGAACCAAAAGTGCTCGAGCATGGACTGTTCTCTGAAACTCAGGTTGATGAAGATACTGAAGATAACACAACCAGTCCGATAAAATTTGTGATTTGGGAAGAAGAAGAAAAACTCTTCTATGTACACAGGGCAGATAGCAGCTTCACAACCCATAAATCAATTAATATTCAAGATCAGTGGAATGAACAAGATTGGGAAGCTCTGCAACATGTTAAGGTCACCATGACCAGCATGAGTGATCTCTCAAAAGATGTGAATGCAGGGGTTAAGTTCTTCGACAAGTAGGTCAAGAGAAGAAAATTTTTGGGTACAAGTCTGTTTTTGAAGATAAACATTGAAGTTGAAGAATAATTTGACAGCATCAGCTTAGGGGGAGATTGTAAGGAATATTGCGCTTGGAAGATTTCCGGCTGAATGCCAATTTTGTATAGTTCCGGCTGAAGTTGAAGTTGAAGCGGAATTCTCACTTCAAGCGGAACTGGCAGTTCAAGCGGAAAGAAGCAGTTTTGTCTACTAGCGAATATTCCGGGTGAACTCTATTATCCACCAGATAATGAGTTCAACCGGACTTTTCCTGAGATGTCTTTTCAGCAAGTCCAATCCTGCAAAAGCTTCTCGTATGCTTCTATATCTGATTCAAGTCGCTCTCCTAAAGTAGTATGGTGCTGCAAACATGCAAGATATTCCAATTGTCGATGTTTATTCTTTTGGTAGTTTGTATTTGACTTTTTAGTTTACGGTCTAGATTAGATCGCATGAAATCAATGGCTGTCATTGATCTCATCAGAACTATATATAGCTTAGTTAGCTCTTAGATTACACACAGTTGTCATCTTTGTTGTTATCAGTTCTTGAACAACTTGTAATAGTGTAGCTTCGAGTTAATGCAAATAGTGCCGAGTATTTGATACTTTGTTGTTACTATATTTCTGCAAATCAAGCTTTTACATTATACACAAGAACTTAATATTGCTTGAGTAAAGTGAAATATAACTTTAATTCCGCAGGGTTATATTTGCAAGTAAAGGGCTTTGTTTTAGTTTAACTCTAACTTTTATCGATCCTACACTCATGTATGCCACAGAGAAGCGATAGGGCTTAGATTAGCTAAAGACATGTTTTGATTCGGTATTTGGATGTATGAACACCAGCAATTATCTATATTATTCTTATTCCATCTATTTATGCAATAATGAATTTCATAACTGTGTTCAATATTTATACGTTTAATCCTTGGACAATAAGTTCTTGTCCTAAATGTCCGTAGTCGATTAGTTAGTGGGAGCTATACTAAAGTAAGACTATTGTGACTGCTTGAACCTTAAAGCCGTTTAACGTTCAAACTCACGGACCTCATTGGTGAATGACGTTGGACGTAACTCGCATCATGCAATGCAAACATGGAAGTCTTGCTTGCTTGATTAATGCATACTCTAATGTATCCTTAGACCTGAGACGCATATTCGAACTCCCTTCTACTAAAGAACTTTCTTTGATTGTAGCCTAAGGTTGTCGCGTAACTGCCAACCATAACGGTTACTTTTGGGAATGGCTCTGAGGTTTAGTGGGAGTTGTATGCCTCAACAAGGGATTCTGTACTCTTTCTTTGGCAACGGATAGACATAAAGGCGCCCTCGTTAGTTCCAAGTGATAAGTGTGAGGCCTCACCCAAACTTACTATGTGTTTGTTGGATCACTTCGAATTGTATCGAGAACAAATATCGATGAATAAAATATGAGAGTCCATGTCTCATAATTCATCAATGTCTTATACAGAAAGGAACATATGACAATGAATGCTCAAGTCATGAGTATGCTTGATTGTCAATCAGATATACTTTGGCTGATGACTTAAAGTGTCAATATTAGTTGGTGTAGCCATGCATAGCTAGAGTGCCTCTGAGTGCGCTCGTTAAGCTGTCGCGTTCAGTCCAAGTGGGAGACTATTAGAAACAGGGTGTCCTGACCCGAAGAATTAACGAACCCGACCGATATTGATCCGTAAGAGTTAAATCCGGGTCAACAGACTATTAAATCTAATTAATTGTTAATTAGTATTAAACGAACTAAATGGTTAATTAAATAAATATTAATTATTTATGGAAAAATGGATTTAAATAATCCCAGGTTTTCTTTATTGGCAACTAATAATCCCACATTTAACATTGGCATCTGTTAGTCCCACATTTACACTTGTTTATTTCCAATGGTCCTTCCGTTAAAAAATTTTAACGGAGTTAACGAAAAATTAATGAAAAGTGACGTGGCTGGTGAAGGCCGCCACCGGCGACCTCTAAACCGCCGGAAAATGACTAAAACCATAGAAACACTTCCATTCTTTCACTTTAATGTCATTAATCAAGTTAAAAATATTTTGTTTCATGTTAAAAATATTTCGTTTCATGACATTAAAGTGAAAAAATGGACGTGTTTTTGGGGTTTTAGTCGTTTTCCGGCGGTTTGGAGGTCGCCGGCGGCAGCCTTCACCAGCCACGTCACTTTTCCGTTAACTCCGTTAAATTTTTTAACGGAGGGACCATTAGAAATAAACAAGTGTAAATGTGGGACTAACAAATGCCAATGTTAAATGTGGGATTATTAGTTGCCAATAAAGAAAACCTGGGATTATTTAAATCCAATTTTCCATTATTTATTTAAAACGACAAAACTATTTCGGCTAAAACTGCTCGTGAAATAAATAGACGGAGTGATCAGTTGTTACCGGATTAACAGACAGATCAGTTTGGTGGATTAAAGGAAATCGCGACCGGGCCCAGTCCATCAGAGCCCCGGTCCGTGATTTTTAATTAAATATGGGAGAAAGAGGTAGATTGAAAATGAAGTAAAAAAAAAAACCCTAATCTCCAATCTCTCTCTCTCTCTACGCCGTAACCCCAGCCGCCGTCCGTCTCCGATCGGCGCCACCACCACCCTGCAATCCCTTGCGATTTTCGATGGATCCCCATCTTGCCAGCATATGCGCCCGACTCGAAAACGAAGCAGTCGCAGCCCGAGCCGAAGCTGCAGCCCGAGCTGAAGCCGAAGCCACAGCCCGAGCCGCCGCCGCGGCTCAAGCCGCCTCCGCTGCCTCCACCGCGCCGCCGCGCGACCGCCGTCCGGTGGTCCTCGCGCTGCCGACGCAGCCGAGGCCACCGCGTCCGGTCCCCTCCTCGTGGCCCGCGCCCTTGTACCCGTCGGCTACCGCCACCGTGTCACCGCCGGTCACCGGTGATGAGATCTTCGTGGGGACTATTCCGGTTGCTATCCCGGTGGAAGAAGTTTTGTCACTACCACCCGTGGTAACCTTACCACCGCCGCCGCCACTACTGCCGCCGCTGTCGCCGTCAATGACCTGTCTCGCATGTTCGAGTCAGAAGTCTCAGTTCGTCCTAGCGCGATCCCGTTGAATCCGGGTGTCTCGAGCGTTTGCTCGGATCCCGCCAAGGTATATCTAAATTGTTTAGATATTTAATTTATTTATTTATAAATTTTTCTGTGTTTGTCGTCTACGGTGATTGATCCTTTTACAGTTGCGTCCGCGTGTTTTGAATTAAATCGTTTCCGCTGCTAAATTAATCTAGTATTAATTTATATATTAAATCAGTTTTAATAAAAATTGAAATCGGTCACCCGGATTTCCACTATAAAACCCAACAGAGACAATTTGAAAATTCAAAAAATAGTGTTTGTTTGAATTTTAGGGGAAGAAATTGGAAAATAAAAAAATGAATGAAAAATTGAGAAATCGATTCGACAGAAGCGAGAAATGATAGTACATCAGCATATACGTTATCTTCCATGGATAGACTAAGTCTAAAGGCTGTAGGTACTTGCATAATCTATGAATGTGCATGACTAATCTGATATCTGTAAGTAAGATATAAACATAAAGCTTGCGTGATGATCTTTGGTTGTTTGCTTCTTGATGTATGCTATGTGATGATTCCAAAAATAGAATAAAGAGATATTCTGATGAATGCATGTTTTCATTTTGAATGATTTAAACTTGTTTGATTTTCTTTATTTTATCAAACGATCAGACTTTCTCTGCGTATACGGGAGTATCACTAGTACAAAACTGATCTTTGGTGACACCAAAAAAGTGTGACCATATGTGATTAGTCACACTTTTTTTTTCGTCCCATCCGTGACCAAAAGTCGTGCCATTTTAGGTCACATACAGTGACATTGAATTTCAGTGACCGTATGGTACCAAAAAATGTGACCGTAGATAAAAAGTGTGACTATAGAGTAGTGATTTTTCTTTGAGGATCAATGAATTTATCGAATAATGTCACCGTAAACCCATTTTTGGTAACACTTATTTATTTTGTAGTGACAAAGTGTTCCCAAATGGTGACATGTTGTTCGTGTTTACTGTGACGTTTTACTAACAATTGGTCACATAACTTATAATTTAGTGTGACTATTGTTTAGGTTTTACAGACACACAATTTGGTTATGTGTGACCATATCACGATAGTTAATGTAGAAAAAGTAGAAAGTGTGACTATTTCATAGCTTATAGTGACACAAAAATGTCTTAAAGTGACTATTGGTTGGAAAATGGTCACAATTAAACACATAGTTGTTAATATAAAGTAACCCTTACATCTCTTTAGTGACATAATGTTGCCAAGTGGTCACATTTTTTCACGTTCACTGTAACGTTTTGTTAACATTTGGTCACATAACAAATATTTAGGTGTGACTATTGTGTAGGTTTTAGAGACACACAATTTTGTTATGTGTGACCATATCATGATAGTTTATGTAGATATTGTTTGAAGTGTGACAATTTCTGAGTTTTTAGTCACACTAAAATTTCTTAAAGTGACTATTGATTGGTATATGGTCACAATTAAAGACCTAGTTGTTTATATAAAGTAACCATTATATACCTTTTGGTCACATAATAGAAATATAAATATGACTAGAATATTTCTATAATGACATTAAGTATGCGTAAGTGTCATTTTTTGCTAACCTTTAGTCACATTATTTTTAAGCTTTTGTTATTAAATGCCCACTTAGTCACATATGTTAAATACATCACCCTAAGAAACTTTTAGTCACACTTTTAGTTTCTATGTGACTGTTTATGTATTTTAGACTCAATTAATTACGTAAATTGTGACTATATGTTGTTAATAATAACATAGTTGTTAATATAGAGTGACCATTTCATACCTTACAGTGCCATTGAACAAATGAAAACGAGATTGGAAACATGTTATAGTCACATTAATTAGTTGTAAGTGTCACTTATGTTATAGCTTTAGCCACATTAGTTTTGAATATTAGTTTTCACATTTGCTATGTAGTCACATTTGATACATGCAAAAATGACGGTAAAATAGTTATAGTCACAGTTTTATTATTCAGTGTGACTGAATCTTTATTTTAGATACACAATTGTTAATATAAAGTGACAATTGTGTAGTTTTTAGTCACATAAAACGCAATCATATAAAACGACACCAAAAATGTAAAATAATAACATTAGCATACACTATTGAAAAAAATTGAAATTGTTCCACAAATATGAATTCTCGTGTTACAAAAACATAAAATGCATCCTAATCTTAATCATCCTAGGCCTTATTCTTCTTAGATTTCTTCATCCTCACGATGTCGTCTCTCGTTATAAATTTCCTTTTCATCTTTTGCCCCGCCTGGACGAATTCATCTTCATTCTCTTCTAATGGTGTAGTAAGAATTGGCTCCTGAATCAACAGCATTCATACGGAAAAATTGAAACAAATAATAAATGATCACTAATTAAGTTTTATTGCAATCTGTACATTAATTTTTATTGATTGGCATTCAAATTATATGAAACTCTATAGCCAATTAGGAAATCATCAAACTGTTGACCAGAAAAAGTCAAACAATTGCATAAAATAGAAAAATGTTACTAGAAAATTCATATAACCTAAAAGTCATATTAAAAAACCTTCTCCATGCATCAAAGCTCCAACTGATAACTAAACCAATACCCCAATTTACTACCCCATCCTCAACCCTCAAAACACAATGAAATTTAACTACCTTTTAGTATTTAACAACTTAATTAGACACAACATAATCTAATAACAAACTAGTAATTACGATAAAGGGATTAAACACTAAACATTACCATTCATTACAATTCAATTCCATGTGTTACAATATTGTCCATTAACTATTGATCAACCAAAAAAATACCATTAGTCATCATCAACAATGAAACCTGCAACATGCAGCCACCAAAAGCTTCACAAAAAACCCATCATCATGAACACAGAAAAAAACTTTACAAAAAACACAAAAAAACCTTCAACCCTTCTCGATCACGCACCTTCACCAGCAACCTCCTTCAACAGCTTCACCCTTTCTTTGTTCAGCCCCTCGACGATGGATAACATCTGATCCATCTCCACATTGATTGCTAGATCATAGTCACCCTCCTTCTCCAAATACTTGAAGCACGGTTCTGCAAAACGAAATCCACCAGTCTCGAAGTGCTCAACCCTGGCCTTAACCACTGCCCTGCTCTCAGAAGCTGCTTCCAGACGTCGGATGTTGTTTCTCAACACCGTCATAATCTCCTCTGTCCGGCGAAGTTGGTCCCTAATGAGGGCTTCAACTTTATCCATGATCTCATAATCAGGCATCCGTGGGACTGGTGGAGGATACATATTCGATGCCATTAGGGCGGCAGCACACATATCTTCTTGCAGATACATCGCCTGATTGACAGACGAAGAAGCATACGACATACTGTACGTGATAAAGTTTAATTTTGGGCGTGTTTGCAATTGATGTGAAGAAACAAATTAGAAGATATGGTGAAGATCTACGGTGTACTTATCATCATATATATATCGAGAAGATGAATATAATTTTTTATATATAATAGCTAGCTATCATTACCTGGAGTCGACGGCTTATCATATCACGTCCTCTCAACTCTCCACACGTCTTCCCAAACCGATCAAATCAACTATTTACATTTACTTATTATAATTAACTTAATTAAAACAATTATTTATATACTCGATTCAGTTTCCCAAGTTTACATGTTTAGTTTCCCGCCAATTGAATTACAATGTCTATTTGAGATTTTCATCGATCCTATAAATAGAGGATGAGAATGAGAATAACCCTACTTTTCTTATTCCTTTTTTTAGTACCCAAAAAAAATCACCATGGCCGGCCATCAGACTTTCACATCCCTCCCCAAATACGAAACCACAGAACATGCAGCCGATGCTTGCAAAGAGTATCAACAAGCCAAGTACGTGGACGATGGGTTGATTGCCGCTGATATGGATGCCATCACCTACAACCAGCAGAAAATCACGGAGGAGATGGAGGACCTCCTAAAACATGTTCGTTTGAGTGAGAGCTTGTACTGCAGTAGCCCCACGATTGTCCACCGTCTTACTATGATCCAACAAGAAAACAAACTTCTGCAATCAAGGCTGAAGGAAATCGGTCCAACCATCATCAAGAACCGTCCTAAGAAGAAAGAATTTGCTATGAGGGCTGATGCTTTCTGAAAATAGTCTAGGTGTTGATGGTTTTAATTTGTGTTTTTTTTTGTAATGATCTAATGAATGTTATGAAGTACCAAAAGTTATTAATGAATTAATGTTTTCTGATTTTACCTGTTTAATTAGTGTATGTTATGAAGTACCAAAATTATTAGATGTTTTTGTATTTAACTTTTTATTAAGCAAGTTGGGATGGTTATCCATATAATGGCTTAAAATTTAGTTAACATAAAACATAAAAAAAAATTGTAGGGATCTGGGTTCGAACCATATTCATACTTATAAGTTATTATTGTACATTGAGAGTACAGGTTAAAGATTTGGTTATTGAAATACATTCCGTTCTCAGGGGCTAGCCCAGCGGGTTGGTCTTTTGATTTTCTTTGAAAGGTTCTGAGTTCGATCCTTCGGAAATGCCAACACCATATAAATATTTTTTTACATGTCTAATATCATGAAATATGACCAAAAGAAACTTATAGTCACATATATTTATTATTTAGCATGACTAGAATTTATCTTTAGTCACAATTATAATTCTCATAAAATGAAAGATGTGACCAAATTACACTTATGGTAACATATTTTATTCATTTATCATGACCAAAATTAATCTTTAATAACTCAATAAATTGTCATAAAATAAATATGACCAAATAATACTTATACTCACAAATCTTGTTTTTCATTTACCATGACTAGAAATCATCCAAAGTCACACATCAAATTTTATAATATCATGAAATATGACCAAAAAAAACTTATAGTCACATATATTTTTTATTTAGCATGACTAGAATTTAGCTTTAGTCACAATTAAAATTCTCATAAAATGAAAGATGTGACCAAATTACAGTTATGGTAACATATTTTATTCATTTATCATGACCAAAATTAATCTTTAATAACTCATCAAATTGTAATAAAATGAAATATGACCAAATAATACTTATAGTCACAAATCTTGTTTTTGATTTGCCATGACTAGAACTCATCTATAGTCACACATCAATTTTTCTAATATCATGAAATATGACCAAAAAAACTTATAGTCACATATATTTTTTATTTAGCATGACTAGATTTTATCTTTAGTCACAATTAAAATTCTCATAAAATGAAAGATGTGAACAAATTACAGTTATGGTAACATATTTTATTCGTTTATCATGACCAAAATTAATCTTTAATAACTCATCAAATTGTAATAAAATGAAACATGACCAAATAATACTTATAGTCACAAATCTTGTTTTTCATTTGCCATGACTAGAACTCATCTATAGTCACACATCAATTTTTCTAATATCATGAAATATGACCAAAAAAACTAATAGTCACATATATTTTTTATTTAGCATGACAAGAATTTATCTTTAGTCACAATTAAAATTCTCATAAAATGAAAGATGTAACGAAATTACACTTATGGTAACATATTTTATTCATTATAACATGACAAAATTATACTTATAGTCACACATACACAAATAAAACTGTGACCATAAAATATTTAGACTGGAATTTTTTGTCACACCTAAGAAAATGAAATATGACCATATGATACTTATAGTCACATGTATGTCAAATTATTGTGACGAGTATATATCTTCAGTCACACATCCAAATTTGAAATGTGACCATAAATTGTAACTTATAGTCACACTAATAACTAATTGTCACCAAAAAATGTTTAACTTACTGTCACACTCTAAAGTAACGTGTCAGTATATATTACATTTAGCCACATTTAATTACATAAACAATTTCTTCGTGTGACCATATATGTATCTATAGTCACTCGTAAATATTATCAGAATAAAAGTCGCAATTGGTTACATTTGGTCACATTGTTTGAAATGTGACTAGTAATTGTCACACATGTAATGTAAAAGTGTGACCATATGAACTGATCACGCTTGCTATGGTCACACAAACTGATCTTAAATGTCACCGAAACATGTCTAGAAAATTAAAAACGAACTACGGTCACACTTTTAATCGAAAGTGTCACAGGGTCGAAACGTGAAAAGTGTGACCGTATGTCATATTTGTACTAGTGTATCGACCTGATTGATGTTGAATTATACAACTTCAACTTGTTTTGCTTTCTTATTTTCTCAAATACTTGGGCTTTCTCTGCGTGTCCACAAGACCGACCTGATTGCTAGGTATTTGGGATTCTGCTTTATTTTTGCATGACTCATCAAGGATGATTAAATCTCTATGAAAATTTGCTTCTATATGTTAAACATGATGATTTGCCAGTATTTCTGATAGAGTGGAGGCCGAGTTATCAGTGCATGATAATATTATCTTAAGTATATCTGAAAACGAATAAAAAATGATTGGTGCATTGCGATTATCTTGGCTTGTGTTAGGGGTCGATTTCAGGATGCTCACAGAAAAGCTACATAAGATCAGGAATCTCGCTACAGTTTGGGAATCCCGTCCAGTCAGGTATCCTGAATATTTAATTATCGACTAACCCTTATTGTTGCCATGTGTTTTATTTGTTTTCAGGTACGTTAAAGAGTTTAACTACCTCCTGAAGACTCGGTCTTAACTAGCTTGCACGTGGTAGAGTGGGTCGAACCTCCTTCAACGGTCAAGAGAAATGGGGAGAAGAGATCCCGAGAGAATCCCGGATAGTTAGTTAGTAGTTAGTTTGTTATATAAACGAGGATTCGATCAGTAGAAACACACACAACACTTACCAAAGTTCGATTACCACTGCAAACACTGTAACACTTAGCTCTGATCGATCAAACCTCCAACCCCTTGTAATTCTTCGTTTCGTTATCAATAAAATTGACTAGGAGGCGGCTATTCCGCCGGCTCCCGAGGTTTTTATCCAGGATTCCCAGAGGCAACTCGAAGGATTCTGGAGTTTTCCTCGCTAAATCATCGTGTCACCATCCTAACTTGGATTACTTACCCATTCGATCATTAAGCACTCTACCTCACAATCTAAGTTTGGAATACAGGATTCCCAAGTGAATTTTTGACCAAAACAGTTTGGCGCCCACCGTGGGGCAAGTGGTGCTTAATCTTACAAAAAATTTCATACTTTGTTCACTTCGTTTGATCTCCAATCCCAAAGATGTCAAACCTACAAAAATCTGCTTCGGCCTCTACATCGTCCTCCATTCCTCCTCTTCCTTCCGCTCCAGGAAGCCAGAAGAAAACCAATGACCGACAGAAGAAAGTGGACGAGCAGCCGAGAAAAACTGACTATCCTGTCTTCACAGGATCCCAGGTTCAATCTGTTAATCCCGTTATCACTAACAACTATTTGTTTTCCTTGATTAAGCAGGTAAAAAGTCAAATGGATCAGCAAGAGAAGACCAACCAAACGGTGATGAAGGAGATCGAGTAGCTTAAGAAGTCTAAGAACCCTTTGGAGGAACAAGGTCCTCTGTTTCCCAGGCATCTTGACTTCAATGCGTCAGGATCCTCGGATCCGGCACGCTGCGGTTACAAATCAACTACAGGCTTCACTACAGCCCCTACAATGACTTCTCAGGCCGCTGGATATGCAGAGACTACTGCTGGATTCTCAGGAGCTATCCCACCAGGATCCTCACAGTCACGCTACAAGGGTCCTTGGATTCCACCACTGTCGGGATCCTCAGCCTCGCCGTCTCAAGGATATCCTTTTTCTGCTGGGAATCCAAGCCAGAACCCCCAAGGATATCAATATTTTAACCCTTCTGTATCTGCAGGAGTTTTCAAGACTAGCTCCACAGATGTGCATGATGGTGACTTCATCCCCATGCAAACAGCAGCCACTACAGAGCCGAGCATCCCAACGAACTATGGCTACAGTCCCAGGATTCCAATCCAGAATCCTGGCCCATGTAATATGTCCAATTCAATTCCTATCGTTTCTAACCAGGGTGCTCCTCATGATGTAGGTATTCATCCAAGTATCGCTAGGGAGCTACAGAAGTTGAAAGAGATGATATCAAGTGTTCTAGGGATCCTGAAGCCTATTCCTGAGGTTCCTTTGGAAAGCCACAAGATCTCCAGATTTGCTTGGCCGATTTCCCAAGTGGAGATCCCGAAGCGTTTCCAAACTCCAAGCATGAAGCTTTACGATGGAACCACAGATCCTCAAGAGCACATGGCACATTACAGGGAGCGCATGGAAATCAATCCCATTCCAATAGAAATCAAAGAAGCCTGTCTATGCAAAGGCTTTGGTTCAACCTTAACAGGACCAGCCATGAAATGGCTACTGAGTATTCCTCCCAACACTATTACTTCGTTTTCTCATTTGGTTAACATGTTTAACAGTCAATTTTCTTGTAGCAGGACCTTTAAGAAACTTACCGGTGATTTATACAGGATAGTCCGGAAATCAGACGAGCCGCTCAGAGAATACATTGCCAGATTTGGACGAGAATCTTTGGAGATTCCCAACCTGGATATGGCAGCCGCCGTTGAAGCCTTCAAGATGGGACTCCGAAGGGATTCCCGTTTTTACGACGATCTTGTCATGACTCCTTGCAGGAACCTTGAAGAAGTTCAAAGCAGAGCCTTAAGGTTCATCCGATTGAAAGACGACAAGAAAATTCACCAAAGACTGGATATCCCCAAATATGATCACAACAGCATGAAATCGGAATCCCCTGGGAAACCGTACAGATCCAGGCCATATTCCAAGCAGGATAATCAAAGAGTTAATGCCATGGATCAAGATGACGATGATGAGGAATACCCCAAGGTATCTGAATACTGTTTTTCAGTTGACATTGGTGGTTTAATGTGTGCCATGCAGGATCTAGGTGAAAAAGCAAGATGGCCCAGGAAGGATACCAAGCAGGCATCCTGGAAAGATAAATCGAAGTGGTGTACCTATCACGAGGATTTCGGTTATTTGAAAGATGAATGCATTGCACTCAGGAAAGAAATCAGCTACCTACTCAACAAAGGGCATCTCAAAGAGTTGTTGGGTAGAAAGAGAAGCAAAACTCAGGAAGATGAACAAGCCCCTTAAAGAGCAGCCTCTCCACCACAGGATGCTCAAATCATCAACTTCATATCAGGAGGCTCAGATATTTGTGGCACCTCGTATTCCTCAGCAAAGAAGCACGCTAAAGAATCTAAGTCTGAACAGGGATCCAGACATGTCCGGACTTCCACTCTGACACAGGAAAAGACTATATCCTTTGATGAGAGCGACCGCTCTCACGTTCAGGATCCCCACCATGACAGCCTTGTAGTTACTCTATATATCGCTAACCACTTTGTGCGCAGGATCCTGATTGACAACGGGAGCTCTGTCAACATAATTCGTCTAGATGTGCTCAAGAAGATGGGCATCCCGGAATCCGAAATTGTGGCAAGATCCTCAGTCCTGGTGGGTTTCAGCGGAGAAACCAAGAGTACGGTTGGAGATATTAAACTACCAGTATATATAGAGGGAGTAAATTGTATGCAAAAATTATGTGTTATAGATACCCTCTCCTGTTGCAATATTATTCTTGGCAGGCCTTGGATTCATGAGATGAAGGCAGTTCCCTCTACATACCACCAGTGTATCAAGCTTCTTACACCATGGGGAGTTGTCAGGATTGAAAGCGACCAGCAGGAAGCCAAGATCTGCTACTCAACCTCCATGAAGAACTCAACAAAAGTGACAAAAGGATAGCAATTACAGAAAAGAGCACCCTGAGAGCAGGAAGACAGGGAGCTCGATGTCAAAGAAGTCCAATTAGATCCTGAGAATCCTGAGATCAAGGTGCTCATTGGATCCAGCATCCCAGAAGATGTTGAAGAGAAGTTGATTGAGCTTCTCAAAGCCAGAAGGCCTACCTTCGCTTGGAAGCATGAAGACATGACATGTATACCTAAACATGTTATAACTCACAAACTTGGTTTGGATCCTTCTTTCAGGCCAATACAGCAGAAGAGAAGGAAGTTCGCCCCCGAAACGAACGCAATAATTCAAGAAGAAGTCGATAAGCTTCTCAAAACAAAAATGATCAAGGAAGTCAAGTATCCCAAATGGTTAGCCAATGTAGTGGTGGTTCAAAAGAAGAACGGGAAATGGAGAGTCTGTGTTGACTACACAGATTTGAACAAGGCATGTCCGAAAGATCCATTTCCACTTCCCCACATAGATGCAATGGTGGATGCCACAGCAGGACATGAGATGCTCACCTTTATGGACGCCTCGTCAGGATTCCAACAAATCCAAATGGAACCCTCAGATCAGGAGCATACGGCCTTCATAACCCCAACATGTATATATTGTTACACTGTTATGCCTTTTGGTTTACGTAATGCAGGTGCCACCTACTAGAGGCTCGTCAACATGATGTTCAAGGAACAACTAGGGGACACGATGGAAGTTTACATTGATGACATGGTAGTGAAATCAAAAAGGCCAAAGACCATGTCAGGGATCTCAAAACCGCTTTAGACATCCTTGACCACTACAATATGAAGCTCAACCCCTCCAGGTGCCACTTTGGGGTGCGAGCTGGGAAGTTCTTGGGTTACATGGTGACCAAAAGGGGAATCGAAGCAAGCCCTGAGCAGATTAATGCAATCCTCAACCTAAAATCCCCTTCAAACATAAAGGAAGTTCAAAGATTGACATGAAGGATTGCAGCACTCAACAGGTTTATATCGAGATCCTAATAGAAAAGCAAAGACTTTTATGAAATTCTGAGAAAGAACAGGAATTTCGAGTGGACTGATAGACATGAAGAAGCCCTGAGAAGCCTAAAAGAGTACCTATCAGAAGCTCCACTCCTGATGAAACCAGAAGATGGGGAGCCACTATACTTATATCTCGCTGTATCCGGAAGCTCAATAAGTGTTGTCTTAGTAAAAAACCACCAAGGTCAGCAGCATCCGGTCTATTATGTAAGTAAAACTCTGCTAGACGTAGAATCCAGGTATTCCTATCTTGAGAAGTTAATTTTATATCTTATAATGGCTTCCACTAAAGTTAGACATTATTTTGAAACACATACTATAATTGTGATGTCTAACTATCCTATTAAGTCAGTTCTCAGGAAGCCGGAGATGTCAGGCAGGATGGCCAAATGGGCAGTCAAGCTGAGTGCCTATGACATCAAATATGAACCAAGAACTGTAATCAAATCCCAAGCATTAGCTGACTTTGTGGCGGATTTCAGCAGCGACATAGAACCGGAAGCTAAAAAAGAAGTCCAAAAGCTTGAGAAGCTCAAAGAAGATTGGATTCTCTTCACTGATGGCTCCTCAAATCTCAGAGGAACTTGACTGAATCCTGCTAAAATCGCCACAAGGGGACATAATACCTCTATCTATATCTTGCGAGTTTCAGGCTACCAACAACGAGGCCGAGTACGAAGCCTTGATTGCTGGACTGCAACTGGCTAGAGATATGGGAATCCTGTCCATTCAAGTATTCGTTGATTCCCTTCTACTGACTAACCAATTTAATGGCTCTTATGCAGTGAGAGGGGAGGATCTGATCAAGTATCTTGAAATTGTTAAAAAACTATCTCTATTTTTCGAAAATTTTAACATTTCGCATGTCCCAAGAGAAGATAATGCGGAAGCCGACGCTTTGGCGAATTTGGCTTCATCTCTCAGGATCCCTGAGGATGTCAAGATTCCAATAACTCACATCTTGACGCCGGCGATAAATCGACAGGAAGCTCAGGCTGTCGACCACAACACAGGAGCAGACGTTGAGGATCCCGAGAATACTCAGGAATCCTGGACTTGCCCAATCAGGAAATATCTCAGAGATGGGGAGATTCCCAAGGGTGAAAACCCCAGAGCTTTTCGCACAAAGGTAGTACCATATACTATTATTAATGATATCCTATATAGAAGATCTCTTGTAGGTATCTATTTGAGGTGCCTAGAAAAGTCAGAAGCTCTTGAGGTGCTTGAAGACATCCATAGTGGATATTGTGGGAACCATACTGGGGGCAGGGAGCTGTTCTCGAAGGTCCTCAGATTCGGATATTATTGGCCAACCATGAAGAAGGATGCCGCAAGCTTCTCGCAGAAATGTGACGCTTGTCAAAGGCATGGCATTATCCTCCACCAACCGGCTGAGCATATGCATCCTATAGTATCCCCATGGCCATTCATGAAATGGGGCATGGATATTGTGGGTAAGCTGCCCAAAGCTCCTGGAGGAATGGTGTTTATGCTTGCCATGACAGATTACTTCTCCAAAGGGATCGAAGCAGAAGCCTACGTACAAGTGAGAGAAAAAGAGGTTATATCATTTATCAAAAGGAATATCCTCACCAGATTTGGGATTCCGGCGGAAATCATATGCGAAAATGGCTCACAGTTTATCGGCAAGAGAACTACAAGCTTTTGTGAAAGCTGGGGCATTAAGATGATCACTTCAACGCCTGTCCACCCTCAAGCTAATGGACAGGCAGAATCCAGTAACAAAATCATAATCAACAATCTTAAGAAGAAGTTGGGTTCCAAGAAAGGAAAGTGGGCTGAGGAGCTGCCATTTGTCCTTTGGGCGGATAGAACCACACCTAAGAATGCTACTGGCCAAACGCCATTCTCATTAGTGTTTGGGGCAGAAGCTGTAATCCCTACAGAAACAGTACTTTCAACAGCCAGAGTCAGCTGCCAGGATCCTGAAACCAACGATCAGAATCTTCTTCAGGATCTCGAAACAGTTGAGGAGCTCAGAGACATGGCCAGAATCCGGATGGCGTCTTACCAGCAGCGGATAGCAAAATCCTATAACAAGAATACTAGGCTGAGAAGATTCCAAGTGGGTGACTTGGTCTTGAGGAAAGCTTTTCAGAATACCACTAATCCTGCTGATGGGAAGTTAGCACCCAAGTGGGAAGGTCCCTACCTTATAGATTCTAAAGAAGGTAAGGGAGCATACCGTCTGGTGAATATGGAAGGAGAGCCCCTGCCAAGAGCTTGGAATGCCATCCACCTCAAAGCCTATTTTATGTGAGAATCCCAATGGGAATCCCAGGCAGAATCTGAAGGATCCTCACTGTTCAAATGATATAAGGTACACATACTAATCCTATTTTAATTCATTTTTATTATTCCTATGACACATTACTGACTTAAGCATCGGAGTGGTGTTAGCTAAGCTAACACCCACCCCTCACCGATGTTTTGGTCAAAAATTGCACGAGACAATCTCGTATTCCAAACTTAGAATGTGGGGTGAGGTGCCAAGAAGTCTGGTTCAAAGATAGAGAAAAAGTAATGCAAATGACACGGTGATATACGAGGGAAACCCGGAATCCTGAGAGTTGCCTCTGAGAATCCCAGTAAAAACCTCGGGAGCCGGCTCAAAGCGCCTGCTACCTAAAGCTTTTATAAAGTAAGAATTCGATTACAGCGGTGGAGACGATGATCGAAGGCTAAGTGTTACAATATTCAGAGTGTCGTGTGTTGTGTTGTGTTTCCTAATTCGATCATGTCCCATTTATAGCTACAAACAGAAATAACTAATTATCCGAGAAATCAGGGATCCTCTTGACCACGTCCATTAGCCGTTTGAGGAAGTTCACCACTCAGTCCACGTTCGTTATTGCCACGTCAGCGCTAATTGACCGATTCCTTAGGAAGGTTAAACCTTGCTTACCTGCCATTGAAATTAATCACGTGGCTATTAGCAAGTAAAGGATATTTAAATAAATAACAAATAACGTAACCTGTCGAGAATCCTTGGGATTCCCGGATTCCTGCATGATCAAGCTTCTCAGCCGGGTGCTTGGAATTCGACCCATAACAATTGCCCCTGAATTTCGCGGGTGTTCGATAAAGGATAACAGCTGTGAAATTCAAATCGTTTCAAAACAATCTGCATGCCCACGTGGACGGCCGAGATCTAAGATACCCTTTTTGATTTGACGGCTTACACTCTCCCCCATACGAGATTTCCGTCACACCTCGCTGCCTTAAATACACCATTTATTTTCTCGTTTACTCACCATCTTCTCGAAAACCCTAGAGAAAAGCTCTCTCCGGCATTCAGGTCAGTAATCCTTCTTCCCGGAAATTTCTCTTTTTTCCGTTTTGCTTTCGTAATGGTCAAGAGAACTCGTTCCTCCTCTGTTGCCCCCGGTACTCCCGCCACCGTTGGAGACTTCGTCGATCAGGGCTTTATTCCGGTGAAATCGGAGGAGTCCTGCCGTTTCACTGACATTGACGTGAAAGACCTCAAGGAGTCCGGCCAGTTTCCGTCCAATGCTGTCTTCTTCCAATTCGACCCCAGGATGAAAGCCGATTGGATTTCTAAAACCTGGGTTTGCTTTCTTCTCTACCCCTTCCAAATCGGTATGTCCTTTCCTTTCCCTGCACTGGTGAATGACTTTTTCAAAGTCACCGGGCTGTCATACGCCCAAACCATGCCCATGGTTTGGAAGATTCTTTACTCCATTGACAGCTTGAACCGTTCAAGAAACTTGTCGATAGGAATTCCGGAAATCTGTGCTGCCTACAACCTTAGAACCCATGGAAACAGCCGCTTTGTTCTTCAAGCCAAAACCTCAGACTCCCATCTGATTCCTAGGGCCACCCACAATGACCACGATTGGAGGCAGAAATTCTTCTTTGTCCGTAGGGATTCCATCGTTGGGGGTGAAGAGTTGCCGGTGCAATGGGTGAAGAAGGGTAGGAAGCTTGTGTTCTTTCGTTTCTGTCAATATATTTGTAATTTATTAACTTACCTTCAGTTTCCTTTATTTGCAGCTCCTGTGTTTGAGAAGCTTATTAAACCTACTCCTCTCTCAGATAAGAAGCTTGTGGCTTTTTATCAGATTCCCGTGGCTGAAAGAACCTTCGCGATAGAGAACTCTTTCAGTGAGCCAAGCAATTCTGAAAAAATGTCAAGTAAGTATCGGTAGATTTTGTAATATGAATTTATAATAAATTGAAAATCTTAGACTTATCTGTTTCGTATTTTCAACTTCTCAGCTCCCAAGACCAAGATGAGTTTTGATCTCGAGGACCTTTCTGACTACTTTGATGATGATGTAACTACTGAAGCTCCCAAGTCGACCCATACCAAGGTCGAACACATCTCCAAGGCTACCTCTTCCAAGCCCCCGCAGCCCAAAGGCAAAGCCACCACCACCAAGAAAAGGAGGGGTTCAGATTCCGCTTCCATCAGCCTTCCTGACTGCTTCGAAGGCCTTAACACTACTGAGACCATCAACATGCTCACTAGCCTTCAAAAGCACGTAAGTCCCAATCTCTAAACTTCTTGATTGACAATCTGATTTTTCTGGTAAGATTCTGATCAGTATCCTCAATCTTGCAGGGTTTCGAGCGCCTAGCCGCAATGTACGCCGATGCTGAAGCCAAGGTGTTGGAGCTGAAGGAAGAGGTGAAGAGGGCCCAAGATACCATCAAGATCCAGGGGGACATTGCTGAATCAAAGAACAAGTACTTCGAGAGGAAGCTGGAGATGGTGCAAGAAGGGTTTGATGCTGCCTTGGAGCTGGAGGTCCAGAAGGGAAGAAGGTCTGCTGCCATAGCCGTTTTTCAGAGCAAAATCAAGATGGCTGAGCAGGCATCCGAGACAGACTTCTCTGTCGGGATCTGGAAAGTTGAAGCTTGGAGGGCAAAGTTGGAGAAGCTGAAGAGAGAGGTCGAAGATGCCGAGGCTGCCAAGCAAGAGAAGGCTCATCCTTCTGAGCAAGAAGGAGAAAGTCCCAGCACTCAACTTGAGAAGATGGCAGCTAAGGGGAGTAGCCTCGATGATCTTCTGAATCAGGAGGGTGGTGAGAAGATGCTGACTGTGGATGTGATCGGCCATACCGGCAAGAACAAAGGGAAAGAGGTGATGGGATCCTCCAAAACCTCCAACAATGATGAAGAACCCTGAGGTGCCGCCGTTCAATTCCACTGTTTTTTTTGTTGATGTTTTGATGTTTCAAACAATGTTTCTTTATGTTTCCTGCACACTTAACAACAATTAACAATGATAGGATTCCGGGTGGAGGGATCTTGAACTTTTCAAGACGAAATCCGGAATCCTAGAACCCAGACAATCAAGCCTCCCAGGTGGAGGGATCCTGAAGTTTTCAGGACGAAACCTGGGATGCTTTATCCCTTTATTTTGCTTAAATATTATGAATGGTATGGTAGGTTTGACCAACACTTGTCGTTTTATTTGCAAAAATAGTTTTTTTTTTTTTTTTTTTTTTTGTTGACTTGAATAAAGTATATGCTTGGGTTCCAAAAATAGAAATTTAAAGTGTAAAGAATCTTTCTTGAATCCACTACCTTAATGGATCCAAAACAAACCTTTTCCTCATAAAAGAATGTCGCATGTTCAGATTTTGTAGGACCCAAAGCATGAAGTATATTGAAAGATAAGACCCTTCAATTCTCCTTTCTTTCTGATCAGGATTCCGAATTCCTTAGGATTCCCAAACCTGTTGAAAAGGACTTCGAATAATGAGTCAAAATTACTCGCGTTTTTAATCTTCTCCCGACTGAGATCCGATAGGTTTTAAATTTCAAGTTAAACACTGGGGACAAGCCCAAAGAAACTGGGGTTATTCCCGATAACACTGGGGACAAGCCCGAAGATACTGGGGTTAAACCCAAACAAGCTGGGGACGAGCCCGAAGAAACTGGGGTAAAACCCATCTTAGTGACATGAAAATGTCAAACTAATTGTTAGGAAACTGGGGTTAATCCCACTTAGTGACATGAAAATGCCAAACCAATCGTTAACACGTAAGCGTTAAAAACCTTAGGAATCCAGTCAGGAGCCTCCAGTGACAAGATTATCAGCCACCCTTAAGAATGGACTGGTCCGGCCACCTTGAGCAACCTGAGGGATTACTTGCGCTCCAGGCGAGGGTCGTGCGTCACAGGCGTTTACCCAAACTTGAGAAAGGTGAATACCTTTAAACCTTAGAAGATGTGCTGGACATCTTAAACGGAGAAGAGGTGGCCAGCCTCTGACTGGGGATAAACCCAAAAAACTGTTGTATAACTTCCAAGCTTCTGCAAAACACTTGAATACTTGGTGAAGGGTGGGTGTCAGTCTTGCTGACACCACTCCGATGCTTAAGTCAGTAATGGTTAAAAAGAAATTGATAAAGCGAATTGAAATTGGATTAGTATACTTACCTGGATTGCTGACTGGGTGAAAATTCGGGTGAGAATCCTGACAGGATTCCTACATAAAATAAGCTTTCAGGTGGATGGCATTCCAAGCTCTCGGTAATAAGTCTCCTTCTAAGTTCATTAGTCTATATGCCCCTAGCAATCTGTAAACCTGCAATAAGCGCCTCATACTCGGCTTCGTTGTTAGTAGCCTGGAATTCACAAGAAATAGACGAGGGTAAGATGTCTCCCTGGGGTGATTTTAGTAGGATTCCGAGGCCCGTGCCTCTGACATTGGAAGCCCCATCCGTATATAGGATCCAAGGCTCCTCAAGTTCATCAAGCTTCCTGACTTCCTCATCGGCTTCCGGGAGGATGTCACTGCTGAAGTCTGCTACAAAATCAGCTAAGGCCTGTGACTTGATAGCCGTTCTGGGCTCGTATTGTATGTCATAAGCACTGAGTTTGACTGCCCATTTCGCTAACCTGCCAGACATCTCAGGCTTCCTGAGCACTGCCTTAATAGGATAGTTAGTTCTTACAATAATAGTATGAGTCTCAAAATAATGTCTTAATTTAGTGGATGCCATGATTAAAGCTAAAATAAGTTTCTCGAGATAGGAATACCTGGATTCTGCATCGAGCAGTGTTTTACTTACATAGTACACAGGGTGTTGCTGCCCTTCATGATCTTTGACGAGGACTGCACTGACTGAGCTTCCTGAGACTGCTAAGTACAGGGTTAGAGGCTCCCCATCTATTGGCTTCATCAATAGAGGAGCCGATGAGAGATATTCCTTTAACGACTTGAGAGCTTCTTCATGCTTTTCATTCCACTCGAACCTTTTATTTTTTCTCAGAATCTCATAAAAATCTTTACTTTTTTCTGAGGATCTGGATATGAATCTGTTCAAAGCTGCTATCCTTCCGGTCAATTTCTGAACATCCTTAATTGTTGTAGGAGATTTCAAATTTAGAATGGCTTTAATTTGCTCAGGACTGGCTTCAATTCCTCTTTCCGTCACCATATAACCCAAGAACTTTCCGGCTCTGACCCCAAAGTGACACTTAGAAGGATTCAGCTTCATGTTGTAATGATCCAGGATATCAAATGCCGTTTGGAGATCCTTAGGGTGATCTTCTGTTTTCTTGGATTTCACTACCATGTCATCGATATAGACTTCCATAGTGTCTCCCAATTGGTCTTTGAACATCATGTTTACAAGTCTCTGATAGGTGGCACCTGCATTTCGAAGTCCAAAAGGCATCGCAGTATAACAATAGATACCTGTTGGGGTCATGAAGGCGGTGTGCTCCTGATCACAAGGTTCCATCTGAATTTGCTGGAATCCAGATGAGGCGTCCATAAAGGTGAGCATCTCGTGTCCTGCGGTAGCATCCACCATAGCATCGATATGTGGCAATGGGAAAGGATCCTTGGGACAAGCCTTGTTTAGATCAGTGTAATCCACGCAGACTCTCCACTTCCCATTCTTCTTCTGTACCACGACCACGTTTGCTAGCCATTTAGGATACTTGACTTCCCGAATCATTTTTGTCTTGAGAAGCTTGTTAACCTCTTCTTGTATGATAGTGTTGGTTTCTGGAGCGAACTTCCTTCTTTTCTGCTGGATTGGCCTGAAAGTAGGATCCAAACCAAGTTTATGGGTTATAACGTTAGTAGGAATACCTGTCATATCTTCATGTTTCCATGCAAAGGTTGCCCTTCTGTTGGTGAGAAGCCGGATCAATTCTTGTTCGGTATCCCTGGGAATATCAGTTCCTACTAGCACCTTCACTTCAGGATCCTCAGGATCAATCTGAACTTCCTTCGCATCTGATTCTTTTTCTTCCTGAAGTTGAAGTGCCAGTTTCTTTGATTGCTATGCTGAGTTAAGCTTAGCTGCTTTTCTCATTGAAGTGAGATAGCAGTTCTTGGCTTCTTGTTGGTCGCTCTCTATCCGAACAACTCCCCAGGATGTTGGGAATTTGATGCACTGGTGGTAGGTTGATGGTACAGCTTTCATTTCATGAATCCAGGGCCTACCTAAAATAACATTGCAACAAGAGAGTGAGTCAATAACACAAAATTTTTGAACACAGTTTACCCCTTCGATATAAATAGGAAGCCGGATATCCCCAATCGTATTCTTGGTTTCTCCACTGAATCCAACAAGGACTGAGGATCTTGGAATTATGTCGCCTTCTGGTATGTTCATCTTTTTCAATGCTTCCAGATGAATGATATTTACTGAGCTTCCGTTATCCACCAGAATCCTGCGTACAACGCAGTTAGCAATATGTAAAGTAATGACTAAACTATCATGATGGGGATCCTGGATGTCGCTTCTGTCGGACTCGTCAAACGAGATAAGCTTTTCTTCAGTTAAACGTGAAGTCTTCGTGGGCTTCTCATTCTTCTCATTCTTTGACTGTTTAACATGCTTCCTTGCAGACGAGTAAGAGGTTCCACATATGTCTGAGCCTCCTGATATGAAATGAATAATTGGAGCATCCGGAGGCGGAGAAGCTGCTCGCTGTTGGGACTTCTCGGGTTCCTGAGTTCGGCTCTTCTTCCTGCCGAGAAGTTCTTTGAGATGCCCCTTGCTCAACAAATACCCAATCTCTTTCCTGAGTGCAATGCATTCATCGGTGAGATGCCCGAAATCCTCATGGAAGGCACACCATTTAGATTTGTCTTTCCAGGATCCCTGTCTGTCACCTTTCTTGGGCCATCTTGCCTTTTCTCCTAAATCCTGCATAGCACACATTAGACCGGCAATATCACAAGAGAAACAATATTCAGAAATTTTAGGATACTCTTCATTGTCCTCTTCTTCGTCTACAGCATTGATCCTTTGATTATCTCCTCGAGAGTAGGGTTTGGAGTTATAATATTTCCCGGAAGATTCAGACTTCCTGGAATTTCGATCATTTCTCGCAGCTTCTTCTCTTTGATGAATTATCTTGTCATCCTCTAGACGAATGAACCTCAGAGCCCGACTTCTTACTTCATCGAGGTTCCTGCATGGAGTCATAACCAAATCGTCATAAAATCGGGAATCCTTAGAGAGTCCCATTTTGAACGCTTCCACAGCAGCCGCCATGTCCAAATTTGGGATCTCCAGGGATTCCCGGCCAAATCTGGATATATAATCCCTGAGGGGTTCCGATGGCTTCTGTACCACTCGGTAAAGATCACCTGTGAGTTTCTCAAAAGTTCTGCTGCAAGAAAACTGATTATTAAATAAATTAACTAAATGAGAAAACGAAGTTATAGTATTGGGAGGAATACTCAGTAGCCATTTCATGGCTGGTCCTGTCAAAGTTGAACCAAAGCCTTTGCAGAGACAGGCTTCCTTGATTTCAGCGGGGATTGGGTTGATTTCCATCCTCTCTCTATAGTGAGCTACATGCTCTTCGGGATCCGTCGTTCCATCGTATAATTTCATGCTGGGGGTCTGGAAACGTTTCGGAATCTCCACATCACATATGGGCCGTGTAAACCTTGATATCCTGTGACTCTCTAGAGGGACTTCAGGAATGGGCTTGATGATTCCCGGGACGCTAGCTATCATCTCCTTGAGTTTCTGAAGTTCCCTGAGAAATTGAGGTGGAATTCCTGTATCCTGCATAACAGTTGTGTTAGGTACATTATAATTAGGGTTAGGAATTCTCCCTGCATATGTGTCCCTGGTCCTGGGACTTTGCTCTTGTCGTGAGTTTCTGAATACTGGAAACTCGGTTGTTTCAGGATCCTGCATAGGGATGAAATCTCCTTGGTGAACTTCTGAAGGTCTTGCAGGACCGGCGTCTGAGATGATGAACGGATCAGTATAGCGGTATCCTTTGGGCTCCTTAGCCTTGGGACGAGGCTGAGAAGCAGAATACTCCCGGTCCCCCATTGGTTGGGATTCCCAGAAATCGTAATCACGCGACTTCAAGGATTCCTGATAATAGCTTTCCGGGATCCCAGACACCTGCTTCTGATGACTGACGATTGGAGGGCACGTTGTGAAAGTTGCCGAGGAGCCTTTATTGGCGGCAGTTGATGCCCTTGTTTTGAGACGATCTTTGGCCAGGGATCCTGACACACCAAAGTCAAGATTCCTGGGATATAAAGGGCTTTCTTCGTCGACCGAGCTTCTAGATTTCTTAAGCTCGTCAAGCTCTTTCATCACTTGATTAGTGGTTCTTTCCTGCTGCTCCGCTTGAGATTTCATCTGTTGAATCAAAGCAAAAATATCATGGTTAGTAATAACAGGATCAATACGCTCACCCTGAGATCCCGAGAAAACAGGAATTTGCGGTCCTTTCTGTTTCGCTACATCTCTCCTTGGGATGGGAGGAAGTGACGCGCTAACTGCTGGCATGAACACTCCAGTGTCCCTCGGCTGGTTTTCAGAGGAAGACATCGTGTTGATCTTGCTTATGCCCGAAGATCCCGCGGATACTGATGAAGTTTTCATCTGGGACGACATTGTAGCGATCGAAAACGTAGGATATGATAGAGTAAATGAAGTTTTGCACCGTTTTGCCCCACGGTGGGCGCCAAACTGTTTTGGTCAAAAATTGCACGAGACAATCTCGTATTCCAAACTTAGAATGTGGGGTGAGGTGCCAAGAAGTCTGGTTCAAAGATAGAGAAAAAGTAATGCAAATGACACGGTGATATACGAGGGAAACCCGGAATCCTGAGAGTTGCCTCTGAGAATCCCAGTAAAAACCTCGGGAGCCGGCTCAAAGCGCCTGCTACCTAAAGCTTTTATAAAGTAAGAATTCGATTACAGCGGTGGAGACGATGATCGAAGGCTAAGTGTTACAATATTCAGAGTGTCGTGTGTTGTGTTGTGTTTCCTAATTCGATCATGTCCCATTTATAGCTACAAACAGAAATAACTAATTATCCGAGAAATCAGGGATCCTCTTGACCACGTCCATTAGCCGTTTGAGGAAGTTCACCACTCAGTCCACGTTCGTTATTGCCACGTCAGCGCTAATTGACCGATTCCTTAGGGAGGTTAAACCTTGCTTACCTGCCATTGAAATTAATCACGTGGCTATTAGCAGAGTAAAGGATATTAAAATAAATAACAAATAACGTAACCTGTCGAGAATCCTTGGGATTCCCGGATTCCTGCATGATCAAGCTTCTCAGCCGGGTGCTTGGAATTCGACCCATAACAACCGAGTGTTGAGTGTTTTGCAGATTTTGAGAATCCTAACTGAAGTATTTTTGGGTATATCCCCAGTTAGAGGCTGATCACCTCTTCTATGCTTAACGTAATCCCGCATACCTTCGAAGGTTTGAGAGGCTGACTCCTCTCCTACGTTTGGGTAATCGCCAGTAGCGCATGACCCTCGCCAGGAGCGCACGTTGTCCACCAGTATGCTCAAGGTGGCGGGAACAGTCCATTCTAACGGGTGGCTGACAATCTTGTCACTGGAGGCTGCTGGGAGGATTCTCAAGGTTTTTAACGCTTACGTGTTAACTAAGGTTTAAAAGGTTTCCACCTTTTCTAAGAATCGCCAGGAGTGCTCGTTATTCGCCAGTGGGCGGATTCTCAAGTAATAGCAGACGTGCTATCCTCACGAATTATCTAAGGTGTTGGCATTTACATGTCACCTACGTATGGGCTTGTCCCCAGTTTATCGGGCTTGTCCCCAGTTTTGGCTTAGTCCCAAGAATCCCGGGTGTAACCCCGGTATGTTAATAACTTCATCCTTGGTTTTATACCAGGATCCTTTTTATTTTGCCTTACAGGTTTAAAGGCAGGATGCTCAAAAGGTTGGACTTGATCAGGATTCCTGTTAGGATTCTGAAGCTGTATGATGAAAAGATCCTTCTATTTTCTGATCAAGATTCCTGTTAGAATCCTGTGGAAAGGTCTTCCCAATATCACAAGTTCCAACATGAATGGGATTCTTGTCAGAATCCTGAAAGCAACGGTCTAAAATCCTATAAGGTAACCTGTTAGGATCCCTGTGAGGATTCCTGATAGGATTCTCGACTATATAGAGATTATTGTCTAAGGAAGATTCTAAAGGTCAGAATATTATGTTTGTTTGATTTAATTGACCTTAATCCTATGAAAATTTTAAACTTCACTACGAAATTGATGATTGACTTATATGAATTTTTGTTACTAACTATGTTTCAAATTTCTGGAAATATGTAAAGTAAATACAAAACACATTCGAAGTAATCAAAATACAGTTATATTATCAACATATTCAAACGGGATTTGAGCTCCCCAAGGTTCGTCCTGAAAACCTCAGGATCCCTCCCCTTGGGAAGCTCAGAGGTCAAAAGCTTGTTGGGAACCCTGGCTTCGTCTTGCAAACTGCAAGATCCCTCCACCAGGATCCCCAACCATTGTTGTTACTTGTTCTAGTATTGTTTCAGCAAAAACAAGGAAAAGAAATTGTTTGAAGACATCCACACCACCAGAAAAACAAACTACAGACTAAAAAAGAGGGCTTAGACCGTTGCATTATCTTCATCGCCCATCGCCTTCTCGGGAACCTCCAGCTTCCCGCCAGCATCTTCTTCGTCTGCCTTCTCTCCAGACTTCCCCCTTTCACTCGCATCGGCACCAGCAGCTTCAGTCACAGGCGGCTCATCCTCACTGGCCGGCTTCCCAGCCTTCTCCAGCTTCTCCAAGGATAGCTTCCAGGTATCCACCGTCCATTTTGAGCAAGTGAACCCCTCGGCATGAGCTTCTGCTGCCATCTTCAGAATTTCCTGGAGCACGCTGCGAGCAGCCGACTGCTTCGAGATAACATCCTCCTTCTGCGCAGCCACCTGGAACCTCAGCTCCTGCTCCCTTATCTTGTGCTCATAATGGCGGGTTTTGCCCTCAGCTATCTCCCCTTGGATGCGGATGGTGTCCATTGCCTCATCAAGCTTCTTTTGGACCACCGCCAGCCTGGTCTCAGCCTCAATGCACGCAGCGTTAAGCTGCTCGATGCCCTGTGAAAGAGAGACAGTGAAATCAATTAGGAATCTCAGCCGTTTTCTATGCCGCTAAGGTATGAGAATCCTATGTTTACACTTACCAGTTTTGTCGTTGTGTTCAGGCTCAGAAGCTTGTTGCTAATCTCCGCGGGGCTCAGTCCATCAAAGCTCTCTAAGAACACAGTACCCTCCGAGCCCTTCCTCTTATTGCTGGAGGAAGCTGTTTTGGCCCTGGTAACGGGAGGCCGGATGCTGCTCTGGGGCTCTGGCTTCTCCTCCTTCACATCCAGGTAGGAAGTCAGGTCGTCCAGGGAGAATCCAGTTGCAGGCTTGGGAGTTGTTGGCATGAAAGAAAGAAAGCAGTCAGAACTAGGAAACTCAATTCAAAACATATACTTGAGAAGCTCCAATACGTACCAGACATGACGGCTTCTGAGTGGTCGATTGAGAAGCTTTACTCGCTGTTGGCACTCTCGATGGCGAAGGTTCTCTCAGCAGGTGGGATTTTCAGGAAAGAGGCAGTCTTCTCTACAGCTTTATCGGTCACTTCAACAAGATCAGAAAATTTGGGAGCTGCAAGAAACATGAGAAACTCATTAGAAAGATTCAAAGAAATTCAAATACAGTGTGTGAGTCGGTTTCCTACCCTTCAAAACCCACTTCATCGGCAATAAATCACCCCCAGCGATGGATTCACGTTTGACGAAGAAGAATTTTCTTTTCCAGTCGTGGTCATTGTGTGACGCACGAGGAATCAATTGGGAATTGGAAGAACGGGCTTGAAGGACGAAGCGACTGAACCCGTGGGTTCTCAAGTTGTAGGCAGCACAAACTTCAGGAATCCCCATCTCAAGCTTCCGGGAATTGTTCAAGTTGTCAAGGGAGAAAAGAATCCTCCATACCATCGGCATTGTTTGGGAGTAGGAGAGGCCGGTGATTTTGAAGAACTCGTTTACAATGGCCGGAAAAGGGTAGGACATTCTGAGAAGAAAAGGGTAGTAGAGAAAGCAAACCCAGGTTGTGGACATGCAATCGGCTTTCAACCGGGAATCGAACCTCCGGATGACCGCCGATCGCGGAAAAAGGCCGGACTCCTTCAACAGCCGGATATCGCCGTCAGAGAAATTGCAGGTTTCTTCCTCATTGTAAGGAAGAATCCCTTGATCGACGAAATCCTCGATGTCCGTCGAGGAAGAAGAAGCGGCGGAACGAGTATTTTTCTTCGCCATTGACGGGGTTATGAAAAGCAAAAAGAAGAAGAAGATCGGAAGAGAGAAAACTAACCTGCGACGGTGAAGAAGCTCGAAGGGTTTCGATATTATGAGGAGTGAAGGATTCTTATGGAAACTAGCTAATATTTAAAGGAAAAGTAAAGACCTATCTAATCAATGGGAAGCCGTGAAAAACGTCCCATCAGCTACCAACTTTACCGTTTACACGCCGTGAACTTCTGGATTTAAACAAATCTCGCCAGCTGTAAATCTTATCCACAGGCAGCCGAGATTCGGGGGCAATTGTTAGGGGTCGATTTCAGGATGCTCACAGAAAAGCTACATAAGATCAGGAATCTCGCTACAGTTTGCGAATCCCGTCCAGTCAGGTATCCTGAATATTTATTATCGACTAACCCTTATTTTTGCCATGTGTTTTATTTTTTTCAGGAACGTTAAAGAGTTTAACTACCTCCTGAAGACTCGGTCTTAACTAGCTTGCACGTGGTAGTGTGGGTCGAACCTCCTTCAACGGTCAAGAGAAATGGGGAGAAGAGATCCCGAGAATCCCGGATAGTTAGTTAGTAGTTAGTTTGTTATATAAACGAGGATTCGATCAGTAGGAACACACACAACACTTACCAAAGTTCGATTACCACTGCAAACACTGTAACACTTAGCTCTGATCGATCAAACCTCCAACCCCTTGTAATTCTTCGTTTCGTTATCAATAAAATTGACTAGGAGGCGGCTATTCGGCCGGCTCCCGAGGTTTTTATCCAGTATTCCCAGAGGCAACTCGAAGGATTATGGAGTTTTCCTCGCTAAATCATCGTGTCACCATCCTAACTTGGATTACTTACACATTCGATCATTAAGCACTCTACCTCACAATCTAAGTTTGGAATACAGGATTCCCAAGTGAATTTTTGACCAAAACAGCTTGCATGCTGATTATGACTGAAACTGAAATGTGCTAGATGCGTTATGTCTGATATGATCTCGCGTCAGGATCTTTCTCGCAAAATACCAAAAATAGAGTCTAATTCTGTATCGCATTTTATATTTCATTTTAGAAAAAGCAAAAAGATTTTTGGTGTGTTTTAGTATAAACTTCATAAAAGCCAAAAAGATCTTCTTTCTTGTTTGTTTTCGATCGATCGACACAAGATACGAAAAATATTTTCAAATCTATATCTTGGATTCTCGAAGAGAATTTTTGCGCCAAGATTAACTTATGTTGGCTTGAAAATGGAAAATCACGTTTCTGTTTTCTGAAATTGCAGTTTGTGTGCTGTCAAGACTCAAGCATGGTGAAAGGGGGAGTATGAAATATCTTCACAAATGGATCTTGAAGTTCAAAGATTGTTCAAGAAGTGATCCAGCCATGCAAGCTCTATTGCTGACAAGAAATTTCAAGTTGAAGATCAAATGCAGTGATGCTGAAGATTGAAGACTGAAGTTTAGTTATCATAGATACATTACACGTTAAGGGGGAGTTTGTTAGAGCATATTCCTATGCTACAATTTGTCTCGTGTAATGTATCTAAGTTAGCATGTATATGAGTCCAAGGAGCAGCGTACCAGTTGGTCCGCCATACCAAATGGTACGCACGTACCAATGGTACGGAGGGTGGTACACAACTCAGTTAGTGTCACCTATAAATAGGTTGACTTGCTTAGCATGTGAAGGCTGCTAGTCATATCATCTCCACTAAGTGTGTGTTTCTAAGTGTGTTCTAGAGAGAGAAACAAAAGCCTTAAATTGTTTTCTTGGTGAATCAATAAAACAAAGCTTATTTACATTCTAAACAGATTCAACCACTTTTAATGACTAAAAACAGATTTTGACAGATTCTAAACAGAAACTGAGAAACCCTCGACAACATTTTAAACAGATTCAACCACTTTTAATGACTAAAAACGACAACAAGACACACCACTGCACTCGGAATTCGATTACCTACGTTAATCTGGTCACAAAACGTGCTAAAAAGCAGTTAATTGAAACTTTTGATTTTTGGGCAGAGGTTCGGCTATGGTTCGGCAGGTTTGAAAACAATGAATATGGTTTCCAAACTGGCGATTCGCCCATTTATAGGCATCCCAGTTTGGCTGTCCGAACTGCAGTTCGGCTAGGACGAATTTGTCTGATCTTGTCCGAACTCAGCCTTCAGATCTTTTTGAACTTAAACGAACCCTTCCGAACTGGTGCTTCGGATCATCCGAACTCCCAGTTCGGTTATCCGAACTTGCAGTTTGGCAACTTTCTAAAATTTCAACTCAAACCCTGAGTTTTTAAGAAATTTCCAATTGAACACAAAGATTTCAAATTTTATCAATTTGACTCAAACCTTTGATCAATTCATGATGAGTCTCATGATTCTAAGACTGTTTGGTTGTTTTCGGCATAATATTGATACTTTCCATTATCAGTTGATCGAAAATAAAACAGAAACAAAATCTTTTTGATTTTTATAACATTTTCAAACACACCGGAAATCTCTTTGAATTATTACAAGATTATGCTAAAACAAACCTAAAATCTTTTTGGATTTTTCCAATAAGCAAACAAGTAACCAAACAGAAACAAAATGCAAATAACTTAAGTTTTTGCGAGAAAGATCCAGACACGAGATCATAACAGACATAATGCATCAAACACGTTTCAATTTCAGTTTTAATCAGCATGCAAGTCAAGCAGGCAGAGAATACAACTTTCCAGTTTGTTTCAGTTTAGGCAGATCAATTTCTATAGCTTTCTGATATGTTTTAAGTATGACTAATCAAGCACAGATAATGTGAAAGCCCACACAATCAGGAATACTGGAAATCTAACTTATTCAATTTTTATATTATTATACAGAATTTGAATTTCAACAGAGATTTACCGTTCATGATGTTTTATGCAAAAAACAAAGCAGAACCCTAAATAAATAACAATCAGGTCGGCCTTGTGAGCACACAGAGAAAGTCTGATTGTTTAGGAAAACAAAAAATGTAAAACCAAGAGCGATCTTACTACAGGATCATTCGATCAATCTAGTGCATAAGAATGTAAATAAGCTTTGTTTTATTGATTCACCAAGAAAACAATTATAAGGCTTTTGTTTCTCTCTCTAGAACACACTTAGAAACACACACTTAGTGGAGATGATATCACTAGCAGTTCTCACATACTAAGCAAGTCAACCTATTTATAGGTGACACTAACTGAGCTGCGTACCACCCTCCGTACCATTGGTACGTGCGTACCATTTGGTATGGCGGACCAACTGGTACGCTGCTCCTTGGACTCATATACATGCTCACCTAGATACATTACACGAGACACATTGTAGCATAGAAATATGCTCTAACAAACTCCCCATTAACGTGTAATGTATCTATGCTAACTAAACTTCAGTCTTCAATCTTCAGCATCACTGCATTTGATCTTCAACTTGAAATTTCTTGTCAGCAATAGAGCTTGCATGGCTGGATCACTTCTTGAACAATCTTTGAACTTCAAGATCCATTTGTGAAAGATACTTCATACTCCCCCTTTCACCATGCTTGAGTCTTGACAGCACACAAACTGCAATTTCAGAAGACAGAAACGTGGTTTTCCATTTTCAAGCCAACATAAGTTAATCTTGGGGCAAAACTTCTCTTCGAGAATCCAAGATATAGATTTGAAAGTGTTTTTCGTATCTTATGTCGATCGATCAAAAATAAACAAGAAAGAAAATCTTTTTGGCTTTTATGAAGTTTATACTAAAACACACCAAATTTTTTTTTTTGCTTTTCTAAAATGAAATATAAAATGCGATACAGAATTAGACTCTATTTTTGGTATTTTGCGAGAAAGATCACGACGCAAGATCATATCAGACATAACGCTTCTAGCATATTTCTATTTCGGTCATAATCGGCATGCAAGCCAAGATAATCGCAAATACAACATTTATGTTTATTTCAGCATTCATCAATCATTTTTTTATCGTTTTCAGATATACTTAAGGTAATATTATCATGCACTGATAACTCGGCCTCTACTCTATCAGAAATACTGGCAAATCATCATGTTTATCTCATAGAAGCAACTTTCTCAGAGATTTAATCATCCTTGATGAGTCATGCAAAAATAAAGCAGAACCTCAAATACCTAGCAATCAGGTCGGTCTTGTGGACACGCAGAGAAACCCAAGTATTTGAGAAAATAAGAAAGCAAAACAAGTTGAAGTTGTATAATTCAAAAGCAATCAGGTCGATACTCCCGTATACGTAGAGAAAGCCCGATGAATTATACGAAACACCAAGAAAAAGAAAGCAGGATGTCAAACGAACAACGATCAGGTCGATCTTTCGATACGCAGAGAAAGTCCGATCGTTTGACAAAATAAAGAAAACCAAACAAGTTTAAATCTTGCAAAATGAAAACATGCATTCATCAGGATATCTCTTTATACTATTTTTGTCAGAATCATCACACAGCATTCATCAAGAAGCAAATAACCAAAGATCATCAGGCAAGCTTTATTTTTATATCTTACTTGCAGATATCAGATTAGTCATGCACATTCACAGATTACACAAGAAATTACAGCCTTTAGACTTAATCTATCCATGGCAGATAAACGTATATGCTTATGTACCATCATTTCTCGCTTTTGTCGGACCAATTTCTCAATTTTTCATTTTTTTTATATTTTCCAATTTCTCCCCCTAAAAATCAAACAAACACTATTTTTTTTAATTTTCAAATTGTCTCCCCCCCCCCCCTAAAAATATGAGCGAAAGAAAATGAAAAACAAAAAGAAAACGATCGATCAACACTTGACACATTTTTGAAAATGATGTTTTTGAAAATCAATGTTTCAAAATGAAAACAATGCATTTTAACTTAAATCAACCACAAGTATCTCACTGTCAGCAATATTTCAATCACCAACAGGTCTTCTTGAAATACCTGCAAACACTGGAAAATAATTAGTTCGTAAAACTGTAACACCCCAAAATTTCATAACTCGAATTCTGTACGTGTGCTATATGTGTAAGTAGCTAAAAACATATATTGATATGATTTATGGATTGATAAATGGGTAAAGGGAAATAAATTGCAATACTATACATGTTTATGTTATAGTTACGTACGATATATGTGTTAGATAGCTAAACGTGATGAAACGTATGAAAAATGCATATTTACCTATTAACGGGTAATAAATTGGTAAAGGATAGGATTTATATGAATGATACACGTATTGATAAATGAAATAAGATAAATACATGTTTTCTAGGAAGGATAATTGATATACATGATATCAAAACGAAATATGTGTTTAGAAGTTGATATGATAGAAATAACTGACAACCGGAAGAAAATACGTGTATACGATTGTATTATGTTAAATATATGTGTAAGTATATACATATATCTATTCTAACTGCTTAAATAAATGTGAAATATTCATTTGATGAATATATATGGAGGAATACATGTTAGAATAATTAAACACGTGAAAAATAAATAAGAACGTATCCTTACGTTGAAATAATGGTTAAAAGTGAATAAATACATAACGTATACGAGTATTATACGTACTTATATGTAATTATATGAACCCGAGGCTTAGAAGTTATTATACATGTATCCTAAGATGATTTGGAACATAAAATGATAAGAGTATAAAAGTATGAGGGGCTAAAACGCAAAATAGCAAAAATATATATAAATAAAATATATATATATATATACGCATGTATTTAAACGTTATCGAGCGTATCTCGAGCCCTAAAAATATTAGAAATATGTCCCATAATGTTTTGGTACATAAAATGATAAAAGGATAAAAGTCCAGGGGGCTAAAGTGCATAAAATAGAAGTACAAGGGTTAAAAATGAAAAATAAACAAACCTGGTCGGAACTATGGTGGCTCGCGTATCGCGTAGCCCCACCCTACCATTCTCGCGATACGCGAGGATCAACATCAGACAGCAACGTGTTTTGGCTCGTTTTGAGCCACGTCTTGTTGCTTGTTCGCCAAAATTCGACTTCTGCGTGTCAGTTCCGAATGCCTAGTCACCATAGACACGTGGGGGAGGCTGGGACGAGTTCATTGCATATAAATACCGGCCTTAACATCAAGGATTCTTCACCAATTTACTTGAAATCCACCTCAAAAACCCTTATACGAACCCAGAACTTCATCCATCGAATTCGACCAAACGACGAGGAATCAAGGGCCGAATTTCTGCAGTCACTCTTTATTTGGTATGATCTAAAATAACCTATCTCAGTTTTTGATAATATTGCTTCTAAGTATGATTTCTAAAAATGTATAAAAACTAGGGTTCTTGAGCTTGTTTTGTCAAAATCGAGTGATCGGGTGGGAATTAGGGTCTGAATTTTTGTAGGTAATCCAAATTTAATGTGTTTAAGAAAGCCCTAAGTTTATTTCACAATTGGAAAAGGTTTGGTAAAGGTTTTGTTAAACGGGTCAAAATTAGGGTTTTCATGTCGTTGTTCTGCCCAAATCGAGTAAACGGTTTTGAATTAAGCTTTGCCATTTTAAAGGATATTATAAAATATTATAATGGATAATACCCTAAGTTTGTTTTGAATAAAAATGAGTTTTGATAATAAAACGAGAATTTCATGAAATTAGGGTTTTGAAATAAGAATATTTAATCTGGAGGGTTTGGGGACTTGAATTTTGATAGGGTAACATGTTTATACATATAATAAGTGTATACGAAGTTAAAATGAATAAATAATGAAATATTGAAAATATCGAGTTAATCGGATATTAGAAGTTCGTGCGGACCGGAAGGGTAGGCACCTGTACACTGGGGTTTCTGGCATAGCGGGGGTGTCGCCATCCCATCTGGGCAATGGCATCCCAACACTGGGCGACCCCTGAGTGAGTGTCTACTTATAGGAATGCACGTCTTCATAATTATCAATAAAAGCAGATAATATGCCTCCAGGGGCATTTTGGTCATTTTGACCCTTAAAAAGTATATGAACTTAATAAAAATACATTATTAAGTAGATAAGGTGTTAATATAAACATAAGAAGTGTTTATTATATAAAACCTTGCGTTAACATCATACAATACGCAACTAGGTTTAAATTGGAAAGCGTAAAGGAGGTTCTGACTGATTTAATTGGCTTAAGAGAACAAGGTGAGTTCTATGAGCCCACTCTTTAAATGTTTTAAATGTTTTACTGTTTTCGGGCTGATATACATACAAATGCTGTGAAAGTATCTTCAAATGGTTTATAACAGAAATATTACATGTTTTAGCTGTTAGAACTATTAAAAGGTTTTTGATTAATATATACGTGAAAGGTTATGAAAATGTTATGATAATGAATTCTGACAAAATGTTTTACAATATTAAACTGTTAATGGACTGTTGAATTAATGTATAATTGAAAAGGTTATGATAGTATTTACGGGAGAAATGTCGTAAACTCCTAAATTACTTTAGAAATGTTATATATAAGGAATGTTAAGGAAATATGTTTAAATGCTTTTTACATGTTTTGTGCCGATACACATACGTGAAATGTTTTAAGGCCTATAACTGTTTGAATGATGATTATCTGTTATAAACTGTTCACGGGAAAGTTATAATAAACGGGTGATGTAAACGATGGAACTTTTATATGAAGTTTTAAGAAATGGAAAATGTGAATGTTTGGTCTAAGCTTGTGTATGTGAATAAGTGTCGGATAAATATAATATTATTAGCCTTGCTGTGATTGTAAGATGTAATCTATACTGGGATGACTCTACATCATATCCGTTTGTATTTAAGGTGTGGTGGATACGCTGCGGTACTTCCTATATATAAACACCTGTAATACAATAGGAAATGTTATAGATGCAGTCCAGTATAGGTTTCACTGAGATCTAACAAGACCCATAACATTATATTGATGAAACGGTTATTTCCATATACGGGTGATGGACCGGTGTTGAAAAGGTTATGAGTCCAAATACAGAGGTTATAAAATGGACTTTTGAAAATGTTGAAAAAGGTTTTAATCTAAGCGGATATTGTCTAGAGAAAAGGAAGACTGTGGTTGTACAACTAGAAGCGGGGAACGACGGTTCTCCGGGGTAGTGACGGCTGCTTACTTAGAAAAGGTGTTCGGGTGGCGACGGTTGCCCGAGGAACTACCCTGGTTCCAATAGACAATGCTTAGTAAATAAATGAATGACTGCTTATAATATTTCGTATAACTCTTTTATGTTTTATACTTAATGATTATTTGCACAAGAGAGGGTCTGGGAGACCCAGAGTGCTTAAAGTGGTAAACGGTATAAAGGTTATGTTTTGATATAACACTGTTATGTTTATACCTATTAAAAGGTTTAACGGTTAATCGGGTGAATGGTTAACTGGAGAAATGGTTAAATGATTAACTGAATGAATGTTTTGGTATAACTCTGTTTATGCCTTATAAATGTTTAAAGGTTATATTTCGGTATAATACTTATATCTGATAAATGTTTAATGAATAATGGTTTTAAAAGTTATAGTATAATTCTGTTATGTTTTATACTTGATAAATGTTTGTTAAAAGGGAGCCGTTAGGCCCAAGCGTTGGAATAAACCTTCGAGGTAAAGGTAACACTTTTTGAAAAATGTAGAACTCACCAGCGTAAGCTGACCTTTCCAAAAATATGTGTATGTCAGGTGATGACAATGGTTAAGGTAGCAAGGAAAGGACTCTGGTGAGAACAGATTAGATGGGCAAGCTATCAGGAAAGGACTCGGTAGTAGACTGGCGATAGACATAGATAAGACCTAATTATTAGATTATGTTGTATCTTCCTTACTATTGTACTTGGCATATATATATATATAAATGAAAAGTTTTTTTTATTATGTAAGACCTAATATATATATATATAGATAAGACCTAATTATTAGATTATGTTGTATCTTCCTTACTGTTGTAGGGCTATATTATGTAAGGCATGAACATTAGTTGGGCTTATGTACTTGGGCTTAATCTAGCTTAGTTAATAGGCCATGTGGGCCATTTAAATGATTATGATTGGGCTAGGTTAGTGTTTATGATTGGCCCAAGCTCATGTATGAGGTGGTATAAATACCACCTCATTGTAATCGGTTTTATTAAGCTTTCCAATTTCAAGTTTACGATTTCTTCTAGTTCTTGGTGTTTACGATCATCGTGGATTGCTTCATAGTAGCTTGTTTCTCACTCAAGATTTGATCTTTCTCTAAGATCTAATCTCTTCATCTACTATTTTCTTGAATCAATCTTTCACGAGGATTCCGCACTCGTGCTAGATCATTATATCGTGTGTTCGGGAGTTGTTCGGACCTACAATTGGTATCAGAGCCAAGAATCTTAGATTCGAGGCTCTCACGATATAGATTCAAGCGTTTTTTGGGTTGTTGTTCGTGTTTGTTTGAAGATTCGAAGGATTCCAGGTGTTTACGACAGTGGCTGCTGCTGTTCTTCGAGTTTCAGTGGGTTTACGACTGCATTTTCTGGGTTTCAAAGGTGTTTACGACAGTGTTTGTTGAAGATCTTCATCAACAGCGTGTTTACGACTTCAAGAAGTCATTTTTATTGCGTTTACGATCGGGTGTTGGGCGTTTACGACTTTGTTTGATCGTAATCCGTGTTTACGATTCTTCTATACCGGAATCACTTGTCGTAATCGTTGTTTATGACGTAATTAATCGTAATTACAGTTTACGATTGCTCCTTATCGGGAACAGGTGTTTACGACTTGGCGATCGTAATCAGGCGATTGTAATCTCAGTTTACGATATTTAAGACGGTTAAAGTGTTTACGATTTTGGGTATAATTGGAAACAGTGTTCTCGATCGTAATCTGCCTTTTACGATCGTAATCAAGGTTTTATTATCGTAATCTCATTTTTTGGACATTTGGACTTTAGTTTTAGGTTTCCTAAGCTTTCGTAATGGATTTTGAGCCAAGCATGTATCAGAAATTGGACTTCGAGATCGGATCTATAACTCGTCCGCCAAGACTAACTTCAGCGGATAATTTCTTAGAGTGGAAATACAGATTCGAAAATCATTTGAAGAGTGTGGATCTGAGGTTATGGAGGGCTGTTGTGAATGGACCATTTACACCTACACACGCAACAGGAACAAATGCAGGGAAAGAGAAGAAAGAAGACGAGTATGATGATGATGACTGGGAGAGGTGCAACAAGGCTGAGAGGGCATTTGCGATAATGACTATGGCCCTAACTCCAGATATTGCTCAAGGATTCAAACACTGCAAAACAGCAAAGCAACTGTGGAATGCTTTGATTGTTGCTTATGAAGGGAACCCTGATATTAAGGCTAGTCGGAAGCAGATGTTGAAGCAGAAGTTTAACTTGTTCAATCATATTCAGGGTGAATCGTTTGAAGCTCAAGTTCAGAGGTATGTGTCACTGATGGCAGAGATGTCAAGTTATGGAGTAGAGCCAGATACTGAAGACAAGAATTTGAAGTTGCTGAACAGTCTGCCTAAGTCTTGGAACACCAATATATCTATCATCAAAGACAACAATAGGCTGAGTGAAGTGACTTTGGATGAATTAATCAACAAGCTGAAATCCAAGATGATAGATGATAAGCAGAGAGAGCTGAACCACATAAGTTCTCTAAGTTTGGCTGGAAAGTTGAATCAGGCTTTACTATCAGAAGAAGTTGAGGGTAAGCATGAAGGAAAGTTTACAGGGAGTGGATCAAGCTCAGCTTCTATGTCTAGTGCTTTTGTAGCACAACCTCAAGGTAGTTCAAGCGGAGGTGTCAACTCTGAAGATGTCAATGATCCTAACTTTGCCCTTGGTATGGGTTTCATGAACAGCTATCATGCCCTTGTGGCCGGGAATCTTGTACCTTCTGATATGGTGGCTGGTGATCTTAATCAGATAAATCCTGAGGACGTGAAGATGCTGGATGTCTCTTGGCAAATGGCCATGGCTGTCTTCAGAGCCAAGAAATTTATGGCCAAAACGGGAAGGAACGTCTGGAAGGATCAGGATAAGATCAGAATGGGGTTTGACAAGTCGAAGCTAAGGTGCTATAATTGTGATGAGTATGGTCACTTTGCCAGGGAATGCACGAAGCCCAAGAAGGAAAGAGCTGAAGAAAAGAAGGTTGCTGAAGTGAAAGGAAAGGGTGATGCCAAGGCACTGGTGGTTCAGGAAGGTGGTGGTTATGACTGGAGTTCTCAGATGAAGGATCTTAGTTTGTCACATGCTTTGATTGCTACTGCAGAAGAGGATAATGAAGAAAATCATGCCTTTGTGGTCACTGATGAAGGAAAGCCTGAGGAGAGTCAGATAGAAGACAAGGAAGCGTTCGTTGCTGATGCTGAAAACCTAAAGGTATGTTCTGATCCCACTTGTGCTCGTATTATTCCTGGTCTTAGACAAATCTGTAAGAATTATCAAATAGAATTGTTTGAGGTCAAGTGTGAGAGGAGCTCATTTAAGGGTAGATGGGTAAAAAATGAGGAAAAGGTTAAGGCACAAAAGCTAGATATAGTGAAGTACCAACAGATAGCAACTGAGAAATCTATCCTGTATGATAATGCCAAGTTAGAAATAGCTGACCTTAGAAAACAGGTAGATGAATTGACTCATAAGACTAATGAGATGCAAGTTCAGTTAGATATGAATCAATTGAGAAACAAGAGAATGCTTCAGGCAGGTAAAGAACTATCTCAGGCAGTTGTTTGTGGACAAGTAGGAAAACACACACCAGGTTTTGGGTCAGAAAAGTCTGACAAGTCCGTGGCCGCAAATGTTATAATTCCCCCACCTATCCCTAGAGATATCATAGGAATGCTCTATGAGGAGGACCAAGTAGATAGAACTAGCTCAGGATATCATGAAGCTGGTCCTCCTATAGATAGCTTGATGGTTGGTGTGACCCCTATGACAGAAGTAGAGAAAGAACAGGAGAAACTTGGTTTATATAGGACAGGTAGTCAGAACAATGTAGTTGACCTCACAACTAAACCAGGTTCTTCCCAGGAATCTTTAAACAATAATGTTAGTTCTTCTAATGTTTTTGTTACATGTGCAGATGTTGTAGGCATTGAAGATGTATCTGGGGAGGATGCTGAATGCTTGAGGGTCAATGAGTGTCATGAGTCTAGTTGTTCTGTTTTTAGTTTACCTAAGGATGACGTTCTGGCATCTGTGTCAGAACTTGAAACATCCAAGTCCAATCAAATTGTCTTGTTAAAACATGTTTCTAATCCTAATGAAGTCGTTAGTTCCTTTAAAATGCGTGTTCCTAACACAAAGATTGGCCGTAAGTTTAAGCCAAATGACTTTGTTCCGTATCCCCAGGTTGTGTCAACTTATAATAGAACTGATAAATCAAAATCTGAACAATTTTGTTTAATAACACAACCTGAAAAACATTCAAAACGTGTGATACACAAATGGGATGATCAACCGGAATGGAAGTCGTCTTACCCAAGACGCTCATACTTGTGTAGCAACGTCAATGGGCCTAGACAAATGAATTGTTTTCAATGTGGTCAACCAGGTCATTTTGCTGCTAATTGTATGAACAGACCCTATGAGCCATATTATCCGCAGAACAAGCGGACAACTATGCTTGAGAAAATGATGAGGGGTGAGAACAGAACTCAAAAACAGCAAGCATCGTCACAGGGGAAGCAAAGTTCTGAACCAATGAAGACTCAACAGTCTAAGGTTCTAAACACAAAGGCCCCAGTGACGAAGCCTGTCAATGAAAGGAGAGATGTGGGCCAAACTTCCAAACCTGCTTATGTAGCTAAAGGAGTTTTCAACAAACCAAATAAATTGAAAACAAAACCTTTTGAGAAACAAGTACCTAAAGTCGATCAGGCTGCTACAGATATGGTGATCGCAGATATACTCTGTGATGTTCAACAAAAAGGAATGCATCATTCTTAAGCCTGGTGTAAAAATTCCTGAAGAATGTATCTTAATGCGTACACCAAGGCACGGGAATTCTTATCAATTGAACATGGGAAAGCCTCCAACATCTGAAGCAGCTTGTCTAATTTCAAAACAGACTGAGAATCTTGCATTGTTGTGGCATCGTCGTCTGGGACATGCAAACATGAAGAATCTATCCAAGCTGGCTAAAGGAGAGCATGTCAGAAATCTTCCGATCAAAGACTTCTCTTCAGTGGAGAAGTGTGTGGCTTGTGCTAAGGGGAAGCAGCACAAACTGCCACATCGTCCAAAGGTTACAAATTCTGTCTCTTCTGTGCTTCAACTCTTACATATGGATTTGTTTGGTCCCATGCAGGTACAAAGTGTCAGCAAGTTTTCATACTGCCTCGTGATAGTGGACGACTACTCGCGGTTTACTTGGGTCTTTTTCTTGTCAAACAAGTACGAAACTCCAGCCCTAGTAAAGCAGTTTGTGACGCTTATTGAAAACCAGCTGGATAAAAGAGTGAAGGCAATCAGATCTGACAATGGGACGGAATTCAAAAATGCTGAGCTAAATATGTTTTGTGGTGAAAAGGGGATTGAAAGGCAGTTCAGTGCTCCTTACACTCCTCAGCAGAATGGAGTTGCCGAAAGAAGAAATAGGACACTCATTGAAGCGGCTAGAACAATGATGTGTGAAGCAAAATTACCGATCTTCTTTTGGGCAGAAGCTGTGAATACTGCTTGTTATGTACAAAACAGAGTTCTTCTGAACAAGCGTCACGAGCAAACTCCATATCAGATCATTTATGGAGAGAAACCGAAGGTGGGTTATTTCAAGACGTTCGGGTGTCCGTGCACGGTGCTGATCCAGTCCGATGTAGGGAAATTCGAAGCGAAGGCCGATGAATGCTATTTTGTGGGTTATTCTGCAAATAGTGCTTATCGTGTCTATAACAAGACCACTGGGTTGATCATTGAGGCATTCAATGTAGATTGGATGGAGGACAATCCTACTGATGCGGGAACTGGACCTAATTGGATCTTCGACTATGGATCATTGTTTGAGGGATTCAATTTCTCGAATGTTTTCCACAATTTGGGCGAAGAAGAAGACATTGTAGCTCCTAGTGCAGATGTAAGACCTCATGTGGATAGAGCATCAGCTGAATCTTCTAGGAATGCAACTGCTGATATTCCAGAATGTTCAGGAACACGTGATGCTCCAGTGGATCCTCAAGGCTCAGGTATGTCTGAAAATGTTGTTAATACTAATCTGCCTGTTAATGTTTCAGTGCCTGATGTCCAAGAGAGCAGAATCAACAAGGATCATCCACTGAGTAATGTTGTTGGGCCAGTGACAGCGGGTGTCACCACAAGAAGCCGCACAGGACACATCAACTTTTGTATGTTTTCCTGCTTCATCTCCCAGATTGAACCTCCCAATGTGATGGTTGCTCTCAAAGATCCAAACTGGATGGAGGCCATGCACAATGAACTCAATCAGTTTTCAAAGCTGGGAGTGTGGCGTCTTGTGAAGCGGCCAGAGGACAAGAAGGTGATTCCCACGAGATGGTTGTACAAGAACAAAAAGGATGACTCGGGGATCATTGTAAGAAACAAAGCAAGGTTGATAGTACAAGGGCACAGGCAAGTCCACGGTATCGACTATGATGAGGTTTACGCTCCGGTGGCAAGATTGGAAGCAATTCGGATCTTTCTTGCTGTGGCTTCGTATCTCAATTTTACCGTACATCAGATGGATGTGAAGACTGCCTTCCTGTATGCAGAGATGAACGAGGAAGTCTATGTTGCTCAACCACCAGGGTTCATAGATGAAGAAAATCCAGATCACGTTTATCTGCTGGATAAGGCTTTGTACGGTTTGCATCAAGCTCCTAGAACCTGGTATGAAACGTTGTCCAATCACCTGGTGGAGAATGGATATACAAGAGGAGTCGTTGATCAAACATTGTTTAGAAAAAGGGTGGAAGAAGACATTATCATGGTGCAAGTGTATGTAGATGATATTATCTACGGATCGACAAACGAAGAATTGTGCACCGAGTTTGAGGAGATCATGAAGAAGAAGTTTGAGATGAGTGACCAAGGCGAGATGAGTTTCTTTCTTGCACTTCAAGTCAAGCAGAATGATTCTGGGATTCTTATTCATCAGGAGAAGTATGTGAATGAGATTCTGGAAAAGTTCAAGATGCAGGATTGCAAGCCCATCGCCACTCCCATGGCATCCAGACCACTCTTGTCAGCGGATCTTAACGGGGAGTCAGTGAGTGAATTCCATTATCGGTCGATGATTGGATCACTAATGTACTTGACAGCAAGCAGGCCAGACATCATGTATGCAGTTTGCGTGTGTGCTCGATATCAGGCTAACCCTAAACTCTCTCATTTAGCTGCTGTTAAACGTATCTTCAGGTATCTGAAGGGCAGGCCTAGGCTTGGTCTTTGGTACCCGAAGAACACTGATTTTCAATTATATGCTTTTACTGACAGTGATTATGGAGGTAGTGACCTTGACAGGAAATCTACTACTGGAGGATGTCAGTACCTGGGAGATAGGCTCATCTCTTGGCAGAGCAAGAAGCAGCATACCGTATCCAAATCAACTGCCGAAGCTGAGTACGTGGCCGCATCTGCCGGTACTTCACAGGTAGTGTGGATCCAAAACCAGCTCACGGATTACGGTATGGAATTCGTTAACACTCCCATATTTTGTGATAACGCTGCTGCTCTTGAGATTGTGAAAAACCCCGTCCAACATTCCAAAACCAAGCACATTGATATCAAGGTACATTTTATTCGTGATTGCTTTGATCGTGAGCTAATTCAGCTTCAAAAGGTAAGCTCCGATCAGAATGTTTCGGACATCTTTACAAAACCCCTTCCTCGTCCTAATTTTGAATCTTGTGTTGAAGGCCTGAAGATGATTGCCTTCGAGGAATGATCTGATCATCTATGTTTTTTGTACAAAGTTTTTGGTTTTTAAATTTTTCTTAAAAAAATATTTAAAAAAAAAATAGAAAATGACTGAAAAATTGAGTCTTGTTTCAAAAGCCTCACAAAAACAGGGGAAGAAATGGTGCTGGTTAAACTGAAAAGTTTTTATGATGTCTTTTGATAGGACTTAAAAAATTGCTTAATGACGGTTGGAGACTGACACGTGTAAGGCTGATGTGAAAGATTGCTCGAAGATGATATGTCGGTAAGCTCAACCAAAACAATGATCATCTATGTAAGTGCAGTAATCTTAAACTCTATACATGTTTAGTTTCCCATCCTAGTCTACATGGTTTAAAAAACTGAGTCCCGACAAAAACGGGTTGAGAGTGGTATTTACCTAGTATTCACTCTCTCACACGCCATGCTTATACTGTATAAGACAACACCACAGGAAAGAAAAAGAAAAAGAATTCAAAAAAATTGAAAATTCTGAAAAAGAAAGAAAGAAAAAGAAAAGGAAAATAAAATTATTCAGTTGGTCTTCTCTGCGTGCTTATGCGGCCGACCTGATCATCAACTGATAATGTATGAAAAATAGAAATAAGTGGTAGTCAAAACAGTGTTGCATGGTTCCTCAAGTTGGGGGTTTGTGAATCCTCAATAAACTCTGAGGTTGGGTAGGTTTTGCTATGGAAAATTGGGTGTGGGGACGGTTAAACATATCGGTAAATCTGTACTATATTTAAGCACTTTACTGGATGTGAGTTTCTGTGTTCAAACCACCTGACAATTGTCTAGAGTGTCTAGTAACGGAAGCTGAGAAGGGTTCCTCAGTCAAAGACCTGTCTGAAATTATCTGTGAAAAATACCGGCACCAGGTAAGTGAATATTTGAAATTACTGAGGTAAAATTTGTAAATACTTATTTTGATTTTGATTGTATCTGTTTTAATTTTTTTTATGATCATGATCGGATACTCGGGGCTAAGTTTGAGGGGAAGCTTCGTAAAAATTCTCAGTTTTTCTCAAAGATTAACATATTTTTATGAGAATTTACATTGGTTAAGGTTTGGGTGATGTTTAAAAACTTTTTTGAAGTTTGAGGGGGTAAAAATGAAATTTTTGAAAAAAGGGTATAAAAACCCTGAGTGTTTACGATCAAATCACTTGATCTCTCTCTCTTTCCGATTACGATCCACCGAGAAACCCTTGCCCTCCGCCGCTGACTCACCGGAAAATCCTGTTCCGTCCACCTCCGACCTCCACACGACTGTCCGACCACACCATCTCTCTCGCCATCGATTTCCGACCAAAAGCCCCTTCACAATCGACTGTTTCCTCGTGTGTTCACGACTCTTTCACAGTTTTTACATTCCAAACCCTAAATCGCGTCTGGTCTCAGTTTCTACCCCGTTTGAGTCATTTTTTTCGAGAGTTGAAGTCGTGTTGTTGATTAAAACTCGTTAAAAGGTAGTTCTTGGTGGTCATTGTGTATATTTGTGGTGTTGTAATGAGTTTCCGAGTATTTGCAGGTGTTAACAATGGCGGATGGTGTGTTTACGATAATCTCGATGAGGAAGAAGACGTTTCGTGTTTACGATCCGTGATTACGATCGGAGTTCACGATCGAAGTTCACGATCGATGTTTCCGATTCTCGTTTACGACAATTCGAAGTTTACGATCGGGCTTAGGTCTTATTAGAGTGTTCACGATTGGGCTTTGTGATTACGATTGAGCCTGTTTTTAAAACGAATCGTTAACCCAATTAAGAGATCGTAATCACCATTGATGGATCGTAAACCCAATTAAGAAGTCGTAAACTCTGATAAAATGAGAATTAAATTTTTTTTTAAACACTTAATAATTTTGAGAATCTCATTAAGTTGGTCGTTTTTTAGATAAAATTTGTCGGTGTTTGTCAGCATGTGCTTAATTCAATTATTTTCCCTAAAATGTTCAAATTGAAATTTTGTGAAGTTCAAAAGTAAAATGTGATCGTCAATTGAACAAGTAAAGGGTTAATAATCATATTTGCTTATTAAAAGATTGAATATGTCTGATGCATATGTCTTGTATTTCTCAGATGGCTGAAGAGATGCTAATTGGAGATATAAAATATGAACCAGATCACTGTATGCCGGCTTATCTAGAAGATCCGCCAGAAAAACACATGGAGTTATTTTACTCACTGGTGGCCGGAATGAACACGTGCAAGATTAACCATGCCTTGAGGACAAATGTACTCATCGACGAGATGCTGGTCAGAGAATTTTGAGGAACTGCCAGGGTAAATTCTGACAAGACTAGGATTACCGCAACGGTCAATAACAGACAAATTGTCATTGAAGAAGAAGACATAAGGCAGGGCCTGAACATTACAGATGAAGCTTCTGATCCAATCACATACACAAAGGAGGTAGTTCTTGCTGGTGCTCAATCTATGGGGTACGAGGGGAAGTTTCCGCCTATTTTCAAGAAGTTGCTGCCTCATTATTGGAGGTGCCTAGCACATTATATGCAGAAGTCTTTCCTAGGGAAGAGAACCAGTTTCGATCAATTGAATCAAATTCATGGAACTGCATTTGTAGCTCTGGCATTAGATTGGAAGTTTAACTTCTCAAAGATGATGTTGCTAGACTGGGCAGTCAATGCCATGCTGAGCGCCAGAGAGCAGTTTTTAATGACACCTAGATTTGTGCAAATGGTGATAATGAAGAAGTATCCGATGATAGAGGAAAGAATTGAGAAGTTAGATGTCAAGGTTATGGATATTGGAGTCTTTGGTCTGCAAACCCAAGACAGACCGGGTAAGCAGACATTTGAAGGAAGATTGGAATGGACAAAGAGAGGTGCGTTCCCTGAAGTTGCACGGGAACAAGTGTTGGATGACTCTGAGCCAGAGGCAGATGTGCCTAATGTTAATGCATCAATTGCCGAAGACCAAGACTTGACAGTAACTCAAGCTGTTAATGTTCAAGATGAAGATGTCATTCCATCTGATGAAGAAAATATCATGGATGACATTCTGGCTGGGCAGGACATCTCTGAAGAGGATATTTATAGAGATTTGGAGCCTCTCACCCATAAACGGTCGAGGGATGACATGATTGGCTCATCTGGGAGTGACACGACGCCTCCAGAGCTGAACCTGACTGTAGATGATGTTCTTGAAGAAGAACCCGTCCCTGCTCGTGAACCATCTCCTCGAAAGAAATCAGATCCAAGGAGCATACGGTTCAAATTCACCAAGACTAGCTCGAGCTTAATGATTGTAGAACCATCTGGACCCAGTTCTGTGGGACCCAGTGGTCAAGTAGAAGCAACTGATGATGACATTCAAGAGCAACCTTCTGCCTCACAGACAGAAGAGGTGCATGATCAACCTGCCCCTGTGCAGCAAGCTAGTCCGATTCTGAACGTGCAAAGCCCTGTACGTGAAGATAGGCAATTTCTGGAGGTTGAGAGCACCTTCGTTGTTCCAAGTCCGGTAAGAGTGAGCGTCTCTACCGCGACCAGCCAACCACTCGCGGCTCCAGGTTTCCGCCCATTGATGGCTGCTGAGCTTCCAATAGATTTGAGGATTAGTGCTGATCCTCAGATCAACTTCCTGATCTCTCAGAATAGGATCAGACAGAATGAGATCAAGGCTCTCATGGAAGAAAACCAACGTTTGAGAGAGAAGGAGGAGGCAAGCAACAAATATATGAGAGAGTATGAGGTGGCAGACAAGGAAAGAATGGAATATCTTTACAAGATGATAAAGGACCTGAGAAGGAAGGTTAATGAACTGACAGATGGTGCAGGGCCTAACAACACAGGTGCCCCTGGTCAGAGTTCATCTCAGGGAAATCAAGCTGCTGATGCAATGGAGACTGACGAAGGTGATGAGAATATAGTGATGCCGGATTACGCCCGCTATGGCAGGATCATCTCAAAGGCTCCAAGATTCCACGAAAACTGGTTCAAGGAGTTTTTCCAAGGACCAGCTCCCACACAGTACACCATTGATGTTGGTGAAAACTCGATTGATAGACGTGGGAGTCGTGAGACTATCTTATGCTGGCATTACGATATGGAGAAGAAAATCTTTGCCGTGATCCGTGACGGTTATAGTCCAGTGGAGTACTACTCTTCACGTGCTCAATTCCACTCCTGGACTGAGCCTGAGATCAGGAGCCTTCTGAGAGCTCCATTTATTAACAGGTGGAATGGACCAGAAGGTAATCAGATCAGAGATAATCTGTTAGGCCACATGGAGAATGATTTCAGAGAGTTCGAGCTGAAGGAGGTCAGGTGGAGAGAGACCGGGACTGACCCTGTGACAGGGCAGTCTATTGGAGAAGCACGGAGGCCACCAACTAAGCGCACAAGGGTGATTAATATGTTGGACGAGATCGAGGATGAAACACTGGTAAGAAACTTTGATTGCTGGTATTACGATCCGACAACACATGAAGTGGTGGTTCTCTGCAAGCCGATGCGTCAATTCAGATTTTATGACCCGGTGGATTTGCTTAGATTTGGTGAGAGAGATATCAAGCTTCTGGCCACCCAACCCATACTTGGAGACGAGAATGATATGGCAAATGCTATAAGGGTTGGGATATTTGATGGAGCAGCGAAGAAGATTGTAGAGAACGGATGGTGGTCGAACAACGTTCAAACATCATTCAGGTTTGACTTGCTGCTGCCGTGAAGTGGTCTAATGGTTCATGCCTAGGGGAAGATTGTAGGGCTATATTATGTAAGGCATGAACATTAGTTGGGCTTTTGTATTTGGGCTTAATCTAGCTTAGTTAATAGGCCATGTGGGCCATTTAAATGATTATGATTGGGCTAGGTTAGTGTTTATGATTGGCCCAAGCTCATGTATGAGGTGGTATAAATACCACCTCATTGTAATCGGTTTTATTAAGCTTTCCAATTTCAAGTTTACGATTTCTTCTAGTTCTTGGTGTTTACGATCAGCGTGGATTGCTTCATAGTAGCTTGTTTCTCACTCAAGATTTGATCTTTCTCTAAGATCTAATCTCTTCATCTACCATTTTCTTGAATCAATCTTTCACGAGGATTCCGCACTCGTGCTAGATCATTATATCGTGTGTTCGGAGTTGTTCGGACCTACAATTGTAGGTCCGGAAATCTCCCAAACACACGATATTTCTATCACAAACGAGTGCGGAATCCTCGTTTATGATTGATTCAAGAAAAGGGATGAAGAGAACACGAGAATACGATGATTGAAAGATAAAAGCTTGATCTTTGCACACAAGAAAACTTGTCGGGTACAAGATCTGAAAATCGTAAACTCCCTCTCTCTCTGATTACGATCGTGAACACCAATGCTTCACTAGAAATCGTAAACTTGTTTCTTTCTATGCTTTCTTGATCATAAACATGAGGTGGTATTTATACCACCTCTTACAAGCACATGGGCTAATCATAAACCCAATAAGCCCAATCATAAACCCAAGCCCATGCCCAATCTAATAGTAAACTAGCCTAAACATAATAAAACTAGCCTACTAATCTAATTAAACCCTCTAAGCCCAGCCCAACTTATTTAATATTACAAGCCTCATAATCTAGCCTCTACAATCTTCCCCTAGGCTTGTGATATTAAATGTCTTCGATCTTTGAAATTCTTCTTCTTGAGTGGCTGGCATAGATGTTGATGAAGATTCTTTCCGCAGAAATCTTCAATGGGTTTCATGATGGGCACATGGGACTTCCTCTTGATCAACATCAGCTCGAACTTCTTGAATTGAACAAGCAATGAAATGGAGGACTCTCATTGACTTGCTTCTTTTGAAAGCACTGGTTCTTGCTGAATCTTCGGTAACTGTCTTGAATCTCCAAAACAATTAGAGGTTAAAATTTTGAAAACCCCTAACTTTGAAGACCTTGATTGTTGAACTTCGAACTTCATGATCTCTGACTGCTCTCTGTATCATTTTCTTCAACGAGACTTGAAGTCTTCAGCTTCCCTTAAACATGTGAACATCTTCTTTGAAGCTCTTTTGAAAAACTTGTAAAGACACCAACAACTTCCCCTGAACACATGCTTATTCAGATAGAAGTCTTGTCCGGCTGGTTCTTTAACTTTGAGCAGCAGCAACATCTTTCTATCATCAACCTGTCTGACACACACTTGAAAGAAAAAAAACATACACTACCAGACATGTGATGGCCGGTCATTGGGTTAGGAGGTAATTATCATTTGTTCAGTTGATTCAAATTAACATAAGTTTAACCAAAAACCCTAATATAGATTACGGGTTTTCTATAAAACTTCCCCTGAACCCAAGACCTCTGAACACTTCCCCTTAGCTGATTACTTCCCCTCAGCTAAGGACTTCCCCTGAGATAATACATATTATCCTCGAGTTCCCTTCGGATACTATGTATTATGGAAGTCTTTTCGGATAATAAGTATCATCCTCGAGTTCCCTTCGGACAATACTTATTATCCCCTCTCCTTCCCCTAAAAATTTGTCAAGATCTGACGGAGGAAGTCTTTTCCATTAGATAATAAGTATCATCCTCGAGTTCCCTTCGGATAATACTTATTATCCCATACTCCTTCCCCTAAAAATTTGGCAAGATCTGTCGGGGGCATATTGTCATGCATTGAAACCCATGAAAAACATATTTTGACTTCTCAAGTCGACCTGGCCAAGACGAAAACACATAAAAAGGAACTTAACGACTCACACACGAAAGATAAAAATAAACAACTACTTACCAATATAAAACATGAGAAAGTTTACAAGGGATCAAACCATATGAATCTGACTGAGGAACCCTTTTCAGCTTCAGTTACTCGACTAGTCCAGGTGATTGCCGGTATGTTTGTCCGCTTTAAACTCAAACCCGTTTAATCCCAACCGAATGCGTCATGCTTAATATAGTACAATATTACCGTCATGTTTAATAGTCCCCATACCCAAGCGTACATAGCAAAACCTACCCAACCTCAGAGTTTATTGAGGATTCACAAACCCCCAACTTGAGGAACAATGCACCACGACTATGACTACCACTTATTTTCATTAACCATCAGTTGGTGATCAGGTCGGCCGCTAAGCACACAAAGAAGACCAACTGAATGATTATTTTTCATTTTCTTTTCTTTTTCAATTTCTTTTTCATTTTATTTTATTATGTGGTGTAGTCATGACAGCAGAGACATGGCGTGTGAGAGAGTGAATACTAGGTAATTACCACTCTCAACCCATTTTTGTCGGGACTCAGTCTTTTAAACCATGCAACCTAGGATGGGAAACTAAACATATATATCTTTTAAGATCACTGCACTTTCATTGGAGGTCATAAGTTTAGGTCGAGCCTACCGAGCATATCACCGTGGAGCTTGCCTTTCACTTCCGCCTTACGCGTGTCAGCCATCTCCAACCCGGTCATTCATTTTACTTCCCCTAAACTTCTTAAAAACAAGACACAAACAATTAAAAATTGAAAAGCACACTATTTTTAAGGGGTCAACTTTTTCTTCATCTTTACATTTCTTCCCCTTGCTTTTTGATTTTTAATGTCACAATCTTGTGAACATCATTTTTAGAAAATTGGGTTTCATGACATGCACACTTCATTGCATTTGAATTCAAACACTTCAACAATCAATCACCAAGTGAAAATTTTAGGAAATTTGGTTTGACTCAAAACATCCTTTGCCGCTACATCAAACAGACAACCAAGTTAAGAACAGTACCTTTCATGCTGATTTTGAACTTTTACCTCTCAATGAGACATACCTTCCATTGTATAGATTGCTTGACATGTCATGAAGATACGTCTCCTAAACTGTGCCTGGAACAATCACTTATCAACAAACAAATTAGTAATAAAAATGTTAATGATAATCCTCCTTGATCGTTCCTGCACAGAGTGAGAGATTAGTTAGCTAATAGTACCCAGGCCATTGTTTTTCTGGGTACTCCTGAGGAGTCAGTGAATGATATTTCCTTTAAAAACATTCCTTTTGAAGCATCAGGAAGTTGGGATGGAACTGCCTTGGTTTTAGGTTTCCAAGTTCCAGGTGATTTAACATTTGTTTTAGTCACTTTTGGTGCTGTGACTTTAGGTATTTCAACCTTCTTCATTTTAGTTTCATTTTTCAAAACAGTTTTTGTTTTAGTCACCTTTGGAGCTGTGACTTTAGGTATTTCAACCTTCTTCGTTTTAGATTCATTTTTTAAAACAGTTTTAGTTACCTTGGGAGGGGTAACTTTGGGTTTTTCAGACCTTGGTTGTTTTGAAAATGGTTTCATCACCTTTTTCTGAAAATTTTGGTAACTTGGAAAGCTGTTGATTTGATTTGAAGATTTTCTTTCAGCTTTGGCAGCACCCCAATGTTGATCAGAGGGTTTAACCTTAGGAGTAACAGTCTTCATTGCCTTAGGTTTCTGCACCATCATCGGCTTAGACTTTACAGACTCCTGAGATGAAACCCTTTGACTTTTTGGAAAATAGGGTTCATAGGGGCGATAAAGACAGTTTCTAGCAATATGACCAGCAATGCCACAATTAAAGCAAGTCTGCTTCTTTAGAGAGAAGTCAGACGTGTACCCATTCGTCTTTGGTGGCTGATATGGAGCTGGTTTGCCTTGTGCCTGCTTCTTTGCTTTGACAGCTGCTTCAGATTTGACTTTCTGCAGGTTCCTTGAAGCCTGAGTAGAACCTGTCCTCATTGTCTTTGTGCTCTCTGGATTTCCTGATGAAGAAGCACCATTCTTGCAACTGCACTTACAACTGCATGAAGCAACTGAAGAAATGGGAGACACAGCCACACTTCTCATCTTATCATTCTTCACCACAGTTGTTGGCTTCACACTCGGATGCTTGATGGTGATCTTTGGCTTCTCAACTTTAGCTTCACCGATCACTCCATCAGTTATTCCCTTGAACTTGGAGGAGAAGGATGGTAAGTCATACCCAACATCTGGTTCTTGGTCAAACATAGATCCAGATGTCATAAAGATCTTCCCCCCAGGCCGTGTCGTCAAGATCACCTTTTCCCTTTTGACTTCGTCAATTACTTTCAAGCATGGGGTTTCAATTTTAGGGTATGGTTTCAACTCTACCCCAACATCATCAGACTTGAAATTATGACATCTGTTATACTCCTGGCACTCAGCATCATCTCTTGATACGTCCTCTATTCTCCCTTCACCATATGTCATGTTTGCCTCGTTGTCTATTTCCTCTTGAGTCAATGGTGTAGTTCCAACCAAGACACTATCAATAGGAGGAGCAGCTTCTTTATAATCTGACTTGGTTCGTTCAACTTGATCCTCACTAAGAAGTATTCCTATAATGTCTCTGGGAACTGGTGGAGGAATAATGCTGTTTGCAGACAGAGACTTATCAGACTTTTCTGACCCACATCCCGTTTTATCTTTCCCAACTTGACCAGTTACAACAGCATGTGACAATTCCTTTCCAGCATCGAGCATTCGCTGATTTCTTTCCTGATTGCAATCAAACTTGACCTGCAGCTCATCAAATTTTTGTTGCAGTTCATTTAATTTCTGTGTAAGCTCAGATATCTCAATCCTAGCCCGATCATGTAAGATAGACTTCTCCGTTGCCAGCTTTTGATACTTCACAATGTCTAATTTCTGTGATTTTACCTTCTCCTCATTCTTTTCCCATCTACCCTTAAAAGAACTCCTCTCGCATTTTATCTCAAATAATTCTAATTGATAATTTTTACAAATTTGCCTAAGTCCAGGAATTATACGAGCACAAGTAGGATTGGGGCATATCTCAGTATTGTCAATTTCAGCTTCAAAATCATCCTTGTTCTCAACCGAACTCATTTTCTTTCTTTAGATATGCAGCTTCTGAAAATCTTGAACAATCTGCAAAAACGGCAAAAGCGGCAAAAACACTATTCAAAAAATAGTATCAAAAACTTAAAACTGAAAAACGGAGGCCTTCGGAGTGGAATTTGGGGGTCCAAATGAGCTCCCCTGGACGTTAGTCTGGGGTAATTTTGGGGCTTGTTGTCACGAACGTCGTGTAAAAATTTGAGCTTCTAACTCCAAACGAGTCAAAAGTTACGCCCGTTTCCGTGAAAGTGAGAAAAAGTGACTTTTTGCCGCAAAAACCCTGTTTCCGATCGTAAATCCTGTTTACGATCGTAATCACCTGTGGATCATAAACACCTTCAGTCGTAAACACTTAAACCGCCTCAAGGAATCGTAAACCTGATTACGATTGATGATTACGACCACCGGAGTCGTAAACGCCGTTTCCGATAAAACAAAGTCATAAACACCTTTTACGATCAGAAAAAGTCGTAAACTCGATTACGACAATCAAGTACAATCATAAACTATTTTCTCCGGGTCGTAAACAGTCAATCTTCAACACAAACCCAGAAAACTCAGTCGTAAACACCAAAACACGAAGAACACAGCAGCAGCGACGATCGTAAACACCTGAAACACCCTCGAATCTTCAAAAACTTGGACAAAAACCCAGAAATACACTTGAATCTATATCGTGAGAGCCTTAAATCAAAGATTCTTGGCTCTGATACCAATTGTAGGTCCGGAAATCTCCCAAACACACGATATTTCTATCACAAACGAGTGCGGAATCCTCGTTTATGATTGATTCAAGAAAAGGGATGAAGAGAACACGAGTACGATGATTGAAAGATAAAAGCTTGATCTTTGCACACAAGAAAACTTGTCGGGTACAAGATCTGAAAATCGTAAACTCCCTCTCTCTCTGATTACGATCGTGAACACCAATGCTTCACTAGAAATCGTAAACTTGATTCTTTCTATGCTTTCTTGATCATAAACATGAGGTGGTATTTATACCACCTCTTACAAGCACATGGGCTAATCATAAACCCAATAAGCCCAATCATAAACCCAAGCCCATGCCCAATCTAATAGTAAACTAGCCTAAACATAATAAAACTAGCCTACTAATCTAATTAAACCCTCTAAGCCCAGCCCAACTTATTTAATATTACAAGCCTCATAATCTAGCCTCTACACATAGATAAGACCTAATTATTAGATTATGTTGTATCTTCCTTACTGTTGTACTTGGCATATATATATATATAAATGAAAAGTTTTTTTTATTTCCGCTGCTTAGTTATCTCTGTTGTACCATGTGTTCATGAGTAAATCCGACACGTGACCCCTCCTGGAGCCAAGACTGGGAGTGGGCGTCACAAGTTGGTATCAGAGCTTTGGTTTAAGAGATTTAGATACTAGCACGGTATCTAGACTTAAACTAGGACTCTTGGAAAACAAAGTAAGGTAAGATAGGGAATGTAAATGCCAGTCAGGATAGCCATGCCCATAGGAAAAAGGTTGCACCAGGAACGTAGGAGGTAGGACTTAGGGTATGCAAGTGCGGAGAATACCCGATTGCAATTAGCTACTGCAATTTGGTATTTTACCCAAATAAGCATATCATAGGTTCTAACTGTTATGTGGCCTAGTGCAGGGTAGGTTAATTGACAGTGAGATACGTGGTCAAATAACTTGTAAAGAATGCCTATAGAAAGGTAGTTTTAAAGAACCGGTTTTTAGAATTACCGGTAAAAGATAAAAGGAAAGGTACGGACACTAGGAATAACTTTGATGAGAATAACTGGGTTTTGAGCACATCATAATTATATAATTGTATAGCGCTTGCAATTATCTAATTATCATGGATTCAAAATTTAGAGACTTCACGTCACATGAGTTCTAAAGTGTCAGACTATCCTGATCATAGACTAGAAATCATAGTCATGATAGGAATGCGAATAGAACATCCGATACGAAATCTGATGTTAGTAAAAATATAAAGACGAGTACCTTCAGCGAAGAAGTGAAAGTCGTTATGTTAATGGCAGAAGCATTGAAAGTTACGTTGCTATCAATTGCCAATAAACTTCCGGAAGCTTTGACAAGGAGAATGTCCAATAGAGCGACCGCTAGTGGAGCTGGTCCCGGTGAAGCTTCTGGTAGAAATAAACTCTCGATGAAAGGCAAGACGGAAACGGTACAAAAATGCAGAAGATCTTGAAGACAATGACGGTAGATTCCATAAGAAGGCTAAAGGAGCTTCTGAACAAAGAAGGTCGATATGCCAGATGTTCGAGAAACGTAATCATAGGAATTACATGTGGAGAATTCAGGAACCGTTGAAGATGAAAAGAGGTGTAGACAAGCCTAAATGTCGCCTTAAGGCAAGGAAACTGAAGACGTGATTAAAGACAGACGCTGTCACGGTAAAGTTGCTATGGCGAGAATAGTGGAAACGACGTTCCAAGCTACGTTGCTACCTTCGAGAAGACCATCACTATAGGTGATAAGGCCGGAAGGCTCGAAGAAAAAGCTAGCAGTTGAAATTAAGAATGGTTCAAAGAAGAATGACGAAGGTTACCACAAGCTGGATTGAGAATCCACAAGCTTAGGAGTATGGAAGTCCAGAGTAGGCCAAGAAGAACTTACGTCCTAAGGGATGTTGTTTCTTCAAATGGCAGGATGAAAGCACACGATGATTTGATGAGCTACACGAAGAAGAATTCCAACATAAGGAAAGGAAAAGCATTGTCAAGGAATCCTGTAGTCAAGCTACCTTAAACAGCTTAGGATTACGTCTTCCTTAGAACAAATGCAAAGACGTCAAGATATATATTGATACGCAGACGAGCCTGACGATTCGAAACTAGCAGCAATCACAAACTTAGAAGTCTGAATTCGATATTAGGAATTATCACAAATTGCACCGATGCGAGTAAATGATCAGTATTTGACAAATGTTCTTCTTAAGATCAATGTCAAGCTAGGGATAACGATAAATAAACGCTGAATGAATTGATTCGCGGGATGCTACAAGCAAACTGGAAGGCTCGACTTCATATGCAAAGATCGTGATGACTCGGCAGTAAAGATTATAGAACATGGAAGTACATGAGTCAACAGGTAAGTCATACTCAACGTATGCCATTGACTCCTGGGCAAAACCAAGATGCTGAAGAGCGTCCCAATAACGTATCAAAATCCCAAACAAATTATTCAGAAGCAACACCAAGGGCAACGCCAGATGCAATAAGCACCAGTTATCTCCAACAGAAGCAAGAAGATTTCTTTAGACCAAATATATCGTCTTAGGATACTCCAGCAATTTCAAGGAGAAAGACGGAAGCCACGAATATGCGTAGACTGTAAGAAGATAATGAAGCTGAGAAGCAGATATCCTTTGCCAAGGATCAACAAACCATTCAACCAGCTACGAAGAACAAGACGATTCTCGGAGATCGATCTAAGATCAGATTAGCACAAGCTAAAGGGTCAAAATGAGCTTATAAAGAGGATGACTTTTCGGAAGCAAAATGATCATTACGAGTCATTAAGTAATGATTGACTTGAATGACGAACGCCCCTACGATCCCAGAAATTCGATGGCTAAGCATGCTGACAAATGACGATCTAAAAGTTCTCAAGTATGATGAAGAATGCATGAGGCATTGGAAGAAAGTAGAAAATGGATTAACTTAGGCATCGGTACAATCATTACCGATCAGGCCTAGTGGAAAAGGAATTTGCAGCAGTGTTTACACTCAAGAGATGTAGAACAATAAACAAGATTGTGCACTAAGATTAGCTTCGTGCAGGCGGATAAATGTTAAACGTACGCAGAAGGTTAGAGCAGAATAACAGAAGCTTCGCGATAAATTTCAAACTTTAGGAAATTCGAAGCATATTCCGGTGGAATTCATAATCAGGCTACCTTATATAGCTAGAGAGTTATGACACCACCCAGATAGTATGTGATTGATAAAAGGAAGGGTTCCTTTATTTGAGAAACGTATTCTCCTAAATCGTTAGCTAGACTGTTCGTTAGGAATTCGTTCCTAAAAAGTACTAACATCAGTTATAGAAATGCGGTTCACATTCAAATTGTGAACAAGACTTCGTTAAAACATTACCTTACAAGTAATAGAAATAAATGATAGATTGATATAGAGAGTTTGTTACGATGTTAAAATTGTAGCCTAGGAACCAAATGGTTCATATGATGCATTAGATGCATAGAAAAGTTTCCGGATTAATCCGGGAAAGGAAAGAAATGTGAGATATAAAAGATCTCATTGTGAGTTAAATCACGGTTGAGCAAGTTTCAAGGACGAAACCTTTTTAAGGGGGGTAGAGTTGTAACACCCCAAAATTTCATAACTCGAATTCTGTACGTGTGCTATATGTGTAAGTAGCTAAAAACATATATTGATATGATTTATGGATTGATAAATGGGTAAAGGGAAATAAATTGCAATACTATACATGTTTATGTTATAGTTACGTACGATATATGTGTTAGATAGCTAAACGTGATGAAACGTATGAAAAATGCATATTTACCTATTAACGGGTAATAAATTGGTAAAGGATAGGATTTATATGAATGATACACGTATTGATAAATGAAATAAGATAAATACATGTTTTATAAGAAGGATAATTGATATACATGATATCAAAACGAAATATGTGTTTAGAAGTTGATATGATAGAAATAACTGACAACCGGAAGAAAATACGTGTATACGATTGTATTATGTTAAATATATGTGTAAGTATATACATATATCTATTCTAACTGCTTAAATAAATGTGAAATATTCATTTGATGAATATATATGGAGGAATACATGTTAGAATAATTAAACACGTGAAAAATAAATAAGAACGTATCCTTACGTTGAAATAATGGTTAAAAGTGAATAAATACATAACGTATACGAGTATTATACGTACTTATATGTAATTATATGAACCCGAGGCTTAGAAGTTATTATACATGTATCCTAAGATGATTTGGAACATAAAATGATAAGAGTATAAAAGTATGAGGGGGCTAAAACGCAAAATAGCAAAAATATATATAAATAAAATATATATATATACGCATGTATTTCAACGTTATCGAGCGTATCCCGAGCCCTAAAAATATTAGAAATATGTCCCATAATGTTTTGGTACATAAAATGATAAAAGGATAAAAGTCCAGGGGCTAAAGTGCATAAAATAGAAGTACAAGGGTTAAAAATGAAAAATAAACAAAGCTGGTCGGAACTATGGTGGCTCGCGTATCGCGCAGCCCCACCCTACCATTCTCGCGATACGCGAGGATCAACATCAGACAGCAACGTGTTTTGGCTCGTTTTGAGCCACGTCTTGTTGCTTGTTCGCCAAAATTCGACTTCTGCGTGTCAGTTCCGAATGCCTAGTCACCATAGACACGTGGGGGAGGCTGGGACGAGTTCATTGCATATAAATACCGGCCTTAACATCAAGGATTCCTCACCAATTTACTTGAAATCCACCTCAAAAACCCTTATACGAACCTAGAACTTCATCCAACGAATTCGACCAAACGACGAGGAATCAAGGGCCGAATTTCTGCAGTCACTCTTTATTTGGTATGATCTAAAATAACCTATCTCAGTTTTTGATAATATTGCTTCTAAGTATGATTTCTAAAAATGTATAAAAACTAGGGTTCTTGAGCTTGTTTTGTCAAAATCGAGTGATCGGGTGGGAATTAGGGTCTGAATTTTTGTAGGTAATCCTAATTTAATGTGTTTTAATAAAGCCCTAAGTTTATTTCACAATTGGAAAAGGTTTGGTAAAGGTTTTGTTAAACGGGTCAAAATTAGGGTTTTCATGTCGTTGTTCTGCCCAAATCGAGTAAACGGTTTTGAATTACGCTTTGCCATTTTAAAGGATATTATAAAATGTTATAATGGATAATACCCTAAGTTTGTTTTGAATAAAAATGAGTTTTGATAATAAAACGAGAATTTCATGAAATTAGGGTTTTGAAATAAGAATATTTAATCTGGAGGGTTTGGGGACTTGAATTTTGATAGGGTAACATGTTTATACATATAATAAGTGTATACGAAGTTAAAATGAATAAATAATGAAATATTGAAAATACCGAGTTAATCGGATATTAGAAGTTCGTGCGGACCGGAAGGGTAGGCACCTGTACACTGGGGTTTCTGGCATAGCGGGGGTGTCGCCATCCCATCTGGGCAATGGCATCCCAACACTGGGCGACCCCGGAGTGAGTGTCTACTTATAGGAATGCACGTCTTCATAATTATCAATAAAAGCAGATAATATGCCTCCAGGGGCATTTTGGTCATTTTGACCCTTAAAAAGTATATGAACTTAATAAAATACATTATTAAGTAGATAAGGTGTTAATATAAACATAAGAAGTGTTTATTATATAAAACCTTGCGTTAACATCATACAATACGCAACTAGGTTTAAATCGGAAAGCGTAAAGGAGAATCTGACTGATTTAATTGGCTTAAGAGAACAAGGTGAGTTCTATGAGCCCACTCTTTAAATGTTTTAAATGTTTTACTGTTTTCGGGCTGATATACATACAAATGCTGTGAAAAGTATCTTCAAATGGTTTATAACAGAAATATTACATGTTTTAGCTGTTAGAACTATTAAAAGGTTTTTGATTAATATATACGTGAAAGGTTATGAAAATGTTATGATAATGAATTCTGACAAAATGTTTTACAATATTAAACTATTAATGGACTGTTGAATTAATGTATAATTGAAAAGGTTATGATAGTATTTACGGGAGAAATGTCGTAAACTCCTAAATTACTTTAGAAATGTTATATATAAGGAATGTTAAGGAAATATGTTTAAATGCTTTTTACATGTTTTGTGCCGATACACATACGTGAAATGTTTTAAGGCCTATAACTGTTTGAATGATGATTATCTGTTATAAACTGTTCACGGGAAAGTTATAATAAACGGGTGATGTAAAGGATGGAACTTTTATATGAAGTTTTAAGAAACGGAAAATGTGAATGTTTGGTCTAAGCTTGTGTATGTGAATAAGTGTCGGATAAATATAATATTATTAGCCTTGCTGTGATTGTAAGATGTAATCTATACTGGGATGACTCTACATCATATCCGTTTGTATTTAAGGTGTGGTGGATACGCTGCGGTACTTCCTATATATAAACACCTGTAATACAATAGGAAATGTTATAGATGCAGTCCAGTATAGGTTTCACTGAGATCTAACAAGACCCATAACATTATATTGATGAAACGCTTATTTCCATATACGGGTGATGGACCGGTGTTGAAAAGGTTATGAGTCCAAATACAGAGGTTATTAAATGGACTTTTGAAAATGTTGAAAAAGGTTTTAATCTAAGCGGATATTGTCTAGAGAAAAGGAAGACTGTGGTTGTACAACTAGAAGCGGGGAACGACGGTTCTCCGGGGTAGCGACGGCTGCTTACTTAGAAAAGGTGTTCGGGTGGCGACGGTTGCCCGAGGAACTAACGTGGTTCCAATAGACAATGCTTAGTAAATAAATGAATGACTGCTTATAATATTTCGTATAACTCTTTTATGTTTTATACTTAATGATTATTTGCACAAGAGAGGGTCTGGGAGACCCAGAGTGCTTAAAGTGGTAAACGGTTTAAAGGTTATGTTTTGATATAACACTGTTATGTTTATACCTATTAAAAGGTTTAACGGTTAATCGGGTGAATGGTTAACTGGAGAAATGGTTAAATGATTAACTGAATGAATGTTTTGGTATAACTCTGTTTATGCCTGATAAATGTTTAAAGGTTATATTTCGGTATAATACTTATATCTGATAAATGTTTAATGAATAATGGTTTTAAAAGTTATAGTATAATTCTGTTATGTTTTATACTTGATAAATGTTTGTTAAAAGGGAGCCGTTAGGCCCAAGCGTTGGAATAAACCTTCGAGGTATAGGTAACGCTTTTTGAAAAATGTAGAACTCACCAGCGTAAGCTGACCTTTCCAAAAATATGTGTATGTCAGGTGATGACAATGGTTAAGGTAGCAAGGAAAGGACTCTGGTGAGAACAGATTAGATGGGCAAGCTATCAGGAAAGGACTCGGTAGTAGACTGGCAATAGACATAGATAAGACCTAATTATTAGATTATGTTGTATCTTCCTTACTGTTGTACTTGGCATATATATATAAATGAAAAGTTTTTTTTATTTCCGCTGCTTAGTTATCTCTGTTGTACCATGTGTTCATGAGTAAATCCGACACGTGACCCCTCCTGGAGCCAAGACTGGGAGTGGGCGTCACAAAAACCCCGACCCTCATCCCCATTTGTGATAGGTCGTCCAGTGTCTTCAACAAAATCTGTGTTGGCTTTAAATTTTTTATGAAACATTTTCAGTTGATGAGTGAAAATCAGAACTACTACCCAACTTTTCTGAGTTAAGCTTCTTTTTCCATGAAAATTTAGAATTGGTTATTGGTTCACTAAAAATAATGCCATCAGGATTGACATACTTTGTATGTTTGGCAGTTGATGAATTGTTAGTTGTCGTAGGACAATTGTTTGCATAATGACCCTTCTTACGACACAAATAACATAGTCGATGATTAGTTTTAGTGTTTGAAATTGGTTTTCCAAATTGATCAGTCGACCATTCATCATAAACTTTTGAAATCACATGTTTAAATTTCTTTGGTTTCTAAAATTTTGGAAAACATTTTGGAGAATCATAAAAACCAGAATCATCTCCATAACCAAAGAGTTTATCTTGATGATAAAACCTGTTCGATTTAGCAGAATAAAATGAATCTGAATTTTTACTGCCTGGTGGTGTGGCATCAGATATGAAAGAAGACTCTTCAGAATAAATCTTTTCATCTGCAGATGGTGAAGATACTTTCTTCTTCCAAAACTAAGGCTTCTTCTCTTTAGACACCCTATGTTTCATTTTCTGCTCAGCTTTCAACTTCTTGTTGTTGGAATCATTAATCGAAACTTCTTTTCCTTCATATCCCAAACCACCATTCTTCTGTGTAGAATGTTCTTTCATAGAATGCCCTTGTGAAGCTAGACGAGAAAATTCATCTTTGATAGCTTTAACACCAACTTCCTTATTTAGTAAAGATTCGTCAATCACAATATCAGAAAAATCAGGAATCTTCACATGTCCTGGATTTCCTTCAAAAATCTTTTCTTTTTTAAGAAATGTAGACTTGGAATCAAATTTCAATCCTTTGCAACAATCAACCTCCTTTTTATTTTTTTTAGATTTTGACTTCTTTGTTTTTCCAGACTTAACACCATCTCCTTCAGGATAATCATGCAACTTCTGGGTTAAATCATCATTAGATAGCTTTTTCAGATCAATCACTTGAGCAGGAACTTCATGATTATCAGCATCTTTGCTTGGTTTGCCATCTTGTTCCAGATGATACAGATAATTCTAAAACACACTTGATGTATTGCAATTCTCAAGTTTTCGTTGAAAATCAAGCATTTCAATCTTTATCTTAGAAACCTTTGTATTAGCTTCCAGCAACGACTTTTGAGAAGCAAAAAATTGCTCAGACAACTCGTTATACTTAAACTTCTGACTATACATTCTATCACATCCAGCAAGAACTTCTGCAGTAACCTTCTCTACATGTTTCTTATAATAGTGAACATCTTGTTTCAAAATGTCATTTTGATTTCGAACCTCACCATTTTCACCACGCAACTTTGTGAGTTCCTCCTGAAGTTGAATTACTCTATCAGCAGCTTCGACAACAACTTTATTAACATTTTCATATTTTTGTTGTAGAGGATAGCACTTAGCAAATAAAGCATCAAAATCTTCAACAGCTTCCTTTTCATTAGCCTTAGCTTTATTCCATTCTTCAATTAACACTTCCTTTTCTTTCAACCAATCTTCCTTAATTTTAGCAAAATCAGTACACGTTGTACAAGAGGAAGACGCACTCTGTTGAATTTTTGCTTCATAACCATCATGAATTTTATTTTTCCATTCCTCCAATTCTTTTCTCAGAATACGATTTTCTTCAAATAACTTCGCTTCTTTCTTCTCTAACTCTTCAATTTTTCCTTTAAACTTCAACTCTTGATCAACTATTTTCTGAGAAATTTTAGACATGTGTTCCTCACACTATTTCTTTACAAAATCCCATATCCTCTTTGCTGTTTGGCAATCCCTGACTTGATTTTTAAGAGTTATAGACACAGCTAACATAAGAAGTGCAATAGCCTTTTCATTTTGATCATATGATTCCTTTTCTTCAAGTGAAAAATTCCATCTCATCTTACACTGACCACCAAAAGTTGTTGGATACTGATATTCATTTGAAATCCGTAACCACTAGCGTTTATCCACGTCAACAATATTTGCTCTAAAATTTGTTGCCCAACCAGGATAATCTTCAAGATTTATCAACTTCGGCACATTCTGACTATGACTCGCAATAAATGCATCAATTGCATATATTTTGAAAATTGTGAAACTGGATATCAAAACTTGAAACTCGAAAACGAAGATGTTAGAATTTGATTTTGAAAATCAACTTTGAACAAACAACGTAGAGCTCGTCGAGACGGTCGCTTTGAGTACTTATGGCTCTCGTAGCGATTTACGATGCAAAAGTTATGACATTTTTAAGAAACTGCCAGCGGACCAGAATTGGTATGGCGGACCAAATTAACTGCCACGGACCAGACTTGAAGATTGCCTAGCGGACCAGATTCAGCGGACCAGAATTGGTACGGCGGACCAAAATGGTACGGCGGACCAAAATAACTGCCACGGACCAGACTTGAAGATTAGTTAGCGGACCAGATTCAGCGGAGCAAAATCTTGATGAAGATTGCCTGGCGGACCAGCAGCGGACCAGATGTTCTTGAGGCGGACCAGAAGCGTACCACGCTGAATTCGACGGATTTTCGCAAATTTTGACAATTTGGACTGGAATTTGCTTCAGAAAGGTGCGAAAACTCACTAGGAACACTCAGAGATCATTTTTTTACCTCGAAAACACTCAAAATTGGAAAAATTTGATGAAAAACCAAAGAAACCCACTTTCTCTCACTAGAAAAAATCCAATTTTGATCAATTCAAACCAGCAGAACAACCTAGATTTGCTCTGATACCACTTGTAAAACCAAGAGCGTTCTTACTACTGGATGAATCGATCAATCTAGTGCACGAGAATGTAAATAATCTTTGTTTTATTGATTCACCAAGAAAACAATTACAAGGCTTTTGTTTCTCTCTCTAGAACACACTTAGTGGAGATGATATCACTAGTAGTTCTCACAAACTAAGAAAGTCAAACTATTTATAGGTGACACTAACTGAGCTGCGTACCACCCTCCGTACGATTGGTACGTGCGTACCATTTGGTATGGCGGACCAACTGGTACGCTGCTCCTTGGACTCATATACATGCTGACCTAGATACATTACACGAGACACATTGTAGCATAGGAATATGCTCTAACAAAAAAAATAGAAAACAAAGAAGAAATTGTATACAGCTCGGCCTTGTGAGCACGCAAAGAAATTCCAATGAATTATACGAAACCACAAGAAAAATAAAGCAGAACGTCAAACAAACAACAATCAGGTCGATCTTTCGATACGCAAAGAAAGTCCGATCGTTTGACAAAATAAAGAAAATCAAACAAGTTTAATTTTTTGCAAAATGTAAGCAAGCATACACCAGAACATCTCTTATTCTGTTTTTTTAATGTTTTCATTTTATTGCCAAGATTACACAGCAGTCGTCATGATGTAACATCATGATTATCAAGCAGGTATTTAAGTATATATCATACTAGCGTATATCATATTTGCCTTAACGCATTCAACAAACCTAACACGTACCTACAGCCTTTATTCCTACTTGATTCATGGTTGATAACGTATATGCTGATGTAATATCATTTCTCGCTACGGCGGATCAATTTCTCATTTTGATTTTTTAATTTTTTTAATTTTTTTAATTTTGGCATTTTTCATTTTTTTTTAATATTTGGCATTTTTCAATTTTTATGCTTTTCTGATTTGCCTCCCCCAAAATGTGAAAACACTATTTGGATTTTTCAAATGGAGAAAATTAAAAATAACAAGAAAAATGTAAGGAAAACCAAAAATTGATCAACCGACAATTACTTAGCGGGTAATTGTTGTATGCCATTAATTTGCAAAAGGAATTTTAAGCGGGTTTTATCAAAAGCCTTAGTAAAAAGATCCGCTCGTTGGAAATCAGTGTGTATCTTTTGCAAATCAATCAGATTCTTCTCATGGCAATAAAGGATAAAATGATATCTGATTTCAATGTGCTTTGTCTTTGAGTGGTGCACGGGATTTTTAGTTATGCAGATGGCAGCAGAATTATCTGTGCATGGGAGTAATAAGAAATTACAAACCATAGTCTCTCATTTGTTGTTGTATCCACAAAACCTGAGAGCAGCAGCTTGCAGCTGCAACATACTTGGCTTTAGCAGTGGATGTGGCTACCGATGTTTGCTTCTTACACTGCCATGACACAAGCCTATCGCCTAGAAACTGACAGCCAGTCATTGTGGATTTGAAATTAATCTTGCAGCCGCCGTAATCAGAATCCGAGTAGGCAAATAAGTTAAACTTATCATCAGGAGGATACCAGATCCCGAGATCTGTGTTACCCTTCACATAAGCTAGAATTCTTCTCACCCCATTCAAATGTGAAATCCTTGGAGATGCTTGGTATCTGGCACATAAACAAACAACAAACATTATATCAGGTCTACTAGCAGTCAAATACATTAATGATCCTATCATGGCACGATAAAGAGAGGGATCGATTTCTTCACCATCTTCATCATTGACACAGACCATGAGACAGTTGAATTGGAGTACCTAGAACACGAACGTCGGTTATTTTGAATCGGGTAAGCACGTCATGCACGTATTTCGTTTGGTTAATAAAAATACCCTTCTCAGACTGATTTACTTGTAGACCCAAAAAGAACGACATCTCGCCCATGGAACTCATTTCAAACCTTGTTTGCATTAACTTCTCGAAATCTTTTGAGAGTTGTTCGTTCGAGCTGCCGAAAATAATGTCATCGACATAGAATTGTACCAATAACAAGTCTCCTCCCATTTTCTTGTAGAAAAGAATGCAGTGCACCAACCCACGCTTAAACCCGTTATCGAGTAAATAAGTGGACAAGGTCTCATACCAAGCTTGCGGAGCTTGATGCAAACCGTACAGCGCATTGTCCAACTTATAGACCTTCTTCGGATAATCAGGATTGTAGAATCCCGGATGTTGTTTGACATAGACTTCAACTTTTACTTTTCCATACAAGAACGCACTCTTGACGTCCATTTGATAAACTTTAAACCCACGATGTGCATCATACGCCAAAAAGATACGAATAGTTTCAATTCGGGCAACCGGTGCATACACTTAATTAAAGTCTACCCCCTCTTTCTAAGAAAAACCCTGAACAACCAAACGAGCCTTGTTTCTGACTATAACTCATCGGTCGTCGCGTTTGCACTTAGATATCCAATGGGTACCGCCTGGCTCTTTGCTACCTTGTGGAAAATCAATTAAGTGCCATACGCCGAGCTTCCTGGAATTGTTGCAACTCTTCGTGCATCGCTTCCATCCACGAGCCATCTTTCAAAACTTCTTGTACGTCTGTTGGCACGATCTGTGACAAGAAGCGCGAATGGAAAACTTCATCTTGAACGCCAGATTCTCTGACTGCAAGCAAAGCACTACTCTCGGTATGTCTCCTCGTACGCACTCCATCATCTAAATCACAGATGATGGTGTCTTGTGGATGATAGGTGTTTATCCAGAGTGTCTGATGAGCAGGAACAATTACAGTTTCTACGAGATCAGGAACATGATCTTCCTCCACCACAAAATTAGTACTTGTACTGGTTTCAGGTTGTGAATCAGTTGAAATAGCAGCCACTACAAGCTCTCCAGCACCACTTGTATATGGTACATCTTATGGGACAAGAATCTCAACCTAAACAGCTTCATGGAATTTGTGTTCGTCATCAGAAGATAATTCATCAGCAGTAATTGTGGTATCAATAGTTGTTTCAGTCAGATAAGATTGAGATAAACATTTATAAGATGATCATCGGATGTATCATTTCTTGATTCAAGTGAATCAAAGATATGCTTGTAATCAAACATCCAGTCTGAACCAACTCCCTTAAGTGGAAAGTATATGATTGAAAATCTACATTGACGCACTCCTCCACTATACCGGTCTGTTTGTTATAAACACGCTTTTTCTGGTTCGATTAGCTAACAAAGAATCCTTCGTATACTTTGTCATCGAACTTCCTAGCTGACTGTAAAACAGCGAAAAGACACCATTTGACTTGTGCTTTTTCAACAACTCATAACAAGTTTTATCGATTCGTTTCACTGTTAATACTCGATTTAGCACATAGCACGTTGTATTGACCGCTTCAGTCCAGAAGTTCACTGGAAAATGCAAATCAGCCAGCATCGTTCTAGCCGTCTCAATTATTGTTCTATTTTTCCATTCCACAACAACGTTTTTCTGAGGTGTATAAGATGTGTTGAATTTATGTACAATCACCTTTTCAAGACAAAATAACCTCAAAGCAGTGTTTTTGAACTCCGTGCTATTATCACTTCGAATCCTTTTAACTTTCAACTTATAAAATGACTCAAGTGTGTTGATTAAGTTGATAAGGACTCTCGGTGTTTCATCCTTTGTTACAAGAAAATCCACCCACGAAAATCAAGAAAATTTGTTTAGTTACGACTAAACAGTACCAATGCCCAGAAATGCTTTTTCGATTCACAAGACCAAATAAATTTATGTGAAGCAATTCCAACGGGACATCAATTGAGTGGTACTTCTTCAACGAATGAGATTTTCTTTGTTGCTTCCCTTTCTTACAACTGATGCACACATCATTTAAAATAAACTGATGCTTTGGAACCCCTTCAACAAGATCCTTACGCACCAATTCATTCATCTTACAATAGTGTATGTGACCCATGCGTCGGTGCCATAGAATAGATTCTCTCTCGGAAGCTTTGGACAGAAAACATTGACCAACCACGTTTGCTTTTTCTGAATTCATGTCAAGAACATACAGATCTAATAAACGAGGTGCTCTCACTATGATGCAATCTTCAGGAATCTCATAACCCGGCTTCAAAATCAGGCATTCTTTCCCAGTGAAAACTGTTGTTTAAAGCTTGTCACATATTTAGGACACACTCAACAGGTTATATTCAAGTTCTTGAACATACTCCACTCGCTCAAACGTAATTGCACCATTGCTTAGTCGGCCAATACCCGTAACTTTCCCGCCTTTATCACCGGCAAATGTAACATTCCCTCCATTAAATGGTTGAACGTCTTGCAAAAGGGAAATGTCACCGGTCATGCGGCTGGATACTCCGCTATCAACAACCCATAGGTTACTCACGTGTTGTCATGTAGCTCCCTGCACACATTAAGCCAATTAATTAGATCGAGAAGAACCGAATATCGAAGCTTTGGGTAGACCATCATCTTCAACAAAATTGTTTCCAGTAGTGGATGAATCAGAAGTTTTCAATATAGATTTTACTATTTTACCATCATATGTCTTATCATGTTTTTCAGTTTTAAAACTTGAGATTGACGGTTTGAAATCATTGTCAATGAAACCTTTAGGATCAAGAAATTTCACATGTTCCTGTGAACTAGCAGATGCTGGTTTATCTGATTGGTAACCATCAAATACGTTACCAGATTTTTCAGATTTATCCTTCTTGAAAGGACAGTTTCTGAATGTATGACCATGAATTTTACATTTGAAACCTCGACGTCGGTCGATAACAATCTCTTCAACCGTGTCATCATCAATAATGGTCTCTATGACAGGTTTTGATTTCTTAGATCTTGAAAATTTCTTTTGAGTTTGAGACACATGATGATCACTGAAATCATCATAAAAACCTGATTCATAGCCATTACTACATTCTGAATAAAATTCATCATGAAAGTATCCATCATTTGGATAACCAACCTATCGAGCACCATGTCCCATTGGACCAACGCCATACCAATGAGGACCCCTCCCATAACCTTGAGAATATGGCCCGTAACCAAAGTCATCATAGAATCCATCATCATAATAATGAGATTTCTTAAAAAACTGATTTGGCCTTTTGAAATTTGAATTATCATAGAATTTGGTTTGTGTGCTTTCAGTGGTTGAGAAACATTTGGTGATTTTTTAACGGGTTTTTCTTAACTCGATTAACCAAACCACCGTTATCAGAATGATGATCATAATGTTCCGAATCTAGTGTGTCCATTGGTATAATGATTTTCCCATTTCCCCTCCTAATGGGATCATTAACAACATTCGTATCATATCTGGGACCATAACCACCCGTGAAGACCTTATTGATCAGGTCTGGATTCACCATTTTTAATGGGAATTCCTTATCGCTATACACGATGCCTGAACCTTTTAAGTGCTAAGTGGTTCATTTCTCAGCTTTATCAAAAACAACAGGCTTGTTTTTGACATGAGATTTTTCAGACTGAGACTGTGATGGTTTTGAACTTAAACCTTATTCAAAAGTTTTTAGCTTTAGGGTCAAAGCTAATACCACCATTCTTTGGTTTCTTGCCACCAACTGATTTTTCTCGAGCAATCTATTTCTGCTCATAGGCACTAAATTTTGTAAGTTCATATTTAATTTCCCCAAATTTGTATTTAGAAATAAGCTCATCCTAAGTTCAAATCATCAATTTTGTCAAAATCAGACACATTGTAAAACAGATCATCAACTTCGAGATCAAGAGCATATTTTTCTTTTGATTGCTTATCAGTGGTTTTGAGTGTGATGGAACAGATACTTCAGTCTTGTAGGAAGTATAATTACATTTTTCATTGATTAGAACACAAGATGGACTATTTGTTATGACCACAGGGGCAGGAACTTGGCGAAGTTTTCCAACTCATTTTCCTTTTCATGATTGTAAAGAAACTTTGTGAATAACAAAGGAATTTTAAAAGTATCAATCTTGTTAGTCAATTCAAAATTTTCAATTTTTAAGTCAGAAAAATCTTTTGGTGATTAGCCAAGTCCTTTTGAGCCGACACGAGCATTTCTTATTGTTTAGTAAAATCATACTTTTGGATACGCAGTTGCTCGTGTACCGACATCAATTCCTTAGTGGTTTCCTCCCAACGGGTCTTATAAATATCTATGGCTGCTTTGGTAACAGACACTTGGTCAAACAGTTTGGACTTCTCATCTAAGAGATCACTCTTAGATTTAGCAAATTGAGCACAAGTATCACAGTGAGAAGAATCAGATGCACTTGGACTTGGAAGTGCACATGAAGGATCAGCAGATGCTGATGAGCGAAGCCCATACGGAAGTGCAAGTGATACAACTCCGAGAACGCAAGCGCAAGTTTCAAGAGGCAGTTACAGCTAAGAGACTATAAATAGGCATTTATAGGCTCATAATAAAGGACTGGACATTTTGACACCTTTAACTAGGTGTTTTACCTAGATTTCTTGTATTAATCTCTTTTCACTTGTAACCTTGATTCAATCAATGAAATGTTACATGATCTCACTCTTTCCTCTCCAATTCTCTTAATCTCTATCTAATCCATGAAGGACCGAATCTTACCTCTATGGCGGGATTTTGTTCTTCATCAATTGGCACCATCCGGTAGTTGACACGAACTTTGCTTTTCCTTTGGAGATTTAAGAAGATTTTGGTGATGGATGGAGCTAAGATGTTTCTAAAGAACAGATTTGTTGAAATTTAATTGATTCAAGCTCTTATGGTGATTTCTGGAAGGTAAGTATCTGATCTATAATAATGGAGCTTCTTTCACGTATAAATTCTTATGCTTAATCAAAATTTCTTCATCTTATTCTCTGAATCTAGTTTTTAGATGAAGAACTTCTTAAAATTTTGAAGTATCATTTTAGAACACAAATTTAATTCAAATATGTGTTTAGTTATTCATGATTATCATCTTCATTTTTTGTTTAAATAAAAAAAAAGAGAAAGAGATATATATCTGTTGTACGTACCTATGAATGTACAATGAAAAAATAACTTCAAATCATTATAACTTTTTCAGTTTTTCATGAAAATCAAATCTGAAAGTATCCTCATGATCGAAATTAAAAATCGGTCGGAACTAGATCCATTGTTATATACTTTTGAGCCAAGATGAAGATCGAAGATCGAGCACGGTGGCGACAAACCAAAACTCGATGAATTATGAATCAAATTTGGCCAAAAATTGTAATGAAACTTAGATCTGACTACACTGCTACGTTCATACTTCAAATCCGAACCTGTTGATATCAATTTCAAATCTAGAGATGGAGAAATTTGATCTACCATTAGAGGAACTCGGATGAAGAACATGACTAAGATTTTGAGGATGGAAGGAGCTAAGTTGATTATGAAGACAATTTGGCTCAAATATGACTTGATTCAAGTTGTGCGGAGGATTTCTGAATTGGTAACAACTTTTCGATCTATGAATATTTGTGTTTTTGTGTAACACTCTCAGGTATGAAATTTCATTCAGATTTGTTTTTTTTATTCAACGTCATATATTCAGTTTAGCGAATGAATACGAATGAATAAGTCTGGTTCGTCGCCAAGAATTTTTAATTTAATCAATAAATAATCTGATCCATAAATTGATATAAAATCTAATGTCTAAGAAATTGAAAAATGGCAACGTATCTTTATCTGGTACAAATTGAATTGAAGCTTAAACAAAAAGGATGAACCAGAACTTTAAACAATCGTATCTTGTTCAGTTTTGATCGAAACATGAAATTGAAAACACCATTGCGATCGAAATTGAACAACGATTCAATCTAGATCCATGTTGATATGTTTTCACTGACCGAAGTGAAGATTTAATTTTAAGCTCGGTGCGAGAACGGTGCGGTGAAGAAGAACACGAACTACAATCGTTCGATTTCCCCAAATCTCAATAAAACTTCAAATTGAATCCACTATAAGGATTGAAATCAGATTCCGGTCACAAGGAGGTCCATATCATTGTGATTTCTGGTAAGAATTGAAGATCAATGTTGAGCGCGGTGTCGCAAAGAAGAAACAAACGTTCTGTAAATTTTCGATTTCATCAACCTCGACTAAAACGTGAAATTAATTATGGAACCGAACTCATGAACGAACATTGAGCATAATGAGCACTAATATGATAATTTTTTATGAATATTTTGAGGTCCTAGAACTATGAACATCAATGGCAACAGGGATGATGGACTGTTATGCATGAATTATCTCAAATTCGAATGAGAGACGAAATTAAGAGCAAGTAGAGATTCGGGACAACAAACAGAGCAGGAATATATCAGCCTTGATGATTATAATTCATTAATTTGGGTTAAAGCTCGAAGAACAGATAAGGAACATGATGAACAGTTTGACTCAGAAAAAGTCAAACATGAAAAATTTTATACAATTGAACCAGAATTTTTGTTCACGCCAAATCTCACTCAAACACAAATTTTCTGATGTGTATAGCCTCAATGATTGGAAGGTCCTATGTTGAAGAACATAATGGCGTGAAACCGAGATCGGGATTTTTTATTCAGGATCTATCGAAGAATGTATCGCAACTATGCTCGCATTGAGTACGGAGTTGCGGAAATCAGACAAATACTTCACGGAGAAAGCAAATAGGGCTCCGTATGATATGAACAGTTTCGTAAAGGTTTCGTATAGCGAAAGGAAGATGGTTTTTGAATAAAGAAACACATTTTCTTATATTTACACATGGTTGCAAAGAACAGGGCATCATCTACAGTGCACAACAAAAACTTAAGAAGTCCAATATGTAAATAAATCAGGTACACTTACTCCAATAGGTAAAATTTTGGAAAGAATGTTTAGATTTCTTAATATGTAAAAATAAGTTTATGGATAATGATGGTTGACACATATATATTTATTATCCATCACATCCGCTCGGGAAGCGGTTGCAACGATGGTATAATTAAATGCGTTGCATATTTCACTTTGTTACTAATGTTATCATTGGCTTTTATGGTGGAAATTTTTAAAGATGTGTCAGGAAAAAATGAATTCTAAAGAATTGTAGTTGCAAAACATTGATTGGTGTGGATGTGCATCTTTGGATGTTAGCATGTGGATGTATAAAACCAATGAGAGCAGTTGGTGCCAATATTGACTCAAAGAGAGCAGCGGATGTGCATCTTTTGAAAGAAGTACTAACCAACTTTCCTGCCCCAAAGAGACCCAATACGAAATTTTGAATCCCTCATGATCAACCTTGTCCGTTGATTCACTCACATGCTGAGTGTTTATTATCTTTGAAGAAAGGAAAAATGAAAGAGTATGAGCATATGCATATGCTCATGCATCTGTTGTAAGAATGAAATGAGTATTTTATCAAACGATCAGACTTTCTCTACGTGCTCACAAGCCGACATGATCGTTGTTCGTTTGACGTTCTGTTTTATTTTCATTGGTGTTTCGTATAACTCATCAGACTTTCTCTGCGTGTACGGGAGTACCGACCTGATTGTTGTTGGGTTATACTGACATTGCTTGAGCGTGTGGATCGTCTACTTAGTCGTAATGAAATCAATGTAAATGAGTAAAACACTAAGAGTAAATACAAATATGCTTTGTATTAACCACAGAGACCACAGAGTACACAGATATATGATCAGACTATAAGCTCTAAGACCATTGGTGAATACAACACAAGTATCACTATTTATAGAGCTGAATACAACTGGCCGAACCTGATGTTCGGAGACACGATTGCACCTGTCCGAACTCCAGGTTCGCTGGGAGTTCCGACCTCAGCTACTTTGTATGATTTGTCTCGTATTCAATACTTCACATGACGATCAGAACCATGTATCAACAAATCCCCCTCGGCATGTGCAGTATCATCTTCTCTATTAAAAACTTGTATCTTGTATCTTCAATCAAACTCTTCCTCAATCTTGACGATAATTTCAATCTTGAATACTTGATATTGCATCGTGTGTAATCTCTTTATCAACAATCTTCAGAAGACTTGAAGTTACGATGTTCTCTATCCACATAGAAACCTGCCAACATAAATAATCTTGGTGCAAAACGTCTCTTTGAAACTCCAAGATATTTTGATTTTTGAATTAAAATGATTTCGTATTTCGTGTTGAACAATTGAAAACAAATCAGAAGCAAAATCCTTCTGGCTTTTAGAAACTTTATATCAAAACACACCTAAAATCTTTTTGGTATTTTCTGATAAGAAATGTAAATGCATAACAGAATCAGACACTATTTTTGTCTTTTGTGAGAAAGATCACAACTTGGAATCATATTGGTCATAACATGCTGAACTACACTTCAATTTCAATTATTGTAGCACATAAGCCATGCCGATTGTAGATATAATTTGAGCAACTTTAAACTCTGGCACAATCATACTCATAACATCTGGATATGTTAAAGTAATGATTAGTTTTGCATTGACCAGTGTACCCCACACTATCAGACATACTCAGATATGTTTTTGCTTATCACATTTTGTAAATTTTTGTGCGATTTTAATCACATAATGATTGTAACCATGATATAGTCAACTGTGTTCCATGCAAAAAGAAATAGGAATGTTAAATCGTCTACCTTAAGGTCGATCTTTCGATACGCAGATAAGGCCTCGGATTTAACAAAATAAGAAAATAAAACAAGTTGAATTTGTATAACTCAATAATAATCAGGTCGGTACTCCCGTACACACAGAGAAAGTCTGATGAGTTATATGAATCACCAAAGAAAATAAAGCAAAATGTCAAACGAACAACGATCAGGTCGATCTTTCGATATGCAAAGAAAGTCCGATCGTTTGACAAAATAAAGAAAATCAAACAAGGTTAAATCTTTGCAAAATGAACACATGTATACACAGTGACTTCTCATTTCATTTTCCACATATCTTTCTCTTGATATATCATGAAATACGCATCAAGATGTTGTCCACTAGGTCAAGCACCAGATTTGGTCTATGAAAAAGACCCGTTGTTTGATTATAAAAAAATGTTTCTAAAGTTTATTTATTACCAAATAAAGAAGAGAATTTTCAAAAAAACTATAGATATGATTGTTTATCATATAAATATATTCATTCTGAAACTAAGAAGAAGTCCTATATTTATAGATCGTCACTAGAAACAAATAAGAAGCAAGAAAATTGCACCAAAAATAAAGAAAAATAAAAATATTCCTATAAAAAATTATCTAGTAAAAAGTTATACTCTATATAATTAAAAATAAAGTTAGAAAATATTGGGGTTGGAAATTGAATACAAATATTCAGGTTGAACCTAACCAAATTCAAATAAGGGATCAAATGAATATAAATGATATTTTTTATCTTCCGATTGATTCAAATTCCAAAATCAATTACAAAAAGGTCTTTTTTTATTGGATGGGAATTTCTTTTGATTGGATGGGAATGAATGAAAAGTTCTTAATCCTGAATCGCCTCTTATCAAATCTGATTTTTTTTTATTTCCATAGTTTGTGATACTTTATCATAAATATAAAGAAAAACCTTGTTTTATATTTCAAGCAACTTACTTCTTTTTCTTTTGAATATAAATCCAAATTTTATTAAAAAAATATATAAGGAAATGCAAGAGGAGTATGAGAATTTTTTAAATTTTAGCCCATCCAACACAAAACAATATTTTGATTAAAGAATGAAAACAATATTGGAGAATCTTTTGTAGAATCGATCGAAAAACTAAAAATATTCCTCAAAGGAGATTTTCCTTTGCAATTAAGATGGACTTGACCCCTAATAGTGATCTTTCTCATACTGAAAATAGAGTTTGATTATGTATTGCAATTTCATTTTATTTCAGAAAATCCAAAAATATTTTCGGTGTGTTTTAGCATAAGTTTGAAAATTAAAAAAGAATTAGGCTTGTTTTGATATAAACTTTCTTACAACCAAAAAGATTTTGTTTGTCTTCATTTTCGATCTGATCGACACGTTATACAAATCAAATTTTCAAAATCATATCTTGGAGTCTCGAAGAGACGTTTTGCGCCAAGATTATTTATAATTGAACATGTTGCTAAGTGAAAAAGATGTCACAACTTCAAGTCTTCTGAAGTTGCTGATAAAGATTGAAACACATTGTGCATCTTCAAATATTCAAGATCAAGCTACCATCAAGTTGAGGGGGAGTTTGTTCAAAGAATATGTTCTAATTGGTGAAGAGATACTGCACACATCGAGGGGGGAGTTTGTTGATACATAATATGTGCGTCGTGTGAAGTATCTGAACAAGAGGATGTTGCGTCGTGTGAAGTATCTGAACAAGACGATGTGAAGATTTGAACAAGACGAAGCCAAGAATGCTGCCACACGAACTGGATCCGAACTGGCAGCTCGGATCAGGTGAACCAGCAGTTTGTCAGGGTTCGGCTAGTCGAGTATAAATAGATGTTTGTCTTGTAATTCGATAACGAGTTGTGAGAGAGTCCAAAGCTAAGTGTGTGTTTCCAAGGTGTTCTCTGAGTGATTGTTCAAAGTGTTTTCTAGATTGTAATTGTCCGTTTGATCAATAAAACAATCTTTAATTACTCGTTTCCTTCTGAAATAACTAGATTGAGTAGACAATCCGATGCTCACGAACTTTCATGTTGACTAGAATTCAGCTTATTATCAGTAGATGTTGGAAGTTCACGAGCAAAATGGCCATAAAGTGAACACTTGTAACACTTGACCTTTGATTTATCCGAACCTATCTTACCACCTTCATTCAACCTCTTCTTACCGGTTCTGCTAAAAAAAATTATTGGTTTCTCCAACCAGCATAGCATACTGCCAATTCAAATCCATCTCTTCAAGATGATCATAATCAATTTGATCATAGTCTTCTTCAGTCAATTCAGCATTGCTCACCGAACAAGTAATCACTCCTAAATATGATGAAACCAAAGTAGACATCATTGCCATGTTATCTTTAGTTTTTCTTTTTACATATAAGGCATTATTTGAAGATGAACATGGAATTGAAATAATACAACCATACGAATAACCAGAATTATCAGCTTTTCCAGCAACTTATGCTGTAGGAGGTGCGGAATTTAAAACATTAGACTTTACAACATGAGTAGTAGAATCATTCTCACCATGATATACAGCAGGATTTAAAATTTGGACAGGCAATGACTTGTTTACCATCAATTCCATATCCCTAGCTTTTATTTTTTCATCACATAATTCTCCCATTTCTCAGGTAATGCCTCCAACAACTTTTCCTTCAAATCAGAATCTTCCTTTTTGACATTTACCAAAACCATTTCACTTATCAAATGTGAAAACCTTGTAATCAGATATGGAATGGTCTCGTTTTGGTAACGCTTGAAATTATCATATTCCTTCTTCAAAACCTTTTGGCTACTTTCTTATATTGATCATTACCCTCACATCTTTTCTGCAATGCTGTAGAAGCATATTCTTATGCTACATTGTGTCTCGTGTATTGTATCTGTTTAGAGCTTGTGTGAGTCTAGTTAGGCTGCTGGGCGTACCACATGGTCCGCCGGACCAGTTGGTGCAGCGTACCAGTTGGTACGCTGGGTGGTACGCCGGCCAGTTTAAGTTACCTATAAATAGGTAGCATGTGTAGACAGTTTAGAACTTCTAGTCATATTCTACATTTCTGTGTGTATGCTCTCAAGCTTATATCAATACAAATTCTCATTTGTATTTACTTGTTTGATCTCGTCTTCATCTCATTCAGTGAACTTTGCATAGTTGTTTGCATTGACGTTTGTAATGCTACGAAAGCTTGAAAATCCGACATCTTGATTATTGTTTACCCAAACTCAAACGAACTTAAAATTAATGAACTGAACTGAGCCGAACTAGATCTGAACTTAGATGAACTGAGATGATCCGAACTAGTTCCGAACTGAAACAATTCAACCAAACTGGGACTTCGAGTACACGAACTCAAACGAACTGTAGTCAACCAAACAAAATTCGAACTGAACAATTTGGTCCGCCGGATCAATCTGGTCCGCTAGTACAATTTGGTCCGCTGGTTATAAATCTGATCCGCAAGTATAATCTGGTCCGCTGAGATTGATCTGGTCCGCTTTTGGTCCGCAAATACAAATCTGGTCCGCTGATTTTGGTTTGGTCCGCTGGCAGAAAAGTGGTCATCACTAAAACTGACATAACTTGAGAACCGTAAAGAGTTACGGGAGCTAATACCAGCCAAAACGTTCGTATCGACGAGATCTAGGACTTGTACCGGCCTACGGCCAGTACGTCCATTTTTTAGCCCCTAAATCCACTTGGAAAGCCTCCATTTTTGAGTTTGAAGTTTTTGTAGTGTCATATTTCGGAAAATATGTCGGATTTTCAAGCGTTTTCTGCGATTCAAAACACGATGCAAGCTATCATTAACTATGATAATGAAATAGGAACAAGTCAGAAAGTTCCGAAATTGCTCAGATTGGAAGATTATCATAGTTGGGTGAAACGATTCAATGCATATGTTGGTGCTAATGATGTTGATTTTTGGATATCTTACAATAATCTATACGAGTATCCAACAGGAACAAATGGAAGGCCAGTTTTGCAACAAAGTCTTACTGGTGAGCAAAAGAAGGCATATCAAGCAGAACAAAAAGCTTATGGTGCTTTAACGATGGCATTACCTTCAGATTTATTACATCAATTTTCTGCGTATACTTCTGCAAAAGAATTATGGGATGCAATTCAAAAACGTTGTGAAGGAAATGATCAATTCAAGAAAAGCAAACAGAAGGTTCTAAAGAAAGAGTTCGACAATTTTAAACATTATCCAAATGAAAATATTTCAAAGCTTATCACTAGATTTTCACATTTATTAAGTGAAATGGCTTTAGTTGGCATCAAAAAGGAAGAAGCTGATTTGAAAGAGAAGTTATTAGAGGCATTACCTGAAAAATGGGAAAACTATGTGATGATGATTACTCATGATAAAGAGTATTCAGGAGTGACATTCATCAATTTGATTGAGCAGATACAAGCAAGAGATATGGAGTTGAGTGTCAACAAGTCCATACCTGCACAAGTACAGAATCCAGCTGCATATCGTGGTAAAAATGATTCTACAATAAATGCTAAAAAGTCAAATATTTTCAGTGAAGGTCCTCCTACTGCATTTATTGCTGGAAAATCTGAAACTTATAGTTATTCTCCAAGTTGTACTCCTACATGTTCAAATCAATCACCAAAGCCTAAAATTCCTGACAAGGCATCTGAGGATTTAGCTTCATTGCTGTCTGCTTTTATCTCATCATCTAGTGGTTCAATTTTTGGGAAACTGGGAGAAGTTGATTTGGTTGCAAATGACTTAAGTGAGTTGGATGATGATCATTTGAATGAGTTAGATTTACATTGGCAATTTGCTATGACTGTTGAAAGAGGTAAGAGATACATGAAGAAGCATGGTAAACAATCTTTTCTTCCAGGAGGAAAACTTGGGTTGGATAAATCCAAAGTGAGGTGTTTCAAATGTTCACAGGTTGGACATTTTGCTCGTGAATGTAAAAATCCAAAAACATCCGTATCTTCGTCCTCAACAAACAATTCAAACTCGCAAGCCTTGATTTCACAAATGGATAAAGATTATGATTGGAATAAGGATGTTGAAATAATGGACGAGAGACAGAAACAGTTGGCATTAAATGCTCTCCACAATCTAGAAAGTTCCACTTTTAAGTCTGATTCTAATTCAGCATCTCTTTCCAAACCTTTTTTGGTTTATGATAGTTCTCTAAATAAGTATGTCGAGTGGTATCCTGATGAATCTGCATTTCTTGCCGAAGTTGTAAGGAAGGAGGTAAGTGATTCTAATTCAGAAACAAGTTCATGTGAAACAGTACTGGAAGATGGAGGTGCTGAACTTACACAAGATTTACAAGAGAAATATGAAGCTTGTGGTGTTGCCAATGATAAATTTGAATCTTTGCAAAAAGATAACAGTTTGCTAACTGAAGAATTCAAAGTTGTGATAGCTGCGTTGGAATGTTCAAAACAAAGATGTGCTGATTTAGAAAAAGCCAATTCAGAGTTGTTAACAGAAAAGGATAAATGGATTGCTGACTTTGAGAAAGAAAAGGCTGCTCATCTTGATGCAGTTCAAGATTTTGAGAATCTATTTGAAAAGAGTTATCCTGTTCAACAAAGGTATGAAAAAGCAAATGCGATTGCTGTTGAAGCTGCAGATAAAGTTTTAGAGCTTCAAGAAGAACTTTCAAAGCTTCGAGATGAAAATGTTCAGATACGTGAAAAGAATGACATTTTAACAAAAGATGTTGCTTATTTTACTAAGAAGTGGGAGAAGGTTCATGCTGAGCTAATGGAGTTATGTGATACCAAAAGGCAACTGAAGGCTGAATACAATGACTTATCAGATGACTTTATTGGTACTCAGAAAGATTTGTTGGCTGCTCAAGTCAAAATATCTGAGTTAAAAGTTGAGATTCTCGCTCTTCAAAAGCAAGTAAAGAATTCAGCTATGTCTCCTACATTACTGAATTACATTTACAATCAGGAAAAGAGTGACGAAAGTGTGCAAGAAGAGGAATTACATTCGGTTCCAGCTCCAGTGGTTATATTAAATCCTCCATCTGTGTCATTTGATCCAAGAGCTGAACTGCAAGATTATTCTAAATTTGCAACTTCAACAACGAAGAAGAAAAACAAATCTAAGAAAAAGGAGGAGAAATTGGGTGAAGCTCCAAAGTTTGTTTCAACTTCCAAAGTTTTGGAAGCGCAAAAGATTTGTGAGAAAGTTGATTCTGTTTCTTCTTCAGCCCATGAAGAAGAAAAAGCTTTGATTAAGAATAACAAATTGAAGGCTATTAAAGCTAAATTTACTAGCGAAGCTAAAGGAAGAAAAGCTCCAGAGTTTTCTTTACATTCTTCAAAAGTTCAGGGGTACAAGCATAAAGGTCTTGGTTATGACGCTAGAGAAGAATCAGTTCCTCGAACACAACAAACAAAGAATGTTGCTGGTTCAAATCAAAAGAACAAATTCAAACAGCAGAAGAAACAAACGGTGTTCAAATCAATGGATGTTGATTACTATTCTGGAGGGTCTTCTTATAGTTCTGGTTCTTCTCAACGAAGTCCATCTCCAAGGTATGATACTTCTGCCGATTTCTTTGATTCCTTTGGTTCAGAAAATATTTTTGGTTATCATGATGTGTTCAAACAGGACAAGAGAAATCTAAAGAATTTTGTTGATAAAAAACAAATTTTTGAATCAAATCTGGGTAGCAGTTCCCTTAATGTTTTTCAAAGGAAGTGTTATGCATGTCGTAAACCAAGGGCATCTTGCTGCACAATGTCCTACGAATGCGAGCACTGACGCTTATGTGAACAAAACTGCTAAGTATGTGGATTTAAATGGTCATATTTTTTATGAACCACAACCATCGATGTACAAATCAACTAGTAAGTCGTCTTGGGCAAAGACGCAAGTTGCTAATTTTGTGGGGTCATTGAAAAGTTTTCAATCGCCTCTGATATGGAAACCACGAGTTGTTTCCATGGCTAACACATACTATGTTGAAGACACCGGGCGACCCGAGGTTGTTGACTCGGGTCGATCCCAAAACCACTAATGTTTTATCTGGTGTCTGCAGGTTTCTTCAAGAAGACCTGTCATGCGTGTGTTGCTGATAGTGAAGAACTTGCCTAATTTAGTGTTTCGACGACATATCATTTTCAAATGTTTTTCAACCGATTTTTTCAAAACTAAAACTGCAAAGTGTCAGTGTTGGTCGATCAATTTTCTTTCTTGTTCATATGTTTACATTTTGTAGTTGTACATATTTTTAGGGGGAGAAAATTGAAAATTCAAAAAAAATAGTGTTTGTTTGAATTTTAGGGGGAGAAATTGGAAAAATATAAAAAAAACATGGAAAACTTGAGAAATTGATCCGACAAAAGCGAGAAATGATGGTACATCAGCATATATGTTATCTGCCATGGATAGATTAAGTCTAAAGGCTGTAGGTGCTTGCATAATCTGTGAATGTGCATGACTAATCTGATATCTGCAAGTAAGATATAAACATAAAGCTTGCCTGATGATCTTTGTTTATTTGCTTCTTGATGAATGCTGTGTGATGATTCCAAAAATAGAATAAAGAGATATCTTGATGAATGCATGTTTTCATTTTGCAAAAATTTCAACTTGTTTGATTTTCTTTATTTTGTCAAACGATCGGCCTTTCTCTGCGTATCGAAAGATCGACCTGATTGGTGTTCGTTTGACGTTCTGCTTTATTTTCTTTGGTGTTTCGTATAATCCACCGGACTTTCTCTGCGTGTACGGGAGTACCGACCTGATTGATGTTGGATTATACAATTTCTGCTTTATTTTTATATTTTTTATTTTCCTAAACAATCGGACTTTCTCTGCGTGCTCACAAGGCCGACCTGATTGTTGTTTGTTTAGGGTTCTGCTTTATTATTTTGCATGACTCATCAAGGATGATTAAATCTCTAAGAAAGTTGGATTTATATGATAAATATGCTGATTTGCCAGTATTTCTGATAGAGTGGAGGCCGAGTTATCAGTGCATGATAAATTTACCTTAAGCATATCTGAAAACGATAAAAAATGATTGGTGCATGCTGAAATAAACATAAATGTTGTATTTGCGATTATCTTGGCTTGCATGCTGATTAAGACCGAAATTGAAATGTGCTAGATGCATTATGTCTGATATGATCTCGTGTCGTGATCTTTCTCGCAAAATACCAAAAATAGAGTGTAATTTTGTATTGCATTTATATTTCTTTTTAGTAAAAATCAAAAAGATTTTAGGTGTGTTTTGATCTAAAGTTTCTAAAAGCCAAAAATATTTTATTTCTTAGTTGTTTTCGATTGATCAACACTTGATACAAAATCAAAATTTCAAAATCAATATCTTGGATTCTCAAAGAGAAGTTTTGCACCAAGTTTAAATTAAGTTTGGTATTTTGAACAGAAAACAAAAACTGCGCTTTTGTCTTCTAAAGTGGCAGGTTCTGTGTGTTAAGACTCGAGCATGGTGTAAAGGGGAGTTTATTATATCATTCTCAAGTGGATCTTGATGGTCAAAGATGTTTCAAGTAGAGATCCAGCCATGCAAGCTCTATTTCTTACAAGATTTCAAGTTGAAGATCGGATGCAACATTGTTGAAGATTGAAGACTGGAGATTTAGTTAGAAAAGATACACTACACGTTAAGGGGGAGTTTGTAGAAGCATATTCTTATGCTACATTGTGTCTCGTGTATTGTATCTGTTTAGAGCTTGTGTGAGTCTAGTTAGGCTGCTGGGCGTACCACATGGTCCGCCGGACCAGTTGGTGCAGCGTACCAGTTGGTACGCTGGGTGGTACGCCGGCCAGTTTAAGTTACCTATAAATAGGTAGCATGTGTAGACAGTTTAGAACTTCTAGTCATATTCTACATTTCTGTGTGTGTGTTTCTGTGTGTATGCTCTCAAGCTTATATCAATACAAATTCTCATTTGTATTTACTTGTTTGATCTCGTCTTCATCTCATTATCACGTGATTAGCAAACGATCCATCGCTCCTTGCGTTTACAAATGCATCCCATAAATCTTTCGTTGTATTGTAAGTAGAAAACTGATGCCATCGTCAAAGTTCCAAAAGCTTTTTGTTCAACTTGATATGCTTTCTTTTATTCAGATGATAAACTTTTCTGTAAAACTCGTCTTCCATTTTCATTTGTCGGATACACATATTGATCCGTATATGACAACCAAATATCCACATCATTCGTTCCGATATATGCCTCAAACCGTTTAACCCAACTATGATAATCTTCCAATCGAAGTAATTTGGGAACTTTATGACTTGTTCTGATTTCATTATCATAATTCAGTAAACTTTGCATAGTTGTTTGCATTGACGTTTGTAATGCTACGAAAGCTTGAAAATCCGACATCTTGATTATTGTTTACCCAAACTCAAACGAACTTAAAATTAATAAACCGAACTGAGCCGAACTAGATCTGAACTTAGATGAACTCAGATGATCCGAACTAGTTCCGAACTGAAACAATTCAACCAAACTGGGACTTCGAGTACACGAACTCAAACGAACTGTAGTCAACCAAACAAAATTCGAACTGAACAATTTGGTCCGCCGGATCAATCTGGTCCGCTAGTACAATTTGGTCCGCTGGTTATAAATCTGATCCGCAGGTATAATCTGGTCCGCTGAGATTGATCTGGTCCGCTTTTGGTCCGCAAATACAAATCTGGTCCGCTGATTTTGGTTTGGTCCGCTGGCAGAAAAGTGGTTATCACTAAAACTGACATAACTTGAGAACCGTAAAGAGTTACGGGAGCTAATACCAGCCAAAACGTTCGTATCGACGAGATCTAGGACTTGTACTGGCCTACGGCCAGTACGTCCATTTTGAGCCCCTAAATCCACTTGGAAAGCCTCCGTTTTTGAGTTGAAGTTTTTGCAGTGTCATATTTCGGAAAATATGTCGGATTTTCAAGCGTTTTCTGCGATTCAAAACACGATGCAAGCTATCATTAACTATGATAATGAAATAGGAACAAGTCAGAAAGTTCCGAAATTGCTCAGATTGGAAGATTATCATAGTTGGGTGAAACGATTCAATGCATATGTTGGTGCTAATGATGTTGATTTTTGGATATCTTACAATAATCTATACGAGTATCCAACAGGAACAAATGGAAGGCCAGTTTTGCAACAAAGTCTTACTGGTGAGCAAAAGAAGGCATATCAAGCAGAACAAAAAGCTTATGGTGCTTTAACGATGGCATTACCTTCAGATTTATTATATCAATTTTCTGCGTATACTTTTGCAAAAGAATTATGGGATGCAATTCAAAAACGTTGTGAAGGAAATGATCAATTCAAGAAAAGCAAACAGAAGGTTCTAAAGAAAGAGTTCGACAATTTTAAACATTATCCAAATGAAAATATTTCAAAGCTTATCACTAGATTTTCACATTTATTAAGTGAAATGGCTTTAGTTGGCATCAAAAAGGAAGAAGCTGATTTGAAAGAGAAGTTATTAGAGGCATTACCTGAAAAATGGGAAAACTATGTGATGATGATTACTCATGATAAAGAGTATTCAGGAGTGACATTCATCAATTTGATTGAGCAGATACAAGCAAGAGATATGGAGTTGAGTGTCAACAAGTCCATACCTGCACAAGTACAGAATCCAGCTGCATATCGTGGTGAAAATGATTCTACAATAAATGCTAAAAAGTCAAATATTTTCAGTGAAGGTCCTCCTACTGCATTTATTGCTGGAAAATCTGAAACTTATAGTTATTCTCCAGGTTGTACTCCTACATGTTCAAATCAATCACCAAAGCCTAAAATTCCTGACAAGGCATCTGAGGATTTAGCTTCATTGCTGTCTGCTTTTATCTCATCATCTAGTGGTTCAATTTTTGGGAAACTGGGAGAAGTTGATTTGGTTGCAAATGACTTAAGTGAGTTGGATGATGATCATTTGAATGAGTTAGATTTACATTGGCAATTTGCTATGACTGTTGAAAGAGGTAAGAGATACATGAAGAAGCATGGTAAACAATCTTTTCTTCCAGGAGGAAAACTTGGGTTGGATAAATCCAAAGTGAGGTGTTTCAAATGTTCACAGGTTGGACATTTTGCTCGTGAATGTAAAAATCCAAAAACATCCTTATCTTCGTCCTCAACAAACAATTCAAACTCGCAAGCCTTGATTTCACAAATGGATAAAGATTATGATTGGAATAAGGATGTTGAAATAATGGACGAGAGACAGAAACAGTTGGCATTAAATGCTCTCCACAGTCTAGAAAGTTCCACTTTTAAGTCTGATTCTAATTCAGCATCTCTTTCCAAACCTTTTTTGGTTTATGATAGTTCTCTAAATAAGTACGTCGAGTGGTATCCTGATGAATCTGCATTTCTTTCCGAAGTTGTAAGGAAGGAGGTAAGTGATTCTAATTCAGAAACAAGTTCATGTGAAACAGTATTGGAAGATGGAGGTGCTGAACTTACACAAGATTTACAAGAGAAATATGAAGCTTGTGGTGTTGCCAATGATAAATTTGAATCTTTGCAAAAAGATAACAGTTTGCTAACTGAAGAATTCAAAGTTGTGATAGCTGCGTTGGAATGTTCAAAACAACGATGTGCTGATTTAGAAAAAGCCAATTCAGAGTTGTTAACAGAAAAGGATAAATGGATTGCTGACTTTGAGAAAGAAAAGGCTACTCATCTTGATGCAGTTCAAGATTTTGAGAACACTACTACAAAAATGGCCTTTCTTGACGCTTTTTGCGCGTCAAGAAAGGGCCTAGATGACGCGCAAAAAAGCGTCAAGGAAGGTAGGGTCAAGAATCCTCTTGACGCGCAAAATGCGCGTCATCTGCTTCTTGACGCGCGAACAATGACGCGCATTTTATGACGCGCAAAGCGTGTCATAAAAAGCGTGTCAAGGAAGCCCCCGTCATAAATATGTTTATGACACGCATAAATGCGCGTCATGAATTAAAACAAAATTATTATTTTTTTTTTGTAGATTCACTAATTTTCCAAAAATCACTAGTTTCCACATTAAATGACAATTAACCTCAAAAACACAAAATAAAATAGATATATAACTGCATTTTATATATATAACAAACATTACAAAGTTAACATGAATTTACATATTAAATGGATTCAATCCAAACCTCAAACTAAACCTAGGATCGCTATTATTCTATATCATCAACTTAATAGCTTCCTCCAACCGCCTGGTGTGACCATTACCCTGAAAACAAACATGAAAATCAAGTCATTACAGTTGTTCAGTTGTTCTTAACATAAACATAAACCAAATCAGACCTGAGTGACGGCTATATGCAACATGGTTTTGTTCACAAGTGACAAATCTACTGTTTCCTTCCTTGCTTCCAACAGCTTTTCACTGTCAAAGCAACCATTTTTACAGTCTTAACAGTCCAAACTATAAAAATTCACTAACTGTTATTGATATTATAACAAACATTACAAACTCTATATAGTTGATTACTTCAGCCTATTCTAAAGGCATGTGAGATATTGGACCAATGTGTACACACTACTACAAAAACATATATTTTTAGTAGTAGACAATAACAAAAAGAACAGAACCTGATGAAGAACAAGCATATTGAACTAGATTTTCTTTGTAGTGTTTTATTCAATGATGAGCAACTAGGCTTTTATCAAGCAAAGGTTTAGAAGAAATTACAACTTCTACAACAAACAGAACAAGTCATTAAGGCATGATTAAAGATTTACCCGATCTGCTCATTGTACACTTCCAGCACAGTGATTATAATATGCACTTCAAAAAATAATATTTTGTCGTTCTTACATCTATACTTCTGCTCTGTACCCTCCATTGTAAAAGTCTTTCCTGTCCCTGTTTGCCTATAAGACAATATACAAACATTACACCGAGCTGACCATAGGTGCGGCATCTGCAAACACATCAACTAAAACAACATACAACAAAATCCGTATGAGCATAACATGCCAAAATTCTTCTCGAATCAGGCCCTCTCCTTCTAGAAATGACCAACAGAAAAGAAAAAGAGGTAAAAAGATTTACTAGTGGACAGGTTGATTCAGGTTACACTTTATAACTATCAACAATATCACAACCAACCCATCTGCATCTGCATGCTGCTGACATCATTATCCAGATTCGCATCTATGATTTTCCGAGTATATGCCAGCTTCATACGACTCCCAGCCCCATAGCTACACGAAAAACAAACTAAAAATACACATACAGCATCATCTTTAAATGTAATTTATGTTCATGTTTCATTTACCTACCACCTGACCAGCCAGTGTTAACGAGCCATCGAGTAGCGCCGTGTTTCTCCATTTTGGTGGCAAGCATTGCTGCATATTTGGTGGGATGTAGCATGATGAATGCTGCTCCAAAATTGGCTGAAAATGTTGCACGTGGCTCCTTTACACCCTCCTCTGTTCCAACCACCTTCATGAATAAGTATATACTCAATGTCAGTTTATTAATAGTACATCCTACAAGGCATAACTGTTAAAACTTGAAAGTGTTTGTACCAATTTTGTGTAGCCAGTGATGAACTCATACATAGTCTGGGGCTCGGGGCAAGGCTTAGTTTGCTCAATGACCTAAAAACCTGTTACAGTCTTACAGATTACAGTTATCAAATGGTTCAGTATTCACAATAATAATATGTGAAACACGAATCAATACTTTAAAATTTCAACACCGTGTGAAACACTAATGCAATTTATACAGATAATAATCTGTGAAACACTAGCGTTAACATGAATTAAGGCCAAACACCTAAAAAAGTATAACTAAATTTTGAAATGCTAACTGTCCTACTATCACATGCCAAAAGATATGAGCATAGAAATTAGAGTGTGGAAAGAAAAACAACAAAGGAGCATGATTATTACCGGATGTTAGAAACTGTAAAAGCCATTACGATCTACTACTGAAAATTCAAACTGCGTTTAGTATGACATTTCACACTGGAATATAATCTGAATCACTGAAAAAACCTATTTAAATATACTCCCTAAACATTTACATTAACACTAATACTCAAGCATCGAACCCCAAATGAGCAGCCTATTCCAATAATAGGTTCAGAACATTCTGAAAGTAGAAGTAAAATATATGAGATACGAAAAAGTAAGTCAATACAGAAACATAAACCAGATTAGAAATTATTACGTAATTTGTACCTAAAATCGAAGGATAACTCTAGGATCAAGTTGAACGAACCAAGTCAGATTATAAAGAAGCTGCTCCTCCTATTGATAGTGTCTTGGTTGGAACTACACCATTGACTCAAGAGGAAATAGACAACGAGGCAAACATGACATATGGTGAAGGGAGAATAGAGGACGTATCAAGAGATGATGCTGAGTGCCAGGAGTATAACAGATGTCATAATTCCAAGTCTGATGATGTTGGGGTAGAGTTGAAACCATACCCTAAAATTGAAACCCCATGCTTGAAAGTTGTTGACGAAGTCAAAAGGGAAAAGGTGATCTTGACGACACGGCCTGGGGGGAAGATCTTTATGACATCTGGATCTATGTTTGACCAAGAACCAGATGTTGGGTATGACTTACCATCCTTCTCCTCCAAGTTCAAGGGAATAACTGATGGAGTGGTCGGTAAAGCCAAAGTTGAGAAGCCAAAGATCACCATTAAGCATCCAAGTGTGAAGTTAACAACTGTGGTGAAGAATGAAAAACTCAAGGGAGTGGCTGTGTCTCCCATTTCTTCAGTTGGATCATGCAGTTGTTGTTGTAATTGCAAGAATGGTGCTTCAACGTCAAACGAATCAAGGAAGCACAAAGACGGTTAAGACAGGTTCGACACAGGCTTCGAGGAACCAGCCAAGAGTCAATCTTGGATCAGCAAATGGACCAAGGAGGCAGACACAGAGCAAACCAGCTCCATATCAGCCACCAAAGACAAATGGGTACACGTCTGACTTCTATCTAAAGAAGCAGACTTGCTTTAATTGTGGCATCGCTGGTCATATTGCTAGAAACTGTCTTTATCGCCCCTATGAACCCTACTTTCCAAAAAGTCAAAGGGTTTCATCTCAGGAGTCTGTGAAGTCTAAGCCGATGATGGTGCAGAAACCTAAGGCAATGAAGACTGTTACTCCTAAGGTTAAACCCTCTGATCAACATTGGGGCGCTGCCAAAGCTGAAAGAAAATCTTTAAATCAAAACAACAGCTTTCCAAGTTACCAAAATTTTCAGAAAAAGGTGATGAAACCATTTTCAAAGCAATCAAAACTTGAAAACCCCAAAGTTACCCCTCCCAAGGTAACTAAAACTGTTTTGAAAAATATTTCTAAAATGCAGAAGGTTGAAATACCTAAAGTCACAACTCAAAAGGTGACTAAAACAAAAACTGTTTTGAAAAGTGAATCTAAAATGAAGAAGGTTGAAATACCTAAGGTCACAACTCCAATAGTGACTAAAACAAATGTTAAATCACCTGGAATTTGGAAGCCAAAAGTCAAGGCAGCTACAACCGAATCATCCCAACTTCCTGATCTTTCAAAAGGAATGTTTTTAAAAGAAATTTCATTCATTGATTCCTCAGGAGTACCCAGAAAAACAATGGCCTGGGTACTATTAGCTAACTAATCTCTCACTGTGTGCAGGAACGATCAAGGAGGATTATCACTAACATTTTTTTTTATTAATTTGTTTGTTGGTAAGTGATTGTTCCAGGCACAGTTTAGGAGACGTATCTTCATGTCATGACAAGATATCTATACAATGAAAGGTATTTCTCTTTGAGAGGTAAAATGTCAAAATCAGCACGAAAGGTACTGTTCTTAACTTGGTTGTGTGAATGAAGCGGCAAAGGGTGTTTTGAGTCAAACCAAATTTCCTAAAATTTTCAATTGATTGATTAAGTGTTTGACTTCAAATGCAATGAAGTGTGCATGTCATGAAACCCTAATTTCTAAAAATTTTCAAATCAATACTTTGAAAGTTAGCTTGGCCAGATGTGTGTAAAGTCATTTAATTTGTTTGTGTGTTTTATTTTGTAAAAAAAAAAAATGATGATGCTCACAAAATTGTGACATTAAAAATCAAAAAGCAAGGGGAAGAAATGTAAAGAAGATGAAAATGTTGACCCCTAAAAAAAAAAAAATAGTGTGCTTTTCAATTTTTAATTGTTTCTTGTTTTTGAGAAGTTTAGGGGAAGTAAAATGAATGTTCGGGTTGGAGATGGCTGACACGCGTAAGGCGGAAGTGAAAGGCAAGCTCCACGGTGATATGCTCGGTAGGCTCGACCTAAACTTATGACCTCCAATGAAAGTGCAGTGAACTTAAAAGTTATATATGTTTAGCTTCCCATCCTAGGTTGCATGGTTTAAAAGACTGAGTCCCGACAAAAATGGGTTGAGAGTGGTAATTATACCTAGTATTCACTCTCTCACACGCCATGTTTATGCTATCTTGACAACACCACAGAGCAAAAGAAAATGAAAATGAAAAAAAAAAGAAAGAAAAAGAAAATGAAAAAGAAAAGAGAATAAATAATCACTCAGTTGGTCTTCTTTGCGTGCTTAGCGGCCGACCTGATCACCAACTGATGGTTAATGAAATAAGTGGTAGTCATAACGGTGTTGCATGGTTCCTCAAGTTGGGGGTTTGTGAATCCTCAATAAACTCTGAGGTTGGGTAGGTTTTGCTGTGTACGCTTGGGTGTGGGGACAATTAAACATGACGGTAATAATGTACTATATTAAGCATGACGCATTCGGTTGGGATTAAACGGGTTTGAGTTTAAAGCGGACAAACATACCGGCAATCACCTGGACTAGTCAAGTAACTGAAGCTGAAAAGGGTTCCTCAGTCAGATTCATACGGTTTGATCCCTTGTAAACTTTCTCATGTTTGGTTTGGTAAGTATTTGTTTAGTTTTTATCTTTCGTGTGTGAGTCGTTAAGTTCTTTTTAGTGTGTTTTCGTCTTGGTCAGGTTGATTTGAGAAGTCAAAATGTCGTTTCCATGGGTTTTAATGCATGACAATATGCCCCCGACAGATCTTGCCAAATTTTTAGGGGAAGGAGTATGGGATAATAAGTATTATCCGAAGGGAACTCGAGGATGATACTTATTATCTAATGAAAAAGACTTCCTCCGTCAGATCTTGACAAATTTTTAGGGGAAGGAGAGGGGATAATAAGTATTATCCGAAGGGAACTCGAGGATGATACTTATTATCCGAAAAGACTTCCATAATACATAGTATCCGAAGGGAACTCGAGGATAATATGTATTATCTCAGGGGAGTCCTTAGCTGAGGGGAAGTAATCAGCTAAGGGGAAGTCTTTAGAGGTCTTTGGGTTCAGGGGAAGTTTTATAGAAAACCCGTAATCTATATTAGGGTTTTTGGTTAAAATTATGTTAATTTGAATCAACTGAACAGATGATAATTACCTCCTAACCCAAAGACCAGTCATCACATGTCTGGTAGTGTATATTTTTTCAAATGTGTGTCAGACAGGTTGATGATAGAAAGATGTTGCTGCTGCTCAAGTTAAAGAACCAACCGGACAAGACTTCCATCTGGAAAAGCAACTGTTCAGGGGGAAGTTGTTGGTGTCTTTACAAGTTTTCAAAAGCTTCGAAAGTTCTTCAAAGAAGATGCTCACAAGTTTAGGGGAAGCTGAAGATTTCAAGTCAAATCTTTGAAACAGAAAATGAGAGCAGTCAGAGATCATGAAGTTTGAAGATCAACAATCAAGTTCTCCAAAGTTAGGAGGTTTTCAAAATTTACCCTCTAATTTTTGGAGATTCAAGACAGTTACCGAAGATTCAGCAAGAACCAGTTCTTTCAAAAGAAGCAAGTCATTGAGAATCCTCCATCTCATTAACTTGTTCATTTCAAGAAGTTCGAGCTGATGCTGATCAAGAGGAAGTCCCAAGTGCCCGTCATGAAACCCATTGAAGATTTCTGCGGAAAGAATCTTCATCAGCATCTTTGCCAGCCCCTTAAGAAGAAGAATTTCAAAGATCGAAGACATTTAATATCACAAGCCTAGGGGAAGATTGTAGAGGCTAGATTATGAGGCTTGTAATATTAAATAAGTTGGGATGGGCTTAGAGGGTTTAACTAGATTAGTAGGCTAGTTTATGATTGGGTTTGGGTTTGGGTTTACTATTGGGTTTATGATCCACAAGGGGCCCAATAGTAAACCCATTAGGGATCCTATATAAACCCCATGTGGTTCTCCATTGTAGGTTGATCATTCAGGGGAGTTTACGATTCAGAGAGGAGGAGCCAAGGTGTTTACGATCCAAGGTGATTACGATCGTAAACCCGAGAGGAGAGTGTTTATGATTACTGTTTTGTACCCGACAAGGTTTCTTGTGTGCAAAGATCTAGCTTTTATCGTTTGATTCATCGTATTCATTTGTTCTCTTCTACTTTCTTCTTGAATCAATCACCTACGAGGATTCCGCACTCGTTTGTGATAGAAGTATCGTGTGTTTGGGAGATTTCAGGACCTACAGAATCCGAAACTCTTCAAAACCAGTACCAAATACCAACCAGCAACCTGCAGGAAAGTAAGTGAAATAGCAACAAAATGTAAATTTCAAAAACTACATGCATACAGACACAATTTTGAAATTTGAAACTCTTGTAAAGCAAAGAACTAATTTTCATAGGTTAGATTAAATACATATTTGGGTCTCTTGTTGAGAATGAGATTCCATCCAAAATTAAACATTCAAAACTCAACATACAACATAAATATAGTCGAAATGGACTGAATACAAATCAATATCAGAGAAAAAGTACCAAAATTACTTCAATACAGAACCTTAAATAGAGTAGAATATTGGCTGAAATTAGAGCTTCTTGTCAAGAAACAACCAATTTCAAGATTACAACAGGAAAACAAACATACAATTTCTAACCTAGAGTTTTTGGGTTCTTCTCATCCAGAATTCTGAAACAAAGAATATATATGTTTCCGAATCCAAAATTACACGTTATATGAAGATCGTATCGAAGAAATTAAAAGAATTCGTAGGAGAACATTGAAAATCATAGGAGCGTACCTTCTCGTCGCGATTATCGTCTTACTTCACGAACTGCGCCATCGAAGAGCTGTATGTTCAGATTTAACCTAGAAGATATGGTAGATCGATCTGAGTGAGCCCAGTCGAAGATTTTATCAGTTGAAGAATGAGGACTGCAGATCCGATGCTCTCTGATTTGTGATTTGTGGTCAAAAAGGTCTATTAGGGTTTTGCGTGTGGAGCGATGGAGAATCGATTAATCAGAAAGAGAAACTGATTTTGTGTGTGAGCGAGAGATGATGGAGGAGAGATGGAGAATCGATTTTGTGTATGCGTGTTGGGCGAATGGAGATAGAGATTTGGGGCTAATCGATTAGGGCAGACAAGAGCGAGCGGGAATAAATTTGGGGGAACTAATTGGGGAGGCGGGAAACCAAAACATAAAACGACACTTTTAAGATGACGCGCACTTTAAGGTGTACTCCGTGTTTTTTTTTTTAATTTATGACAGAAATTTAGGACGTGTAAAAATGCGCGTCATCTAGCATTAGAATTTTATAATTCTTGACAGTTTTTTTATGACACGCTCTTTTGCGCGTCATTAAACACCGCGCGTCATCGTTCGCGCGTCAAGAAAGGCCCTATTTCTAGTAGTGGAATCTATTTGAAAAGAGTTATCCTGTTCAACAAATGTATGAAAAAGCAAATGCGATTGTTGTTGAAGCTGCAGATAAAGTTTTAGAGCTTCAAGAAGAACTTTCAAAGCTTCGAGATGAAAATGTTCAGATACGTGAAAAGAATGACATTTTAACAAAAGATGTTGCTTATTTTACTAAGAAGTGGGAGAAGGTTCATGCTGAGCTAATGGAGTTATGTGATACCAAAATCTAGAAAGTTCCACTTTTAAGTCTGATTCTAATTCAGCATCTCTTTCCAAACCTTTTTTGGTTTATGATAGTTCTCTAAATAAGTATGTCGAGTGGTATCCTGATGAATCTGCATTTCTTGCCGAAGTTGTAAGGAAGGAGGTAAGTGATTCTAATTCAGAAACAAGTTCATGTGAAACAGTACTGGAAGATGGAGGTGCTGAACTTACACAAGATTTACAAGAGAAATATGAAGCTTGTGGTGTTGCCAATGATAAATTTGAATCTTTGCAAAAAGATAACAGTTTGCTAACTAAAGAATTCAAAGTTGTGATAGCTGCGTTGGAATGTTCAAAACAAAGATGTGCTGATTTAGAAAAAGCCAATTCAGAGTTGTTAACAGAAAAGGATAAATGGATTGCTGACTTTGAGAAAGAAAAGGCTGCTCATCTTGATGCAGTTCAAGATTTTGAGAATGTATTTGAAAAGAGTTATCCTGTTCAACAAAGGTATGAAAAAGCAAATGCGATTGCTGTTGAAGCTGCAGATAAAGTTTTAGAGCTTCAAGAAGAACTTTCAAAGCTTCGAGATGAAAATGTTCAGATACGTGAAAAGAATGACATTTTAACAAAAGATGTTGCTTATTTTACTAAGAAGTGGGAGAAGGTTCATGCTGAGCTAATGGAGTTATGTGATACCAAAAGGCAACTGAAGGCTGAATACAATGACTTATCAGATGAATTTATTGGTACTCAGAAAGATTTGTTGGCTGCTCAAGTCAAAATATCTGAGTTAAAAGTTGAGATTCTCGCTCTTCAAAAGCATGTAAAGAATTCAGCTATGTCTCCTACATTACTGAATTACATTTACAATCAGGAAAAGAGTGACGAAAGTGTGCAAGAAGAGGAATTACATTCGGTTTCAGCTCCAGTGGTTATCCTAAATCCTCCATCTGTGTCATTTGATCCAAGAGCTGAACTGCAAGATTATTCTAAATTTGCAACTTCAACAACGAAGAAGAAAAACAAATCTAAGAAAAAGGAGGAGAAATTGGGTGAAGCTCCAAAGTTTGTTTCAACTTCCAAAGTTTTGGAAGCGCAAAAGATTTGTGAGAAAGTTGATTCTGTTTCTTCTTCAGCCCATGAAGAAGAAAAAGCTTTGATTAAGAATAACAAATTGAAGGCTATTAAAGCTAAATTTACTAGCGAAGCTAAAGGAAGAAAAGCTCCAGAGTTTTCTTTACATTCTTCAAAAGTTCAGGGGTACAAGCATAAAGGTCTTGGTTATGACGCTAGAGAAGAATCAGTTCCTCGAACACAACAAACAAAGAATGTTGCTGGTTCAAATCAAAAGAACAAATTCAAACAGCAGAAGAAACAAACGGTGTTCAAATTAATGGATGTTGATTACTATTCTGGAGGGTCTTCTTATAGTTCTGGTTCTTCTCAACGAAGTCCATCTCCAAGGTATGATACTTCTGCCGATTTCTTTGATTCCTTTGGTTCAGAAAATATTTTTGGTTATCATGATGTGTTCAAACAGGACAAGAGAAATCTAAAGAAGTTTGTTGATAAAAAACAAATTTTTGAATCAAATCTGGGTAGCAGTTCCCTTATGTTTTTCAAAGGAAGTGTTATGCATGTCGTAAACCAGGGCATCTTGCTGCACAATGTCCTACGAATGCGAGCACTGACGCTTATGTGAACAAAACTGCTAAGTATGTGGATTTAAATGGTCATATTTTTGATGAACCACAACCATCGATGTACAAATCAACTAGTAAGTCGTCTTGGGCAAAGACGCAAGTTGCTAATTTTGTGGGGTCATTGAAAAGTTTTCAATCGCCTCTGATATGGAAACCACGAGTTGTTTCCATGGCTAACACATACTATGTTGAAGACACCGGGCGACCCGAGGTTGTTGACTCGGGTCGATCCCAAAACCACTAATGTTTTATCTGGTGTCTGCAGGTTTCTTCAAGAAGACCTGTCATGCGTGTGTTGCTGATAATGAAGAACTTGCCTAATTTAGTGTTTCGACGACATATCATTTTCAAATGTTTTCAACCGATTTTTTCAAAACTAAAACTGCAAAGTGTAAGTGTTGGTCGATCAATTTTCTTTCTTGTTCATATGTTTACATTTTGTAGTTGTACATATTTTTAGGGGGAGAAAATTGAAAATTCAAAAAAAATAGTGTTTGTTTGAATTTTAGGGGGAGAAATTGGAAAAATATAAAAAAAATGGAAAATTGAGAAATTGATCCGACAAAAGCGAGAAATGATGGTACATCAGCATATATGTTATCTGCCATGGATAGATTAAGTCTAAAGGCTGTAGGTGCTTGCATAATCTGTGAATGTGCATGACTAATCTGATATCTGCAAGTAAGATATAAACATAAAGCTTGCCTGATGATATTTGTTTATTTGCTTCTTGATGAATGTTTTGTGATGATTCCAAAAATAGAATAAAGAGATATCTTGATGAATGCATGTTTTCATTTTGCAAAAATTTCAACTTGTTTGATTTTCTTTATTTTGTCAAACGATCGGCCTTTCTCTGCGTATCGAAAGATCGACCTGATTGGTGTTCGTTTGACGTTCTGCTTTATTTTCTTTGGTGTTTCGTATAATCCACCGGACTTTCTCTGCGTGTACGGGAGTACCGACCTGATTGATGTTGGATTATACAATTTCTGCTTTATTTTTATATTTTTTTATTTTCCTAAACAATCGGACTTTCTCTGCGTGCTCACAAGGCCGACCTGATTGTTGTTTGTTTAGGGTTCTGCTTTATTATTTTGCATGACTCATCAAGGATGATTAAATCTCTAAGAAAGTTGGATTTATATGATAAATATGCTGATTTGCCAGTATTTCTGATAGAGTGGAGGCCGAGTTATCAGTGCATGATAAATTTACCTTAAGCATATCTGAAAACGATAAAAAATGATTGGTGCATGCTGAAATAAACATAAATGTTGTATTTGCGATTATCTTGGCTTGCATGCTGATTAAGACCGAAATTGAAATGTGCTAGATGCATTATGTCTGATATGATCTCGTGTCGTGATCTTTCTCGCAAAATACCAAAAATAGAGTGTAATTTTGTATTGCATTTATATTTCTTTTTAGTAAAAATCAAAAAGATTTTAGGTGTGTTTTGATCTAAAGTTTCTAAAAGCCAAAAATATTTTATTTCTTAGTTGTTTTCGATTGATCAACACTTGATACAAAATCAAAATTTCAAAATCAATATCTTGGATTCTCAAAGAGAAGTTTTGCACCAACTTTAAATTAAGTTTGGTATTTTGAACAGAAAACAAAAACTGCGCTTTTGTCTTCTAAAGTGGCAGGTTCTGTGTGTTAAGACTCGAGCATGGTGTAAAGGGGAGTTTATTATATCATTCTCAAGTGGATCTTGATGGTCAAAGATGTTTCAAGTAGAGATCCAGCCATGCAAGCTCTATTTCTTACAAGATTTCAAGTTGAAGATCGGATGCAACATTGTTGAAGATTGAAGACTGGAGATTTAGTTAGAAAAGATACACTACACGTTAAGGGGGAGTTTGTAGAAGCATATTGTAGGTCCGAGATCAACCAAACAACACGATATCTAGACAAATACGAGTGCGGAATCCTCGTACAAGCTTGATTCAAGAAACAAGTAGAAGAAATAGATTAGATCAAAGAGAAAGATCTAATCTTGAATGAGAATCTCTATACTTGTGAAGCTGATCGTAAACTGGAAAGCACACAGGAATCGTAAACTCAATATAGTATTCGAA
>JBCNJP010000003.1:60015593-60147780 GCA_039602395.1 Deinandra increscens subsp. villosa | reverse complement strand
TAAAACATTTGCCTATTGTTTCAGATGGCTAACCGCGCAAAACAAGAGATTTTCCATCTCAAGTCTCTCCTTGAGAAGGAGAAACTTGATGGCGCCAACTTCCTTGATTGGGAAAGGAATCTGAAAATTGTTCTGAAAATGGCTAACATGGAAAACGTGTTAGAGGCTGAGGTTCCTGAGGAACCTGAAGCTGACATGACCGTGGCGCGAAACACCCATAACACACTACGAACAAATGCCAAAAATGTCGCGTGTCTTATGCTAGCCACCATGAATTCTGAGATTCAGAAGAACATGGTTGACAGGACGGCTTTTCAGATGATCGGTGATCTGAGGGGCATGTTTGAAACTCAGGACCGACAGGAGCGCTATGACACCGTTGTGACACTCATTAGCTGTCGCATGGCAGAAGGCGCTCCCGTCAGCCCTCATGTCCTGAAGATGAAGGGTTACATCGACCGTTTAGCAAAACTGAATTACGTCATCCCCGCCAAAATGGTGACTGACCTGATTCTTCACTCACTGTCCAGTGCCTTCACCCCTTTTCGGGTAAACTTTAACATGCACAGCATGGTAAAGACAGTGACTGAACTTCACGGTATGCTTAAGACTGCTGAAGTTAATTTTGTTAACGGCAAGGCACCCGATGTACTCGCAATCCGATCAGGAGGCGTCAAGAAGCCCGAGGTCAAGAAGGGTAGGCGTGGGAACAAGAAGAAAGGCAAGGAAGCTGTCACCAGAGCGTCTGGAAGCTCCCAGAAAGGCAAGCCTAAGGCAACCAAAGCACCGCCGCCTGAACAGCGCTAGTGTTTTGAATGCCACAAGATGGGGCACTGGAAAAGAAACTGCCCAGAATATATTGCCAAGGTGAAGAGTGGAAAATCCCAGACGGGTAATTCCTCAGGTATACACATGAGTTCATGTTGTATGATGCTTCACTTATTCCTACAAAATATATGTTTGACATACTTTACATTTTGTAGGTGCATGAAGCTGATAGGAAGCACACCAAGACGACACTGAACTGCCCTGCGATTATCGCACTTGAATAAAGTTCGTTTCCTTTGAGTTTTCATTTTAAACAATTCTTGGTGTTTTGAAACAACTTGTTTTGTTTGGTTTCCCTGGCTGTTTTCCAGGATGAACAAATGCTTTCCTTGGATTTTGATTATGACATGTTTTGACAATGGTTGATTTTCGAAACATACATTATAGGTTTTTAATCTACTTTGAATTTGATTCAACCTTTTGTTAGATTAAGGTTCAAAATCCCATAACAACATACCTTATAGCCTGGTGCACTTGATCTGATCAAGGCTAGCTTAAATACGACATGATGACCTTTTGTTATCATACCCCATCAAAGCTGTAATGCCTTATGCGTCTATTGTAATTGTTACGAGACAACGCACGACGCAACGGTAGTTCATAAAGTCCTATTACTTTGAACCATCTGACGTCAAGAATATTAAATCAAGTCAAACCGATTGAAGATCGCTGTTTCGATCCACAACCGTATGAACATATCAATCCTCTGTTTCAAGCAGACGTTTTTTCATATAAGTTCGAATCACCAGCTGAATCACAACAGGAATAATCACTTGCTGATTATAACATTGTAGAATGGTCACACCAATTCTGGTGCACATTATCATTACACATTCATGTGCATACCTACACACATCTTGGAAGTCTTGGACTACACCCGTTGTACTCACGTTTGTTTGAATCCGACATGCACTAAGTGCTTTGTACAACGGTTCAGAGTTTCATTTAGAAACCAATAAACACAAGACTGATGACTTGCCACAACAAAAGCCCTTGACATTTTGTGACCATAACGACCCTTCATACATCACTTGCATAACTAACTTCCAATCCCAAGACCAGTATCTTGCGAAGATGTAATTTAGTAATTACATGTACAAAGCTAGATCTTTAAATATCTAGAGGAAGGTGATTCTGATAAATCACTGAACCATGTAATGCAGCCCTTGCATCTAAATGAGACGAGCAGACCAACAATGTTTCACCAACAATGGATTGTTGCTTAACGAAACATAGTGACATTCTGATTAGAGTTTGCATGTTAACCTTACCTGAATAAGGGAAACATCCTCTAATGTCGGACCCGAGAGTCCGATGGAATAAATCATCGTCTCGATCATCACGAGATACTTTCAAACAATCATAGACGAACGCATCTCCATGCTATTAAACTCAGAAATGACTTTGTTGATCGTCTTTGAACTTATGAGTAAGTCATAACATCTGGATGTTAAGCATTCGATTACCGTACCGTATGCTACGACATCGAACAATTTCGTTCTTGAGAACGAAATTAAATTACCATGCTTTCTTCATGCAAATTTAACATCCGAAAGGTTTGAAAAAGAAATGATGATAGGAATGTCAATCTGCCTAAAGCAAGTGGGAGCATTGCCACTGATCCTTACCGGAATAACGATAAAAAAATGCCGATATAAAGTTCATCTAAATTTACTGAGTTAAATTTTAAATGACACCTCAACTGTTTTAAGTTTCAAGATTAAAATTAAGTATTGATCATTACATGGCTAAGCAACCACTAAAACGATCAATCTCTTGAAACGATTCGAATCGTACTGAATATGATACGAAAGGAAATCCAATACTTAGATATTGCAAGAATGTCGCCGTAAAGTGTTACGCCATGACCATAGATGGAAAATCAAATCATCACTACTAGACACTGATGAAAGGAAATATATGTTCATTATCAGAGTACTGATTATACTCATTGAACATTAATAGCCACCTTAATTGAATCTGAACTAAGAATGATATGAAACATACAAAGGGTTAATTCGACTCTGTAGATAGTCGGTTAACATGCTCAGGTGATAACACAGTCTAACATGTGCTCACCAAGGACACTACATTATCACAAGTTTGATTCACTTAAGAAGACTCACTGTTCAAGATAAACATTGAATATTAAGAAACAACTAATAATGGCAATACCAAAACAAAACTCAAGGACATGATAACGAATTCGTGCATTCAATGATCAAGCTAGATCAGTGGAATAACACTACTACATAGTGCGTGAATTCTGCATCATATTGATTTTGATTTTAGTGTTGGATGTCGAACATTAACGTCTTGCACCAAATCATTGGACTTCCTCTAAGGTGTTAGACAAAAGTCTGAATACTGCATAACGTGTTCAAATATTATACGTTTTATTATCCATGAATATTCCGTTAATATTCTAAAAGTCTGTGGTCGATCAGACATTGCGGGAGCAACGCCTGAAGCAAGACTATTCTGACTTTAGACTCAAGATGTTGACTTCCAGACTCACAAGACCTCATTAGAGAATGACATCAAGACGAAACTCGCATCAGATTGTCTTCATGGATTTAATTATAAGACAACTCTGATTGATGGTATACTCAACGGTATCCTTCGACCTGAGATACATGAGCGACCTCCCCTCTGCCAAGAACATTCATTGATTGTAGCTTAACGATGTCGCGTAACTGCCAGCCATAACGTTTACTTTTGGGAATGTATCTGAAGCTTAGTGGGAGCTATATGTAGTCAATATGGGATTCTGTACTCTTGCATTAATAATATGACAGTTTGACATCGTGGGACCTCTCATTAGTTCCAAGTGTTAAGTGTAAGGCCTTACCCAAATTTACTGTGTGTTTGATTGGACCACTTCGAACAGCAAAACGAGAAATACAATGATCGAACACGGAAGAGAATGAATAAATCCATGTCTCTGGTTCAATTGATGTCTCATACATAAATGATCTGATGACTTTACAAATACCATAAGTCTAAACTATATCACAAGTTTATTGATATGCCTTGGTTGTTTTGACTTGAAGTGTCATGACTGGTTGGGACAGCCACGTGTAGCTAGAGCACCTCTGACTGTTTCTTGATTTATAGTCGCGCTCAGTCCAAGTGGGAGACTGTTGGATTTAGGTGTCCAGACCCGATTAAATCAAGTACCCGACCCGGTCAAGACCCGTAAGAGTTACACCAGAGGCAACGGGTTTTAAAGTCCGCTTACTTTTATAACCGACAAATTCGCAGAAGAATTAATTATTTGTTTATTAAATGGTTTAATAGATAAATAATTAATTAGTTAAATATTATTAATCATTAAGATTAATTAAGCGACAAAAGACGTTAAATATTATTTACGTGTTAAACGACCATCAACGAATTAGTCTTTGACTAATGTTAGTTGAAACTCGGCATGCGACAAAAGTTTAAAAGTTAAAGGTTTGTCGCACAATTAAATGATTGGAAAAGGATTAGCCTAAACTCGAGGGACTTAACGGAAAATTAATAAGTTATAAATAGCTAATTAGAGGAGGCTCGAAACAATAATCCAGAGATTAGAAATTTCGGCCCCCCTTCTCCTCTCCCTCTCCCTTTGCGATTTCGATCAAACCCTAGGTCACCGTCGCCGTCGTTTTTTCTCCGGTGATTCTTCTGATCGCGTGTGAGAGATAGGTATCCCAATCCACTGCCGAGACGCAGCCGCCACGACATCCCTGTCCGCCGCCGCTGCCCCGTCGTTCCCCGCCGTCGACCGCCGCCCTCCGCAGCTGCCATCCGCCGCGCGGTCCTTCGCTGCCGCCGTAGCCGTACCGCCGCCGCAGCCCGTCACCGAGCCGTAGCAGCGGCCCGCGACCACAGCCGCCGCCCCTCGCCGTCGCCGGTTCCTACCGCCGACACACCCCGCTGTCAACCGCCTCCGTGAGGCGCGTTCATTCGTCGTCCGCAAACCCTAGTTCGCACCCGATCCGACGTATGAGATTTTCTCGGTGCAAGATTCACCGCGTAGTAAATCCGTATCCGCGAGGAAAGTCAGATTCTTCAAAGGAATCACGCCCTGCGAAACCCTAGCGTCACCCGTTGACTTCCGGTGTCTCAAGTGTTTGTTTGAATCACCGCTCAGGTATATCTAAACTTGTTATTAGTTTAGATTTAGTCGTTTATATATTTATGATTGTGTCGCGTTTTGTTTAACGCGTTTTTGGTGTTTGCGCGTTTGGTGATTGTCGAATCCTGTTGCTCTGGTTTACGTTAATTAACTGGTTTTCGCGTTAGTAAATTAAAACATTTTCCGTTGCGTATTAAATTAAATGTTAATTTAATTATTTAAATTTAATTTACTCGGTAATTGATTAAATAATTATTTTTGTAAATAATTATTTTTATATAAAAAAAAATATTGCTATTACCGTGACCCGAATGCCACTGTCGTAACCCAACACTCCTTTCCTTATGCTCCGATGATGATGATGCTCTAGCTGCTAATGATGAAGGACAGGACGACATATTCGCAATATACATCCCATGTATATTCCAGTAAGTAGTTACTTCATGAATAACTACCCAGTTAATGAATAAGGCACCACGGGGACTGATGTGAGATAGTAGTATAGAATGTGTACATGCATATGCATATGCATATACATATACATATACATATACATATACATATACATATACATATACATATACATATACATATACATATACATATACATATACATATACATATACATATACATATACATATACATATACATATACATGTACATATACATGTACATATACATGTACATATACATATACATATACATATACATATACATATACATATACATATACATATACATATACATATACATATACATATACATATACATATACATATACATATACATATACATATACATATACATATACACAAGGTTGCAAAACTCGCTAGGCGCTCATCGGACGGCCGACTGGGGAGTTGAGAGTACTTGGCCTAGGCGGAGAGTACTAGGAGAGTACTCGAAAATAGTACATTATGATGAAAATATTTTTTTTAGAAATTATATATATGTTCAAATGCTAATATGTCACACCCCCAATTTACCACTAACGGAGTCTCACCGTGTGGGGTGTGATAACAGACCAGGACCTGAGTCATTGATTACAAACCAACCATACAATAGTTGTAAAAGAAAATTTTTGCATTTAATGGTAAATCAAACCATAGTTTAAGTTATCAAAAACCAGCGGAAGCATTTTCAAGTGTTGCGCAAAACAAGGCGCATGAAATTTAAGTAAGACAATATGTAAGGATCAAAATAACCCTCACGCGATATCTTGGCTAGTGAAACCGTGCGGAATCCGGTTTTCACTAGTTGATTCAAGAACACAGAAGAAAGTAATAATCGAAAAATCTAAAGAGCAATGAGATAACAAACCGATTTGAGAAAGAAACTTGATTAAGCACTTGATTGTTTGCAACACCTTGGATCGAAATTCTCTAGGAGAATTTCGTGAAACACCACAATCAAACCACCAAAAGACTAGCAACCTTTTCAAAACATAATAAAGCCCTATATATAGCTAAAGGGATTTCGTAAACCCCTAGCCCAACCTATACAATTCGAACCCAAGCCCACACACATAATAGCCCAATTAAACATTAAACTAACCCAAAACAACTAAATAAGCCCAAATCAATCTAATGCAAAAGCCTCAATTTTCAGGTCTCTACAATCTTCCCCTAGGCTTTAGCATTAGACAGGCTTCACATTCTGAACTTCTTGGACAAATTCACAGTTGCTGGATCATACCAAAGCTCCTTGGCTACAATCTCAGCTACTGCCCGAGTGTAACACTTAGCATATTCTTCAGTGTCTGGGCTACACTCAATCTGATGATTAGCTAAGACCAGGATGTCTTTCTTGTGGAACCGCATCAGATCATGAACTTCCATGACATTAATGGTCTGGGACTTGCAGAGAATCTTCGCTTCACCAGAATAATCACTATATGCCCATGTCTGAAAGTCATGCAGACAGTCTTCAGGATGTCTCATGGGAAGAGGAATCGTCTTTGTCTTGTCTGTAGGCGGATACAAGACATTTGTAAACTTCTTGAGCTTCTCATCTTCCTTCCCTGGGATACATTTCTTTCCATCCCATTTGAAAACCTTTCTGTACTTCATCACATATGACTTCTTGTGAGGAAACTCCTCAAACTTCCTGAACTTGCTCCTCACAGCTTTCTCCAATTTCTTATAGAAATACGTGGCTTGATCATTGTTTGACGGGTTGGAGAATGGAGCCTGATACAGCATAGTCAAATCCACGTTCGTCCAGGAGTAGAATTGAGTCCAGCTTTTGTAATACTCCAATGGATACTGACCCCTTCTTCGTACTACGAACATATTCTTTTCACCATCAAACATCCATGTCTTCACTGGTGCAGTAATGCCTTGTCTATCATGATAATGCTCTCCCAGTTGAATGAGATACCTCTCAGGTGGATAGGCAAATGTTTGTGACTCCCACCCTCCATCAAAATCAGAAGCGGGAACAGTCATATAGTCTCTATCTCTGGTATCTTTATCATCACTAGAGGCTTCTGGCAATACTGGTTGTGTATCCTCAGGAATATCAGCTTCAAAGTCAAATACTGGTGATTGAGAGGAAACACCTACCCCTGATCCTCTTTCAACACTTTCTCCTTGCCTTGATCTTTCAGAATTCAGCTGCCTGATCAGCTTGTGAAGTTCTCTAAACTGCCTTGAAAATTCTCTGTTCACCTTCTTTTGATTCTCCAATTCAGTATTATGAACCTTCTGAATATCAATCAGATCAACAATAATCTCACTTTGAGTTTCATTTTGGGCTTTCATAGTTGGTGGAGAAACTGTGATGTATCCCATTTCCCTCAAACACTGAGACACCATCTCTTTGTCAAGCAATGTTGAATCAGCAGCAGTATCTTTCAGCCTGAGGGCCTGTCTGAAAGTTTCTTCAGTTAGCATGATCTCAGTTGTTTGAATCTTTGCCAGAATCTTCTTTCCATCATCAGAAACATAAGCTGTCTTCCAGAATTCTTGCATCATCCGCTTGCAAATCACTGGATTGGTTGTGAGTGCAAAGTGTAAACAGCATTTCTTCAACCCGGCAATCATTGACAGATACTTCTCTTTGTATTCCGCAGGCGGATCTAGTAAGTAAGCCACCTGATTGTGATCCTTTACAAACTCCAAGTCCCTGCGCTCACAAACACAAATAAACATCCAAAACACAGACAAATCCATTAGTTTTAGGGATTTCTCGAAAAACGGGCAGCATAACGGCTTAAAATTGGATGAAAAACCATTGAAAACATCATCAGGTACCTTTCCGATCGAAAAACAGGGTTTTCGATCGGAAAGCATCCGTCCGATCGGAATGTTACTTGTTTACCGAGAACATTGGTCGAAAAGCATTAATTTTGATCGAGAAGCCTGAGCTTCTGATCGAAGAGCCTATGGGTTTACGATGAACCCTGATCGAGAAGTACTGTCTCAGGTCGAAAAGTCTGTCCCCTAATCAAGAAAATATATCTTCGGCTTCATTTATGATTTTTTTTTACTTGTTGATGGTTTCAAATTTGTTTTCAGATGGAAGTGAGACTTTTCGTTTGGAAAAGGCACTTTTCGATCGATATTTTTTTAGGATGAAATATTCTATTAATATCAAATTTTTTTAAAGTCGGTCGAAACGGGATTTTTATCGAAACAACATTCTCGGGAATTCTTGTTGATGTAATTTAAATTTCAATTTAATTACCAATTTGCCATTATGAATTAATTAGAACATGTGGTCCACATTGTCCGGTTTTTAAAGCAGTAAACGGTCACTCAATTCAAGTTGGTGCAAATTTATTTTGACGAGGTTTTGATCGTTGAATTTTTCTGCACCTTGTGGAGTAATTCGTTTTTTTTAATATTCATATTTTTTTAAGTGTTTCAAGGTGTTACTAACGGTTTTATTTGTGAGTTTCTTGGGATTATTGTGCAGGTTACAAGTGTTGCAGAAGCAAGAAGCCCGTGTTCTATAAGCTATTCGATCGAAAATCTGTGGCTTGGACCCTTATTTCGATCGAAATTTTTGGCTTTTCGACCCTTTTGGACACTTTTCGATCGGAAAGTCCCTTCGTGACTTTCGATCGGAGAGTACTTCCCGGTTCCCCACTTTTCGATCGAAAGTCCCCTCGTGACTTTTCGATCAGGTCCGTTTCGATCGGAAAGTCCCTTCGTGACTTTTCGATCAGCTTCGTTTCGATCGGAAAGTCCCTTCGTGACTTTTCGATCAGCTCGCATTTCGATCGGAAAGTCCCTTCGTGACTTTTCGATCTGCTTACACTTTTTGATCGAGCCGAAACTCTGCCCGATCGAAAAGCTGACTTTCCGATCCAGTTGAGACTTTTCGATCCATCCCTTTTCAATCCATTCAAGTCTTTCAGTTCGTATTTTATCCAGAAGTTCATCCAAAGACGACAATGAAAAGTACTCAAGTTGCTTCTCCTCTTGTGAGTGATCAAACTCAGATATGTTCGAACTCGGCATGCTCCGAATCAATCGAACAATATAAGCAACTGTTTCGAACTGAAGAAAGAGACCGTCTCAATGCAGAGTACAAACTAAAGAATCATCTAAAACAATTCGAACCCTACAAAAAGAGGATAGAGTCTTTAGGTAACGAACTCGGTCAGGAGAAGTATCTTTTCCGGACATTCCGTGAAAAAGAGGAGGAAAAGCGGAAGATCAATCGTGCTGATGGAACTTGGATCTGTAACTGCGAGGAATGCTCAAACCCCACGTGCTGTGCTTTGATTAAAAAATGGGAGAGCAAGTTTACAAATGAATGTCAAAATCATGCAATCACTGCTAGAGACCTTAGGGAGTCCAAAGGTAAGACCAAAATATTTAGAGAGAAACTTGAAGCCATTCAGGTAGATGTTAAGAAGCTTCAATCTCAGGTGAGTGATAAAAGCACATATCTTAGGCTTGCTAACGCTAAGGTAGAAGAGCTAACCAAGGAGGTTGAGGAACTAAGAACCAAATTTGACTCTTCCCAATCTGCCCTTGAGAAACATCAAGTTATACAAAAGAAAATGATGGACTCTCATCATGTGTTGTTCAAATCTGAAGAGCGACTCGAGCAGGTAAAAGAAACATCTGGCCTCGGGGATGGAAATTTTCCTCCCCCATTACAACATGAATACATCAAAGTGCCCCAAACTGCAGATGAATTGTTGAAAGAGTCCCAGAATGAAGCAACCATGGTATATGGGCCTCAACCTGTGAATAAAGATGATAAGACAGCCACTGAAGCAACTCAGTCAAACAACACCACTGAGTGTGCAGGTTCAAGCTCTAGTGAAGTGAAGAGAGCTGATGAAGAAAAGTTGGTTCCTTATCCAAAGATCGAGACTCCTTATTCCAAAGTTGTGGATGAGGTAAAGCGGGAACGAGTGGTGATGACTACAAGGCCCAATGGTAAGATCTTCATGACAACAGGGTCCATGTTCATTCCGATTGAAGGAGAAGAGCGACCCTCATTCAGCACTAAGTTCAAAGGCTTGGGTCATGATGGTGGTTTATCTTCTTACATTAAGAGTATAAAGCCCAAGATCACCATTAAGCCTCCAACTTCTGTTCCGATCAAGATCGAAAGGCCAAAGATCACCATTCAGTCTCCAAATGTGAAACCAACAGCTACAGTGAAGAATGAAAAGCAAAAGAGAGTGGTTGTGTCTCCCTTTTCTTCAGTAAGCTCATGCAGTTGCAGTTGTAGAAATGATGCCTCGACATCAAAGAATACATGGAGCACAAGATCAGAAAAGATAGATTCAACTCAAGCTTCGAGGAACCAGCCCACAGTTATCCCTAGATCTGCTAACAGGTTAAAGATGCAGACAGAAGCAAATGGTGCTCCACCTCAGGAACTAAAGAGAAATGGTTACACGTCTGACTTCTATCTAAAGAAACAGACTTGTTTTAATTATGGCAATCCTGGTCACATTGCCCGAAATTGTCTCTATCGCCCCTATGAGCCATATTATCCGCAAAGTCAAAGTGTTTCATCTCAGGAGTCTGTTAAGTCTAAGCCAATGAAGGTGCAACCACCTAAGGCGATGAAGACTGTTTCTCCTTCGATAAAACCCTCTGATCAACATTGGGGCGCTGCCAAAGAGCAAAGAAAATTTTCAAATCAAAAATATGTTTTTCCAAATTTTGAGAATTTTCATAAAAAGGTGAAGAAACCGATTTCAAAACAACACAAAGTTGACAAACCTAAAGTTACTCCTCCAAAGGTAACTAAAACTGTTTTGAAAAAGAAACCTGAAATGAAGAAGGTTGAAATACCTAAAGTCACTACTTCAAAGGTGACTAAAACAACTTTCAAATCACCTGGTATTTGGAAACCAAAATCAAAGATAGCTGCAACTCAAATTCCTGATTTTTCAAAGGGCATGTGTTTAAAAGAAGTAACTTTCATTGATTCTTCAGGTATACCCAAAACCACAATGGCCTGGGTACTTATGGCTAACTGATCTCTCACATTGTGCAGGAACAGTCAAGGAGGACTTTCATTAACCTTGTTTGTTTGTGATAGTGATTGTTCCAGGCACAGGATAGGAGGCATCTCTCTACTACAAGACATGAAGGTTTCTATGGAGGGTATGTCTCTATTTGAGAGGTAAATCTGAAAAGATCAGCAGAAAAGGTAACATTGTCTGAATTGTTTGTTTTTTTGGCTAATTTGATGTGAAGTATGGTTATGCATGAAACAAAACCCAGTTCTGAAAAATTATCAAAAGAAATAAACTTTGAAGGTTAGCTTGGCCAATTTTGTCTTATAGTGTGTTAGTGTGATTTATAAAAAAAAAAAATTAAAAAAAAGAAAAATTAAAAAAAGATGTGTGTTGTTCTTAAAAATCAAAAAGCAAGGGGAAGAATAGAAAAGATGAAATAGTAGACCCCTCAAAAATGGTGTTTTTTAATTTTTAATCTTTTGTTTGTGTGTTTGAGAAGGTGGGAAGTGAAATAAGCTTCCGTTTTGGAGATGGCTGACACGCGTAAGGCAGATGTGAAAGACATGATCCATGGTGATATGTTGGTAGGCTCGGCTCTTAAATCTGAAAAAGGTATGCGTTACACACTCAAAGATAACGTATGGCAGTTTGTTGGGTAACAACACTTAGGTTAATTGCATTTCTATTTGACTGCATGTTCAAGTTCCCGATACACACGCTTGTCTCCAAGAGTGTGAAAATGAGCTCAAAAAGTCGGTGTCCCCTCTGCTTTGCGTGAGCAATGACCTGGGGATGCTTCGCGTGTATGTAAGGCTCTCCTCTGCTTTGCGTGAGCAATGACCTGGAGTTGTCCATGCATACGTGCTTCTAGATCACCTAAAATAAAAAATATATATAATAAAAAAAAATAAAAAAATTATATGTTAAACCAAAAAGATGCCAATGCGCACAATCAAAAGAGACCCTCTAGTGTCCAAAACCCTGAGCCTTTGTCACTGATGAGAGCATTATCAAAAATGCTTCAAAAATTCAGTTGACTTTGTATATTATACCCAAAAAATCTTTGTGATCTATTTTTTCTCTTCTCAACCAAGTCTCGAGCTCAGTTTCAAACTTCTGGTTCAGGTTGTGAAAATATGTGGTAGGGAATTTATGTGCTTGATAGTGTGCAATAACATGTACCTAGGATTTGTGGAAACCCACTTGCTGTTCATAATTAATACACAATAAAAGATAATAAAGTGACAAACAACCTGAGTAAGAAAAGGGTTTGAGTTTAAAGTGGATCAGTATATTGGCAATCACCTGGACGTGGTCGAGTAACAGAAGCTGAAAAGGGTTCCTCGGTCAGATTCATACGGTTTGATCTCAAATAAAACCTTCTCGTTTAGAAATTTGGTATGGTTGTTTTATTTTTATTTTTCTTTTGTGTTATCTTAAGTTCTTATTGTTTATTTTTCAACCATGGCCAGGTTAATTTAAAGTTTTTTAATAAGTTTTATGGGTTTCATGCAAGAAAGTATCACCCCTCCAGAATCTCAGGGGAAGAAAATGTGAAGTGAGTCATTGGGTTCAGGGGAAGTGTTTAAAGGAAACTCGTAATCAATGTTTGGGTTTGTGATTAAGAATGTTGTTCTCCTGCTAACCCAGTAACCAGATATCATATACTGGTTAGTGTTTGTGTTTGTTCCATGTTGTGATTGACAGGTTAAGTCAGAAAAAGACAACTCATGGAAAAGAAGGTCAAGGACTCAGTTGTCCAAAGCAAGAACTCTGTTGACTGATCAAGTTGAAGAACCAGCCGGAAAAGGACTTACCCTATGCTTAGGGGAAGTTTGTTGGTTGTTCAAGTAAAGCTTCCAAAGATTCAAAAGACACTGTTCGTATGTTGAGGGGAAGCTAAATGCCGTCAGTTCAAGATCTACAATCAATGATGCCAAGATAGAGGTTTTCAACAGTTATCCTCTGAAGTTAATGGCAAGTCAAGACAGTTACCATTGATTCAGCAAGGACCAAAGTTCCGTTCAAAAAGGGGCAAGTGCATGAGAATCCTCCACTCATTACTTGTTCATCCTTAGAAGTCCAAGCTGATGCTGATTGAGATAATGCTCCCAAAAGTCTCACGTTGCTGCCCACTGAAGATTGCTGAAGGAAGGGTCTTCATCAACCCATGCTCAAGCCAAGGAGAAGACTGCAAGTCTGAAGAATGAAAGTAGAAGACATTTAATATCACAAGCCAAGGGGAAGATTGTAAGGGAATAATTTGTGGCTTGTGTATTAAATCATCATCCGGCGGATTATTTTGAAGGCCTATGTGATAGAATAGGTGTAAAATAGTTGGGTTTTCATTGTATTGGGTCATTGGGCCATTTTGGACATGTTTGGGCCCAATTAGATAGAGTTTAAGGGTAGTTTAATGGGCTTGTTTAGTCAAATCCGAAAATTAGGTTTAGGATTTGTTTAACTATATAAACAAATCCTAATACTCATATTAGGGGCTAGACAGTTGAGAAAGAGACAAGGAGGCTTTTCGGTTGTGTCAAGCGTGTGTACCAGACGATTATTAATCGTGTGCACTTTGTTCCAGGTTTTATTGTTTAATCGTGTTCTTTATCATTTACTATTTTCATCTTTATTCTTGAATCATCAATCGTCGGGATTCCGCACCTTCGATTGATTGTTGATATCGTGTAAGGATCGTTTTGGGACTAAGGATCAAAATAACCCTCACGCGATATCTTGGCTAGTGACACCGTGCGGAATCCGGTTTTCACTAGTTGATTCAAGAACACAGAAGAAAGTAATAATCGAAAAGTCTAAAGAGCAATGAAATAACAAACCGATTTGAGAAAGAAACTTGATTGAACACTTGATTGCTTGCTACACCTTGGATCGAAATTCTCTATGAGAATTTCGATTACACCACAAGTTAAAACCACCAAAAGACTAGCTTTACTCCACAATCAACAACCTAATAATGAGAGGAGAGCTTCCCTTATATAGGGAGTCTCCAACTTGCTAAACAAGACACCCTAAAAACCCTAATTACACATTAATTTCCGGATTTGACCATCTAGGCCCACTAAACTCCCTCTAAACACTTTCTAATTGAGCCCAAACATGCCTAAAATGGCCCAATGACCTAATATACCCATAACCCAACTCATTTTCACCTATTCTAACACATAGGCCTTCAGAATATTCCGCCAAGTGATGATTTAATACACAAGCCACAAATTATTCCCTTACAATCTTCCCCTTGGCTTGTGCTATTAAATATCTTCTACTTTCAATCTTCAGACTTCAGTCTTCTCCTTGGCTTGAACATGGGTTGGTGAAGATTCTTTTCTTGAACGATCTTCATTAGGCAACATGAACGACTTCTGGGAGATTTCTCTCAATCAGCATCAGCTTGGACTTCAAATGATAAACAAGTAATGAAAGGAGGATTCTCATGCACTTGCTTCTTCTTGAAAACCGTTGAGTCCTTGCTGAATCATCAGTGACTGTCTTGACTTGCATGTGTCTTCAGAGGGAAAATTTTGAAAACCTCTGTCTTGGCATTCTTGAATTTCTTGTTCTGACTGCTCTGCATCTTTTCTTCAATTAGCTTCCCCTAAACTTGAGAACGGTGTCTTTGGAAGCTTTACTTGAACAACCAACAAACTTCCCCTGAGCATAGGGTAAGTCCTTTTCCGGCTGGTTCTTCAACACGAACAGTAGCAGCACTCATTGACTTTTCTTCTCCATGACATCTCATTTAACCTGACATGCACAACATGGAACAAACACTAACCAGACAATGATGACTGGTTATCGAGTTAGCATTATTTAACCAAACAACTTCCCCTGAACCCGAGGGGGAGGTCACACCTTCTTGCACAAAACCCAAAAAGAACTTATTAAAACCTTTAAATTAACCTGGCCATGGTTGAAAAATAAACAAAGAAAAAAAACTTAAGATAAAACAGAAGAAAATAAAAACAAAAACAAACATACCAAATTTCTAAACGAGAAGGTTTCTATGGGATCAAATCGTATGAATCTGACTGAGGAACCCTTTTCAGCTTCTGTTACTCGAACACGTCCAGGCGATTGCCAGTATATTGGTCCTTCTTAAACTCATGTTCCTCATTTTCCCGGCTGTTTGTCACTTATTTATCTTTTAGGTGCATTAATTATGAACATCCGACAATCACACACAAATCCTAGGTAATTAATATGTGCAGTCTATCAAGCTTGATCATTCCCTACCACATATTTTCACATTCCCATATCCAGAGTTTTGAATCTTTTCTCGAGACTTGGTTGAGAAGAGAAAGAACAGATCATAAAAGAGATAGGGATAATATACAAAGACTTGTATGATTTCAACTCAGAGGCGTTTATCAGTCAGGTGGTAACCTTTCATCAAACACATAAGCCTAGTCACAAAGTCAGGGCTAAAGGGTTTTGGACGCTAGAGGGTCTCTTTTGTTGTGCACATTGGCATCTTTTGGGGTGTAAATTATATACAGCGATCTGCAAGCACGTTAATCCAGACTAACCAGGTCTTTGCTCACGCAAAACAGAGGAAAATCTGATTAACACGTCAATCATTCTACACCAGGTCATTGCTCACGCAAAGCAGAGGCAAGACTTGACTGACGGCTTTGACATCCCCAGATCTTTGCTCACACAAAACAGAGGGGACGCCGACTTTTTGAGATTTTCGATTCAACACTTTGGAGTTCGGCGTGTGTATCGGGAACAATTTCGCAGTCAAATAGAACAAGCACTTAACCTAAGTGTGTGTTTCCCATCAAATGACATACTTTATCTTTAGGTGTTGTGACCCATACCTTTGTTTTTGGAACTGAGCCTACCGAGCACATCACCTTGGATCATGTCTTTCACTTTTGCCTTACGTGTGTCAGTCATTTTGAGAACGGAAATATTTCACTTCCCACCTTCTAAAGGAAACAAAAGATTAAAAATTAAAAAGCACAATTTAATTTTGAGGGGTCAACAATTTCATCGTTTCTATTCTTCCCCTTGCTTTTTGATTTTTAATAACAACACACATTTTTTTTGATTTTTTTTTTTAACACTCACTGACACAATACTTAATATGTACTAAAAACTGGCCAAGCTAACCTTCAAAGTTTATCTTTTGAAACTTTTCAGAAATGGGTTTTGTTTCATGCACAACCATACTTCACATCAAATCAGCCAAGAAATAAACAATTCAGACAATGTTACCTTTACTGCTGATTTTCTCAGATTTACCTCTCACAAGGAAACATACCCTCCATTGAAATCTTCATGTCATGTGGTAGAGAGATGCCTCCTATCCAGTGCCTGGAACAATCACTATCACAAACAAACAAGGTTAATGAAAGTCCTCCTTGACTGTTCCTGCACAAGGTGAGAGATCAGTTAGCCATAAGTACCCAGGCCATTGTGGTTCTGGGTATACCTGAAGAGTCAGTGAAAGAAATTTCTTTTAAAAACATTCCCTTGGTAACATCAGGGATTGGGGGTGTGGCTGCCTTGGTTGGACTGAGAATGTCCTTTTTGTTGACATCTCTGGGTTTGTGATTTTCTTTCCCAAAAACCTGTGGTTTTCTCGGTGGATTCTTATTAGAATTTTGAACTCTTACTTTTTGAAATTGTTTGGAGTGTTTCTTGTACACTCCAGTAGGCTTGAAAGACAAGTTCACAACTTTTGAAACATTCCACCTGTCATCCTTCCTCCAACCATTTGATTTAGCTGAACCAACTGGATTTGGATGGATGGGTGATTTTGAAACAGTTTTGAAAACAGGTTTTGGGGATTCAACAGATTTTGGTCTCCAAGCTGTTTTGACAGATTTCTGAGATGTTTTGTTTTCTTTAAAAATGGTCTTTGGCCGTTGCTTAGGAGCCTTGGGTTTCTGCTGAACTTTGTGACTCTGAGGTGCTTGTTTCTGCACCTTGGGTTTTGATGGACCGGGCCTTGGAGTTGGGTCACTTTGTTTCTGGGTCCTTGGACTGGGTCTCTGATGAACCCTTTTGGGATAATAGGGTTCATAAGGCCGGTATAAACAGTTTCTTGCCACGTGTCCTGGTCTTCCACAGACATGGCAAGATTGTTTCTTTGGGTAAACGGGAGCCTGTGGTTGGTTACGCCCAGTGGAAATCCAAGTTGGTTTTGAACAATTTTTGTGGATCCAATGGGTTTTACCGTGGGGCTTTGTGGTTAAAATGTACTCCCGCTGAACTGGCTTAAGCTGGTCATATGCAGAATTGATTTCTGGGTACGGGACAAAATCATGAGGTCTAAGGTCCCGCACTTTCTGCACATTTTGATCATGACAATCATTCTTATTTTCTGTAGGTTTCCCACCCAACACCCCACCATTTGTGAGTTTGGGACCAGCAACCTGTGGTCCCTTATCCCTTCTTAAAATTTTAACAGTTTTTAAGGGTTTCACAGGTTTAGCATCACATTTCCCAAAGTTAAACACACTACTAGTAACAGATTCATCAAACACAGTTGACTTGGGAAATGCTGACTCAGACTCAAAACTTTTTGAAGCAAAATTATCAGTTTTAAAAACTGGAAACTTTTGACTCTCAACGCAAACACTTTTTCCCTTTGAACCTGCTTCTTCATTTACTTTAGCTGCACAAGAAGTAGAAGTGTTAGTAATGTTAGAAACAGGAGCAGAAATTTTAATAGGACAAGCTGCCAATTTCTTTTCGATCTCAGCTTTAGCATCCAAGTTAGTCTTGGAACACTCATAATCTGAGATCATTTCATGCATCAGGGGCATCGGTACTGTATGAGTGGATTTTTTTATCTTTTATTTCAGTACCGAGTCCCAAACCAGAGTTGGCTTTTAGATGACGCATACGAACGTCTGTGTTGTAGAAAAGTGAGCTAGCCTTCATCATTTCAGACACAATCTTATCATTTCGCTCAACTTTGGTTTGTGATGTTTCTAATTGCCCTTTAAGTTGCTCAAGTTCAGTTTTTAATGTGGCAATTTCTTCATTAGCAACTGTCAGATATGTGTTTTTGTTACTCAAGTCCCTTTGAAGATTTTTTATGTCAATTTTAGCAGCTTCAAGTTTCTCACTCAAGTTTTTACTTCTACCCTTATATTCCCTCAACTCTCTATCAACAAATTCACGATTTAGGGTTTCATTGAAAAACTTATTTTGCCATTCTTGAGATTCATTGAGTATAGTTTGACATTTAGGGTTAAGACATACCTCAGAGCTGCTGGCAGATACAGAATTACCTGGAAGAAAGGATGCCATGAATGTCTTTGATTGAACTTCTGGATCAAATACGAACAGAAAGACTTGAACGGATTGAAAATTGAAAGCCTAAGGGTTGGATAGAAAAGGGTGAAGTTTGGATAGAAAAGTCAAGTTTTGGATCGAAAAGTGGACTTTTTGATCGAAAAGAGGACTTTTTGATCGAAAAATGGACTTTTTGATCGAAAAGTGTGGCTGATCGAAAAGCTGGTAGGAAAGCTGCTTGGCTGATCGAAAAGCTGTCTTGGCTGATCGAAAAGCTGTTCGGCTGATCGAAAAGCTGTCTTGGCTGATCGAAAAGCTGTTTGGCTGATCGAAAAGCTGTCTTGGCTGATCGAAAAGCTGTTTGGCTGATCGAAAAGCTGTTTGGCTGATCGAAAAGCTGTCTTGGCTGATCGAAAAGCTGTTTGGCTGATCGAAAAGCTGTCTTGGCTGATCGAAAAGCTGTTTGGCTGATCGAAAAGCTGTCTTGGCTGATCGAAAAGCTGTTTGGCTGATCGAAAAGCTGTCTTGGCTGATCGAAAAGCTGTTTGGCTGATCGAAAAGCTGTCTTGGCTGATCGAAAAGCTGTTTGGCAGATCGAAAAGTCACAAAAGGGGACTTTTCGACTGATATAGCCTGATCGAAAAGCCTCAAGGGGGCTTTACCGATCGAAAAGTGTGGCAGAAAAGGGTTTTTTTCGATCAGTTTGACTGATCGAAAAGTCTCTGACAGGGCCGAAAAGTCTTTAAAACAGGAGTTGTTGGTCACGATCTCTTCTTGTTCAGTTCGAAACCTGCAAAACAAATAATCTTCCACCTTGCGACACACGAAAACACCACAAACTCAAACGGCCAGTTAATAAAAACTTGAATCGGATATCGCGAGAGCCTCGAAACTTGCGTTTCTTGGCTCTGATACCAATTGTAAGGATCAAAATAACCCTCACGCGATATCTTGGCTAGTGAAACCGTGCGGAATCCGGTTTTCACTAGTTGATTCAAGAACACAGAAGAAAGTAATAATCGAAAAATCTAAAGAGCAATGAGATAACAAACCGATTTGAGAAAGAAACTTGATTAAGCACTTGATTGTTTGCAACACCTTGGATCGAAATTCTCTAGGAGAATTTCGTGAAACACCACAATCAAACCACCAAAAGACTAGCAACCTTTTCAAAACATAATAAAGCCCTATATATAGCTAAAGGGATTTCGTAAACCCCTAGCCCAACCTATACAATTCGAACCCAAGCCCACACACATAATAGCCCAATTAAACATTAAACTAACCCAAAACAACTAAATAAGCCCAAATCAATCTAATGCAAAAGCCTCAATTTTCAGGTCTCTACACAATAGAACCATTCCCTGTAAACAGTTACAAAAATAATCTCCCAAAACAAATGTTTAATAATGTTTAAACAACCGAAAAGTGCCCGCTCACGCACCAAGTCCAGTAGCTCCTAACGACCTGTAAAAGTTTCATAAAATCAAGTGTCAGCTAACGTTAGTGAGTTCACATAAGTAGTATAACCTACCGTTATACCCGACATATAAATATATATATATATATATATTTATATTCATACTTAAAATGTGTTACAATACTAAAACTATCATAGGTAGCTAACCTAAGTTCATGTCTGGAGAAAGTTCGCAACCAAGACTGAATAAGTGCATGTAGGATTAACCTACACGCTTTGCCTTTCTTCGTGTCTATCCGAACACGGTAGTTTTGGCTGACATTAACTCAATCCGACCGCCAGTCGGGTGGGCATCCCATGCCCGCTGAGCTAGGTTTGTCAGACCCTAGTACTACTACTAAATATCACCATGCTAATTTACTATATTTACGGTCCGAGTGTCAGGTCTTAAAATGGATAGGCTATTCTAGAGACATGTGATAATGAGTATTTAGTATTTAACATGTGTTGTGCAGGTACTTGAGTAACCCGTGAAATGTTCATGTCAACACCCAAACGGGATGTGACATAACGGTTCGTGAAACTCACCTTAGGGAGCGCTGCTATAAGAAACCGCACTTGAGCCAAGTGCTTCACGTTTTGAAATGAGAGTAATACCTAAGAGTGTGGTCTAAGAGTTATTCGTGTCTCAAGGACAAAAAGAAAACGTTTCGTGTGTACCAATGGAAAACAAGGTCGCCTATGATCTATCACATAACAAGTTTGACTTTGACTATTTTACCTTGACCGACGTGCTGACCCATGACTCAATGGTTGATCAAGTGTAGTAAAGCATATGAACGTGTAATTGAATTCATGTTAATCATACGAGAGTTGGTGTCCTAGTATCATGCTACTTAGGCGGTGAAGGTGACACATATCAAGCAACTAGGACTATGATGACTACTACACCCGTACAGTATGAGGTCAACGGGTCAACCTCCTACAATCTTTCCATTCCCACGAAGTGGGTACCTAGGACTTGTATTGATGTAAAGTTATATAACCTAGGGGGTTTAGACTAACCCAACACATAAGCACATTAGATACATAACAAGTTGTTGAAGCATGCGGAACGTTACACATTGTCGATCAATTGGTCAAGAATTGAGGTCACCTAACTGGTCATATCAAAGAGGCTTGGTCAATGAAAGTCAACAAAAAGTTTGACTATCCTAAGTATCACTTTCATGCAATGTACCTAAGGTCCATAGCTATCATACAAGTCACATGGCAAAACACAAAACAAACATCACAAATTTAGGACAGCTGCGCACCGACTTTGTATCCTCAAAATCAGTGACTTGACACGTTAACCAAGACCTCTAACCAATGCCATTTCAAATATAACTCACCAAAGTTTATTTTCCAAAAAGATCACCTCAAAATGATGAGGGATGAGAAAGTTATGTTATTTGCAAGTTGGACAAAATTTCCAGATAGAATATGTCTAGTGTTTAGTAAATGACACAGAGTTCGGGTTATAACTTATCAATACCTTTGAGTTAAATTCTAAAAATTTCCAGATCATTAATTTAGTTTATATCCAAAAAATTTATGTTTTACCAAAATTTTATTAACCACATTAACTTTGTTAAAAATCTCGCGCAAGTGGGTGGGTTTATTTTCAGACAGAATTGCACACCCTTTTTCTTTGGGGCCTTTTAGGTACCAAATGAGGTCCTTATCACGTGAAAACGGTGCCATTGGAAAGCTAAGACAAAAATATAACTTCTGAAAAAATAATCATGGATTTTAGATTTAAATTGAGCAAGTTATGGTCCGAAGAACAGGACCCAAATTTCTTGACAGAATCTTTCCTTTTCAAACAAGCATGCAATTAACACCAAAAAAATTCCTACGGGTTCTAATTCAAGTAAGAATCCATCTCTCAGACAACCTCATCCTCACCAAATTAAAAAAAAAGAATTTTCCATAATAGATCAATTTCATATAAACCCTAAAACAACGAATTAAACACGAAACTATGAAGAAGAAAACCAAGATGCTAACCTTGTATCCACTTGGTAGAACTTCAAAGAGAGGAGTATGGTGGCTAGGCTTTTTTGAAAAGAGAGAGAGGAGAGGGGAGGGGGCTGATTTCGTGAAAGAGAGGGAGAAAGAGTGTAAATGTCATGAATGAGAGGGGGAGGGAGGATTAGGGTTAGCTTGATTGCAATCCTTTCCTAAATTGGCTTCCTTTCCTTTGTTGTGCAAACTTGGTGAGCAAGTAAGGCCCAAGGCCTTGAAATTTCGACCCATATGAAGGAGTGGGGGAGAACAAGGCTTGGCCCAAGTCTTGTTGGCCTAGGGAATGGAATAGGAAGACATAGGAAGGTTTATGCCTCGGTTTTTGCAACTAATAAATAGTATGGGATTTACGGTATTCTAAATTCATCACTTATTATGACACATATCTAATTTATCTAAATTACACATAATCACAAATAATCATGAATTGTCATAACAATATAGAATCGTTGGTCTACTTATATCGAATTGGTGATCAACCAAAGTGTCAGGGCTAACTCGGTAGTGCACGTGACAATACATTTGATACGAAAAGACTAGTGCACTTTAACAAAGAATTGACGGGTGATTAACGGAGTTAACCTGGAAATTTGGCAGTTTTCACATCCTCCCCTTGTTATGGAAATTTTCGCCCCGAAAATTTGTCTATGTGGCTAACAGTTTCTAAGAAGCGGAAAAGAATTTTTTTTGGGGTTGTCACATCTTCCCCTTATCATGGAAATTTTTGTCCCGAAAATTTAACTAGTACCTTAATTTGAAGATGATATCTTCACGTTCTCTTGTGAACTTTGTAACACGCTTTGGTTGCCATCACCGTTTACTCTTTGCAACCAGTATTACAGCCTGTTCAATAAGTCGGAGCTATTCATCGATTTGAAATTCCTCCAGTGGAACTATTAGAGTGTCATCAGCAGACACTTTTTCTAACTCTAGTGGTAGATCTAGCCGGTTGGCAACTGGCCTATTCCTTTGATTATATCGAAGGGTCCCATATAGTGAGGATTTAACTTTCCATGCTTACCAAGTCTTATCGCGCCCTTTGAGGGCGGAACATTCAGCAACACCCCAACACCTTTCTCAAACTTCAACATTTTGTGATGCTTGTCAACGCAACTCGTTTGCCGGTCCCCGGCGACCGCTATGCGGTTTCTTATCTGCATGATTTTCTCCGCGGTTTCGTGCACAATTTCGAGTCCAGTGAGTCGTCTCTCACCTACTTCGGTCCAGCAGACTGGTAATCCGCACTTTTGTCCGTAGAGCGCCTCAATTTGGCATAGCACCAGTACTGGTATGGTAGTTGTCATTATAGGAGAACTCAACAAGCAGTAAGTGAGTATCCTAATTCTTTCCAAGATCAATTACACATGCCCTAAGCATGTTTTCTAGGGTCTGAATAGTACGCTCCGTTTGTCCATTCGTTTGCGGGTGATAATCTACTCATGTCGATGCGCGTACCCATGGCTTTCTGTAGTGATCCCCAAAACGTAGAAGCGAATCCAGGATCGCGGTCAGAAATGATTGATAGAAGTACGCCATGTAGCTTAACTATTTCCTTGAGGTATATTTGAGCGAGTTTGTCAGTCTTATCGCTCTCCTTGATGGCTAAGAAGTGGGCGGACTTCATTAGTTTATCCATGATTACCTAAATCATGACATACGCGGCTAGTAAACGTGGTAATCCTGTGATAAAATCCATCGAAATGCCATCCCATTTCCACTTAAGAATCTCAGGTTGTTGAAGTAGCCCTGACGGCTTCTGGTATTCAATCTTGATCTTTGAACAAGTCAGGCACTTTCTGACGTACATGGCACTATCTGCTTTCATGTTGGTCCATCAGTACACCAACTTTAAATCCTGATACATCTTATCAGGCTCTGGGTGAATCGAGTAGCGAGACTTGTGAGCTTCGTCCATGACTAGCTCTCGCAGATTTCTGTAACGGGACACCCAGACCTGATCCTTATAGTAACGAAGACCACCGGCCTTAACTTCAGATTTACCATTAATTTACCTGAGCGATTCGGCCTCAAAGTTCTTTTCCTTTAGGCCTCTATTTGTGCATCCCAAATTCTATCCGGCAGCTCGGTGTGAATTTTCATTCGCAAGGCTCGCACATGCCTTGGCGTTGCATGTTCTTTTCAGATTAAAGCGCCTGCCACCACGTTGGCCTTTCCTGGGTGATACTTTATCGCCATATCATATTCATTTAACAGCTAGACCCACCTACGCTATCTCATGCTCAAATATTTATGTTCGAAGATGTGCTGCAAACTCTTGTGCTCTGTATAGATATGGTGCACTTGGTACCATATAAGTAATGCCACTAAAACCTTATGGCGAACACCACTGCTCCCCACTCCAAATCATGAGTAGTGTAGTTCTTAATCTACGTCTTCAGTTATTGTGAACCATAAGTGACGACCTTATCTTTTTGCATGAGGACACATCCCAGACCTTGGATGGAAGCATCATAATACACTGAGAAGTCGTGCACACCCTCAGGTAGTGATGGTATTGGCGTTGTTCACAGCTTCTCCTTTAGTGCTTGAAAAGCAGCTTCTTCATTTGCACCCCATCGATTTTGAATTCCCTTTTTGAGTGTGGGCGGTAAAAGGTTGGGCTAACTGGAAAAACCTTGGATGAAACAATGATAGTAACTCGTCAAACCAAGAAAATTGACGGATTTCAGTTGGGGCTCGAGGCGTTAACCAATTCTTTATTTCCTCGACCATCGCAGGATCTACATGGATCCCATTTTGATTGATTATACACTCTAAAAATTGGACCTCTCCGATCCAAAGATTGCACTTTGAAAACTTGGCATAAAGCTGCTTACGCAACAATTCCAAAATCCACCGCACTGCTCTTCATGTTCCTCCTTAGACTTCGAGTATGTCAGGATGTCGTCAATGAGGACGATGACGAATTTGTCCAGGTAGGGCTTGCATACACGGTTCATGAGATCCATGAACACTGTAGGTGCATTGGTTAGCCTGAAGGGCATAACCAAGAGTTCATAATGACTATAACGTGTCCTGAAGGTCGTCTTCTCTATATATTTATCACAGACTCTTAGTTGATGATAACCAGACTTCATGTCGATCTTGGAGTAGTAACTCGATCCTTGAAGCTGATCAAAGAGATCGTCGATCCTGGGTAAGGGGAAACGGTTCTTGATGGTTACCTTGTTAAGCTCGCTGTAGTTGATACACATTCGAAAGGTTCCATCTTTCTTCTTGACAAACAGGGTTGGGGGTCTCCAGGGGGATGAGCTGGGTCTGATGAAGACTTTGTCCAAAAGCTCTTGAATCTGGTTTGACTGTTCGTGCAGTTCACTCTCCACTAGTTGGTAGGGTGCTCTTGTTACAGGGGCTGAACTAGGTGCGAGGTCAATACCGAACTCTACTTGACGAAGTGGAGTGAGGCTAAATGCATGTTGTCTGATAGCTTAACCTTGGCTTAATTGGCCACATACTTAGCATTTAGAAGCGGGTTTAATGTAGCCTTTACCATTCTCCTCAACTTAGTGGAATGACGCTTGCCATCATTTCACTACTCCAATAAAACATTTTCAAGACGCTTCATTAGAAGGAACTTTACTGGTTATGATGCTAACATTGCTGCTAACTTCCCTAGGTTTCATGATAAGATACTCCCTTCGCGCCGTTTTCACTTTGCTACCACTAATTTCGGTGTTGTTGTTACTACCGTGGTGATCGTTGTTGTTATTCTTGATAGGGGTAATCCTTCTTCCAAAACACTGGTTTTCTGCATCCTTTGCGAGTCATGATGTCCTGTGTGTTCGATTTGGGTCGGTCCTTCCGTAGTTCCCAACAACTCATGGCCACACGGCCTCCTTGCTCTGAGTCTGGTGTTGTTCACAAAGTTGACTGCTAAGGCCTCCATTTTTCCACAATGCTCTCAAAAGGGCTCCTAACATGTTATGGTGCTGGTACGTTAGGCTGATGTACGGAGATGTCTTTACTTAGCTTCCACACTGGTTCCGACTGCCACCTGCTTGTGGCTTTCGTTTGTTGGATGTCTTCTTAAACTTTCGAGTTCTTCGTAGTATGTGTCCACCATCACTGGGCACAAGTCAACGTAGATGAGGTGACGCTAGGTGCACTTACCTGCTTCAAAATCCATTGTCGCAGAAAACTTGAAATCCTACCTTCTAACTACGACTAGGTCACAAGAACATGGTAGTTTCTTAACTTCCAGAGATGCTAGTGCATTTCTTATCACATTCCTATGTCCTTGCACTTCTTCGGTCTACCATGTGGAGGTTGCTTAGCTAAATGCGCCAGAGATGAGCTTATCCTGAGTCCTAGGTGTGAGGTTACACATTGTGAAAACCGATTCGGCCTTGATGATTTAACTTAGCAGTTCCTCTGCCACTTGCTGGTTGTTGAGTGTGAGGTTTGCAATCCTTGAAGGGATAGTAGAGACTTGCATCCTTGAATTTCCTGCCATGCCATGGCATATGCGGCATCCGATCCGAGCATTTGAATTTGAGCGATTAAAAAACTAAGGGCTAAATCCTCTAAGGTGTATGCTGCATCCTTCAGGAGTAGACCCGCTACTCCTCCACTGCTCTTGTACATCCTGGGTTTGCACCCCATGAAAAATTTGGATGAACGTTTGGTCCTGTCCTTTCTTGCTGTTGTTGGTTCTGAGTTGCAAGCGCGACAGCAACTCTTTGGTTGCTGAGATTTTGAATTCGAGCGGGTGTCATCTGTGGTTGGTTGTTCGGGATAACTCTACGCGGAGACATGGTTCAGAATAAGCACACATCCATTAATGAATAACAATTCCATATTGAATTCATTACTCTTAATAATTTCCCATACAAATATTTTCTTTACACAACCATAATGTAGAGCGCAAGAGGAAGTTTAAATATTTTATAATATCCATTAAGTAAAAAACAAATTTCCATCCAAACCAACATTGTCTCAAAAACAAATCCAACCCATAAAACTAAACAAACATCCAGAATTGTTTAAGTCATGGAAATGAAGAAAACAACAGATATGCAAAGGTAGATAAGTCCTATGGATTAACCATTTGGGGTTCTTCATCTGCAATGGAAGCGTGTTGCATCTGTTATGCGGTCAACATGTTCTCTAGGGCGGTCACTCGAGCTAGTAATGTCGCGTTCGAAACCTCTAGCACATATATCCTCTGCCTAGAGTTTAAAAGTCCATCTGCCAGCGCAAACAGACTAGGCCTACGCCTGAGAGCGTTCGACACTCTCTAAAATCTCCTTCACTTCCAAAGCTAACCTATCATAGGCGTTACTTGCCGCTGTAACCTTTTCCTCTTGGGCATCGTTGGCGACTGGAAGTCGTTGCTCTAACTTACATAGCCACTTCAGGGCGTGCTTCCACTTCTGGTCCTCGGCCTCTTCAGGAAGAAATCTCTTCTTTGGTGGCATTAGTTTCCTGGTGGATGAGGATCCCTGATCTTCGACCATAGCTCTTTTTCCGTGCTTATTATCTGAAGCTACCATTACTGTTGATTTCCCAGGTGGACACACACAAAAATAAATAAAGAACAGAATTGAAGTGAGTTATTGTCCTTGGTACGCGGGGTAAACATAAAAAAAAGTTATGCTTTTTTGGAGTGTTTTTGAAAGTTTGTAATCAGTGCTCTGTCTCAGTTACAGTCTAGAAACAATTTTTCTCCTCTTGTGAAAATAAAAATTGTCTAGTTCACTGTAACCAGTAGCTCTGATACCAATCTGTCACACCCCCAATTTACCACTAACGGAGTCTCACTGTGTGGGGTGTGATAACAGACCAAGACCTGAGTCATTGATTACAAACCAACCATACAATAGTTGTAAAAGAAAATTTTGCATTTAATGGTAAATCAAACCATAGTTTAAGTTGCCAAAAACCAGCGGAAGCATTTTCAAATGTTGTGCAAAACAAGGCGCATGAAATTTAAGTAAGACAATGGAACCATTCCCTGTAAACAGTTACAAAAATAATCTTCCAAAACAAATGTTTAATAATGTTTAAATAACCGAAAAGCGCCCGCTCACACACCAAGTCCAGTAGCTCCTAATGACCTGTAAAAGTTTGGTAAAATCGAGTGTCAGCTAACGCTGGTGAGTTCACATAAGTAGTATAACCTACCGTTATACCCGGCATATATATATATATATATATATATATATTTTATTTCTTAATATTTTATTCCTTTCACACAACATATTCTCTCTCCTTATCCCCACCGTCCTCCTCCTACGTCCCTCCTTTCTCCCCCAAATCCTAACCCTAAGTCCCAACCCCAAAATACGCCCCTTCATCGCCTCCTCATACCATCCCCTTCAAGCCAACCTCCGCTACTTCAAACGTCATGTCAACTGTCACCGTCATTCCAACCGTCACCATCGTCACCGCCATATCAACCGTCACGCTCACCGCCATTCCAACCGTCACCACCGTTACCGCCATGTCAACATTCATGCTCTTACTCCACCAGCGCGATGTATTTAAACCTTACAACCCCCAAAACCTGCAATTCTCCTTCCTCCCTGATTTTCATTCCTCCAAATCCCTCAACCTCACCCTCAATCATCCACGGTAATAATTCTTATCTCTTAACTACTTTTTCTATTTACATGATTCTACCCGTAATAATATGTTTCTTGATCTTTCTTAAACATCATCGCCCGCCCCTTTCTTTTTTCATTAGTTCTTCAATTTTTCATCACAATAAAAATTTCATTACTACAATCTCCTGTGTATTCTCCGATCATTTTTTAATCATATTTGATAATGTTGTCTTACGATAAAGATCTGCTTATGCCCGTTTCTCTTTCACTATTGTTTCCATTTTTCTACATCATAATAAAAAAAATTCTTCCACATACTCTCTTTTGTTTCTTATGTTGCTTTATTATAAACATGTGCGTATGCCCTTTCTTATCATTATATATTCGATTTTATAAATCCTAATAATAATTAATTTAATAATCTTCTACGTTCTTTCCGTTTATATTTTCATATATGTTTCGATGTTATTAGTTGATTTCATTGTTACCATACTCAATACTATGATTAAAACATCTAACCTGCTATTATCACTTATCTTGACCCAATATTTTGTTGCTCTCTCTATAATTTATTATCCATATGTTTTCATTTCTATAAATTTCAACTATGACCCATCTTAGAATAAATGTACACAATTTATATTCTTTATATTTTTTTCTCAATTATAAAGGAAAATGTATATAGTATGAGAAATTAAAAGTTATTTTAAACATTGCACATTATTAGATGAAAAAGGTACTAACTATTATGCACTTCTTATGACACAATATTTTACCCATCTTAGAGTAAAAATACACACTTTATTTGTATATATATATAAAATGATTCTTGATATTTATTCTCAATATGTAAAGGAAAATGTATATACTGTGAGAAATTGAAATTGCTTTTAAACAGTATAGTTCCATAGAGTTAGCCATTTTTGTTTATAGTTTCATAGAGTTAGCCATTTTCCACTTGCTATTTAAAATTTATATTTACAAAACATTACATACAGATATTGCTCTTTTTATTTTTGTGTTATTTGGAATAAGTCATTATAAAGTTATCTATATTTTTCCTCTTTTTTATATATACCATACATCATTTATAATGACATATTTCCTCTACGTGTAACAGGAAACATCAATAATATGCCTTCAAAAAGAATCTCTGATGTAAAACTTGATGAACCAACTGCCCCACTTCAGATACGTGTCATTAAAAAGTAGAAACCTTACATGAAACCAACAGAACTTTGTTATCTCTTTGTAGATATCCATGTAAGTGAAAAGAAAATTTCATGTTACTTCCCTTAAAATTATATTAATAAAAATACGTTACCTTTATGCAGGGAGATGCTATTGAAGCAATTTGTGCCTCACATGAAGAAGACTACTTTGACTCTTTTATACATATACAATCATGTTATACTTTAACAAAGTATGTTACAGTTCCATCACGCACGTATATGGCTGTTGTGCCACACAAAACTTCATTAAGGTTTGGCAAAAATGCATCATTTGCACCACTACCTGAATGCGGTATACCAGCTTATTACTACAACTTTGCCAAATCCAGCTTGATTAAAAGCAGAAAAGTAAACCCAGCCCTTAAGATTTATCCCACACTGCTATTAGGTAAGTACAAAAGTTAATTCCTATTGCAATATGCAATGTTCTTTACATTAAACATTATAAACAGATTACATAGGACGTGTGGAAAGGATCCGCAACATAACATCAACAAAAACCAAGAAGGAGTTCATAAAGATTTTAGTCCAAGAGGAAAAGTAAGTAAATGCTATTTAACTATAAATTACTATATTATATATATATATATATATATATATATATATATATATATTATCAAATTGTTTTTTTTTCTTTCTACACAGTAATAATGTACTTGAGGTAACTGTATGGGATAAAAATCTTTTCAAAGTTCAAAAAGAAGAAGCAATCAGCCAAGTCATTGTAGTTACATCCACATTTGTGACTGAATACAAAGGTCAAAAACTTAACCTCAGTTCAACTCCTATTAATATATATACCCTTAATTATCCTTAATATTTAACATGAGTTGTTGTTCTTTCACAGATACACTTCAACTTGAAACTACTGCAGCAAGCACAGTATTGATTAACCCAGCCATACCAGACATTAGTGACTATATTACCAAGTAATTCAACGATACCTTATTAAAAGTATTAACACAAACACAGTTTCACAGCATAAGCGTTTTTTTACAGGTACATTGACTTGAAAATCCCAACAACATTAGGATCTGGAGAGAAGAAAGTAACTGTTGCTGAACTTCTAGAACACAATTTACATGAGAACATGGTAAATATACCTTCAATAACATATACTTCCTTCTTAATGAACTAACTTAAATTAAACTACAATTGCAGGGAGCTCGCTTTGTCTGTACCGCTACTATCACATCTATTACCACATATATGCAATGGAATTATGCCATTTGTTCTGAATGCCAAAAAAAATTATATCCCGAAACGGATGGATTGACCTGTGTAAATGATGGCGTTATCAAAAACCCACAATTCATGTAAGTAATAGTCAAATTCCATATTCATATAGATAAATTCTTCGAAATACTTCAACTACTATTTTTATTAAAGCTGTCCATTTTCTCACATTATTAGGAATAATACAATAGCATAATATGTGTTTGATACATTTTTTGTACATTTTCTTTTAACTTAATAAAACCTTTATATCTCATATACTAAAAATAAATACGTATGCAGGTATTGTGTACATGCTACAATAGCTGACATAACATCAAGTGCATATGTTATTTTCTTTGATGATGCAATGAAATCATTCGTAAAAATTGATTGCAAGGACATGGTAATAAAGCATGGTTTTACAAATAAAAAAAATCATTCCCCATCCAATACTTTCATTAAAGGGTATTCTAAAGGTCTTCCACATCAATAAGAAAAGAGATGGGACGCTAGGAATCAATCAAGTTAGTGAAGCTTTAACCGATACTGCCTCTTCATCTGCAGCATTACCAAAACCAACATCTACAACACCAAATAAGCCTGAAACAAAAAGAATAGAATACATATCAAAAGGTATCAACTGTAATATATATCTATCTGTACGATTTACAATTTTAATTTCTAAATAAAAATTAAATACATTCAATGAAATTCAAAAAACATGTTAGAAGGTTGCATTAGTAAGGTACTTTTTGTTTGATAATACTTTACTTTTCAAGTTTTGGTTGTATTTGAATAATATAATGGTCACTTCTAATGTTTTCGAATCATTCGTCTTTCCTGATGATTTGGATACTCAAGGATAAAATAAATTATGAGTTACTAACACAGACTTTTTTTTTCCAGCATCTCACCAGAAACAAGGAGGGAAGAAAACAAAACCATCCACTTGATATAGTGTCAATTAGTTTAATACATTGTCGTGAACCAAGTTGAAGACAATTTGACATTATTGTTAAACTAAGTACACTATATTTATATTGTTCTATGTATCTATTCTGAAACACATTTCATATAAAACAGCTTAGCATTTATGATTAAATAATATGTAATAACTTGATTAGATTCCAAACTACTAATATCCAACATCAGAATGTACTACAACATTCATATGTATCATGAAACAATATAACACTTTTTTTCTGTATATGAATTGTGCTAATGATCTGCAATATTATTTTGAAGTTTTTCCTCTGGAATAACCTATAAAATTATGATAAAGTCATTTACTCATGTTTTTGAAGTGATTAAGAATTTTAACAATCATAATATATCACGAAATAAAAAAAAATTGGCAAGTTTTACACGAAATTTTTACCACTCATCAAAGCATAGGGAAAAATAAACATAACTACTAGGGGTGTCGTTTTACCCGAAACCCGATACCGAACCCGACCCGAACCCACCCAACCCGAATTATTTTAAACCCGAATCACCCAAACCCGAATTACACTTCAACCCGAACACGAATTAGTTATATGGGTCGGTAATAGGGTTGATTTTGTGTTGTTTGGGTCATCCCGATTAACCAGAATACACATATTCATTCCATCGAGTATATTTTAAATATGATAATTGCACATATATCCAACCATCCATGACTCCATATTCTTATTCACTTCGTAATTAACACCATATATATTTTGAATATGGACAACTTATTCCATTCAAACTTTGTTTATCTTTTTAAAGTAATGTACTATAAAGAAAATCATACAATATATGTTATACATTATATTCTAGGTTACTAGAAGTTTAGTTTTTCAAGGCATTCAAAGTTATATAAGGTTTCATCCATTCCTCCATTGTACTACAAACTCAGTTTTATCAAATCCTTTGATTGATTCTGCTCTTTTCAGTCTTAAGTTAGGTTAAGAAAATGTGTTTAATATCTTTTGTATTTAACCCGAAACCCGAATAACCCAACCCGAATAACCCAATCCGAAACCCGAAACCCGAATAACCCGAGGGCAATTTGGGTCGGGTTGTGGGTTGGATTCCACCTATAAAAAACCCGAAAAACCCAACACGTTTAACCCGAAACCCGAATAAAAAACCCGATCAACACCCCTAATAACTACACAAAAATAGTACGAAGATATTTATTATTTTACTTTTTTTTCAAACTTTGGGTTTCATCTAATTGATTTTCACAATAAACAAATACATAAATATTAACATTTATCCAAACACCCACTCTAAGACACTTTCAATAATTTAACTTTTGTTACAAATATCTATATATTTATTACACACGTATTTATTATTTTTTCGTTTATTTATCAAACTAAAGAAATACACAAATATTAACATTTATCCAAATGACCACTCCAAGAAACATTCGATATTATATTATTCTTATATTATTTCTCTGTCAATCTGCACATTCCTAGGGCAAAGAAACTAACTTATAGATCCTTCGTACTCCATTCGCTTCAATCTTCAAGATCGCATACTGCATAACCCTTGACAACAATCTCAAAACCATATCCCCTAGCCCTGCTACCAAGCAACATCCACTGTTACCTTCGGTGGAACACTGCTCTTCGAGTGTGATCGTTGTATGTTCTCCGGCGCCATATCAGTATTACAATTGGTATATGTTCGATTGTAATCCGTAACAGTCAATATACAGACCGGCGAATTCTTCGTCTAAAGGTACATATTCCTCCTAACGTTAATTCCTTAGATCCAATTAAGATGCCTTCTCTGTTTGCTTTCATTACCATATTACTTCTTGATTTTTGCATATTTTCAGTTTTCTATTTGATTCCAAGAAATTACCAAACAAAACAGTAATTAAGTTATTTTTACATAGAATTGATTTTCGGAAACCATTAATATATCACAAAAAATAAACTCGAAATTATTGGCACATATTGAACCATTTTCAATATGCTCATAGATATAAATATTGAAGTAGGCATAAAAAGATATATCTATAAAACAAATTCTTTAGATTTCTGTGTTTTCCATTATACTTATTAGCCATTAAATATCAACACGAATTATGGATAGTGTTTTCATTTAGAACTTAGAATGATTGTTCAAAATTTACTAGAACTTCTACCGAATAACTTTAGTTAATATTACGAATGTGCAAGTTACATACTATTGCTTATTTCATAAACACATTCATTCAATATATTACAGTAAAAACTATAGAATTAAATACAATATTATATGATAAAAGTTACATGTTCTGTGATTTTGTAGTTCTACAATGACCCCAATGCCCCATTCACGTAAAACAAAAAGATCTGATCACTATGACAATATATTCACATCTTCTAATGCATCTCATGAGTTACCATCTACCTATGAGGTTGGTTCTTCCTCTACATCATCTCCACAACAGTTTACTTTAACAAAAATTGATCCACAATCATCGTCAAACACACAAGGATTCTTCCTCACAGGCTACTTAGATTCAACAAATAAGCATCCACAAAATAATGTTCATAAAATAAATAATCACCCTGACTTTGTTCTTACTGGCTACATGGATTCAACAAGAACCCCAACAAATAAACGTCATCGTAATAGGCGGCAAAAAAGTGTGTCCTTTTCACAAGTACCAACAAATTCCTACACAATTGGTGGAGATTACAAAGATTTAGGAGATTGTACACAAATTTGTGAATTTTTCAAAGCTACATTTTGGTTTGCGGAGCGCCTTAAATCTTATCCCTTAAGTCGTAGACCACGATACAACATGTGTTGTAGATCTGGTCGTGTAGCTTTAAACTATCCAAGGTCTCCACCATATCAATTGAGATGTCTGTATCAAGATAAATTATTCCTATCCAACATTCGACAATACAATTCAATGTTCGCAATGACTTCATTTGGTGCAACAATAGATGAAAGTGTGACTAAAAAATCGGGTCCATTCGTTTTTAAGGTTTCTGGCCAAATTTGCCATTGCCTAGGTTCTTTATGTCCCACTACTGATAGAAAACCATCCTTCCTTCAACTTTATTTTTACGACACTGCTAATGAGATATCTAACAGACTTAACAGTTTTTCTTCACTGCGTAAGAACACATTAGATGCTTCAATTATAGGATACAACACTTGATCAACATAACGAATTGGTAAAACTTTTTAGAACTGCTCGAGATATTTGCCAAACAACATACATTCCTAATCTAAGTGTTCAATTATACCAAGGGATCAATAAACATCCATATGAAAATCCTTCAATAGGAACTCTTGGTGCCATTATATCCGAGGCTAATCTGAATGCTGAAGATTTTGGCATTATCATTCGCAATAAATCTGATGTCCCTCAGCGTGTTAACAACCTTCACCCATCATACATGTCATTGCAATATCCGTTACTATTTCCTTACGGTGAACAAGGCTGGTCTCCAACTCTAAGATTATCAACAAATCCATCTACTTCAAATGATGATCGATTGAGTATGAACATGTTCTATACCTATCAAATACATGATAGGCCTACTACTTATACATTATTACTAAATGCGAGATGTCTATTTCAGCAGTACTTAGTAGATGCTTACATATGCATAGAACGGAATAGACTTAATTATTTTTTATCTCATCAAAATGACCTTCAAACTGAATTCCTAAGTGGCATTTATGATGCAATATCTCGGGGTGATAGAGAAGGACAAAGCATTGGCAAACGAATAATTTTACCTTCATCTTTCACTAGCGGCCCACGCTATATGTATAAATATTATCAAGACGCACTTGCTATATGCCGAGTACATGGGAATCCTCAATACTTCATTAAGTTCACATGTAATGTTAAATGGCCTGAAATCGTAAGGCATATGGTTAAGAATCCTCTTCTAACACCACAAGATCGTTCTGATTTTATAGCAATGGTCTTTCAAATGAAAGTTCAAGAGTTTATGGCCTTCTTGAAGAAAGATAAGCTGTTTGGTATCGTATCAGTAGGTTCTTCCTTACAACATTTAATCTCTCCACTACTCAACCAATAACTACATATCAATTTAACTTATTCCACACCGCAGATCTCTATACAATTGAGTTTCAGAATAAAGGTCTTCCACACTGTCATACGTTACTCTGGGTAACTAAACCATTTCAGATCAAATGTCCCGATCAAATTGATGATTACATTTCTGTTGAACTTCCTAATCAAGAGATCGAGCCTACAATTTTTAGGATTATTACGGATTCAATGATACACGGCCCGTGCGGATTAGCTAACAAAACATTTACATGTATGCAAAATGGTAAATGTTCAAAACATTATCCCATGAAACATGAACCCCTAACACTTTTTGATGAAAAAGGCCATGTACATTACAAAAGGAAAGAAAATGGGCCCTCTGTATGTAAGCACAAGATTATGGTAGACAACCGGTATGTCGTACCTTAAAATAAGAAACTTTGCAATAGATTCATGCTCATATAAATGTTGAGTATTGTGGTTCAAGTATGTTCATAAAGTATCTCTTCAAATACATATCAAAAGGTACTGATCGAATTAGGTATTCTATCACTTCAAATTCATCAAACACCGACTCATCGGAAACCTCATCCCCTACTAAAGTTGATGAGATAAAGAACTTTGAAGACGGAAGATTCATTTGTCCCCAAGAGGCTGCTTGGAGAATACTTAATTTCCACATACATAGAAGAAATCCAGTTGTTTAGGCCCTTCAGGTCCATTTACAAGGGCAACAAAATATAACTTTTAGAGACCAAAACATTTTGGAACAAGTCGTTGGTAACCCCACATCATCTAAAATGACCTTAACAGAATGAATGCAAAACAACAAGAAAGATCCTACTGGTCTTCATCTTCGGTATGTGGATTACCTTTCCGAATATAGATGGGTTTCCATATGGCAAATTTTGGATGCGACGTACATCAAAAAAGAAACCATCCATTGGGAGGTTGGTATACGTCCACCCTAGAAGTGGATAATTATTTTTCATGCTAATGCTTCTTAACCATCAATCGGGGTGTCGCTCATTTGAGGACATCAAGACTATTGATGGCATAATAATGCCTACATATCGGGCAGCTTGCGAGAAATTAGGCCTCATAGGCAATGATAGAGAATGGGAACTTACATTAGAAGAGGCATCATTATGGGCAACTGCAACACAATTACGACATTTATTTTCACATATGCTCCTTTTTGTGAAATTTCAAATCCTTTACATTTGTGGGAAAAATATTGGGAAAAGATGACAGATGACATTAACTACAACATAACCCAACAGACAAATATTGAGTCCCGTTGTATTCCCCCTGATGCCTTGCAACAACGCCTTCTGTATGAACTTGCAAAATTACTTCATTTAAGTTCCTCATCTTCCACACTTTCTGAATTTGGCCTACCAATGCCTCAAGGAGAATATACACAATTACTCAATAACAGGTTGTTAATGGAAGAAAGGTTTTACGATAGAAATGCTCTTACACTTGAAAATCAGGGATTACGGTCCACAATGCATCCACGACAATATGAAATTTACAATACAGTGATGCAAGACGTCGCTAAAGATAAACAAGTTCTACTATTTATTTACGGCCACGGTGGTATAGGGAAGACATTTTTATGGAAAGCAATAACAAGTGGATTAAGATCTATAGGAAAAATTGTTTTAACAGTTACAGCCTCAGGTATAGCCTTACTTTTGTTACCATCAGGCCGAACTGCTCATTCAAGATTTAAAATCCCAATTAAAATCACAAAAGAATCATTGTGTAATGTCAACAAGGCCACCAAAATAGCAGAGCTATTAATAGACACATCACTCATCATTTGGGATGAGGCACCTATGAGCGATAGAAGATGTTTTGAAGCCTTAGACAGGACATTAAGAGATATACTTGACAAACCAAGCACTCCATTTGGTGAAAAATCAATATTGCTAGGTGGCGATTTCAGACAAACTTTACCAATTAATAAAAACGCCACTAAGTCTACAGTAGTATCACTTTCTCTACCACGTTCAAAGTTATGGTCCGACTTTAAAGTGTTTCGACTAACTGAAAATATGAGACTTTATAAACCACACATTTCAAGTTTAGAAAGAGAATCAGTTGAAGAATTTTCAAATTGGCTGCTAACTGTTGGAGATGGGAAAATAGGTAGTATCAATCATATATCTGGTGATATAAGGGATATTCGTATGCCAGATGATTATATCATACCATATAGTGAAAATTCCTTATGCCAATTAAATGATTTCATTTATGATCATGATACTCTACAATGCCCAAATACAAATAACCTTCATGACAAAGCAATAGTGTGTCCAAAAAACCACACATCAGATGAAATTAATTAATTGGTTTTCGAAATGGCACATGGTACAGGTAAATCCTACTTTAGTACTGACTCACTAAAGACACGAGCTGATGATAGCGGGGACAATGATAAGTTATACCCAATCGAGTATCTAAACACACTATCATTCCCTAGACTGCCTCCCCATCACTTGGAACTAAAAAAACAAACCGATCATTCTATTACTTAATCTCAATCCCAGTTTAGGACTATGTAATGGCACACAATTGATTACATCACCCATGTATCCTTAGATGTTTGGTTCTAAATTAACATTCTCTCAATGTAATCAACCTTTTCAAAAGTGCTCAAATATTATTTTTTATATCTTAAACAAATGATAACTTCACAAACATCACAATCATATATCACATCAAAAACTAATACCTAACGACTACTTTGAACACTACATTGATGTAGGATACATATGGCCAATCGGAAGATGATGTCCAACATACAAATTAACACAATTCTCAAAGACAAAGCCGTGCACTTCACCAAATACAAGCCACTACGTGATCCGGAGACATCTTAACACAAGTAAGTTACATAGAATTTAAGCAAAGAAAAAAACACAAACACATTTAAACTATTGTATATATTTAAAATCAAAATATTAGGAGTGGTAATTTACTAGACTATCAAATATTGACACTTTGTTCATACTTTCTTTCCTTAGAAGTAAATCTAAAATATTAAAAGTACCAACAATTGACGTTACAAACATCCTTATAGGCTTCATATATATAGTTCCACTAATAATTCAAGATAGAAAGCTCTTACGTTATTTCCTAATAAAAATATGACAACACCTGCTAAAGGTGGAAACTTTCAGCAGTGACACAGATTTTCCGTCCTTCTGAAATGTATTTTAAAGATTTTCATACTAACTATTTACTCTTTTTCAGGCAAATTTCTTTCAAGATAATTTTATATTACAGCAATGGAATACACCACATACTTTGCAAATATCAACATTTGTTTTAAATAATAAGGGTTCTAGAATTTCCCATACATAAGGTACAGAACTTTAATAATCATCACTATTTAGAATTATATTGCACATTATAAATGTTTATCTACAAACAATTGAATGAGAGGCAAGATGTTTGGTTCTAAATTAACATTCTCTCAATGTAATCAACCTTTTCAAAAGTGCTCAAATACTTGTGTTAAGATGTCTCCGGATCACGTAGTGGCTTGTATTTGGTGAAGTGCACGGCTTTGTCTTTGAGAATTGTGTTAATTTGTATGTTGGACATCATCTTCCGATTGACCATATGTATCCAACATCAATGTAGTGTTCAAAGTAGTCGTTAGGTATTAGTTTTTCAAGATAATTTTATATTACAGCCATGGAATACACCACATACTTTGCAAATAATATTTGAGCACTTTTGAAAAGGTTGATTACATTGAGAGAATGTTAATTTAGAACCAAACTTCTAAGGATACATAGGTTATGTAAAAGTAAATAGAGTGTAGGATTGAACATAAAGAAAATGAAAAAAAATATAGTTACACATAATGGACAAACAGGTAGATAGGTCATTTAAATATAGAGTCATTGTAAACATAAATGTTTATCTACAAACAATTGAATGAGAGGCAAGATTTATTATCAGAATCTCATGTTCATTCTTTTTTCATTGATTTAGGGATTATTTTTCAACATTATACATTTCATGATGAATAAGTGCTGAGCAACATGGAGAAATACAGCATAAATCCATCACGTCAAGAGAATGCTTAGTGGATAAGTGATGATAAGTGGAACAATATTTGGAAAGAATTAATGTCAACTTTTATTTAAAAACTCTTTGTGTTGTATTATATGCACAAAATTGCTCTACACTAAGCTTCTACATTCATTTAATGATATTGATAAGAGGGAGCACAAATTTGTGGTTTATTTCGTAAAACTTGACCATGAAGAACATAGATACCTAATATGTTATTTATATATTAGTCATTCATGACCTATTTCTTACACATGTTTTAAGGGGTGTAATATTTAGTCAATTTCTCTTCCGGCAGCAACGCGCCGGGCACACATACTAGTTATATTCATACGTAAAATGTGTTACAATACTGAAACTATCGTAGGTAGCTAACCTAAGTTCATGTCTAGAAAAAGTTTGTAATTGAGACTGACTAAGTGCATGTAGGATTAACCTACACGTTTTGCCTTTCTCCGTGTCTATCCGAACATGGTAGTTTTGACTGATATTAACTCAGTCCGACCGCCAGTCGGGTGGGCATCCCGTGCCCGCTGAGCGGGGTTTGTTAGACCCTGGTAGTACTACTAAATATCACCATGCTAATTTACTTTATTACCGATCCGAGTGTAAGGTCTTAAAAATGGATAGGATATTCTAGAGACATGTGATAATGAGTATTTAGTATTTAACATGTGTTGTGCAGGTATTTGAGTAACCCGTGAAATGTACATGTCAACATCCAAACGGGATATGACATAACGGTTCGTGAAACTCACCTTAGGCAGCGATGCTACAAGAAACCGCACTTGAGCCAAGTGCTTCGCATTTTGAAATGAGAGTAATACCTAAGAGTGTGGTCTAAGAGTTATTCGTGTCTCGAGGACAAAAAGAAAAACGTTTCGTGTGTACCAATGGAAAACAAGGTCGCCTATGACCTATCACATAACAAGTTTGACTTTGACAGTTTGACCTTGACCGACGTGCAGACCCATGACTCAATGGTTGATCAAGTGTAGTAAAGCATATGGACGTGTAATTGAATTCATGTAAATCATACGAGAGTTGGTGTCCTAGTATCATGCTACTAAGGCGGTGAAGGTGACACATATCAAGCAACTAGGACTATGATGACTACTACACCCGTACGGTATGAGGTCAACGGGTCAACCTCCTACAGTCTTTCTATTCCCACGAAGTTGGTACCTAGGACTTTTATTGATGTAAAGTTACATAACCTAGGGGTTTAGACTAACCCAACACATAAGCACATTGGAAACAGAACAAGTTGTTGAAGCATGCGGAACGTTACACATTGTCAATCATTTGGTCAAGAATTGAGGTCACCTAACTGGTCATATCAAAGAGGCTTGGTCAATGAAAGTCAACAAAAAGTTTGACTATCCTAAGTAGCATACTTTCATGCAATGTACCTAAGGTACATAGCTATCATACAAGTCACATGGCAAAACACAAAACAAACATCACAAATTTAGGACAGCTGCGCACCGACATTGTATCCTCAAAATCAGTGACTTGTCGCGTTAACCAGGACCTCTAACCAATGCCATTTCAAAGATAACTCACCAAAGTTTATTTTCCAAAAAGATCACCTCAAAATGATGAGGGATGAGAAAGTTATGTTATTTGCAAGTTGGCAAAAAATTTCCAGACAGAATCTGTCTAGTGTTTAGTAAAAGACATAGAGTTCGGGTTATAACTCATCAATACCTTTGAGTTAAATTCTAAAAATTTCCAGATCATTAATTTAGTTTATATCCAACAAATTGTATGTTTTACCAAAATGTTATTAACCACTTTAACTTTGTTAAAAATCACGCGCAAGTGGGTGGGTTTAATTTCAGACAGAATTGCGTACCCTTTTTGTTTGGGGCCTTTGAGGTACCAAATGAGATCCTTATCACGTGAAATCGGTGCCATTGGAAAGCTAAGAAAAATATATAACTTCTGGAAAACGAATCATCGATTTTAGATTTAAATTGAACAAGTTATGATCCGAAGAACAGGACCCAAATTTCTCGACAAAATCTGTCCTTTTCAAACAAGCATGCAATTAACACCAAAAAAATTCCTACTGGTTCTAATTCAACTAAGAATCCATCTCTCAAACAACCTCATTCTCACCAAATTAGAAATAAGAATTTTCCATAATAGATCAATTTCATATAAACCCTAGAACAACTAATTAAACACGAAACTATGAAGAAGAAAACCAAGATGCTAACCTTGTATCCACTTGGTAGAACTTCAAAGAGAGGAGTATGGTGTCTAGGGTTTTTTGAAAAGAGAGAGAGAGGAGAGGGGAAGGGGCTGATTTCATGAAAGAGAGCGAGAAAGAGTGTGAATGTCATGAATAAGAGGGGGGGGGATGATTAGGGTTGGATTGATTGCAATCCTTTCCTAAACTAGCTCCCTTTCCTTTCTTGTGCAAACTTGGTGAGCAACAAGGCCCAAGGCCTTAAAATTTCAACCCATATGAAGGAGTGGTGGAGAACAAGACTTGGCCCAAGTCTTGTTGGCCTAGGGAATGGACTAGGAAGACATAGGAAGGTTTATACCTCGGTTTTTGCAACTAACAAATAGTATGTGATTTACGGTATTCTAAATGCATCACATATTATGACACATATCTAATTTATCTAATTTACACATAATCACAAATAATCATGAATTTTCATAAAATAATAGAATTGTTGGTCTACTTATATCGGATTGGTGATCAACCAAAGTGTCAGGACTGACTCGGTAGTGCATGTGACAATACATTTGATACGAAAAGACTAGTACATTTAAAAAAGAATTGACAGGTGATTAACGGAGTTAACCTGAGAATTTGGCAGTTGTCACATAATATTTTAAACAAAATGCATACATATTAAAATTTTAATATTGATATCATCATTAGTATTTCAAATATTGATATCACCCTTCACCCTTAATAGTCTAGACATAAAAATAACAATCATCTAATCATCTACCATATTAGCTCCATCTTGTTCATTAATGTTAGCTCCATCTGATTTGTATTTAAAGTTATCATTCAATTCCTCTTCTTCGGAAACGAAATCTTCTTCAAATTCTCTTAATCTAGCACTTCTTCGGTCTTCTAAGGATTCACCATCATCACCCGCGGCTTCATTAACCGGTTTTGAAGGTACTTCAGGCTCCATTTCATCTTCTACAATCCAATCTTGAGCCTCTGATGCATCACTAGCTAATAGTACTTCCATACCCTTTGTCTTTCTTTTCTTATTCTTTCCCATCAAATTTGCATTAAACTGAACAAAAATAGGTTGGTTCAATTTGCTCGCCTCTAGTCTATTTCTTTTCTTTGTATGTACCTCTAAAATTAAAATCATAGAATTCTTATTTTTATGTTTAAGAAATAGGTATTCATATTGATACATGATAATTAATTATTTGATATGCAACTACTTAGGCTTATAACCATCACACTATCTATATAGAAATCTCATCATTAAGATGTTCCTCCCACCAACTAGTAAAACTGAAAAAGAATACAAGTTTATGAGTTTGTGACTGAAAGTATGTACTAACCCCTTCAAAAGTGCTCTAATTTCTTTCACATCCGGACGAACTAGTCGTTAAAGCAAATATCCTTATAACAATCTTTCTTAATTCAGGAGTTGAGGCACCATAAGCTCTCCACCAGTTCGCTACAATATACAACAAAAAATATGTTAGTAAATTAATAAACTTGAAAATTATATAATATATAAAATATTAAATGTATTACCCGGATCAAATTTGTCATCATTCACCTCACATTCTTTGATGGCCATTTCCCGATTAAATTTGTCTTGTTTACCCATGTAGACCGACAACTCAACCGTTACGATGTGGTTTTGCAAAGCGTGATCTCCCGGATATATCTTAGCAACAAAATCAATAATAGCATCCATCACATCAATATCATCTTTGATAGTCGAGTTTTTATAAAGATAATATGGGTTCAGAAGATAGGTCATCATATGTAGCTTCGTATCAAGTCTATTTTTCATCTTTTTTGAGATGATGTCTAGAATCGGCCGGTACTCTTTTTCATTATTGCTCAAAGCATCCATGATTTCTTATTCTGCCTTTTCAATCTCACCATAGATTAACCCCATGGATGGCTTCCAATCCACATCAATCATTCGAAGAACTTTAACCAAAGGCCCAAAAACTTTTAAACATAAAGCTACACCACTCCAGAATGCGTTATTCATCACCGTCTTTCTTAATGCCTCGCCTTCTACAGTTTTGTAAAACTTGAAATTTTCCCATTCATGGCTATTAAACATTTGTTTTAGTTTGGTCTTTTTATCGGCCAAACTTTGCAAAGTGAGAAAGGACGAAGCAAATTTCGTGACTCCCGGTCTCACAATATCTCATTTTTTAGTGAATTTCCTCATCATGGCCAAAGTCTTATGATGTGCATAAATGAACAATGTTAGGTTTTCTGCTTTAGTGAGAATTTTTTGAAAATTTGACATACCACCAATACCTATAAAAAGATGAATATGTTAACAAGTTTGTTTTAGCTTCGAACTGTTAACAAATAAAATAAAAAACTTCGTTGTCTATCATGTGAATGATAGTTCACAAAATTAAAAGTGAACTCTTAACAAATATACATGATAGTTCACAAAAATTAAAAAATATAAAGAAACTCATTATATTTATAACTTACAAACAGTAGGTTAAAGACTTAAAGTATGTGAATGGTAGGTTAAAGACTTAAACCAAGGTGGCCGTACCAATTGGTATGCTAGTTGGTACGCCGGGTATGTTGTTCACTATAAATAGTTCGTGTTAGAATGAGAGCTCAACACTTCTGTCATTCTACACCTTCTGTGTGTGTGTTCTAGAGAGAGAAACCAGTGAGAGTTCTTTGTAATCTTCAAGTGATTCAATAAGAATCTCTTATTTACTTTCTCGTGTTCACTAGATTGATCGAATCATGTAGTAGTAAGATCATTCTGTGTCCTTCAAGTGGTATCAGAGCAATCCAGGTTGCTCTACTACTGTGTTTTGATCAATTTTTGGATTTCTAGTGAGAGAAAGTTTGGGTTTCATTGGTTTTTCATCAATTTTTTCTTCAATTCTGAGTGATTCTGATGTCAAACTTGATTTCAAAACATTCCTAGTGAGTTTTTGTTGCCTACGGCTGCAAGTTATAGTCCAAAACGTCCAAATTCTCAAAAATCAGTCGAAACGGTGTTGGTACGCCGGTTGAATGTCGTGGTACGCTGGATGAACTACTGGTACGCTGACTTGTACGCTACTGGTACGCAAGGCAATCTTCATCGTTGGTCCGGAGCAGTTACGCCGTACCATTTGGTCTGCTGGTTGGTACGTAAGGCAATCTTCAATGGTGGTACGTTACTATTCACTGTGGTACGCTAAGTTCACTGGTACGCCGCTGGTTTTGTACGCTGAGGTTGGTGGTATGCTGAGTTCTTGGTCCGGCTAAAGTTTTTGGTACGTTAGTCAATAATTTGGTACGCTGAGAAGGTTTTGGTACGCTGGCAGGAAAGTGGTGTTCACTAAAACTGACGTAACTTGAGTTCCGTTAAGAGTTACGGGAGCTAATACCAGCCAAAAAGAGCATTTCGACGAGATCTACACTTTTACTGCCTAATGGCCAGTACCCTCCGGTTTGACTCCCAAAATCCGTGTCTAAGACCTCCGTTTTTTGCATCCAAAGTTTTCAATACCGAAAAGTTTATCACAAGATGTCTGATTTCCAAGTGTTTGCGGTTATGCAAAACACGATGCAAGTTATGCTGAACTTTGATAACAATATCGGAACAAGCCAGAAAGTTCTCAAGTTGTTGAAATTGGAAGATTATCACAATTGGAAGCAAAGATTTTCTGCTTACATTAGCACGAATGATATCGATTTATGGATTCCAATTCGGAAGCTTTACATGCATCAAACAGATCAAGGAGATTTTAAAGAATTTCACAATTTTGATGCTGCTGCAAGAAAAAGCTATGAACTTGAGCAAAAGGTGTATGGTTATCTTACAATGGCTTTACCTACTGAATTGTTACATCAATTCAGTACTTGCCAGCAAAGTAGGCAGTTATGGGATGCTTTGTCTGCGAGATGCGAAGGCAATGATCAATACAAAAAGAGTAGACGAAAAGTGCTGAATAAAAAATTTGGAAACTTTCAACACTACGAGAAAGAAAACATCAATGCTCTTGTATCTAGATTTTCACATCTAATCAGTGAAATAAAAGTGGTTAACGATGAGAAGACCGAGGAGGAATTGAAAGAAAAACTGATGGAAGCATTACCAGAAAAGTTGGATAATTATGTTTTACTGCTTACTCATAATACGGAGTACTCGACGTTGTAATTTTATGATTTAACCGGAAAGCTTCATGCTAGAGAAATGGAAATGATGACTTCACATAAATCAACTGCTCAACTGCAAAATCCTGAATTGTATCATGGTCAAAATTCTACGAGTATTAATGCAAAGTCTAAATCATTTGGTTTTATTCATCAAATCTAGCTCCAATAGCATTTGTTGCTAGCCATGGTTCAGAAAATGCCGAAAATACATCAAGAGGGTGTAGCTTTACTATTCCAAATCATTCAAGTCAGACTTTATTTTTTTGCAAAAACACCTGATGAACATTTGGCATTGATTTCAGCTTTATTATCTTCATACTATGGGTTATTGAATGGTGGTTTGCCAACTGCTAATATGATTTGAGAAGATTTATATCAGATCGATCCAGATAATCTTGAACAAATGGATATCAATTGGCAACTTGTTATGCTAGCCCAATGAGCTAAACGGTTCAGGAAGAAAATAGGATTCAAAAGTTTAAATCCAGATGGTAAAGTTGGATTAGACAAATCAAAGGTAAAATGTTTTAATTTTGGACATTTTGCTCGTGAATGTTCAAAGTCAAACGCTTCTTCATCAAAGTCTCCAACAAATAATTCAGATTCAAAGGCATTAGTCTCACAATCTAATCAAGGATATGACTGGTCAGATGCTATTAAACAATTTGAAAGTCCTATTGCTTTGACTGCAATTCGTAACAACCTTGCAGGTTCATTTGATTATGAGTTCGCTGAAATGCAACATGCATTTATGGTTCAAATTGATCAGAGTGATTCTGATTCTGAAATAAGTGGATCTGAATCAAGTGCTTATAAATCTGTTTGTGAGTTTTGTTCTAAAAAAAGACAAGAATTCAAGGATTGATAAAAGAAAATGAGTTGTTGGTTGCTGAAAATAAAAGGAAGATAGAAGAGTTGACAGGTGAACAGAAAAGGTTAGAAGGTGTAATTCAAGAATTGTCATCTCAAAAACAAAAGTTTCAATGTGTTGAAAAAGATCCTGAGCAAAATCTTACAAAGTTATCTGAAGCTCAAGATGCTGCAAATGTTTTCAATAATTTGTTTGAAAAGTCCAAGGTTAAGCTTGATATGCTTAACAAGTCTTCTGATGAACAAGCTGCTAAAATTAACTCATATCTGATTGATATGGAAAAGTTGCTAGATGAAAAGTGTGACACCTCGTCAAAAACAGGTCAAATCTCTCTCCGTTGACTTTCTGATTTAAATACCAATATGTTTTAATTATATAATTAACCGAATTAGTTTCGATAACTAACTGATAACTGATTTAAATTCCACGTTGTATGCCCGTAAAATACGAAAGATTTCATATTTTAAATATGGAATTTTAATAACAAGAAATTTAATATAAAAATTGACTTTTCAAAACCGACGTAAACTGTTTTCACTTTAAAACATTTAGCAAATCCGACAAATGATAAAAACATAAAGTTGTCAAGACTTAACCAAAACAAGATCCGTTAACCCTATTGGGCCCGGTTAGGCCCAATAAGCCCAAATTAATCCTGATAAACCCGAAACTCGACCCGTTGACTCGACTCGACCAACTGAGTTACCGACCCGACCCGAAGGCCCGACCCGCGGTCCAACGGCCTTGGGCCGAACCCGATCCGATTACCCCTTCGCAGCCCAAACCGAGAGCCGGCCCAACCCCACTTGTTTTTCCTTGGGCTTCGGCCCAAACCCTTAACCAAATACACATGGGCTTCGGCCCAGTCCACTTACCCAATTTTCATGGGCTTTGGCCCAATCTCCAATCCTTAAAATTTAATGGGCTTTAACCCATGAATTTCATAGAATGAACCCACTAATCTTTTATAAAAATTTTGGCCCATCAACCTACAAAACTTGCCACCTTTGAAGATTAAATATACTTGGATTATAATTTATAAAGTTATAATTTTTAATCACCTCTAACCATCTTAGATTTTATAAAAGCTTGCCTATGTTTATTAAACTTAAGCAAAGTTTATAAAAATTAAGTCTCCTACATGTGAGTTAGTTGGGTGAACCAAATGTTGACAACACACCTAGTCTAATGACTAATACAAGTTCCCATGCAAATTAACCATTGGTTAATGATGTGTTCGGAACTACACTAAAAATACTAATAAATCCTAGACCTAAACCTAGACCTAGACACACCTAATTTTACCGAAAATACCTAAACTAAACCGAACCCTAAGGCAAGTGTACCTATCGGATAGTAGAATAGCTAAGGCAAGACCGGGAATATCGAACCCTAAGGACACTCTAAAGACAAAGACTTAACCTAGACCTAGAAAATGGAAATACTGAGTAATATGGGTTTTGAGATTTGATTTGAATTAAAATTAACTAATGCAACTAACAAACGGACAGCAAGAAACTTAAGAACAACCTTCAGAACAGAGAAAGATACCACCTAGACTCAGAATCCTAATCACTAATGACAACTTCAATCGGTTATGGCTAATCTGATGGTGGCTATTTCACCTTATAAGTCCTTCCTAGCATGCAATCCTAACGCTCGAACAGGAGTTCACCTTTCGGGTACATCCAACCTCAACTAGACCTAACCACCCTCGAAACAATCTAAGGCACCTTAAGCTAGCTGGACCTACCATGAATTACTATGGATGACAAGAATTAGCAAGCTACCTAATTTCCTAGGGCATCCCTCTTCCGATGGCGATGTGATCCTATTCCACTAAGCAACCCAACTAACCTACCTAACTATCACCTTCCGGCTTGTCTAATTAGGGCAGCAAATTGCAATCAAATGAATAAATATTAACCAATGCAATAGTTTAAGACGTCTCCTAAACCACTCTAACGCAACCAACCCTAAAGCTAGCTACTTTAGACAATTTACCTAGACCGAAAGACATTCGAAGGTAAAGAGTGCATCAATCAACAACTATAAACCCAATCAACAATTCACATATGCATTCAATCATAGCAACCATGGAGTTTAATAGGAAAGTACATCAATCAATTAGTCATAAAACCGAATAAAGTAATCAAAAGATCAAAATCATCAAACGAGTCTAGGTGGCTCTAAGAGTTTAGCCAACAATCATGTTCAATGCATAAAAATAAATAAAGTTTGAGTCTTTCACAGTGAACATGATGTAAACGATCAATGAACTAGAAAACAAAAGGTAAACGAAGAACCCGAATGTCGAATTGTAAATCAATGCTTGGTTCTATGTCTTCTCCCTTGATCCTAGCTCTTCTCTGCTCCTAAAATCGTCTCTGAATCGCCCTCTGCCGTCTGGAAGTCGAATTATGTCGAATTGAACCCTAAAATCCACTTTTAAATCGCGAAACCTTCTTTTGCGGGTTTTTGACCTCCAAGCGTATCGCTTGGAGGTATGTTTTCTCTAGGCGACACGCCTACCGCCTATGCCGCGACAAAACAGTCGGTCAAACCGACTTAAGACCCTCGTTGACTTCCCTTTTCCGCGCGTATCGCCTACTGCTCATCAGGTCCCAGGCGATACGCCTGGGACAGGTTGTTCAGCACTTCTTCTTTGTTTTCTTCTTAAATCTCCCAACCTTCCTCTCATAGCCTCGGGACTTTATTAAAAACCTACAAAAATCACAAAAACATAAACAAGACCCCAAAGACACAAACTTAACTAAAAGCATAATAAACAACTCAAAGCGGACTTAAAACCGACTCTAATACTAAACAAAAGACCCTGAAAATGGGATGTGTTTGCAACACATCAGTTAATAACCACATTTTTGGTTATAAGAGAATGCCACCATCCATCCACCCTCCTCCACACCTCAAACCAACACCCACACTCACCCCTCTCCCTCTCCCTTAGCTCTCGGCCAACTCCACCCCAGCCACCACTGCCGTCGGCTGCTGCCACCGCCGGCCACTGCACCGCCGCCCCACAACCACCACCGGACGCCGCCACCAAGCCACCTCCACCGATTTTCTTCCTCTTTTATTGTGAGTCTCCTAACTCACTTCTCTCTACACCTTTACACCCAAATAATGCCTACAAGTCTTGACAATAATAAACCAACACTTGCATCTTTTAATTTTAAGCATCTAATATCTCTTCTTTAACCCCCATTCTTCTATGATCTTAAAACATTCCATCTTGGTGTTCTAAGAACTTAAAAGAGCCAAGGGAATGGGTGAAACACATAGAAAAATCTAAGGAAAGTATCCATGTGCACCAAGATCATCTATGCTTAATTTATGCATTTCTTATGTATTTTGGGTTCAAGAACAAAACCCTACATGGAGTAATCCATAAAAGCTCACTAGTTGAGTTAAATTTTCTTGGATCATCTTGTTAAATTATATAAAATGGTCCTAACACATAGAAGTGTTAGTTGATATGAAATGAACTAACTAAATGAAAATGATAATCCTTGATGATAACTACATAATCTATTTATGCTTATATATTTACTTGTCCTAACACTCATGTGTTAGTTGATTGTAATTTATTTAAATTGTCCTAACACAAGTGTGTTAGTAGATTGTCATCTAATTTTGGTCCTAACACTTTATGTGTTAGTTGATATAATCATGGATTATGTTATAATGCTAGATATGGATATAAACATGATTAGTTGAATTATAATCATAACAAATGTTAATGGATGAGAAAATATAAATAATCATGTAACATGATTATTTAGTGGCTTGGGTTGGTTAAAATAAATAAAAGATGACAAGTTTTTGTCATGGATTATTTTTATAAAACTTTATCCAAAAATGGTAAAAAGATCATTTATGTCAAATGATTAAAAACCTTTGGACTTATTATAAATTTTAAAGATTCCTTAAAAATACTATAAAAGGCAAGAAAATCTAACATTTGTCTTTTAGGTGTAAATGTGGTTTGTTTTTATAAAAATAAATGATTTTTAAAAAAATAAAGACAAGTCTTACATGTTGGAAGATTTAATGAAATTTTTACGATCCTTTTGGCAAACTCAAAACGATCTAGACATAACGACGTTGTGTAGTGATAAAACCGGGACCAACACGGCGATATACGCGATAACGTCGGAACAAGTAAAGTTATTTAAAAGACATGACTCGTTCTATAAAGAGATTAAAGGAAAAATCTATAAGTCCAAGTGATGTTTAAAATTTTGTATATCTCATAAGGTTTTAAAAAGAAATGAATATTTCATACAAATGAAATATTAAACGATTTCGAAATACTAGATGATTAAATGTCGTGACTTAAAAATATATCTTTCAAACGGTTCATGTTTTAAAATGAAAAGAACTTTAAATAATTATTCTTTTGGCTAATAATTATTTACGAAGTTTTAAACTATGATATAATCAAAGTTCACCAAGAAATGTTAATCATAATTATTTAAATATAATTATAACTTGCATGATTAACAAATCAAACACATATTTATTTAACTAAAAAGAAATTATACAACTCATGAAAATAATAATAAAACTTATTATTTTTAACTCAATATTCAGGACTTGATTAAACTACTAAATGCTTACCCTTTTATACATGTGGAACATAAATATAAACCATCACGAAAGTATTTGTTTAATAAATACAAGCTAACGGGCTTTCAAACGAATACAAACGGGATTAAAATGTCAAGACTTGACCAGTATCACTTGGGTGACTTATGTTACTCAAATGATTGTAGACCTTATGCATGTGCTTATATATTTATTTAGGATGTTACTTGCTACCGACTCCTACACTGTTTATTTACTGCCTTCCTGCTGATCCAGTGAGTTTCACGGCCCCTTTTCCTTTAACTGTTTTATACTTTGGGGGAGAAATCATGAAATCTGATAAATGCTCTTACTTAATATTATGGTTTATCTGTTAGCCGTATGACTACTTGTTCTCTTACTGATTGCCCAAGTTAGTACATTATCGTTATAAATGTTTGTACAACCGTATCCTACCATTAATTGATTTCAATTAGTTCTGTACGAAACGATGGCTAGTGAATAGGTCTATTTGGGTTGACAACCCTGCCCTAACTGGTAGCTCCAGTTCTGACTCCAGATTGTCTGGGGGTACACGTCAGTTATTCTGCTCTGTTTAACATATCTGGGCAAGAGATGCTATGGGTGGGTAAACCGTTAGTATTTGAAATCAAGGTTCAGGTGAGTTCATACAACCACAACGGTAAACCAATGTAATATTTAAGTATACTGAAACTGTTTTACCAACTTTAAACGTAGAGTCATAAACCTGTGAACCTCACCAACTTTATTTTGACCCTTTTAAATTCATGATTTCTTAGGTAATTGAAGTGAACCTTCGGAGGACATGCAAATGGGGCTTATTCATGCTATCGGACCTACTCTTGGAGTCATAGTCCCAACCTATACAAATAAACCGTTTTATGTTTTAATATTAATTTAGACTTTATGTTTTCCAAAATGTAAGACATTATCATTTCCACTATCTTTCCGGTGCAATTGAAATGACGTAATGTTTTATGAAGTTTAAATTTATTAGATATTGTTCTATGTATCCTCGACTATGATTCCATTCTCGCTCACACCCGATACCATTGACCGGGGTGTGACAGATTGGTATCAGAGCCGTGGTTACAGCGAACCAGGATAAACAAACAAAACGAAAAACTGAAACTGGACTATAACCCACTCCGAAGCTGCCATTTGCATGCAAGACTTTATCTCAATATGTTTACTTATGCTAGCTTATGTGTTACCTATGCATTGCTTCCTTATTTTAGCTTCTATACTATCATGATGTTACTGACCACTGTTTCTTGTTGGAATATTTTCGCAGAGATGACTTCCAAGGAAGTTGTTTGCGTTGCTGATTCTGATGATGAACCAAGTGTGGATTACACCCCTTCGCCTGAGGACCCTGCACCGGAGGACTATACGCCCTCGCCGGATGACCACATACCATCCAGTCCTGAGGTCGAGGAAGCCACGGTTGGTATCGTCCATTTTTTTGCCCTCCCATCCAGCTTCCTTAGGTCACTTAGGCCTCTGACCTCCGATGATACCCGTGACCACCCTACTCCCACCGCCATTGCTGGCGGTGTGGCCCCCATTGGTGCTTCAAGCACTATCGACCCCTTTGCAGACCATGAGCGGTCTGTAAAGACTTATGTCGTCGCACCTGGTGGCGGTAGACGGGGATACACCCCGGGGCGGACACCTGGTCCATCCCGGACTCGTGAGGCTGGAAACTCCCTGAGGAGCCCGCGCCCAAGCGGCGCTATGTGTTTGAGCTACCTCACCTAGCATGGATGCCAGGCCAGGTTCAGCACTGGCGGATGATGGAGGAGTTCCCGAGTTGTTATGCTCGAGGAGAGTCCTCACTCCCTGACCCCTCCCGCCGTGTGCCCTTAGGCATCTCGCCCTTCACTGACGAGCCTATATCTGACACCGTACCACTTCTGGTAGCTCGTCTGGGGGAGCTTGATGCTGATGTTCGCCAGCTACCGACCACTCCTGAGATGACACTCCTTAGGAACCAAATGACCACATTGATCGAACGCATGAGCGCTACTGACGGCGCCATGGGGTCCCTTCATGCCCACCGGGGTCAGCATGGCCACCACTGACCTGCTCCTCTCACACGAGAGCCTGCAGAGGAGGGTCGCAGCACTGGAGTTTATATCCGGATGACTCCTCTCCACCCTCCATGCCATGACTCAGGGCCCGACCTTCTTCTTCATGCCTCCTGATCCTCCACCCCCCCCCCCCACCTTTCTAGGTAGAGTTGACCTAGTCTTTTGGATCACCGTTTTATAGATGAAACATGCTATTGTCTTTTGATTTTGATGTATGACCGGGACCGCGAGCCAAGGGTGAAAAACTTGTTCCTTTTGATATGTTTCGTCTATAATATGGTAACAAACAATGGTTGATGTATGTTATGACTATCGGTTGGTATGCTATGGAAATCTTTTAGTATGAATATTTTTCTTGTTATGTTGTGATTTCTTTTATTATGCTATCACCTTACAAACTATCATAGTGGAAATTTTATTGTTTATATTATTGTTATCATATGTGCATACCCTATCTTCTCTCTTCTATCTTATGTTTCTCGGTTGCGTTTGCGCGTATCATGTTATGGCATCGTTGATATATGTTGTGGCAGTTATTCTCAAGCATGTAATAACCCCATTTATATCTAAAATTTTCCTTTGTGTTGACAATTGTAACTTAAAGCAAAATCATGCCACCGAGACGCCGAGCCACCAGGAACGTTTCACCTCCTCCGCCCCCTCCTCCTATGACTGTTGAGGAAATTGAGGAGATGATTGCTAATCGCGTCGCAGAAACTGTTGCCGCCGCTGAAACCCAACGTCAGAACGACAATGGGGCACGCGGTAAGAACGAATTAACCAATGTTAGAAAAACACTAGACTACAATTTCCCTGAATTGTATTCAACGTTTCAACCTAACAAATGCAGGCCCCCGTGAATGTTCATACATAGACTTTATGAACCGCAAGCCCTCAAATTTCAAGGGTTCTGAAGGCGCTGTTGGTTTAGTTCGCTGGTTTGAGAAAATGGAGTCCGTCTTCCGCATAAGCAACTTCCCTGAGCAGTACATGATCAAGTATTCCACATGCGCACTAACTAATAGCGCTCTGACTTAGTGGAACTCCCATGCTGATGCTATGGGAACTGATTTGGCTTACGCCATGACATGGGACGAATTCAAACAACTACTTCGCGATGAGTACTGTCCTAGAGAGGAACTTTAGAAACTCAAGGTTGACTTCTGGAACCTATCAATGAATGGAGCTGATGTTGCTGGCTATACCAAAAGGTTCCGTGAGCTCGCTCATCTCTGTCCGAGCATGATCACTCCACTTTACAAGTAAATTGAACGGTACATCTGGGGACTTGCACCTCATATCCAGGGGAATGTCCTTTCCTCAAATCCTCAGACTTTTCAGAATGTTGTGCGCCTGGCACACAACCTTGTTTACCAAGCTAACCGTCAAGGTGTAAACCTTGGCAAGAAACAGTCTGAGAGCAAAACCCCTGATGCTAGTACCACCCCCTCATCCAGCAAGAAGCCTGACAACAAACGGAAACGAGGATACTGGAGGAACCGCGATGAGAAGGCCCCTGTCAAGGAAGCTGAACCAGTGAAGGTCTATGCTGCTACTACCCCTACTCATGTTGTCCGAATGACCGGATACATCGGCGGAGCCCCTCTGTACAACAAGTGCAACCTCCACCACACTCTCGATTATGGAAACGTCTTCTGTAATATCTGCAAGATGAAAGGGCACGTAGCACGAGATTGTCCGAAGCGCACCTGTTACGGTTGCAGAGCTACCGGACAAGGATTGCCCGAAGGCAAGAGATCAGGATGCTAATCAGGCTAGAGGAAGAGCCTTTGTGATCAATGCCGGAGACGCTAGTCGTGACCCCAACAAGGTGACGGGTACGTTTCTACTAAATAATCATTATGCTTCCGTTTTATTCGATACTGGTGCTGATAGAAGCTTCGTGTCTACCGAATTTGGCCAATTACTTGAAATTACCCCTGTTGCCTTAGACACTAAGTTCACAGTAGAATTAGCAAACGGAGAATTAGTAGAAACTGGTAAAATCTATCAAAATTGCTCGCTAGAACTCTCCGACCATTCCTTCAGCAACAATTTGATGCCCGTTGAATTAGGAAGCTTTGATGTGATCATTGGCATGGATTGGTTATCAAAGAACCATGCGGAAATTGTGTGCCGTGAGAAAATAGTTAGGATGCCACTTGCAGATTGTAGGTCCTGAAATCTCCCAAACACACGATATACTAATCAAACACGAGTGCGGAATCCTCGTGAGAGATCGATTCAAGAAAATAGTAGAAGAAGAGACTAGATCTTCGATAAAGATCAAGTCTTGAATGAAGAACAACTACTATTTGAAGCTTGAAGAAACCGGTCGTGAACACCCAAGAGTATGAAGAAATCGTAAATGGCAACCTCAAAAGCTTTCTTTAATCATAAACATGAGGTGGTATTTATACCACCTCTTACAAGCACATGGGCCAATCATAAACCCAATAAGCCCAATCATAAACCCAAGCCCATGCCCAATCTAATAGTAAACTAGCCTAAACATAATAAAACTAGCCTACTAATCTAATTAAACCCTCTAAGCCCACCCCAACGTATTTAATATTACAAGCCTCATAATCTAGCCTCTACAATCTTCCCCTAGGCTTGTGATATTAAATGACTTCGATCTTTGAAATTCTTCATCTTGATTGGCTGGCATAGATGTTGATGAAGATTCTTTCCGCAGAAATCTTCAATAGGTTTCATGACGGGCACTTGGGACTTCCTCTTGATCAGCATCAGCTCGAACTTCTTGAAATTGAACAAGCAATGAGATGGAGGATTCTCAATGACTTGCTTCTTTTGAAAGAACTGGTTCTTGCTGTATCTTCGGTAACTGTCTTGAATCTCCAAAACAATTAGAGGTTAAATTTTGAAAACCCCTAACTGTGAAGAACTTGATTGTTGAACTTGGATCTTCATGATCTCTGACTGCTCTCTGCATCACTTTATTTTTCAAAGATTGACTTGAAATCTTCAGCTTCCCCTAAACTTGTGAGCATTTTCTTTGAAAAACTTTTGACATTTTTGGATACTTGTAAAGATACCAACAACTTCCCCTGAACAGTTTCTTTTCAGATGGAAGTCTTGTCCGGTTGGTTCTTTAACTTGAGCAGCAGCAACATCTTAAGAAAAAAATATACACTACCAGACATGTGATGACTGGTCTTTGGGTTAGGAGGTAATTATCATCTGTTCAGTTGATTCAAATTAACATAATTTTAACCAAAAACCCTAATATAGATTACGGGTTTTCTATAAAACTTCCCCTGAACTCAAAGACCTCTAAAGACTTCCCCTTAGCTGATTACTTCCCCTCAGCTAAGGACTTCCCCTGAGATAATACATATTATCCTCGAGTTCCCTTCGGATACTATGTATTATGGAAGTCTTTTCGGATAATAAGTATCATCCTCGAGTTCCCTTCGGACAATACTTATTATCCCCTCTCCTTCCCCTAAAAATTTGTCAAGATCTGACGGAGGAAGTCTTTTCCATTAGATAATAAGTATCATCCTCGAGTTCCCTTCGGATAATACTTATTATCCCATACTCCTTCCCCTAAAAATTTGGCAAGATTTGTCGGGGGCATATTGTCATGCATTGAAGCCCATGAAAAACATATTTTGACTTCTCAAGTCGACCTGGCCAAGACGAAAACACATAAAAATGAACTTAACGACTCACACACGAAAGATAAAAATAAACAACTACTTACCAATATAAAACATGAGAAAGTTTACAAGGGATCAAACCATATGAATCTGACTGAGGAACCCTTTTCAGCTTCAGTTACTCGACTAGTCCAGGTGATTGCCGGTATGTTTGTCCGCTTTAAACTCAAACCCGTTTAATCCCAACCGAATGCGTCATGCTTAATATAGTATAATATTACCGTCATGTTTAATTGTCCCCACACCCAAGCGTACACAGCAAAACCTACCCAACCTCAGAGTTTATTGAGGATTCACAAACCCCCAACTTGAGGAACCATGCAACACCATTATGACTACCACTTATTTTATTAACCATCAGTTGGTGATCAGGTCGGCCGCTAAGCACGCAAAGAAGACCAACCGAGTGATTATCTATTCTCTTTTCTTTTTCATTTTTTTTTATATCTTTTTCATTTCTTTTTCTTTTCTTTTTCTTTTCTTTTTCTTTTCTTTTTATTATGTGGTGTAGTCATGACAGCAGAGACATGGCGTGTGAGAGAGTGAATACTAGGTATAATTACCACTCTCAACCCGTTTTTGCTGGGACTCAGTCTTTTAAACCATGCAACCTGGGATGAGAAACTAAACATATATATCTTTTAAGTTTACTGCACTTTCATTGGTGGTCATACGATTAGGTCGAGCCTACCGAGCATATCACCGTGGAGCTTGCCTTTCACTTCCGCCTTACGCGTGTCAGCCATCTCCAACCCAGTCATTCATTATACTTCCCCTAAACTTCTCAAAAACAAGAAACAATTAAAAATTGAAAAGCACACTATTTTTGAGGGGTCAACATTTTCATCTTCTTTACATTTCTTCCCCTTGCTTTTTGATTTTTAATGTCACAATTTTGTGAGCATCATCATTTTATTTTATTTTTTTATTTTTTTTTTTAACAAAATAAAACACACAAACACACAAACAAATTAAATGACTTTACACACATCTGGCCAAGCTAACTTTCAAAGTATTGATTTGAAAATTTTTAGAAAATAGGGTTTCATGTCACGCACACTTCATTGCATTTGAAGTCAAACACTTAATCAATCAATTGAAAATTTTAGGAAATTTGGTTTGACTCAAAACATCCTTTGCCGCTTCATCATTCAAACAACCAAGTTAAGAACAGTACCTTTCATGCTGAATTTTACCTTTTACCTCTCAAAGAGACATATCCTCCAATGTATAACTTACTTGTGAAGATTTGAAGATACGTCTCCTAAAATGTGCCTGGAACAATCACTTATCAACAAACAAATTAGTAATAAAACCGTTAGTGATAATCCTCCTTGACTGTTCCTGCACAGAGTGAGAGATTAGTTAGCCATTGGTACCCAGGCCATTGTTTTTCTGGGTACACCTGAGGAATCAATAAATGATACTTCTTGTAAGAACATCCCCTTTGAAAAATCAGGAAGTTGGGATGAAGCTGCCTTGATTTTTGGTTTCCAAATTCCAGGTGATTTAACATTTGTTTTAGTCACTATTGGAGTTGTGACTTTAGGTATTTCAACCTTCTTTGGTTTAGATTCATTTTTCAAAACAGTTTTTGTTTTAGTCACCTTTTGAGTTGTGACTTTAGGTATTTCAACCTTCTTCGTTTTAGCTTCATTTTTCAAAACAATTTTAGTTACCTTGGGAGGGGTAACTTTGGGCTTCTCAAGCTTTGGTTGTTTTGAAAATGGTTTCTTCACCTGTTTTTGGAAATTTTGGTAGCTTGGAAAGCTGTTGTTTTGATTCAAAGATTTTCTTTCAGCTTTGGCAGCACCCCAATGTTGATCAGAGGGTTTAACTTTAGGAGTAACAGTCTTCATTGCCTTAGGTTTTTGCACCATCATCGGCTTAGACTTCACAGACTCCTGAGATGAAACCCTTTGACTTTTTGGAAAATAGGGTTCATAGGGGCGATAAAGACAGTTTCTAGCAATATGACCAGCAATGCCACAATTAAAGCAAGTCTGCTTCTTTAGATAGAAGTCAGACGTGTACCCATTCGTCTTTGGGGGCTGATATGGAGCTGGTTTGCCTTGTATCTGCTTCGTTGCCTTGTCAGCAGCTCCAGATTTGACTTTCTGCTGGTTCCTGGAAGCCTGAGTAGAACCTGTCCTCATCGTCTTTGTGCTCTCTGGATTCTTTGACGTTGAAGCATCATTCTTGCAATCACAACGGCAACTGCATGATCCAACTGAAGAAATGGGAGACACAGCTACTCCCTTGAGTTTTTCATTCTTCACTCCAGCTGTTGGCTTCACACTCGGATGCTTGATGGTGATCTTTGGCTTCTCAACTTTGGCTTCACCGACCACTCCATCAGTTATTCCCTTGAACTTGGAGGAGAAGGATGGTAAGTCATACCCAACATCTGGTTCTTGGTCAAACATGGATCCAGATGTCATAAAGATCTTCCCCTCAGGCCGTGTCGTCAAGATCACTTTTTCCCTTTTGACTTCGTCGATTACTTTGAAGCATGGGGTTTCAATTTTAGGGTATGGTTTCAACTCTATCCCAGCATCATCAGACTTGGAGCCATGACATCTGTTATACTCCTGGCACTCAGCATCATCTCTTGATACATCCTCTATTCTCCCTTCACCATATGTCATGTTTGCCTCGTTGTCTATTTCCTCTTGGGTCAATGGTGTAGTTCCAACCAAGACACTATCAATAGGAGGAGCAGCAGATGTAACTGAGAAGAAACCAAACTAAATCTCATATCTAATATGAAGGCACGAAAATTCCTTCGTAAAGGATGCCATGCCATAGTTGCACATGTAACTGAGAAGAAACCGAAGGAGAAGCGTATGGAAGATGTTCCCGTTATTCGCGAATACTCGGAAGTCTTTCCCGAAGACTTGCCACGTTTACCTCCAACGCGAAAAGTAGAATTCCGCATCGACTTAGCACCCGGTGCTGCCCCCGTGGCCAGATCTCCGTACTGTTTGGCACCATCAGAAATGCAAGAGTTATCTAGCCAATTACAAGAATTGCTAGATAAAGGCTTCATCCGTCCAAGCCACTCTCCATGAGGAGCACCCGTGTTATTTGTTAAGAAGAAACATGGAACATTCCGGATGTGCATAGACTACCGAGAACTGAACAAGCTGACCGTGAAGAACCGTTATGTGACAACCGGTCCAAAAATCAGGTCAACTCTCTCTCCTTTGACTTTTGTTGACTTTCATTACATGATAATTACGTGAATTACTGTCTTAAAATGCATGATTAACTATATTTAGATAAACGATTAACTGATTTAAATTTCACGTTAAATAACTGTGAAATATGAACGTTTCATATTATTATTAATGGAACTTTAATAATAAGAAATTAAATATAAAAGTTGATATTTTATATTTTATCAAACTGATTCAAACTGTTAAAACATTTTATGAATTTAAAATGCGGCGGAAAACATTACGTTGTCAAGACTTTAACCAAAACAATATCCGTTAACTCTATTGGGCCCAGTAAAGCCCAATAAGCCCAAATCAACCCGGATCAACCCGAAAACTTAACCGATGACTCGCTTCGTCACACTGAGTATTTTCCCCAAACCGGATACCCGACCCGCGGCCCGAAACACATTGCGCCGAACCGGCCCAATCCTTTTCTTTTTCTCGCGGCCCGCCTACCCTCGGCCCAACCGATTTCCGAATGGGCTTCGGCCCGACTCCTTTGTCAAACCCGAATGGGCCTCGGCCCATTCTCATTCCAAATCTCGATTGGGCTTCGGCCCAATTGTAAACAAATTTAATTGTTTGTTTAAGCCCACTAGTTTTTATAAAAACTTAACCAACCTTTCAACCCGCTAATATTTTTATAAAACTTGGACCAACGACGTTTATAAAAATTGAAGATCAATGTAGGGAGGAATTCATTATTTTGTTTAGCTTGATTGTATAGTTTAGTTTACTTTGTAATGTTGACTTTTGGTAGGCTAGCGAAACTACCGAGCGAAACTGTAGTTTCGCTCGGTACTTAGATTAGACTGTCTCAGTGACAGTTTCGCTTGGCCAGCGAAACTGCCAGCGAAACTGTTCACTGGACAGTATATAACAGCCGCCATGTGCAGTCATTTGGAACTTTCTCAACTTTTGTGAACCCTAATACAAGAAATCGACATTTGGTGAGTTTTGGTGACGGCTAGGAGCTTATTTCAGTATATTGTAGCTTGTTTATCATTTCTTATCAATCATTTGGTTCATGTTGTGATTGTTCAATACTAGAAAACCATTTTAGTCATTGGAAATCATATATTGTTGTTATTTCTTGGTTTTCTTCTCAAAAACATCATCATTTGCACTGATAAAGATCAGTGAGGACCAACAATATGGTATCAGAGCCTTTGTGCTCTTGATTTTGGTGTTTTTGAGTGTTTTTGGGTAAAACTTTGAAAATCTATTTTGATTCTGAAATCTGATTGTTTTGGACTGGAAATTGATTGAATATTGTGTGTTTTGTTGTCCTGAAGACTAAGCAATCAACCGATCATTGCTCTATAGTGATTTGGGTTGATTTCTGATCATTTCTTCTTCAAAAAGAGGGTTTTCTGTTCTGGGCGAAACTGCTGATTATTCAGCGAAACTGTGCCTTCAAACAGCGAAACTAGCAAGCTATTTTACAGTTTCGCGGAATTATTACCGAGCGAAACTATCATCAACGAGCGAAACTATTCTTTCGCCGTAAATCGAGAAGCGAAACTAGTGTCATATTTCTTGAACGAAAGTTCAAACCAGTTTCCAGCGAAACTAGCTAGCGAAACTGTGTGTCATCGGGTATTTCCGAGCGAAAGTACTGCCCGTGCATACAGCGAAACTAGTTGGCGAAATTGCTGAACTGGTTCAGTATTGTCAAGCGAAATTGCTGGCGAAATTATAAAATCCAGCGAAATTGTCCACATGTTCAGGATTTCCGAGCGAAATTGCTGGCGAAACTATATCTCCCAGCGAAACTAATCAATTTGTCTTGTTCTTGGTTTGTTCTTTGTCTTTCTTATTTCAGGCTGATTTAAGATGGCGTCCGGTACAAATGCTTCTGACACTGAAAGTATTGCTCCAAACCGACCACCAAGGCTGATCAATGGCGACAATTTTGAGGATTGGAAACGATGTCTGAAATCGTTCTTCTTGTACACCGATTATAATCAATGGTTGTCTATTGTCAACGGACCTCACGTTCCAACAACTACTACTGGTGAAGTAACACAGATCAACAACAATCCGTCTTCATTTACTGAGAAGGACTTGAAACTCATTGATCGTGATCAAAAGGCTCTTGGTGCTCTTTCTCTATGCCTGTCACAAGAAATCTACAATCGTTTTGCTGAGCACACTGATGCAAAAAGCTTGTTTGACGCTCTCTGTGAATTTTATGATGGCAATGAAGACCTGGTGAAGGACAAGGAAGCCCAAGCCACTAAAGAATTCAATTCATTCACAAGCATGAAGAATGAAAAGTTAGTTGATATGACAAACCGCTTCCTAACTGTATCAAGCAATCTGAAGAAATATGATGCGAAACTCACTAACTCTGAACAAATCAAGAAGCTGCTGGATGCTCTTCCTCCCGAGTGGAGCATTCAGGTTCGCATGCTAAAACAAGAAAGAAGTTTTCCCGACTACAAGCTCATGGATGTAATTAACAAGCTTAAGTCCTTTGAGTTGGATGTTCAAAGGTGAGAGTACAATCAAACCATGGGTCCAACTAAAGTTTACTCTCCAAATTCTGCTTTCATCTCAACCGTTACACCCAAAGGAGCTTTCTCTCAACTTCAATCTTCACATCTTGGATCTGGTTCATCCTCAACTGCTTCCGCCACTAATCAGCAAACATCCCAGATTTCACCTGAATACATGGGATTGTTCTCATTGTTTACTAACAGCTATCAAGCTTTCGCTGCTGGAGAACTTCAAGGTTCGACTCTGACTGCTGAGGATATGTACCAAGTTGATCCAGATGATTTGGAAGAAACTGACCTGAAATGGCAAATGGCCATGTTGACTGTTCGAGCTAGAAAATTCTTCGAACGAACTGGGAGAAACACCTTCAAGAATCAAAATGGAAGAGTTGGTTTCGACAAGGCTAAGCTTAGATGCTACAACTGTAAGCAACTCGGCCATTTCAAAAGGGAGTGCCCAAGTCCAATTGTCACTGAACCGACCTCCGAGCCTGCAACTCGTGCCATCCCTATCACTGACAAAGCAGAAGCCAAGCCAACCAAAGAAGTGGCTCTTCTGACTAACTTTGACTGGAGTTCGGAGGTCTCTGAAGCCGAGGAAGCCATCAATCAAGCTCTTGCAGCTCAAATTCATGAGCAAAGCAATGAGCACACAGTTAACAGTTGTCAGAAGGAAGAAGCTGAGAAGAAGGTGAATGAGAAAACTGCAAGCACACCGGTGTGCACATGTGAAAAAGCTCTTGCTGCAGAAAAGGTTATAATGGATCTTTCATATGAATCTGTTCAAGATATGTGCTCTCATCCTTGTAGAATTCGTTTATTCGGCATTTACAAGGCCAATCGATTGTTGATTGACACCAACAACGAATTAAAAACCATGAACACCCAATTAAAGGAAAATGAAGCAAAATATTTTGTTAAATTAAATGAGGCAATGCACGAAAATGAACATTTAAAACAAACTCTTCTTGCAAAAAATGTAGAAATAAACATGCTTTCTGAAAGAGTTACATTAGCCCAATTTGAAACCTCTCAACTTCAGACTAAGTTAGATAGATGGACTGTTTCTCAAATGAAAGTTGAAGAGATGCTCGTTAAACAACGAGGAGCTAAAATAAAAACCGGAATAGGTATGGAGAACAATGGGAATGTGTTTCCTAAGGTTTATCCTCCTCCTAGCACGCATTGTTATTCACCTACTCCGAAACCTCATCCCTTAAATGATTTAATTCCTAGTGATGCTAACAGTCTGCATGCAGGTCTAGAAGGAGTGAACCATAAGGAGATCAGGGAGGATTATGATAATGGATACGGTAATACCAGTGGGCTTGGATGCGGTAGTCTTAATTCTAAGGAGTCCGTTTCAAGTAGTAGTTTGAATTCCAAGAAGTCTAGTTCAGACAGTAGCGTAGCTAGTAGTAGTTCTTCTTTAGATAGCAGTAGTAAAGAGTCCGTGTCTGTTAATCAAGAAAGATTTGTTTCAAATGAAAATATTCAATGTCATGCAAGTACATCTCAAAATCGATTCAACAAATTTCTTTCTAATCCAATTCCTTCTTTTACACCGATACGAATTTCAGAACCTACAGAAAAACATATTTCTCGAAAGAAGGAATCATTTTTGAAAACTAATAATCCAAGGATTTCAAAAGATAAAACAAAAGTGGATTTTGAAACCAACAGTGACTCTGATTATAGAACATCAGATTCTGAGGAGGAAAGTACTTCAGAAACCTCCTCTTGCAAGAGTCACAGATCTCACTGTTTCAGATGTGGTAAGGATGATCATGTTGTTAAAAATTGCAAAGAAAAATTAAATCGAACAAACCATGATAGATCCTTTGGCCACAAGGTAACCAGTTTTGTAAAACAATTCCTTGGGGGAAAACAGAAAGTCACAAATCCCGGAAATGCAAAAGTCTGGGTACCAGTTATTAAGTAATTTTTCGTTTTGTATTGCCAGGCACTCCCGAAGAACAGTTACTGGCATATAGATTCGGGATGCTCTCGGCATATGACAGGGATGAAAGACCTACTCACAAATTACAGAATCGTGGATGGTGGATTCGTTTCTTTTGCAGGAAATAAAAGAGGTGGTAAGATGGTTGGACAAGGAGACGTGTCAAGTGGGTCTCTTACTCTGGAACACGTCAACCATGTACCCGAATTAAAGTTTAATCTTCTGAGCGTGTCACAAATCTGCGACAAGGATATTCCTGTATTATTCAAAGCAAATGAATGCCTGTTTCTCAAGCCTGAATTTACTGTGCCCGAAGAGATGGTGGCGATGCGTGCGCCTCGCATCAATGACACATACTTGCTGAATTTGACCTCAACTGCAACTCTCAATTCCTCCATGACTTGTTTACTTTCAAAGGCATCTGTTTCTGAGTGCTTCTTGTGGCATAGACGTCTAGGACACATAAATTTCAAAATTCTAAACAATCTTGTCAAAAACAATTTGGTCCGAGGTCTTCCATACAAAGATTTTTCTGTTGTTGAAAAATGTCTTTCATGTGCTAAAGGAAAACAACATAAGAAGCCACATAAGCCCAAATTGGAGAATTCTATTTCAAGTCCCTTAGAATTGCTCCACACTGATTTATTTGGACCTATTAGTGTCCCAAGTTTGGGAAAGAGAACTTACTGTCTTGTTGTGACTGATGATTATTCCAGGTACTCTTGGGTCAGATTCTTGAAGCACAAGAGTGAAACGACTGAAGCTTTACAAAATATCATTCTGTCCGTGGAAAGCTCAAGAAGCAAGAAAGTCAAGGCAATCAGAAGTGATAATGGAACTGAATTTCGAAATCAGATCTTTGACTCATTCTGTGCAAACAAAGGGATTCTTCGGCAATATAGCGCAGCAAGAACTCCACAGCAGAATGGGGTTGCTGAAAGGAAGAATCGCACACTGGTTGAAGCTGCTCGCACAATGCTGATTGAATCAAAGCTGCCGATCATTTTCTGGGCTGAAGCTGTGAACTGTGCGTCCTACGTGCTGAATCGTGTCCTGATCGTAAAAGACAAGATGAAGACATCATACGAGCTGTATCATGGAAGAAAGCCGCTGATTGACTTCTTTAGGCCGTTTGGATGTTCGTGCACATTGCTGAATACCGAAGCTCAAATCACAAAATTTGGAGCTGTCTCCGATGAGTGTTTCTTCATGGGGTATTCTTCATCACAAAAAGCTTATCGTGTTTATAACAAACGTACTCGTATTGTGTAGGAATCCTACTACGTGGACTGGCAAGAATCTAACTCTCCCAACACCGGAACTGGACCCGAATGGTTTTATGATTCAGACACACTGTTCAAGTCATTCAATCTTCCTATCCTAGCTGAAGCAAATGACAATCCTCCTCTCGTGATTATCACCCCTCAACCTGAAATTCCACAACGAAACCCATCCTCATCCTCAGAAACCCCACATCAACCCGATCCTCCATCTTCCTCTCATGAACTACCTCAAACCACCGAACCCGCTCCCCCTCACCTTGACTTAAATCTCAAAACCTTAAAGGATCATCCACATGACCTCGTCATTGGCTCGATTACGGATGGAGTGAGGACTCGTCATCAGTCAGGATTGATTAATGAATGTTTGTTTGCGTGTTTTCTGTCTCAGATTGTTCCTAAAAACATAGATGAAGCTCTTGCAGATCCAAGTTGGGTGGACTCCATGCAGGCTGAGCTGCAACAATTCAGAAAGCTGAAGGTCTGGCAACTCGTGGATCTTCCAGAAAATAAGGTTCCAATTGGTACAAAGTGGGTTTTCAGAAACAAACCTGATGATAGAGGTGTGGTGATCAGAAACAAGTCAAGACTTGTAGTTCAAGGTTTTTATCAAGAAGAAGGCATTGACTATACTGAAGTGTTTGCACCTGTTGCACGTATCGAGGCCATTCGAATCTTCCTGGCTCATGCTGCACACAAAAATTTCAAGGTGTATCAAATGGATGTCAAGTGCGCCTTCTTATATGGGGATATTGATGAGGAAATCTATGTGGATCAACCTCCTGGCTTCGAAGATCATGAATTTCCTAACAAAGTCTACAAGCTGGATAAATCTCTATACGGTCTTCATCAGGCACCCAGAATTTGGTATGAAACTTTGACTCAGTATCTATTGGGAAAAGGTTTCACTCGTGGGTCTATCGACATGACTTTGTTCAAAAAGGAGGTCAAAGGTGAAATGCTGATCGTTCAAGTATATGTCGATGATATCATTTTTGGATCAACCAATGAGAAGTTGTGTCGTGAGTTTGAGGAATTGATGAAAGAAAAGTTCGAAATGAGTATGATGGGAGAGATGTGTTTCTTCCTTGGGTTGCAGGTGGAACAAAAGCCTGACGGGATCCTTATTCATCAAGAAAAGTATGTTCTGGAGATTCTGAAGAAATTCAAGATGAACGACGCCTCAGCTGAACTTACTCCCTTCACATCTCAGACATGTTTGACTCCCGACCGTGAAGGAAAGCGGGTTGACCAGAAACTTTATCGATCAATGATTGGGTCTCTCATGTATCTCACAGCCAGCCGTCCGGATATCACTTTTGCTGTGTGTTACTGTGCTCGCTATCAAGCTGATCCAAGGGAATCTCATGAAAAGGCGGTCAAGCGAATCTTCCGTTATTTGAAGGGATCATCAAGATTGGGATTATGGTATCCTAAGGGTGGAAGTTTTGAGCTTAATTCATATTCAGACAGTGATCACGGAGGATGCAAACTGGATAGAAAGTCTGTTTCTGGAGGATGCCAGTTTCTGGGGGAATGTTTGGTCTCGTGGCAAAGCAAGAAGCAAACAACTGTCTCCTTATCTACAGGCGAAGCCGAATATATTGCTGCCTCCAGTTGCTGCTGTCAAGTGCTGTGGATTCAACATCAAATGATGGATTATGGAATTAATTTTCTTCATACACCGTTGTTTTGTGACAACGAAGCCGCCGTTGGAATCTCCAAGAATCCGATTCATCATTCGAGAACCAAACACATTGAAACACGAATTCATGCAATCCGTGATGCTCAAGAAAAAGGGTTTATTGACGTTGTCCCCATTGAGACCAAAGCCCAGAAAGCGGATATTTTTACAAAAACCTTTGATAAACCCCGCTTTTATGAGCTTATTAAAATGCTGGGCATGATATTCTTTTAAATTTTTGATAAATAAAAAAAAAAGAAAAAAAAAAGGGGGTCAAATAAACCTTTATGTAAATAATCTTTTAAATTTACTTCATCTTAAGTTTATTTCATTTAAACTTAAATGCTAATTTCATTTTGTTTTAAATCAGGTGATTGTTGGAATTGAATCTGAAATCAAGAAATCAATGATCATGCAGTCCTCCTCAAATGATTTCTGGCCAATTGCTACTTGAATATGATCAGGGGAGTATTTTAGTCTCATTTACATTGCAATTTTCTCATAAATGCTTTTTGAAATCCTTACTGTTATCTTGTGGGGGAAATTGGGGTAAATCACACTAAAATACTTACATTTCATAAAATCTTTCTCAAATGATCTCATTTCACTCATGAATTCGAAGCGAATTTCCTGTCAAAACCTTCTCTTCGATAGTGTGTCTTCGTTCAGCGTCTGTCATTTTTGTGTCAAGTATCGATCGAATCATTTTTATTTTATTCTTCTTTTTTGAAAATCCAAAAATAGAGTATTTATGGATTTTGGGGGAAAATATTGAAGCTATCCGATAATTTGGTATATAAATAATTTCAAACAAAAACAAAAATGAGAAATTGATCCGACCTCGTGAGAAATGATAGTATATCAACCTGCGTTATCTGCCATGGATAGAGTAAAAATAAAGGTTGTATTGTGCTTGTATGATTTTTGGGTGTGTATGCCTAATATGATATCTATGAGTAGGATATAAACATAACGCTTGCCTTATTTTGCTCTAGTTTTCATTTCTGGATAAATGTTGCAATGATTCTAATATTAAGAGATGTTCTGATGTACGCATGCTTTGCAAATAAGGCTTTATGCCATTTTTACACTCGACTCAGTGAGTCTTCTCTGCGTGCCTAGGCGGCCGACCTGATCACCTGCTGATTGAGTTTCTTCTTTATTTTCTTGGTGTTTAGTATATATCATCGGACTTTCTCTGCGTGCCCACAAGCCGACCTGATTGTTGTTGATATATACGATTTCTGCTTTATTTTTCATTTTTTTTTTATTTATCTAAGTGCATCGGGCTTTCTCTGCGTGCTTTGCGGCCGACCTGACTGCTGTTCACTTAGGGTTCTGCTTTATTTTTGCATGAAACATCATGAACGCTTATCTCATTTGAAGAAGAATTAAAAGAAAAATCAAGATGAAAATGATGATTTGTTAACGTCTTTGATAGAGTGAGGCTGGACGATCAGTGCATGATTAATTTACCTTAAGCATATCCAAAAATGTTAAATACTATTAGTGCATGCTTAATATCAATATGATGCATTCGGGATCTGCTTGACTTGCATGCTGATTAAAATTGAAATTGAAATGTGTATGATGCGTATCGGTTGATATGATCTCATGTCTGGATCTTTCTCTAAATTAAAAACAGAATCTGCTTGTATAGTTGTTTTTAATTCCCTTTTGAAAAACTCAAAAAGATTTTACTTTCTGCGTTATTTTTGATAAGATCGATACTTTGTAAATAATACGGTGATTTGTGTGAGTTTGTCGGTATTTCAAAGGCTCAAAATCACAAATATGTCAAATTTTGAAAATTAGGGTTTCAGCGAAACTGTGTTTCGCCCGGTTAGTTTCGCCGTGTGGGTTCACAGCGAATCTGTTTGTTTCGTTACCGGCAAAACTGTTTTGTTTGATCCTGACTCGAGCGAATCTGCTCTTTCGCTCTGGCGAAACTATTGTTTCGCCGAGCGAAATTACGAGCGAAACTGCCCGGGTATATATTCCCCTTCATCGAGTATCTCGGTCATTTATCCGAAACCCTAATCGCTTACCTGCACCAAACCTCGTCTCGCGAAACTTCAATTTCGCCAAACTGTTTCATCGTTATTTCACTTTACCGATATCGGTTCCTGATTCATGTACGTTCGGTATAATCCTGGGTGTCTAACATTTTCGAAACTACAGTTTAGATCGCATCAGTTTTTGGTTTTTTTTTAAGTCAAATCGTCAAAACGGTTCTCGGTAATTATAATGTTGTTAAAAACTGTTCTGAAACCTGCTTTACCCTCGTCTAAGTGTTCTTGATGTTCATTGTGGTTGGATTGTGCAGAAACTGTGCTTAATATTGATTTCGGAAATTTGAATTTCAAAAGTCGCGTCCAGCGAAATTAAATGTTCGTCCAGCGAAATTGAACGAAAGTTCACCGGTCTCGAGCGAAACTGTCAGCGATCATGCCCAAGTTTTGCTGACAGTGTCGCCGTGATTGCCAGCGAAACTGCTGTTTCGCCCTCGGCGAAACTGTAGTATCGCAGCGAAACTGCTGTGTCACAGCGAAATTGACCCAATCAGTGTCGCCGAGATCAGTTGTCGCGAATCTGGTTATTTCGCCGTGTGCGACTTTGTGGCATCCTAGCGAAACTATAATTTCGCAGCGAAACTGTCAATTTTTTGAAATTTTATATTTAATTGAATTTAATTTAATGTAAGTTCGGTTTTACTTACAAGCTCTCGTTTTCATGTGCAGAACAATGTCAGATCTAAAGCACGATCCTCGGAGCAATGTCACCGCATACTTGGATATCCGCACCGACAAATCTCTAGGATTCAGAGACTGCATCGAGTGGCTGAAGCAGTCTTGCATATCTCATGCGATTTCATACTCACCAATCATCGATGATAGACATATTAAAGAATTTTGGCTCACGGCTCAGTATGACGTTAGAGCTAAGCCTGAATGCATCCGGGCCAGAGTTATGCAGAAAGATATAGTGATTACAATGAAGACAATCGCTGAAGTGCTTAAAATGGAAAAGGATGTCGGTGAAGTTACTAAGATGTCAGATCTGGAAGTGCTGAAAGGTTTTGAACGCGACATGAGTTATGAAGGCGGAGCGTTGTGGAAGAATAAGAAGGAAATTAAGAAGTCCTTGTTGTCAAAAGAATGGAGATACATTGCCCACGTCTTCATTTCTTGCATTGATGACAGGAAAGGCGGATCCGATGGTTTAAATCTGAACTGGGCCGAGGCAATGTTATTAGTCTGCAGAGGCAAGAAAGCTAATATTCCTCAAAGAATCTTTGATGCCATGACGGCAAACATTCAAGCATTAAAAAAGTCTAGATGGTTGTTGTACCCAAGGTTCCTGGAAATGATCATTGAACATCTGGCACCTGAATTGCCCAAGCAGGGTGTTGCTCTTATTCTTAATCCCATGCACCCAAGAATCCTCTCAGACTGTGCTGCAACAAGAGCCGATTTCTCAGGATACACCACATACTTAATGAAACACATGTATCCTGCTCAAAGGTATGAATACATCAAGAAGTTGATAGCAGATGAAAACCAGAGAAGAGCTGAAGGAAAGGTGGATGAAAGTGTGAAAGGTAAAAGGAAGCAATACATTAGAAGTTCGACAAAGGAACCAGCTGACGAAATTGAAGATGAACTTGAGAACCTTGCTCAAAAGAAACAGAAATCTAAAGAAAAGCAGGGCGTTCCCTCAGAAGATGAGTTAAGGGCTTCTAAGAAAAGTAGAATAGATCCCAGGGCTGAACTGGACGAAGATATCATCAGAGGTGTAAATACCTCTTTGTCTAATGAATTGGGTATGATCAAGACCAAGCTGGTCAATTCTGAAATTCGAGAGAAGGATAAAGATGCACAGATCAAGAACATGAACGAGATCATTACAGAACAATCCTCTCTGATCAAGACCCTGCTTGTTGAAATGAACGAAATCAAGAAGCATTTGAATATGCCAAACCTGATGAGTGATGCCGAGATTGACTCAATGACTGACTTCTCAAAGGTTACAACTGAAGCAGCTGGCGGTAGTGGAACTGGTGGATTGGGTGCAAGTGGTTCAGGTGCAAATGATGCTGGTGGTAGTGATGATGTAAATATTGAAGATCTTGATAATATTAATGTGAGTGACGTAAATCTCTACAGCTTTGAATCAGAAAAACAGCCTGAGATTGTTCAAGCTAAATTCGTTTTGATCGATGAAAGTGAAGATGAGGCTGAGATTGATGATCACACTGAACCAGAAAGCTATGATTGGAAAGAACATTCTCTTACGTATCAAGCAAAGATTAGCTCTGTAAGTGAAGAGGTCCTTGAGTTCAACAGGGAAGAATGGTTCAAGAAACCCGAGCTCGAAGATCAGACCCCTTTATTCCAAAACATTGCCCAACCCAAGAGAAAGGAGTCTGATAGACACATTATTAGCTGGAAATTCAGTGATGCCGCTCATGCCTTCATGATCAAGAGAAGAGGGGGCAGCATTACCTATATTCGTAAACGAGACAATTTCAAAACCTTGCCCAGATGGGATCTGAGAAGGCTGGCAGAGCTCCCCCTCATAGACGAAGACAAAAGCGTCAGGGCTACAAACCTGAGAATAATGCTTCAGAAGGCGGCAAAGGACGACTTTGTATCGTTTGGTTTTATGAAGGGTCAAAGGGTGAAGTCCACAACCGAAATTGATGAAGCTACCGGGAAACCGAAGGTGCACTTAAAGTTTAAAGCTGCCAAGACAATGAGCAGAATCCGAATTCCTGATCAGCAACTGTCGAGGCTGCAATCATTCCAGAAGTGGTTCTATGACAATCAGACTGGCGAAGCCGTTATAAGAATTGGAAAGGATGCTGAAATAAGATTATTTGATCCTATGGAAGTGTTTTCTTTCAGCAATGATGATTTAAAGACTTTGTGCGAAAATCACATCAGATTTGGGGCAGGAGATGACACCGCAGAAGAGGCAAGCTTGTTTATGAGAGTTGCCAACAAGGCCCGGGGAATTGTCAAGGAAATAAAAGATTTAGCACTGAAAGTCAAGGCTGCTGAAGATAAAATGGAAGAAGATAGGGATCTGGCGAATCAGATGAAAAAGTCTCTGAGTGGTCTTGGAGAATCTTCTACACAAATCCCAGAACCAGAGACTGCTGTCCCCGTTGCTGAAAAGCCAATAAATTTGGGGGAACCAGAGTCCGATGCCCCAGGTGCTGATGAAACAACCAATGTGGGGGAATCTGAAGATAATGTCCCCATAGCTGAAGTGTCCAATGTTTTGGGGGAAACAGATCTGAACAAGGAACCGAACCAGACTGAAGCCGAAGCTGACAAATGAAGATCAAGAGGCTGAATCCCTCCCTAGGGGGAATATTGAAGATCAATGTAGGGAGGAATTCATTATTTTGTTTAGCTTGATTGTATAGTTTAGTTTACTTTGTAATGTTGACTTTTGGTAGGCTAGCGAAACTACCGAGCGAAACTGTAGTTTCGCTCGGTACTTAGATTAGACTGTCTCAGTGACAGTTTCGCTTGGCCAGCGAAACTGCCAGCGAAACTGTTCACTGGACAGTATATAACAGCCGCCATGTGCAGTCATTTGGAACTTTCTCAACTTTTGTGAACCCTAATACAAGAAATCGACATTTGGTGAGTTTTGGTGACGGCTAGGAGCTTATTTCAGTATATTGTAGCTTGTTTATCATTTCTTATCAATCATTTGGTTCATGTTGTGATTGTTCAATACTAGAAAACCATTTTAGTCATTGGAAATCATATATTGTTGTTATTTCTTGGTTTTCTTCTCAAAAACATCATCATTTGCACTGATAAAGATCAGTGAGGACCAACAAAAATAACAACCACCACTCAATTGGATAAATTAAACTTGAATTATATTTTAAAAAGTTATGATTTTATATAACTCCTAACCACCATTTATTTTATAAAAGCTCTCATTTATTTAACTAGTTTAAGTGAAGTTTATAAAATAAAACAACCTACACTTGAGATTAGTTGGGAGAATTGTGGTGTTGACAACACACAATTAACCAAAGGTTAATAACTAACCTTTTGATTATAAAAGGAACCAAACCCACACCCTTGTTCCCTTGCACCCAACCAAGAAACACACCCACTCCCTCCCTCTTCTCCCTAGCCGGCCACACCACCACCGCCAACCACCGTCCGCCGCCGGCCAACCACCGCTGGACCGCCGCTACACCGCCACTCCGCCGCCGGAACCGCCGCCAACCACCACCAATTTTCCCTTCATCTTTTGTGAGTCTTTTAACTCATTTTTCTATTATATATTCACCCCTTTAAACCCCTCAAGTCTTGACAACTAAAGACCAACTCTTACAACTAAACTTTGGAATGCTTGTGTTTGGATGATCAACTAACAAAACTCACTTCTTAATCTCCTTTCTTCCAAGATCAAGCACTCATCTTGGTGTCTTAAAGACTTAAAGTTAGCCAAGGAGTGTGGTGAAACATATTTATGAAATCTATGGAAAGTAACAAGTGTGCACCATGAATCTTGTTTATGAAACCTTGGTTTCATAAGTTAGTTGATTTCAAGCAAACCTCCAAGCCTCTTCATATAAAATAAATGCTAATCTATACATGTTTACATTATTGTCCCAACATGAAAATGTTAGTTGATTGTTTATATTTAAATGTCCTAACACCAAAGTGTTAGTTGATTGTTTATTTATATTTAAATGTCCTAACACCAATGTGTTAGTTGATTTTTTATTTACATTTATAAAGTCCTAACACCAATGTGTTAGTTGATCGTTATTTATGTTTATATATGTTACATGTTAAAACAATATTAAAACAAGATGAAATAATTAAACAAATGTTACATATGTAACCTATGACTAAAACAAAAAAATATTACTTGATTTAGAAAAATCAACACATTAAATATGTGTTCAAGACAAAAAGAATAAATATAGATTTGGTTACTAAAAATGGTAAGAATAATATTTGTGTCAAATGATTAAATTGACATAAATTCTTGGATTTATTACAAGTTTTAACCTTTCTAAAACTTTGGAGATAAATGGATTATTCTATAAAAATGTCACTTGTGAAAACTAAATATATTTATTAAAAAGGATTTTATAAAAATAAATCAAAGACAAGCTATTAACTTTAAGTGCTTACATGGATTTTTAATGTTACTTTAATAAAATCAAAGTAACCAAAAATGGACTTACATTTGTTGGAGACGTCAAATAAAATCAAGTTTTTATGAAAGACGATTTTATAAATCCAAGCGTCGTTACAATGTTTTGAAAATATTTATGAAAGAAATATATATTTCATGCAAATGAAACATTAAACGCTTTCGAAAAATAAATGATTAAATGTTAGAAACTTTGAATGTTTTCTTTAAAAGATTCATGTTTTAAAAATAAAGCAAACGTTTAATAATTATTCTTGACAAATAATTATTTGCAAAAGATATAAACCATGCTTTATTCACCAAAGTATTGTTAATCATAATTATTTAATATAATTATAACTTGCAAGATTAACAAATCGAATGTGTAATTATTTAATTAAAAATAATTATACGAACTTGTGAAAATAATAATAAACATTATTATTATTTTAAACGTCAATATTCAAGGCTTGGTTGAATTGTTAAAAATGATTAATCTTTGGTTATATTTACTTAACACAAATATAAATCATCACCAAACGTATTTGTTGGATAAATACAAGTTAACGGGTTTTCAAAGATACAAACGGATTAAAACGTCAAGACTTGACCGGTATCACTTGGGTGACTTTTGTTACTCAAATGATCATAAGACCTTATGCATATGTTTATTTAATGATTTAGGACGTTACGTGTTACCGTTCCTTCACTGCTTATTTACCGCTTATCTGCTGATTCAGTGAGTTTCACGGCCCCTTTTCCTTTTAACTGTTTTATACTTTGGGGGAGAAATCATGAAATCTGATAAATGCTTTTTACTTAATATTATGGTTTATCTGTTAGCCGTATGACTACTTGTTCTCTTACTGATTGCCCAACTTGGTACATTATCGTTATGAACGTTTGTACAACCGTAATCCCACCATTAATTGATTTCAATTAGTTCTGTACGAAACGATAGCTAGTGAATAGATCTATTTGGGTTGACAACCCTACCCTAACTGGTAGCTCCAGTTCTGACTCCGGATTGTCTGGGGGTACACGTCAGTTATTCTGCTCTGTTTAACATCTCTGGGCAAGAGATGCTGGGTGGGTAAACCATTAGTATTTGAAATCAAGGTTCAGGTGAGATCATGAAACCACAACGGTAAACCAACGTAATATTTAAGTATACTGAAAACTGTTTTACAATGATTAAACTATGAGTCTTAAACCTGTGAACCTCACCAACTTTATGTTGACCTTTTAAACTCATGATTTCTTAGGTAATTGGCGCAACTCATGAAGACATGCAAATGGGGGCTTATGTACGCTATCGGACCTGCTTTCGGAGTCATAGTCCCGACTATCCAAATAAACCGATTTATGCTTTTAATATTAATTTAAGACTTATCGTTTTCAAATTGTAAGACATTATCGTTTCCACTATCTTTTCCGCTGCAATGAAATGAAGTAATGTTTTATGAAGTTTTAATTTATTAGAAGTTGTTCTATGTATCCTCGACTATGATTCCATTCTCGCTCACACCCGAAACCGTTGACCGGGGTGTGACACGTTACCCGCTTCCTAGGATTGACGACCTATTTGATCAACTTCAAGGATCAAGCTTCTACTCCAAGATCGATCTGAGATCAGGATACCATCAACTCAGAGTTAGAGATGAAGATGTTTCGAAGACGGCGTTCAGAACACGCTATAGCCATTACGAATTCCTCGTAATGCCATTTGGTTTGACAAACGCACTAGTTGTGTTCATGGATTTGATGAACCGCGTATGCAAACCTTATCTGGATAAATTTGTTATCGTGTTCATTGACGACATCCTTATCTACTCCCGTAGTAAGGAAGAACACGAACAACATCTGAGACTCATCCTAGAATTGTTGAAGAAGGAAGAACTTTACGCGAAATTCTCCAAATGCGACTTTTGGATTCGCGAGGTGCACTTTTTGGGTCATGTGATCAACGATCGAGGTATTCACGTGGATCCCACAAAAATTGAAGCAATCAAGGATTGGAGTACGCCAACGACTCCAACCGAGATTCGACAATTCTTAGGTCTTGCTGGCTATTACTGCCGATTCATTGAGAATTTCTCAAAGATAGCCCAGCCACTGACCACTCTTACCCAAAAAGATAAGAAGTTCATATGGGATGCCAAGACCGAAGTAGCATTCCAGACGTTGAAGCAAAAACTATATGATGCACCAATTCTATCACTGCCCGATGGAATCAAAGACTTCATTGTATACTGCGATGCATCGCATCAAGGTTTAGGTTGTGTACTAATGCAACGAGAGAAAGTCATCGCCTACGCATCACGACAACTGAAGATTCACGAGAAGAATTACACGACCCATGATTTGGAACTCGGATCCGTCGTCTTTGCTCTCAAGATCTGGAGGCACTATCTTTATGGTACTCAGTGCACCATATTCACTGATCACAAAAGCCTCCAACACATTTTCAATCAGAAGGAATTGAATATGAGACAACGCCGATGGGTGGAACTACTGAATGATTACGAATACGAGATTCGTTATCACCCGGGCAAGGCTAACGTTGTAGCTGACGCCTTGAGTAGGAAAGAGCACGTTAAACCACTTCGTGTTCGAGCATTAAGTATGACCATACGCTCGAATCTTATTTCGCAAGTGCGTGACGCTCAGATTGAAGCCCTCAAACCGGAAAACCTAACTGAAGAAGGTTTACGTGGAATGGAGAAGCAACTGGATGAGAAACCTGATGGAACCAAGAACTTCATGGACAGACTATGGGTATCTGTCTATGGGGGTCTAAGGCATTAGTATTCGATGAGGCTCACAAGTCATAGATATTCCATTCATCCCGGATCAGAAAAGATGTACCACGGTCTGAAGAAACACTTTTGGTGGCCAAACATGAAAGCCGAGATAGCCACCTATGTCGGCAAATGCTTAACATGTTCGAAGGTCAAAGCCGAATACCAGGAACCTTCTAGACTGTTGACTCAGCTGGTAATCCCGGAATGGAAATGGGAAGAAATATCTATGGATTTTATCACGAAGTTACCAAAGTCTAGATTTGGATATGACGCTGTCTGGGTGATAGTAGATCGACTGACGAAATCTGCACACTTCCTACCAGTCAAAGAGAAGGATAACATGGATAGACGAGCCAAACTTTACATTAAAGAAGTCGTCTCATGACTTGGTGTGCCTATATCGATCATATCCAATCGTGATAGCCGTTTCACTGAAAACTTTTGGAGATCTCTACAGAAAGCTTTGGGTACTCGACTCGATATGAGTACTACCTACCATCCACAGACAGATGGCCAAAGCGAGAGAACGATCCAAACACTTGAAGATATGCTGAGAGCATGGGTGATTGATTTCGGACCCAATTGGGACGAGCATCTCTCTCTTGCCGAATTCTCTTATAACAACAGTTATCACACTAGCATTCAAGCCGCTCCCTTTGAAGCACTTTATGGAAGAAAGTGTCGATCCCCACTCTGCTGGACTGAGATTGGAGACAGTCAGTTAACCGGTCCTGAGTTAATCTTTGAAACGACTGAGAAAATCTTTCAAGTCCCTAATCGTCTAAAAGCTGCCAGAGAAAGACAAAAGAGCTACGCCGACAACCGACGCAAACCCTTTTCTTTCAAAAAGAGTGACCGCGTCATGCTAAAGGTGTCACCTTGGAAAGGTGTCATTAGGTTCGGCAAACGAGGAAAGCTCAACCCTCGTTACATTGGTCCCTTTGAGATCACTGAGACCATTGGACCAGTAGCTTACCGTTTACGCCTGCCTGCCGAACTGAGCAGCGTACATGATGTCTATCACGTTTGTAATCTTAAGAAATGTCTATCTGATGAAACGCTCATCGTCCCTCTTGATGTAATTCAAGTTGACGAGACCCTGCACTTCATTGAGGAACCTGTTGAGATACTTGACCGAGAAATCAAGAAGCTGAAGCATAATGCGTCGAAAGTATCCACGTCTGTTTGAGAACGTTGCATCTACCAGTAACCAGAACTGAATTTCGGGACGAAATTCTTCTAACTGGGGGAGAATGTGACACCTCATAAAAAATAGGTCAAATCTCTCTCCGTTGACTTTCTGATTCAAATATCAATATGTTTTAATTATATGATTAACCGAATTAGTTTCGATAACTAACTGATAACTAATTTAAATCCCGCGTTGGATGCCCGTAAAATCCGAAAGATTTCATATTTTAAATATGGAATTTTAATAACAAGAAATTTAATATAAAAATTGACTTTTCAAAACCGACGTAAACTGTTTTCACTTTAAAACATTTAGCAAATCCGACAAATGATAAAAACGTAAAGTTGTCAAGACTTAACCAAAACAAGATCCGTTAACCCTATTGAGCCCGGTTAGGCCCAATAAGCCAAAAGTAATCCGGATAAACCCGAAACTCGACCTGATGACTCGACTCGACCAACCGAGTTATTGACCCAACCCGAAGGCCCGACCCGCGGCCTGACGGTTGCACCGTATTCTAGTAATTAACAACGATAAATGCGGATGGTTTGGCTAGTTTTTATAATTATTTCCTACGATATTAGATGATTACGGTTTCTCGAGTGTTTTGCAGGTTACAGGTGCTTAAAGGACTTAAATTTGGAAGTATAGGAGGAACCGGGTCAAAGGGTTGTGCAAGAAGTGGCAAGAAAGAAAAAAATGAAGTTTTGAAGCTGGGCAAACCATAAGCTACGGTTCAGAAACCGTGGCTTACGGTTTGGTGGAAATAGACCAAAGTTAAACCGTCGCCCAGCCCGTTTGAACCGTAAACTACGCCCAAACCGTAGCTTACGGTTCCCAAACCGTAGCTTACGGTTTGGGGTCAGATCAGAAGTCGGCAATTGTGTCTAAAACGCGAATTTTGATAGTTTTTCACTATCTTTTCGATTGGAAACCCTGGGGGGACGGCTGGAGGCGATCTTGGACGAATTTTAGAAGCAAGAAAGAGTTTGGAGAAGATAGCTAACATCAAGATCATTCATGGACATCTTCGCAATCAACTTCACCATGAGAGGCTAAGTCTTTGTGTTCTTCTTGGATGTAAGGTTTTTATGTAAACAACTTGACTTTGTGTATTTGATTTCTGGAATATTGATCTAATCATTCGATGATTTTCAATATGATGTTTGTGTGATTGTTTGTAAACGGTTAACACTTTGTTGAATCTAATTTGCGAACCATACGTTCTTGGTGCCATTGGCAATCGGGATTTAGTGGGAAGGGATTAGGGTTGGCATTTGTTGATTGATCATCGGGTGATAACCTCGTGTTTATAACCCAAGTACTTGGTCCCCTTTTATCACGAACAATTACGCTTGCATGAATCATGTCTATGTGATTCTTTCCAGTATACATTCGTCTTGTTGTTTCACATGAAAACCTGAAATCCGAGAAGATCACTTTTGTTTATTTATTAAGAAAACTTATAAACCACATTGCTGTTTGATTTTTAGCACAAGCTTTGATTCAACAAATCACTCTCATTGATCTTTACATTAAAAATCTTAGTTAATTATATTACAATTTGCATTCAAGTAATACATGTTCCACAATCTCCCTGAGTTCGACACCCGCTTACCGCTATCTAATTAGTGTAATTGGGATTATCTTTGCGTGAGACTTCGACTTCACGTCAAATTTTGGCGCCGTTGCCGGGGAGACGTGCGCAACGTGTGTTTCTTTATCCTATTCTCGTTGTTTGTCAGTTTTACACTGGGTTGTGTTAGTGTGCAGGTACTCACAGGTGCATGCGTACTAGGAGCTCACGTTCATCATCACCATTACTGTTCGATCCAGAAATCGAAAGGACAATCAGTCAAAACCGAATCTTACATCGGGAAAACAAGGTTGTTGGATCACCGAGTACACAAAGCAAGAGAATGGAAACACATAGTGAACCGAGAAAGCAACCGGTGGACACATCAGTCTCACCTTCGGATCAATATATACCACCACCTACTTCAATCCCTTCTCCGTCCACTATACCCACATCTAGTACCACCACTTCAACAAGTTTGCCTGAATCAAACCCATCCAGTTTTGCATCTTATTCGGGCATTCCATCCTTTGCCCAATTTTACCCATCTTATAGGCATTCATCTCAACAAAATTAACAACCATTATTTCAGCAAACCCCACCTATAACCCATACCACCTCAAACCCTCCACCAGTTTTTACAACTCCGGGACCCCAACAACAAGGTCAACTAAGATTTCAACAACATACACGTATACCGTTTGTGGAGGGACAATATGGGGGATATGGTGATGGTTATGAAGGCAGGTATGAAAATTATGAAGAGGGATATGAAGTAGAGGGCAATGTAAATCAAGGATTTACTCAAGAAGAATTTGCATTTCAACAAAGACCACCGGTCGATCAATTTCAACAAAGGTATATGAGACCCCCGGTTATGCCAAGACAGCAGCCACCTCCAGCCCAAAGGCAAGCACCTCAACAAAGGGCGCCACCACAAAATCATCAAGGTCCTCCACAAGGCCCACCGCCACCACAAGGGCCACCGCAAGGAGTACCAATTGCAGTTCCAAGAAGGCATAACCGTGATGCGGATAGAGGAATTGAATCACATTTCAGACCCATCATAACAAACAACCCATCACCGGTGGTAATTCCTCAAAATCGGGAAGGTCGAACATTTGAGGTAAGGACCAATTCATTACAAAGTCTACCCAAGTTTCATGGGTTGGCAACGGAGGAGCCTTACTTTCACCTTGAGGCATATGATTCTATATGCAACACCATTGGAGGGCAAGGTTTTTCGCCCGACGCAGTCAAGTTGGTGTTGTTTCAATTTTCACTTGAGGATAAAGCCAAGAGGTGGTTTCACACATTGCCATCAGCATCTATCTTTACATGGGCTGCAATGCAACAAAGGTTCTTGGATGAGTTCTACACAAATCAGAAGACAAGCGATGCTAGAAGGAACTTAAGAAATTTCCAACAACAACAAGGTGAGCTTTTTCATGAAGCATTTGAGAGATTCAACTTGATGTTGAAGAACTGCCCGCACCATGGGATTGATCTATGGGATTTGCTAAATGCATTCCATGAGGGGTTGACACCCGAGGATGCTAGAGATTTAATGTCCATCTCTAATGGCACGTTTGGTACGAATTATGAGCAAGATGATTGGGCATATTTAGAACATATGGCGGTAACATCAAAGAGGAAGGCACAATCTTCTAGGAGAACAAGGCACGCCATTGGTAGACAACATGTGCAAGCCGTAGCTGATAATGGTGTTCAAACTTCAACTCAACCATATGAGGTATGTGCAAGTTGTAATGAATTAGGCCATACTACTAATCAATGTCCAGGTTTGCAGGAACAGTTTGAAGAGGTCAATCAAATTCAGGGACAAAGAGGGGGTGGTAGGAATTACAACATGAACTCAAACACCTACCACCCGGGGTTAAGAAATCACCCAAATTTTCGGTATGGTAACCCGGCGAATCAAGCCAATCCTAACTTTCAAGGAACCAATCAATCAAACATGGCACCTCGACAACCTTATGCAAATCAAGGTAACTTCCGGTGCGGTAATAATCAAGGTTATCAAAGGCAATATCAACAAGGTAACGAACCAAGTGGGTCATCGGCACCGGGAAACGCAAGTGGAAGTGAAGTCATGGACATCCTTAAGACAATGCAACAGGAGATGCACAAGAGGAACCAAATGGATGACGAAAGGCTTCGAAAAGATGAGGTACGTGATAAAGCTATCAATTATTTGACCACTCAAATGGGTCAACTTGCCACCGAAGTGGCAGACTAGAAGAAAAACAAAGGCCAACTTCCAAGCGACACTAAGGTAAATCCTTCTCATTCCACTACTAGAAATGTTCAAATTAATCAAGTAAGTGCTTTGAGAAGTGGGAGGGAATACAAAAAGGATCCACCACCCGAGTTAGTTGATGGCGTGGTGGAAGATGTGACGGGTATGGAAAGTAGTGATGATGAGACATCACCCGTAACACCAAAGAAAACTGTCACTTTTGAAAAACCTCTTGAAAAACCGAGTCAAAATGAACTTTTAAAAGATCAAAACAAGGAGGTGGAGGCCACTTCGGTTCCATTCCCTTCGGCTTTACTTGACCCGGGTAAGAAAAATGTGCTTTCAAAACGGGGTCCTCAACAGGAGGAAATGTGGGAGGTATTTAAGCAAGTTAAAGTAAACTTACCTTTGTTAGATGCTATCAAACAAGTTCCTGCATATGCAAAGTTTTTGAAAGATTTGTGTACCCAGAAAAGGCAACAAAAAGTGCCTAAGAGAGTTGATCTAACTGAACGGGTGAGTGCAATTTTGAAAGGGGTTCTTCCACCCAAACTTCAAGATCCGGGAGCACCTTTAATTAATTTGCAGGTTGGTGATTTTCAAATGACAAAGGCACTGTTGGATCTTGGAGCCGGGGTAAGCATTCTCCCGGGAAGCTTATATGACCAATACGATTTTGGTCCATTGAGACGTGTGGATACCACAATCGTCCTTGCTGATTTGACTCATAAGCTTCCCCGGGGGGTTGTTAGGGATGTGATCGTTAAAGTCGAAGAGTTTTACTACCCCGTCGATTTTTTGGTGTTGGACTATGCAACCATGAACACCGATCACCAACACAATGTTATTTTAGGGAGACCATTTTTGAATACTGCCCATGCTATAATCGATTGTCGATTTGGAACAGTTGACATGACTTTCGGTAATAGAAAAATGTGTCTTAATGTTTTTACTAATGTTGCTAATTCTTTGAGTGGTGATGAGTGTTTTATGGCAGATTTGGTGGATCAATGTGAACCACACACTTATGATGGCGATATGGTGGAGGTTTGTGTTTGTGATAGTTCTGAACAGGTACATGTCATGGAATTGGAAGAAGAAGAGAAAAAGTTGGAGCTTTTGGCAATGCAAGAAGGAAGACCACCATGGACTCACCAGTTTGAAAGTCTACCAACAGGGATGAGTTCAGATACAAAGCCATCATTGGTTAGTCCACCCAAAGTAGAGTTGAAGGAGTTGCCACACCACTTGAAGTATGCATTTTTGGGTGAAGATGAGACACTCCCGGTGATCATTGCTTCCAATCTAGAGGAGGTTCAAGAAAAGGAGTTGCTGAAGGTGTTGAAGGCTCACAAGGCAGCAATTGGTTGGACAATTGCAGATTTGAAAGGTATTAGTCCTTCCATTGTTATGCATAAAATTATTACTGATGCAGATGCTAAGCCTACAAGGGAGACTCAAAGGAGGTTGAATCCAAACTTGTGAGAGGTTGTTAAGAAAGAAGTCATCAAGTGGTTGGATGCCGGGATCATCTATCCAATCTCCGATAGTGCATGGGTAAGTCCTACTCAGACCGTGCCAAAGAAAGCCGGCATTCAAGTAATCAAAGATGAGAAAGGTGAGCAAATTGCCACTCAGCCGGTAACCGGGTGGCGGGTATGTATCGATTATAGAAAATTAAATGCTGCTACCTCAAAAGACCACTTCCCTTTATCGACCAAATAATTGAAAAATTGTCGGGTCAAAAATTTTATTGTTTTTTGGATGGGTATTCAGGATACAATCAAGTGGCAATCCACCCCGATGACCAACATAAAACTACCTTCACTTGTCCCTATGGCACTTTTGCCTTTAGGAGAATGCCCTTTGGGTTGTGTAATGCCCCGGCCACTTTTCAACGTTGTATGATGAGTATTTTTTCAGATATGGTCGGGGATTCACTTTAGGTTTTTATGGATGATTTTTCAATATTTGGGTCAACTTTTGGATCGTGTCTTGCTGAATTAGAAAAAGTTTTGAAACGATGTGTCGAAACAAATCTTGTCTTGAGTTGGGAGAAAAGTCATTTTATGGTCCAAGAAGGTATTGTTTTGGGACATGTAGTTTCGAGTCGGGGAATGGAAGTGGATAAAGCAAAAATCAAAGTGATTTCATCATTGCCACCCCCGAAAAATGTGAAAGGGGTGAGATCGTTTTTGGGGCATGCCGGTTTTTACCGGAGATTTATTAAAAGGATTTAGTGTTATCACCAAACCATTGTGTAACTTGTTGAAAGATGTTCCTTTTGAGTTTACTAATGAATGTTTAAAAGCTTTTGATGTTTTGAAGGAACATTTGGTGCAAGCTCCTATTTTACAGCCACCGGATTGGACTCGGCCATTCGAGATCATGTGCGATGCAAGCGATTGTGCAATTGGAGCAGTTCTTGGTCAAAGAGTTGATAGAAAGCCAGTGGTGATTTACTACGCAAGCAAGACGTTATCGGAGGCACAATTGAATTATACAACAACAGAGAAAGAGTTGTTTGCGGTGGTGTATGCCTTAGACAAATTCCGATCTTACATTTGGGGAAGCAAGGTCGTGGTGTATTCGGATCATAGCGTTGTTCGCTATTTGATGGAGAAGAAAGATGCAAAGCCTCGTTTGATCCGATGGGTTTTATTGTTGCAAGAGTTCGATTTAGAAATTCGAGATAAAAGAGGTTGTGAAAATGTGGTAGCGGATCATCTTTCAAGAATTCCTTTGGAGGGTATAGATGACACGGGAGAAATCAACGAACAATTCCCGGATGAACATATTTTGGCAATCTCAACCGCACCGTGGTATGCCCATTATGTTAACTATTTGGCCACGGGTGCGATGCCTACACATTGGAACAAAAAGAGGAGGCAACAATTTTTATCTCAAGTCAAACAATACATTTGGGATGAGCCGGACCTATTCAAGATCGGGGCGGATCAAATCATAAGAAGGTGCATTCCTGAGTCCGAGGTTCAAGATGTGTTGACCCATGCCCATTCGTCTGCTTGTGGTGGTCACTTTAGTGGTCACAAGACTGGTTATCGAGTTCTTACTTGTGGTTTCTATTGGCCCACAATTTTCAAAGATGCTTGCGAATATGCTAGACGGTGCTTAAATTGTCAAAAGATGGGAGGTATTTCAAAGAGGGATGAGATGCCTCTACAACCAATCTTAGTGGTAGACATCTTCGATGTGTGGGGCATTGATTTCATGGGCCCATTTCCCAATTCCAATGGGTGTTTGTACATTTTGGTTGCAGTTGACTATGTGTCAAAGTGGGTTGAAGCTATTGCTGAAAGTTCGTGAGCGTGAAGATCTTCTACTTAGTCGTATAGAAATCAATGTAAACGAGTAAAACACAAAGAGTAAATACAACTGAGACTTGTATTAACCACAGAGACCACAAAGTACACTCAGAGAAAGTTATGACACGGAAGCTCCAATGCTATACAAGACTAACATATTTATAGGCTGAAACCACGACTGGTCGAACCTCAGGTTCGGCCAAGCTTCGGCGGCTCCGAACCTGGAGTTCGACCAAGGTTCGGCCAACCCTAAACTTGAATGTTCCGTCTTGTTCTCGATACTTCACATGACGATCAGGAACCATGTATCAACAAACTCCCCCTCGGCATGTGCAGTATTATCTTCTCTTAATTAAACTTGTATCTTGTATCTTCAATCAAACTCCTCCTCGATCTAGAGGATGAGTTCAATCTTGAATACTTGATATTGCAACGTGTGTAGTCTCTTTATCAACAATCTTCAGAAGACTTGAAGTTGTGATGTTCTCTTTCTACTTAGAAACCTGCCAACATAAATAATCTTGGCGCAAAACGTCTCTTCGAGACTCCAAGATATCTTGATTTTGAAAATGATTTCGTATTCCATGTTGATCAATCGAAAATAACTCAGAAACAAAATCTTTTTGGCTTTTAGGAACTTTACATCAAAACACACCCAAAATCTTTTTGGTATTTTCTGATAAGAAAGTAAATGCCATACAGAATCAGACACTATTTTTGTCTTTTGTGAGAAAGATCACAACTTGGGATCATATTGGTCATAACATGCTGAACTACACTTCAATTTCAATTATTGTAGCACATAAGCCATGCCGATTGCAGATATAATTTGTCCAAATTTAAACTCTGGCACAATCATACTCATAACATCTGGATATGTTAAGGTATTTATTAGATTTGCATTGACCAGTGTACCCCACACTATCAGACATACTCAAATATGCTTTGCTTATCACATTTTGTGATTTCATTTGTGATTTTAATCACATAATGATTGTAACCATGATATAGTCAACTGTGTTCCATGCAAAAAGAAATAAGAACGTTAAATCGTCTACCTTAAGGTCGATCTTTCGATACGCAGATAAGGCCTCGGATTTAACAAAATAAGAAAATAAAACAAGTTGAAGTTGTATAACTCAACAACAATCAGGTCGGTACTCCCGTACACGCAGAGAAAGTCCGATGAGTTATACGAAACACCAAAGAAAATAAAGCAGAACGTCAAACGAACAACAATCAGGTCGGTCTTTCGACACGCAGAGAAAGTCCGATCGTTTGACAAAATAAAGAAAATCAAACAAGATTAAATCTTTGCAAAATGAACACATGTATACACAGTGACTTCTCATTTTATTTTTCACATATCTTTTTCTTGATATATCATGAGATATGCATCAAGATGTTGTCCACTAGGTCAAGCATCAGATTTAGTGTATATCACATTTGTATACTTTCTGATTTGCCGAGCCTACCTTGCACATCGATCAAATGGTCTTATGGCTTTTTCACTTACTTTATCCATGAGTCAGACACTGTCAGCCAATGTACCATCATTTCCCAATCATGTCAGATACAATTTCTCGTTTTTCAATGTTTTTGGCTTTTTGCATTTTTCAATGTTTTTGACTTTTTCAAATTTCTCCCCCTAAAAATGACAACTCTATTTATAGATTTTCATTTTTACGATTTGAAAAACAACACACTATTTTTGTATTTTTGCCAAAACAAACTCCCCCTCAGAATGAGATGGAGTGAAAAACCAAGAAAAATTGATCAACCAACACGAATACTTGTCGTTTAAGTCTTTTGGAGAACACAATTAATTTTGAAAGTCAGATTAATTAGAACAGATATTTCACAATCAGCAATTATCCAATCACTGAAAGATCTTCTTGAAACACCTGTTGACACCAAATAAATCATTAGTCGCTCTGGGATCGACCCGATGAAACATCGTCGGGTCGCCCGGTGTCTTCCACAAAGTCATTGTTGGCCTTGGAAACAACTTTTGGTTTCCAAATTTGTAAAATTTTCAATTTTTGATCAGAACCTGAATCAGATTCAACCGACGTACTTGGTTTAGACCAAGACGATTTACGATTTGATTTTATCTTTGAGGACCATGGTTCATCAAAAATTTGACCTTTGTTATCCACATATTTGGCAGTGTTGTGGATATATGCAGTCGTCGGACAATCAGCAGCTAGATGTCCAGGTTGACGACATACATAACAAAGTCTTTCTCGAAAATTGTTTGAAAATGATTTTGATTTTGAAAAACCAGATGAATGCTCAGAATCAAAATTGTCAAAGAAATCATCAGAGGAATCATACCTAGGAGATGGACTCCTTGAAGATGACGATCTTCCAGAATAGTAAGTGAATTCCTTCTGAGATGGTGATTTCTTTGTATTCTTTGCTTTAGGAGCCTTGGCAACTTTCACCGGTTTCTTTGTTTGAATCAATTCTTCCTTCACAACAAACCCCACACCTTTGTGTTTGGAGCCTGAAACCTTTGAAATACTTGAGGAAGAACCCGAAGCTTCTCTCGCCTTAGCTTCACTAGTAAATTTGGCTTTAATATCCTTCAGCCTGTTCTTCTCAACCAAAACTTTTTCTTCTTCAGTTGCAGATGAAGAACTTGACACAACCTTATCAAAAACCTTCTCATTCTCCAACAAAACAGACTTTGACACAAATTTTGGAGCTTCACCCAAAGGCTTTTCCTTCTTTTTGGACTTAGATTTATTCTTCTTGGGTGGAGTAGCAAACTTGGAATAATCATGCAATTCATCTTTTGGATCAATCTGAGCAGCAGTAACTTCAGTTAAATCCACTGGTTGAGGAACCAAGTGAACATCAGCCTTCTGAGAACTATCTGAACTTTGATCCTGCTTGTATAAGAAATTTAGCATTGTGGGTGATAAATTGCAATTCTTCACTTGCCGCTTCAACTCCAAAATCTCCAGTTTTAAATCATTGATCTTTTGTTGAGCGTCAAAAACTTCTTTCTGTGACTTGATGAATTTTGCATTGAGATCATCATATTCATAAGTTTGTAGCTTTCGGATCTCACATTCAGCAAATAATTCTTCAAGAACACTTTCTCTTTTTTTCTTGTAAATCTCAACATCCTTTGTCAAAACTTCATTTTTATCACGATATAGAGTATTCTCATCGTGAAGCATAGAAATTTTGTTCTGAAGCTTTTCAACAGTAACAGCAGTTGTAGCAATAAGAGCAGTTGCTTCTTCATACTTTTTCTGTACTGGATAACTTTTCTCAAACAGATTCTCAAAATCTTGAGCTGCATCTAAAGCTTCAGCCTTTGCTTTCTCACATTCTTCAGCCAATATTGTTTTCTCTTTTAAAACATCTTCATGAACATGAACCAACTCATAATACTTCTTTTGAAAATCTTCCAATTCTTGCTTTAACACCACTATCTCTTCAATCGAAATTTGACGACTTTGTTCAAAACTTGCAATCTCCTGAAGAAATTTCTTACATTTAAGACATTCAGTCTCTTCAACCTTTGAACTCTCAGGAATGTTAGGTAATTCTTCTTGAACCAAAGATACACTTGAATAAGAATCAGAATCAGTCAAAATGCTATCATCATCAATATGACGAACAGTCAAAGCAATTGCAGGTTTAGAATTATTCCTTTTAGCTTCAGTATCTGCATTCCATGCAAACTCATTTGACTGTGGAAAAGTATTGGTCCAATCATGAACAAGATTAGCAGATTTCATCTCAACCTTCTCAACTTTATTTGGTGAATGATAAACTAAATGTGCATGTTGACCAGTCTTCAATTTATGGTCTGCAGAACTTGGACATTCTCGAGCAAAGTGACCATAGTTTGCACACTTGTAACATTTTACCTTAGACTTATCCAAACCAAGCTTACCCTCCTGATTCAATCTCTTCTTCCCAGTTCTATTGAAAAATTTCTTCGTTCGTCGAACCAACATTGCATACTGCCAATTTAGATCCATTTCCTCCAAATGATCATAATCAATCTGGTCGTAATCTTCATTTGCTAACTCAGCATTACTCACAGCACCCGTGATAACACCAAAATACGAAGATACCAAAGCAGACATTAACGCATTATAATCATCGATAGTTTGAGCAGACAATGCATTTTGAAATGAAGAACTTGGAACAGAAACAGTACAACCAGCAGAAGAATAACTTGAAGATTCAGATTTACCTGCCAGAAAGGCTGTTGGGGGTGCAGAATTAAGAATACTCGATTTCCCAGCATTCATTGTAGAATCATTTTCACCATGATACACTGCAGGATTCTGAATTTGTGTAGGAAGAGACTTGTTCACCATCAATTCCATATCCCTAGCCTGAAGTCGTTGAACTAAATCATTGAAAGACAATCCTTGAAAATCCTTGTCATGAGTAATCATCATAACATAATTCTCCCATTTTTCAGGTAGAGCTTCTAAAATCTTCTCTTTCATATCAGCTTCGTCTTTAATAAGATTCACCAAGCGCATTTCACTCATCAGATGAGCAAATCTTGCAATCAGATTGGGAATCGTTTCATTCTGATAATGTTTGAAACTATCAAACTCTTTCTTCAAAACCTTTTGTCGACTTTTCTTGTATTGGTCATTGCCTTCACATCTTTTCTCTAAGGCATCCCATAAACTTTTCGATGTGTAATTACCAGCAAATTGATGAAGTAATTCTTTAGGCAAAGCCATCGTTAAAGTACCATATGCCTTTTTCTCAGCTTGATAAGCTTTCTTTTGTTCAGAAGACATTTTTCTTTGAAGTATAGGTTCACCAGTTTCATCTTTAGGGTAAACATATTGCTCAGTGAACGCTAACCACATATCAATGTCATTTGTATCGACATATGCTTCAAACCGTTTAACCCAACTATGATAATCTTCCAACTTTAGCAATTTGGGAACTTTCTGACTTGTTCCAATTTCATTATCATAGTTCATCATCGTTTGCATAGTCGCTTGAACTGAGTTTTGAATAGCCGCGAACGCTTGAAAATCGGACATTTTTGAAACACAAGTTACTGTTCACTCCGAACCTCGTCCGAACTTAATATTCCCTCCGAACTTTCTCCGAACGTGGTCCGAACTCAGAAACACAGTCCGAACTCTCTCCGATCTCTCACCGAATCCCGTTAACTCCGAAACCCTCCGAACAAGCTCCGAACTTTCACCGAACACCTCCGAACGCACTCCGAACCTGGTGTTCGGAGCGGTTATGCCGAGCGTACTCCGAACCTGAAGTACGGAGCAGTTACGCCGAACGAGGAGTTCGGCCGAACGCGAAATTTCGGAAAAATTTGGAAAAACTCACTGAAATCGACACCTCTCGAGCTGTAAACACTCAATCAACTGAAAATAAGCAACCACATACATATTTGACGTGAATCATGATGTTTTAGACGAGATTTTTGAGAAACGAAAATGAAAAACGAGTTTTGAAAGTCAAAAACGTGAATTTGAACTCGATAACTCGAAAAACACTGATCTCCGACTAGTAGAACAAACCAAATGCTCTGTTACCACTTGAAAGTTCGTGAGCGTGAAGATCTTCTACTTAGTCGTATAGAAATCAATGTAAACGAGTAAAACACAAAGAGTAAATACAACTGAGACTTGTATTAACCACAGAGACCACAAAGTACACTCAGAGAAAGTTATGACACGGAAGCTCCAATTCTATACAAGACTAACATATTTATAGGCTGAAACCACGACTGGCCGAACCTCAGGTTCGGCCAAGCTTCGGCGGCTCCGAACCTGGAGTTCGACCAAGGTTCGGCCAACCCTAAACTTGAATGTTCCGTCTTGTTCTCGATACTTCACATGACGATCAGGAACCATGTATCAACAATTGCAACAAGAACAAACGATCACTCGGTGGTGTGCAAATTTGTCCAAGCAAACATCTTTTCAAGATTTGGAATTCCTAGGGTGATCATAAGTGATGGAGGCTCACATTTCAAGAATTTCAAGTTCGGGTCTTTATTGAAGCGTTATGGGATAAATCACCGGGTGGCCACGCCATACCATCCACAAACGAGTGGCCAAGTGGAAGTGTCAAACCGCCAAATTAAAGAAATTCTCATGAAGACGGTTCGTACCGATAGGAAGGATTGGTCCACGAAACTCAATGATGCCATTATGGGCCTATAGAACCGCGTACAAAACGCCAATTGGGACAACTCTATATCGACTTGTCTATGGAAAAGGATGTCATTTGCCAATGGAGTTGGCACATAGGGCGTGGTGGGCAATTAAGAGTGTTAACATGGATTACAACGAGGCCGGTGAGTTGAGGAAGCTTCAATTGTGTGAGTTGGAAGAAATTCGAGATGAAGCTTATGAATGTGCATCTGCTTACAAAGATAAGTTGAAAAAAGTGCACGATGCAAAGATTCGAAAGAAAACATTTGAAGTGGGGAAAAAGGTTTGGCTCTACAACTCAAGAATGAAATTCTTTCCGGGCAAACTTAAAAGTAAGTGGATGGGGCCATATGTGATCACAAGAGTCGGGAATTTTGGCGACATAGAAATTGAAGATATGCAAGATCGGGTGAAGCATGTGGTGAACGGGCATAGACTTAAACCTTATTTGGAGGGTCAAGACATCAATATGCTAGAAGTGGACAAAGTGAGCTTTCTTTTAAGCTCACTTGGTGATGAAGCAATCTGAGGCAACCGAAGTCGACTGGCGACTTAACTCCCAGCTTTGTATAGGTCAATTTTCATTTTGTTTTGTTCGTTTTTGTTTTCTTTTGTTAACCATGGAAATACTCAAGTGTGGGGAGGTCTCGGGTTATTTCGGTACTTCGGGATAGTGTTGGGGACAACACGACTTCTTTACGGGGGGTGAGATGGAAAACAAAGTTTTAGAATAAAAATAAAAGTTTTTGGGTTCTTTTTAAGTTTTTAGTAGTTTTCTTAAAAATTTGGGGTTAAAAGGGAGTTAAAAATCAAGTTTTGGTGGAAAACAAGCTAATCTTTTGAAAAATTTCGGAGCTGGAAAAGGTCCAAACCGTAGCTTACGGTGTGGGGGGCTTCCCCTACGGTTCTAGGAGGCTGGGCGACGGTTTGAGTTTTGTCCCAGCCAAACCGTAGCTTACGGTATACCAACCGTAGCTTACGGTTTGGACTAGGAAACCGGGTTTGACGAAAAAAAAAATTTAATTAAACCTAACCCAGCTGCATCGGTCCCCACCCCATTTCATCTTCCATCTTTCTTTATTTCTTTCTTCTTCCTCTCAACTCAACCTTCAAGAACCCTAAATCCTAAATTCATAACTTTCTCAAATCTCAACCGATTTCAATGGTTCTTTAGTGCATCTTGAGTATTTTTTCGAGAGGAATCTTAATCTCAACTTAGTTTTCTCTGATTTTACTGTTTGGGCCGGATTTTTAGGGGATACAAGTCCGAAAATTTGGATAATTTTTGGGGGTTTTTCGGATTTTGTCAATTATTGTGAAAGGAAGCGTCATTGTTCACCATTCCCCACTTCAAAGGTATGATTTTTATGACTTGGTTGCTTATGTTTGATTTTTGAAGGTAGAAGTTAGAATTTTTCTTGCTATTGCTATCCCCACTTGCTTGTAACATGAGTTAAATGTTTAGGTAGTCATTGTTATGCTACATTGTGTTCATGGTTGTGATTAAGGTGTTAAAATTTGAGAATGCAGAATTTTGGTAGAATGAGTTAAATTTTTGCTTGGTTTGGTTAATGGTAATGATGCTAGTTGTTTTAAAAGTCACAACCATGGTTTCAAGCAAGTGTGGGGAGGTGAATTTTTGAATTGTGGTGCTAATTTGTTCAAATGTTGAATGGTTCATGTGTGCAGATGCAAAGAATCTTTAAAAGTAAAAGTAAAGGAAAGGCTCCGGTCGAGTCCTCACGTGCCCAAGAACATGAGGCACAAAAGAAAAGAAAGCTTCAACAACAACAAGCTGATGAACCAGAAATCGTTTATGTGAAGCAGCCATGGGAAGGAGGCCCTTTAACTGATATGCCCGATGACGAGCAACCTCAGCTCTTTATTGATAAAATGAACACACTCAAAGACAAGAAGGAGGGGTTTATTTGTGAGAAAGAGGTACCCGATAAGCTTTTTCCATGGTTCGGTGTTCAAAAGAAGTTTGAGGCTTTAGGTTGGGAAGCCGTCCTTAAATGTTATGATAGAGAGAAAAGCAAGTTGTACATGGATGAGATTGAGGAATGGGTGTCCACACTGAAGCTTCATGTGGGTAAAGGTCCGACTCAAACAATGTTGACAGGATGGGTGAGCGGAGATAAGGTCACAATGTCCTTTGAGTCTTTAAACCAAATTGCTAAATTTGACTCAAAGCCCGCGAAGAATTATGTTTACCCAAGCTTAGATGACATATACCATTCTCCAGAGAGTCACCCAACTTGGAAAATGATGCTTTCTGAATTATTTTTGCCGGGTCGAGATTTAACGACACTTCAGAGAGAAGATTTGAAGCTGAAGCCAAAGCTAATTCACTTAATCATGACACATAATGTCATGCCTCGTCGTGGAGATAAAGGGGTGGTACGCAATTCCGAGGTGCCAATCCTTTATGCATTAATGCATGGAGCACCGCTGGTATCTTTTCGGTACTTAGTTATATATAATATTTGGTTCAGTCGGAACAGCAAGGGACGGAAGATTGTACCTCACTGTCGGTTAATAGCAGCATTATTGAAAAAGGCAAAGGCAATTACTGCTGAGTCAGTGGGGTGTGGCAAGCGACTTAGCCCCTTCAAGTTGGAAAATTTGGGCGTGAACTGGTTTTATATGGAAACGGACACACATTACATTTTGAGGAATTCTTCTGGAGATAGAAAGTGGTCCGTGTCAAAGGAGGGTGATCATGAGAACTCTGGAGATGAAGGAGATACTGAATGGGGACCTCCTCCACCAAGGGTGAATGTAGAGGAAGTGAATTCTAGGGATGATGTGGAGATGCAAGAGCGGGAGACCACAGTTGGTGCTGATGCGGGTGGTTCACGAAGAAGTTTTGGGGGGTCTAATTTTCAGTACGATAGGCAGGAGCTAAACCCCAACTGGGCCCATGAGGGAACAATGGATGAGGTGATAAGAAATGCAAGGCCTAGTGTTTATGGCAGCTGGTCAGGGTCGAGTCGGGTTGAATTTGATCACATCACTCGAGTAGGAGCGAGTCAAGAGAGAGCTATGAAGCAAATGTTTGATCAGCAGGAAGTCTGGAATCGTGCCAATGCCTATGCCTTCCAACAAGAAATAAACCACCGTTATGATGATGATAGGCAGCGGAGGATGCATGATCAGTGGCATGCAGGGCAGGAGGTTGTGTCCGACCCTCCGATGATTGATTACTCCACACTTCCGCCATACGATGGGAGCATCCGATACCCCGTGCCGCCACTCCATCATTCTCAGTGGGTGGATCCTAGGCAGGGCCAGTCTTCAGAGCAGCCACCTCGGCAACAAGAGCAAGGTGGTGCATTTGGTTTTGGGGAGTTCACAGATGCGTTCACGCAGATCTTCGGGCCACCTCACCCACGGTACTATTGAGAGGGTTTGTTTTCTTTCTTTTATTTTTATTGTGTTTTCTTTGTTTCTAGTTAGTTGTTCACTGTTTGCTTTGGGATGGTTGTTTGGGGGAGTATGTAGGTTGTTTTCTTTTCACAGTTAGTCGTTGGTTAGATTTTATGATTGGGTTGGTGGTTGGAGGTGTAAATTTAAGTTTCTCTTTCAAAAAAAAAAACAAAAAAACAAAAAAAACAAAAAAAACAAAAATTAGAAAATGAGTTTAGTTGGAACCGTCCGTACTCACAAAGCTTCCAAAACCATACATTGGGGGCAATGTATCCCAAGTGTGGGGATGGGAGAAATTTTGAAAATTTTGTGTTGCAAATTCTTGACCCCGGTGATTTATAATAAGTTGAATTGTCGGATTGATGGTAGATGGTGGAGTTGACGTTTCGGTTCCTTGTCATGGTCATAATTCCCTGATTTGCAATATGTTGCCTAGTAGTTGATAGAAATATAGTCAAGGTTAGCATGCTTTTGGTGTAATAACCCACGTAATGAACCGGCAACCCATTTCCACAAATTGTGAGTTTTGTGCCTACACTACTGTTTATCATATGCATGTTTGTTCATTGAGTGTGGCTATGTGTTTATTACTTTAGAACTTGTGCAATTGATACGTTCCGAGATCTCAGTTTGAACATGTGGCAAAAGTGATCTAGGCATTTAGGTTAAGCCTCGTCTGGATGTGTGCGAGTGTGGGAATTGGGGGTTGGGCCTCATGCATTACATATATGAGCTTGGTAAAAGGCGAGGGGCGGGGGTTTGGGTCCATTAGAAGCCATGTTGGGCCTTTTGCTTATTGATTGATCACCCGAGCCTACTCCACTTATCTTGTTACCCCTAGTGCTCGATCCGGCTTGTAGTTCATTTACCATTAATTAGTTGTTGAATAGTGTAGTTTGGTGAAGCTTGTGATATTCAGTATGTAATCTAAGCGTTAGACGCTTTTTACATCGAACCATAAAAAAAATGAATGATGAAAAAGCAAAATTTGAGATCCTTGGATTGAAATATTGAGCAGCAAAAAGAATGTGAGATTGTGGTTAGCATAGTTGTGTAGTTGTTTGATTTATTCGAATGTAATAAATAGGCCGGATCGGATCACATGAGCTACGTTAAATATTCCCATTCCACACCCTACACCTAGCCCCGTTATAGCCCATTATAAGTCCTATTGATTTGCTTACATGTTTAAACATATTTGAGATGGAGGTTTGAGAATTGTACAAGCTTATGATAGTGAAACAACACATTTGCCAAATGAGTGCATACAAGCTTGCCGCGCTAGCCTTTAAATGTAAACCAAGAGGAGCGTTGATTGTAAGGGGTTTGTTGCGTGTGTAAAAGACCGGAAGCATGTTAGGTTTGATTTAAGTTCTTATGGTTTGATTGTTGCATTTTTGTTCTGGCTACTGCATCTATAATGTTGGGAATAGGGTATGACTTGGAACCTTAGCTGAAACTGGGTTTGACTGGGTTTGTTGGTTGGATGGAAAGGAAATAATCTTGAGTTGCTTGGGGTCAAGCAACGGGTAAGTGTGGGGATGTGACGGTTGCACCGTATTCTAGTAATTAACAATGATAAATGCGGATGGTTAAGCTAGTTTTTATAATTATTTCCTACGATATTAGATGATTACGGTTTCTCGAGTGTTTTGCAGGTTACAGGTGCTTAAAGGAGTTAAATTTGGAAGTATAGGAGGAACCGGGTCAAAGGGTTGTGCAAGAAGTGGCAAGAAAGAAAAAAATGAAGTTTTGAAGCTGGGCAAACCATAAGCTACGGTTCAGAAACTGTAGCTTACGGTTTGGTGGAAATAGACCAAAGTTAAACCGTCGCCCAGCCCGTTTGAACCGTAAACTACGCCCAAACCGTAGCTTACGGTTCCCAAACCGTAGCTTACGGTTTGGGGTCAGATCAGAAGTCGGCAATTGTGTCTAAAACACGAATTTTGATAGTTTTTCACTATCTTTTCGATTGGAAACCCTGGGGGGACGGCTGGAGGCGATCTTGGACGAATTTTAGAAGCAAGAAAGAGTTTGGAGAAGATAGCTAACATCAAGATAACATCAAGATCATTCATGGATTCAATCATCATCATCTTCGCAATCAACTTCACCATGAGAGGCTAAGTCTTTGTGTTCTTCTTGGATGTAAGGTTTTTATGTAAACAACTTGACTTTGTGTATTTGATTTCTGGAATATTGATCTAATCATTCGATGATTTTCAATATGATGTTTGTGTGATTGTTTGTAAACGGTTAACACTTTGTTGAATCTAATTTGCGAACCATACATTCTTGGTGCCATTCGCAATCGGGATTTAGTGGGAAGGGATTAGGGTTGGCATTTGTTGATTGATCATCGGGTGATAACCTCGTGTTTATAACCCGAGTACTTGGTCCCCTTTTATCACGAACAATTACACTTGCATGAATCATGTCTATGTGATTCTTTCCAGTATACATTCGTCTTGTTGTTTCACATGAAAACCTGAAATCCGAGAAGATCACTTTTGTTTATTTATTAAGAAAACTTATAAACCACATTGCTGTTTGATTTTTAGCACAAGCTTTGATTCAACAAATCACTCTCATTGATCTTTACATTAAAAATCTTAGTTAATTATATTACAATTTGCATTCAAGTAATACATGTTCCACAATCTCCCTGAGTTCGACACCCGCTTACCGCTATCTAATTAGTGTAATTGGGATTATCTTTGCGTGAGACTTCGACTTCACGTCACGGCCCAACGGCCTTGGGCCGAACCCGATCCGATTACCCCTTCGCGGCCCAAACCGAGAGCCGGCCCAACCAACTTGTTTTTCCTTGGGCTCCGGCCCAAACCCTTAACCAAATACACATGGGCTTCGGCCCAGTCCACTTACCCAATTTTCATGGGCTTCGGCCCAATCTCCAATCCTTAAAATTTAATGGGCTTTAACCAATGAATTTCATAGAATGAACCCACTAATCTTTTATAAAAATTTTGGCCCATCAACCTACAAAACTTGCCACCTTTGAATATTAAATATACTTGGATTATAATTTATAAAGTTATTATTTTTAATCACCTCTAACCATCTTAGATTTTATAAAAGCTTGCCTATGTTTATTAAACTTAAGCAAGGTTTATAAAAATTAAGTCTCCTACATGTGAGTTAGTTGGGTGAACCAAATGTTGACAACACACCTAGTCTAATGACTAATACAAGTTCCCATGAAAATTAACCATTGGTTAATAACCACATTTTTTGTTATAAGAGAATGCCACCATCCATCCACCCTCCTCCACACCTCAAACCAACACCCACACTCACCTGTGTCCCTCTCCCTTAGCTCTCCGCCGACTCCACCCCAGCCACCACCGCCGCCGGCTGCTGCCACCACCGGCCACTACACCGCCGCTCCACAACCACCACCGGACCACCCCAAGACCGTCAGACGCCGCCACCAAGCCACCTCCACCGATTTTCTTCCTCTTTTATTGTGAGTCTCCTAACTCACTTCTCTTTACGCCTTTCCACCCAAATAATGCCTACAAGTCTTGACAATAATAAACCAACACTTGCATCTTTGATTTTAAGCATCTAATCTCTCTTCTTTAACCCCCATTCTTGTTGGGCCCCAATATTTGAAGATTATTCTTGTTGGGACCCAAGATTTAAAGAATATCTTAATGGAGTGGATAAAGATTTGTGGATTCCGATTCAGGATTTATATGTTTATCCAACTGATTCTTATGGAGAACCTAAATGGAGAAAGCATCTTACAAATGCAGAGATGAAGCAAAATGAAAATGAAAATAATACATATGAGTTGATTAAGTTGTCATTATCAACAGAGTTACTTATGTATTTTTAGGATTGTTGGAGATCAAAAGTTTTGTGGGACACTCTAAAACAATTTGTGAATATCACAATATGCAACTTTATCAAAATTCAAGGTCAGAAAAGATTCCCAATGGTGAGGTTGAGGAGTTAGTGAAGAAGGTGGCAAAGCTGACTAAAGAAAATAGTGTTCTAACAAAAGAAGTGGAAGAATGGAAAAATAAAGTCAGTGATGGTCTAGTTGCATAAATTCAAAATAATGTATCTGTATCATGCTCAAACTGTTCTGAATTTGTTAGGATTAAGAAAGGTTGGCTGAAAGAGAAGAACGTGTTAATTGAAGAATGTGATAAAGCTAAAGCTAAAGAAAAAGAAGCAATTTAAGATTTTGATGCTCTTTTTGTTAAGTCAAAGGAGAAGCTTGATTATATTCAAGTACAAAGTGATGAACCTGTTGTTCAAGCTAAAACTTTTCAGCTTGAAAATACAAGGTTAATCGATGAAAAGACTGAATTGACTCGGCAGAATAAACTCTTGAACACAAATATGGAAATTTATAAGTCCAAATGGGAAAAGGTTATTTAGGAAACTTATGATGCTCATGATCAATTGAGGAGTGAAAAGTCTACACTCAATAGAACATCAAAATAACTTATTGAAACACACAAAGAGTTGGCTGAAGCGCAAAGGAAAATTGCGGACATGAAGATTGAGGTTCGTGATTTCAAAAGACAGTTGCATAATCTCAGTAATTCATCATCTTTCACAAACTTTTTGTGCAAAAAGGAGGATTTTCAATAGATTTTCGGTGATGTTATTCTAAAGAGTGTTCCACCTCCTGTGGTTATTGAAAATTCTATCTCTAGTTATTCGGAACCCACAAACCATTCCGACCGGCGGTAATAATTGCAAGCTAAATAAGAACAACATGATTATTCAAAGTTTGCTGATACGAGTTCGGGTAAGAAAACAAAGTCAAAGTTTAAAAAGAAAAATGATGAAAAAGTTGATTATAGCAAAGGATCGAAGTTTGATTCCAAATCTACATTTCTTGATAAAGAAAAGATTTTGAAGGAAATCCAGGTCATGTGAAGATTCCAAAGTTCTCAGATATTTTGATTGATGAGTCATTACTTGCTCAGAAAGATGGTGTGAATGCTATCAAAAGTGAATTTTCTCGACTCGCATCACAAGGTCATTCTGTGAAAGATTATCCTAAGCAGAAGAATGGTGGCTTGGGATATGAAGGCAAAGAGGTGTCAATGAAAAATGACAACAAAAAGGTGATTAAAGCTGAGAAGAATAAAAATAAGAAGGTGTTATCACATACGAAGCCTCATGTTTGGAAGAAGGTAGTGTCTCTTACTTCTATAGATGATAAGGTGTCTACTGAAGAATCCTCATGCATATCTGATGCTACATCACCAGGTGGTAAAATTTCAGATTCATTTAAATCCGCGAAATCAAACAGGTTTTATCGTAAAGATAAATTCTTTGGTTATGGAGATGATTACGGTTTTTATGATCCTCCATTTGACAAATGTTTTCAAAAATCCCCCAAACCAAAGAAACATAAACCTATAATTCCAATAGTTTTTATGATGGAACAACTGGTCGATTTTGTTATCGAATTTGTTACATTTTCCGTCGAAAGGGACATTTTGCTGCTACTTGTCCTACAAATGTTAACAATTCATCATCCTATGCCAAAAATACGAAATTTATAAATCCAGAAGGCATAATTTTCAATGAACCAATGCCCAAGAGTAAAATTTTCTAGAAAAAGAAAGTTGTTTCTGATTCTTAGGGTAGCATTTTGATTGTCATTCATCAGTTGAGACTGGTTCATTAGAAAATTTAAAACCAAAATGGAATGGAGACCAAAAGTTGTCTCCAAAGCCAACACTTATTTTGTGGAAGACACGGGTGGACCTACCACAACTGTGGATGAGGTCGAGGTTTTACGAACTTATTGGTTTCCAGTGTTTGCGGATATTTCAAGAAGACCTGTTAGTGAATGAAAGATTACTAACAGTGGAATACTTGTGGTTGATTTAAGTTAAAATGCATTGTTACTATCTTTGAAAAACTGATTTTCACAACTATCATTTTCAAAAATGTGTCAAGTGTTGATCTATTATTTTCATTTTTGTTTTTTGTTTTATTTCGTTCATATTTTTAGGGGGAGAAAAGATTTAGAAAATTGAAAAAACTAGAGTTTGTTGAATTTTAGGGGGAGAAATTCTGAAAATATATAAAAAATGAAAAATTGAGAAATTGATCCGACAAAAGTGAGAAATGATGGTACAACAGCATATATGTTATTTGCTATGGATAGATTAGGTCTAAAGGCTATAGGTACTTGCATAATCTATGAATGTGCATGACTAATCTGATATCTGCAAGTAAGATATAAACATAAAGCTTGTCTGATGATCTTTGGTTGTTTGCTTCTTGATGAATGCCATGTGATGATTTTGGCAAAAATAGAATAAGGGATATCCTGATGAATGCATGTTTTCATTTGGAAAGATTTAAACTTGTTTGATTTTCTTTATTTTCTCAAACGATCGGACATTCTCTGTGTATCAAAAGATCAACTTGATTGTTGTTCGTTTGAGGTTTTGCTTTATTTTTTTCTTGGTGTTTCTTATAATTCATCGGACTTTCTATGCGTATACGAAAGTATCGACCTGATCGTTGTTGAATTATACAACTTTTAATTTTTTTGTTTTCTTACTTTCTCAAATACTTGGGATTTCTTTGCATGTCCACAAGACCGACCCGATTGCTAGGTATTTGGGGTTCTGCTTTATTTTTGCATGAATCATCAAGGATGATTAAATCTCTAAGAAAATTTGCTTCTATATGATAAACATGATGATTTGCCGATATATCTGATAGAGTGGAGGCCGAGTTATCAGTGCATGATAATATTACCTTAAGCATATCTGAAAACGATAAATATGATTGGTTCGTGCTGAAATAAACATAAATGTTGTATTTGCGATTATCTTGGCTTGCATGCTGATTAAGACCGAAATTAAAATGTGCTAGATGCGTTATGTCTGATATGATTTCGCGTCATGATTCGCAAACTACCAAAAATAGAGTTTGATTCTGTATTGCATTTTATTTTTCATTTTAGAAAAATCAAAAAGATTTTTAGTGGGTTTTAGCATCAATTTCATAAAAACCAAAAAGATTTTATTTCTTGTTTGTTTTCGATCGAGCGACACAAGATACGAAAAACATTTTCAAATCATATATCTTGGATTCTCAAAGAGAAGTTTTGCGCCAAGATTAACTTATGTTGGCTTGAAAATGGAAAACCGTGTTTCTGTCTTCTGAAATTGCAGATTTTGTGTGTCAAGACTCAAGCATGGTGAAGGGGGAGTTTGAAGTATTTTTCACAAATGAATCTTATAGTTCAAAGATTGTCTAAAGTTCTGATCCAGCCATGCAAGCTCTATAGCTGACAAGAAATTTCAAGTTGAAGATCAGATGCAGCAATGCTGAAGATTGAAGACTGGAGTTTAGTTAGCATAGATACACTACACGTTAAGGGGGAGTTTGTTAGAGCATATTCCTATGTTGCAATGTGTCTCGTGTATTGTATTCAGATCAGAGCGTGTTTGTGAGTCTTAGTGTCAACTTACCAAGGGCAGCATACCAATTGGTAAGTCTGATGGTATGCTGCAGCTTACCAATTGGTATGCTGGTTGGTAAGTTGGTCACTATAAATTCTCCATGTTAGAGAGAGCTTAGAACTTCTATCACTTCTGTCATCTTAACTGTGTGTAATTGAGTGTGTGTCTCTCTCTCTCTCTAAATTCCTTGTAAACTCTCTTAGTGAAATCAATAAAGTAAAGCTTTATTTACATTTGTGGTGATAGTATTGATCGAATCATGGAGTAATAAGATCCGCCCGTGTACTTACATTTTTGACATGGATAACTCTGAAGAACTAAAAATGAAACAACATTACATTTTTTATAAGTAATTAATCAAAAACTTACCCGTTTATGAGGAATATATGATATAAAAACATGTATATTTTTACGCATATCACTTATCATTAATATTATCATTAGATACATTACTTTTTAGATGTTGTAGGCTTTAAAAGATTATGGGTTTTATTGACAACTTAGAAAGAAATGAAGTAAAGAAAAAAAGATATCACTAATATTTAGTGGAGTCTACAAGCAATACATGAAAGCAGATGAAAATATTTAATTGGATATAGTTGAAACATTAGTTGGGTTGTCCATCAATAAAAGTTGCTAACGTGACTTAAGACCTTCAATCAATTGGCCACGATTGTGGAATTATAAATAGGTTCACTATCACAATTCATGGTCGAGAGGGTGTTCACTAAAGGACTGCAATTGGGAGAATGAGATGCCATTTCCAACTATCTTTTTTTGAAGACGTATATTTTGATATCAAATTATTATTCCTTAAAGATGGGTAAATATGCAATTGATTATTTGAGTTAGGTAAATATGCAATTATAATTCGTAATAGGGGAAAATATGCAATTTTCCAAAAAAAATTAATTACATTTTTTCTAAAACTTAGTATAATAAACAATCAACATGGTAATAATATGGAATAATTACTTAAATAATTTTGGCTATAATAATATGACAAAAATATAGTAAAATTTAACTAATCATAATGCAGATTAGATTTGATGAATTGTACATAGATCATCGAAAGGTTTTTCTATTAGTTAGATCCTACCTTCCTATAAATTGTTTTCAGTTTGTAGAAATAAAAACATATATATGAATGCAATTAGGATTAAAATTGGGAGAAATATGCAATTTTTCCAAAAAATAATTATATTTTTTTCTCAAACTTAGTTTAATAAATCAATCAACATGGTTATAAATTATCTGAACACTTTTTTGCTACTATTATATAATAAAAAATACGATGATATTCAACTAATCGTAACTCATATTAGATCTTTTGAATTATAATCATAATCCATGACAATTATGTATTTTTATAACTATATAAAAATTTCTCAGTAATTATAGGTGGGTCAGAGGTTTTACGCAGTGGGCTTTTAGGCGCTGGGTTTTCTCTGGGATGGATGTGTAACACAGAGAGTCTTGGTTACTCACACGAACTGCGGTCATAACGTGTTGTGGGTAAAATCGTTTGTCATGATGAGACCCCTGAAAAACCGGATGTTTGTAGTTAAAAAAAATCAAGTCACGGAAAATAAGGATTTTGTTTATTATATTGAAATGAAATACTTGGTAAATTTGAATTTAAACATAATTAAAGTAAAAAAAATTATAAAAATAAATAGAATAAAATATGAAAATGCGTGAGCGGTAGATCGTCTACTTAGTCGTTATGAAATCAATGTAAAACGAGGATGAACACAAAGAGTAAATACTATAGACTTGTATTAACCATAGAGTACACAGTTGAAAGATATGACCAAGAGTTCTCAGACCGTTACTAAGAACAACACAAGACTATATATTTATAGTGCTTAAACCCGACTGGCCGAACCTTCAGTTCGGACTTGTCCGAACCTGGAGTTCGCTAGGAGTTCGGACCTAAGCAAACTTGTGTAAACTTTATCTTTTACTTGATACTTCACATGACGATCAGGAACCATGTATCAACAAACTCCCCCTCGGCATGTGCAGTATCATCTCCCATCTACAACTTGTATCTTGTATCTTCAATCAAACTCTTCCTCGATCTTGACGATGAGTTTAATCTTGAATACTTGATATCGCATTGTGTGTAATCTCTTTATCAACAATCTTCAGAAGACTTGAATTTATAATTTTCTCTTTCCACTTAGAAATCTGCCAACATAAATAATCTTGGCGCAAAACATCTCTTCGAGACTCCAAGATATTTTGATTTTAAAATTGATGTTGTATTCCGTGTTGATCAATTGAAAACAAATAAGAAACAAAATCTTTTTGGCTTTTAGAAACTTTATATCAAAACACACCTAAAATATTTTTGGTATTTTCTGACAATGAAAAGTAAATTCAATACAGAATTAGACGCTATTTTTGTCTTTTGCGAAAAAGATCACGACTTGGGATCATATTGGACATAACATGCTGAACTACACTTCAATTTCGATTATTGTAGCACATAAGCCATGTCGATTGCAGATATAATTTGTCCAACATTAAACTCAGACAGAATCATACTCATAACATCTGGATACGTTAAGGTATTGATTAGGTTTGCATTGACCAGTGTACCCCACACTATCAGACATACTCAGATATGCTTTTGCTTATCACATGTTTGTGATTTCATTAGTGATTTATCACATAATGATTGTATCCATGATATAGTCAACTGTGTTCCATGCGAAAAGAAATAAGAATGTTAAATCGTCTACCTTAAGGTCGATCTTTCGATACGCAGATAAGGCATCGGATTTAACAAAATAAGAAAATAAAATAAGTTGAAATTGTATAACTCAACAACAATCGGGTCGGTCTTGTGGACACGCAGAGAAACTCTGATGAGTTATACGAAACACCAAAGAAAATAAAGCAGAATGTCAAACGAACAACAATCAGGTCGGCCTTGTGAGCACGCAGAGAAAGTCCGATCGTTTAACAAAATAAAGAAAATCAAACAAGTTTAAATCTTTGCAAAATGAACGTACACAGTGACTTCTCATTTTATTTTTCACATATCTATTTCTTGATATAACATGAGATATGCATCAAGATGTTGTCCACTAGGTCCAGCCTCAGATTTAGTGTATATCACATTTGAATACTTTTTGGTTTGCTGAGCCTACCTTACACATCGATCAAATGATCTTATGGCTTTTTCATCTATTTTATCCATGAATCAGACAATGTAAGCCAATGTACCATCATTTCCCATTCATGTCGGATACAATTTATCATTTTTCAATGTTTTTGTCTATTTCAAAATTCTCCCCCTCAAAATGACAACTCTATTTATAGATTTTCATTTTTAACATTTTGAAAAACAACACACTATTTTTGTATTTTTGCAAAAACAAACTCCCCCTCAAGATGAGACGGAGTGAAAAAAAAATCAGAAATTGATCAACCAACACGAAAACTTTCAGTTAAGCATTTTTGAAAAGCAGATTGATTTTGGAATACAGATTAAGTTATCACAGACATTTCACAATCAGCAATCTCTCAATCACCAATAGGTCTTCCTAAAATACCTGCTTGACACCAAATAAAACATTAGTTGCTTTGGGGCCAACCCGATTCAACAGCGTCGGGTCGCCCGGTGTCTTCCACATAGTCGTTGTTTGCCTTGGAAACAACTTTTGGTTTCCATATTTGAAAAATTTTCAAATTTTTATCAGAACCAGAATCAGATTCAACCGGCGTACTTGGTTTAGACCATGAAGACTTACGAGTTGATTTGATCTTTGAAAACCATGGTTCATAAAAAATTTGACCTTTGTTATCCACATATTTTGCAGTGTTGTGGATATATGCAGTCGTTGGACAATCAACAGCAAAATGTCCTGGTTGACGACATGCATAACAAAGTCGTTCTCGGAAAATATTTGAAAAATTCTTTGAATTTGAAAAACCAGACGAATGTTCAGAATCAAAAGTATCAAAGAAACCATCAGAAGAATCATACCTAGGAGATGGACTCCTTGAAGGTGATGACCTTCTAGAATAATAAGATTGTTCTTTCATAGGAGGCGATTTCTTTGGAACTTTAACTTTTGAATTCTGCTTTGCATTTGCTGGCTTCTTTGTTTGAACCGGTTCTTCCTTCACTTGATAACCCAAGCCTTTGTGCTTTAAACCTGGAGTTGTAGAAGAAGTTGAAGAATGAACAGAACCGTCTCTCGCCTTAGCGTTACTAGTGAATTTTGCTTTGATATCATTCAGCTTATTCTTCTCAATCAACACTTTTTCCTCTTCAGTTCTAGATGAAGAACTTGAAGCCACCTTATCAAACACCTTTTCATTCTCCAGAAAAACAGACTTTGAGTTAAATTTTGGAGCATCACTCAAAGGCTTTTCTTTCTTCTTAGACTTTGAGTTCTTTTTCTTGGATGGATTGGCGAACTTGGAATAATCATGCAAATTACCCGTAGGATCAATCAGAGCGGATGTTACCTCAATCAAATCCACTGGTTGAGGAACCAAGTGAATATCATCTTTCTCAGAATTCTCCTCACTCTTATCCTGTTTTTATAAGAAATTAAGCAAAGTCGGTGACAAACTGCAATTCTTCACTTGCCGTTTTAACTCCAAAATTTCCAACTACAAATCATTAATCTTCTATTGAGCATCAAATGCTTCCTTTTGTGACTTGATGAACTTTGCATTGAGATCATCATATTCATACGCCTGTAATTTCCTGATCTCACATTCAGCAAACAACTCTTCAAGCACACTTTCTCTCTTTTTCTTATAAATCTCAACATCTTTACTCAACACTTCATTCTTGTCACGATAAAAAAACATTTTCATCTTGAAACATAGAAATTTTGTTTTGAAGCTTCTCAACAGTTGCAGCAGTCTCAACAATAAGAGCATTAGCCTTTTCTTACTTTTGTTGAATCGGATAACTCTTCTCAAAAAGATTCTCAAAATCTTAAACTGCATCTAGCGCTTCAGCTTTGGCTTTCTCACATTCCTCAGCCAATTGAGTCTTTTCTTTCAAAACATCTTCATGCACATGAACCAATTCATAATACCTTTTCTGAAAATCATCTAATTCTTTCTTGAGATCAACAATCACTTCAGTAGACAATTTAGATCTTTCCTCAAAAATTGCAATATTGTTACTTAGCTTTAAACATTCAATACATCTTGATTCTTCGACTTTAACTTCTTTAATCATTGATATTGTCGAATTGGAATCAGATCAGTCAGAAGGCTATCATCATCATCATGTTGAGCAGTCAAAGCAATTGTGAATGGGGCATGTTTCCTTGTAGCCTCAGAATCTGCATTCCAGGCGAATTCATTTGGATGCCAATACATCTCATTTAATCCTTCATCAAAAGAAATAGCTTTTTCTTTAATCTTATGAATTTTCACTTGGTGAATGAAAAACCATATGAGCATGTTGACCAGACTTCAGCTTATTTTCAATTGAACTTGGACATTCTCTTGCAAAGTGACCATATACGGAACACTTATAATATTTAACCTTCGATTTGTCCAATCCAATTTTACCATCCTGATTCAACCTTTTCTTGCCAGTCCTATTGAAAAATTTCTTTGTTCTTCAGACCAACATAGCATATTGCCAGTTTAAATTCATCTCTTCCGAATGATCATAATCAATCAGATCGTAATCTTCATTTACCAGCTCAGCATTACTCACAGCACCAGTGATAATCCCAAAATATAAAGATACCAACGCAGACATTAAAGCGTTATAATCATCGGTGGTTTGAGAAGATAATGCATTTTGAGTTAAAGAACTTGGAACAGAAACATTACAACCAACAGAATAACTAGAAGATTCAGATTTACCTGCAATGAATGTTGTGGGAGGTGCAGAATTAAGAATATTAGATTTCCCGGCATTCATAGTAGAATCATTATCACCAAAATACACAGCAGGATTCTGAATTTGTGTAGGAAGTGATTTATTCACCATCAACTCCATATCTCTAGCTTGAATTCTTTGAATTAAATCATTGAACGAAAACCCCGGATATTCCTTGTCATGAGTAATCATCATCACATAATTTTCTCACTTCTCTAGCAAAGCCTCAAGAATCTTTTCTTTCATATCAGCTTCTTCCTTTGTAAGACTTAGCAAACGCATTTCACTCATCAAATGAGTGAATCTTGCAATTAGATTTGAGATTGATTCGTTCTGATAATGCTTGAAACTATCAAATTCCTTATTTAAAACCTTCTGACGACTCTTCTTATATTGATCATTGCCTTCAGATCTCTTTTCCAACGCATCCCACAAACTCTTTGATGTGTAGTTACCAGAAAATTTATGAAGTAACTCTTTAGGCAAAGCCATCGTCAAAGTACCATAAGCTTTCTTCTCATCTTGATAAGCTTTCTTTTGTTCAGATGAAATCTTTCTTTGAAGAATTGGTTCACCAGTTTCATCCTTTGGATAAACATATTGCTCAGTAAACGCCAACCACATATCAATGTCATTTGTGTCAACGTACGCTTCAAATCTTTTAACCCAACTATGATAATCTTCTAATTTGAGTAATTTGGGAACTTTCTGACTTGTTCCAATTTCATTATCATAATACATCATTGTTTTCATCGTTGCTTGAACCGAATTCTGAATAGCTGCAAACGCTTGAAAATCGGACATTTTTGAAAAACAGGTTACTGTTCACTCCGAACTTGATCCGAACTGTCTCCAAACTTCGTCCTAACTTTGACCGAACTTAATCACGCTGAACTCCCTCCGAACCTAACCTTCAGGAGAATCAACCGAGCTTGGACCGAAGTTGTGCCGAACTGTAACCGAACGATGTCGAAACTCCTACCGAACTAAGAAACTGACCGAGCTTCGTCCGAACTAGGAGTTCGGAGCGGTTATTCCGAGCATGGTCCGAACCTTAAACGACACCTAACTCACTCGACACCATTTTCTCAAATTTCAGTGTTTTTGGATGAATTTTTCGACAGAGATACAAGTAGACTCGATAGAAACAGTCTAGAAGAAGATTTCTGATAAGAAGCACACTCGAGATGATCAAGCGAACTCAAAAATGATACTCATTCTCGTAAATCGTGAAATTTTGACTCAAATCTTCGAGAAATAGTGATTTCCGACCTGTAGAACAAACCAAATGCTCTGATACCACTTGAAAGTGCGTGAGTGGTAGATCGTCTACTTAGTCGTTATGAAATCAATGTGAAAATGCGTGAGCGGTAGATTGTATTTATAGTTTTATTAAAACTCTTCCGTGTAACACACGTGGATAAAAGCCTAGTAATTAATATTAATAAAGTATTAAATTTAATAATCTTACATAAAATAAATGTAAATATTAATTAAATTGTCTAAAGAGTAGAGTTAATTGAAATAACTAATCAATGTTTTAAAAACAGTTTTGAAGTTGAACCGGAAAAGTTTTCGGGAGCGGTTCGACCGGTCAGATCAGTTTGACTGGCCGGTTCAACCGATTAGGGGATTTCAATATATATTTTTATAAAAATGCTAATAAACTTATAAACTCCAATAAAAATAGTTTAAATACAATTTTAATTTACTAAAAATAATACCAAATAGGTATTCCATAAGAAAATATAAGTTTTAAAGTTCACAAATAATAAAGTAATACCAATTAAGTATACACATATAATAAAAATAATTTAAAAAAAATAAAAAATAAACCGTATCGGTTTAACCGGGAAAAACGATCAAAACCGAAAAACCGGCCGTTTCGAATCTCGTAAAAAACTGCGAAAAAACCGGAGACCCCAAAAAATCCGGTTGAACCGGTTCGAACCGGTTTTTAAAACACTGTAACTAATTAAGTTAATCATGTCATATAATAAAAGTAAGGTAGAATATTTAGGAGGAAAAAAAATTAAGGAGTCATAAAAAAGTGTCCTATATGATAACTCGAATTACTATTTGCTAAGTAGATATACATAACATCGAGTGCACACCTCCTTAAAATAAAAATGTAGTGTACAGTGTAGGCTCACCATACAATTAAACTGGTTTTAAGATTGGTGGTAATGGCCCCACAGTCTCTTCGATTCTTTTCACCGATGATGCACTTGTTTTGGGAGATTGGTCGGAGATGAATATAAGGAATCTGAGCAGGCTCCTTAGGGTGTTTAATATTGCTTCAGGTTTGAAAATTAATTTGAAAAAAAATGCTCCCTCTATGGTGTGAATTGTGCTAAGGCTGAGGTTGATGAGAAGGCTTCGATTTTATATTGCTTGGGGGCAGAGATTCCCACTACCCACTTGGGTTTAAATGTGGGTGGTAATCTTAATATGTGTTCTAGATGGAATAAAGTGGTGGAAGTTGTGGGTTCTTATCTTTCTAGTTGGAAGGCTCGAAACTTGTTGCTTGCGGGTCGGTTAATCTTGGTCAAGTCGGTGCTAGATTGTGTCCCCCTATACTATTTTTCTCTTTATGTGGTGCCGAAAAATGTTTTTAAAAAGCTGAAAAGTATGAGATTCACCATTGGGTTAAAAGAGATACTCTTTACAATCCGATTGAGTGTGGTGGGCTCGGTATTACTCCTCTTAAGGATATGAATATGGGACTGATTGCAAAATGGTTGTGGAGGTACAAGGTGGAAACGGATAAACTGTGGAGACGGGACATTGATAGTATTCACGGAGGCTGCGTTGGTAGAGGTTTTGGTTCCTATGCTAAAGGGGGGAAGTGGGGTCTGGAGCAATATTGCTAAAATTGAGAAAGCTTTCCTTAAAAGGGGTATGTTTCTCGACAGCCTTATACATAAGGTGGGGGAAAAGTGGGTGTGGAAGGGGAACGAATCGGGATGCTTCTCGACAAAAGATGCAAGACTCCTCCTTAGAAATAGCGATGTGGTGGACGAGGAAGAAGTGGTAAAATGAAGGTTCCCCCAAAAATCAACATTTTCTATTAGCGTGTGATGATTAAAAGAATTGCTACGAAGATGGCGCTTGCTCGAAGAGGAGTGGGGGTTGGTTCTACATTGTGCCCGCTATGTAATTAGTCGGATGAGGACGAGACCCATCTCTTCACGGGCTGCAATTGGGCTTTGATGGTATGTGCTGTGATTTCCCAATGGACTAAGACCTCGGTTATGATGTTGTTCGATGTCCCCGATTTGTGGTGCATGGCAGGAGGGGAAGGGGGGATGAAGTGTAAGAAGAATTTGATGGATGTGGTTTTTAGAGCTACAACATGGACGATTTGGTCATCCCGTAATGATGCTGTTTTCAACAATAAAAGACCTTCGATTCAAAGAATGATAGTGGAGATAAAAGTTCTAAGCTTTTTGTGGGTGTCCAGTAGAGCGAAAGGGTGAAAGATTAGTTTGTTGGAATGGTGTAATTTTAATTTCTAGTTCGTTTTATTGTTGTTTTTTTAAGGCCGGTCGGAGCGCCTTGCTTTGTCGGCTCCTAAGTTTTAATGAAATCGCCGTTTCAAAAAAGAAAAAGATTATGAGAAAAAAAAAACCCATAATTGATATTGATAATTTAATTTAAATTAATGTATTGCGACTTTACAGATGTACACAGCGATTCCAGGCTAACACCCCCCTCTCTCTCTCATCATACCTTTTTTCCCCAATTTGTTTGTGAAACCCTAGGAACAGACACACCTACCTCATGCTTTCTCTGTAATTTTTTCCTCAAATATTCTCCCTGTCTTCAATTTACTTTCTATTTCAGATAAACCAAGAACCCAAATCCGTCGTTGCTTAATTTATTTGGTAGGGTGAAGTGAGTTGGTGATGATTGTTACGTTTTAATTAATGATCTTGGAATTTGAAGTTCACGCTTCGTATCTAGCTTTCGGACTCTTATAATACTTTTTCTCGAGGAGTTTGTAACTGGATTAGGGCTTCCGAATGGCGAATCCGGATTTGCCAATGAATCCTCAGATGGAACAGATCTATGGAGAAATTCGTGACAATTTTCGAGCTCTTGCGTACGTCTATTACTTACTCGTTTACGCTGCTGTTTATGTTTGCTAATACAAAATAGAAGTTTATGTTAATTGTGATATCAGATTGATTTTTTTCTAATGTTTGGTAGTATGGAATTGAGAATCTCAGTTTTGATCCCAAAATGTGGCATCAGAGCTCCAAATTTAAGTAAAACAGCAGATGATTGGTAATTATCTGCCTCATTTGGTACAAAATTAGCAAGGTCTAAGAAATTTTAAGTCTTTACCCGTTATAGATTAGCTGTGATTAGTACGTCGTACTGATGAAGTTATGGGGCACTTCGTTTGCTTTCTTGTGAGGGTTGAAGTTTATTGCCATGCTTACTGACTATTGAGCAAGTTTTAGAAATAAAAAAGTTGATGTCTTCGGCATAAGGGCAACTTTGAGCTCTCTGGATGATGAATGATACCTTGTTTTACTTGTGGGTATCTATTTGCTGCCCAAAACAAGTACCATTAACTCTACTTGCTAAATTCTTGTTTTATTGGTCGAGATTTTGACAACAGAAATTTGACCATTGTGATCGTCTATATTATATATAAGGTGATGATGACGGGCTTTAAGTATTATTTATAGAACTGGATATCTTGTAAAAGCTAGATGTAAGGGATGGCAGACAAATAAGCAGAACCATAAGCAGTTAACTTGAGTATGTAAAGGATAATTTTTTTGTGAACAATCACATTTTTGGTGACGTTTCCCTTAAAGTTGAATAAAGTCAATTGATGAACACCAGTTTGGAGAGATCAGTTAATTTCTGATTAACTTTTTGAAATGTTCAACTCAATCATGAGTTGCTAATGAAAGTGATGGTGGATGATAAACTTTTAGGAGTTTGGTTAAGTGTCTCTAACTAATTTAAGCTGCAGGGGACTCATAAACTATGTTCTTGTGTTTGGAAAGAAGAAAATAAAAGCAAAGGAATTGTGTTTTCAAATTGGAAAGAAAGGAAAAGAAAATGTAATCTGTAGTTTTTTTTGGTGCTCTTGTGTTGGAAAGAAAGGCATAAAATTTTGCGTATTTCACAGTAACACTTTTATTATGTAAACTAAGCTAGGTTATGTCTGGGTACTTTGGTCATTATACATCATAAAATCTTTTTTCTTTTTTCTCTTGATATCTTTTCATATTTGGGAGGAAAATTTGGTAGTAAAATCACTTGAAGTTACCTTTTGGTTTATTTCTTTTCACTGCAAAAAGAACTCCAAGAACACCCTTAATGCCTACATGCTTGTTAATGTGGTTCTATAAAAACTCAGAATACTTAAGATGATTCTATTTTCGCTAGGTTCAGCTAAAACTTTACAACTCAAAAACTACAAAATAATCAAATTGCACTTTCTAAAACAAAGCGTGATTGGTGGACATATGGTTGCACCAATTTGAGTTAGAAACAAAATAAAATAAGAACTGGAAAATTTTGTACATTTTTGGAAACTTAAAACTATAGGTCCGGACAGTTGGCTAAAAGTAGTTTTTAAGAACGTATAGCCCATCAATCTCTTCATGGGCTGTTCATAGGCTCCATAATCTTCTCCGGAATTCCGGATCATAAGCTACGTGTACAAGTTTGGGTGTTTTCCCATTCCTGATGCCATTTTTACGAACTATTAACTATCTAAATCAATCTATTCAACATTACAAGTGAACCCTAGATAGCTTTATTTGAGTAATACCTAAGATTCTTATCGTATATCCTTATGTTCACCCGCATGTTTAACAACGTAAGTTGAACCATAGTATACATAAACTCTTTGAATTCAAGGTTCTTGATTAGCTGTGTGTGTGTTTTATGCTTTTGAATGAGTTGGGTGTAGGAGTAATGCTGGTGTCATCAAATTTAGTAAAATATCAAAACTGGCACAATTTATTTTATGTTGTCAATTTTTCACTTTTAATCCTTTTGTAAATAGTTCATTAATATAATGGAGAATGAATCATTTTTACTTCAAACTTTATTCAATGCGATAAGTGTCTTTATTTTATTCTGATGATATTTTTTAATTTTTCTTGTGGTTTAGAAATGGGTTTCAGAAGCTTGACAAGATTAAAGACTCTACCAGACAAAGTAAACAGTTGGAGGATCTTACAGGACGGATGAGAGAATGCAAAAGGTAATAAACAGCTTCTGTTATTTGTTTATCTCATATCTAGAAATTACCCTTTTTTTAAAGGTGCGAGAAGCCATTTTTTGTGTGGCATATGAAGTTAATTCTTTTGTTAAGATGGAGGCTTGTTTGGACTTTAAAAAACCCTAATTTTGAATCTTGATGGGTTTGTTTTCTCTTTAGGTTGATTAAAGAGCTCGATCGTGAAATCAAAGAGGAGGAAAGCAAAAATCCTCCAGATGTCAGCAAGAAACTCAATGATGAGAAACAATCAATGGTAGACAGATTTTTCCATCTTATTAGCCATGCTTTTTAACACATAAACTGTGTTATATACACATGTGTTGACTCGCAAATCCACGTATATTCGTTCTGTGTTTGCAGATCAAAGAGTTGAATTCATATGTGGCATTGAGAAAGACGTAAGCCCATTTGTTTAATCTTGGACCAAATATTTCTATGATGGTTTGAATTTTATTTTCAGTTTTCATTATAAAGTTCTTACCATATATTTACCTTTTTTCATGATATATTTGTTTGTTTTTTTTAAACCAGATATCAAAGCACTCTTGGAAATAAAAGGGTTGAACTTTTTGACATGGGGGCAGGTGCTAGTGAACCTATGGCTGATGACAATGCTCGAGTTGCATCTGGTGAGATCAGACTATGACTGTTCAAATTTGAATTGATGTCATCTTGGTTTAAGAACTTGGGGGGCTTCTGTAATTAACTGGCAATAACCAAATTTCCTTCTTATTACACGCTCCACTTATATCAAAATGACAAGATGACAATAAAAGATGATTGAGCATTTTTAAGTTTTCTTTTGGCTGTTACTGATTTGGATGGTTGTTTGTGTAGAAATGTCAAATCAGGAGCTTGTTCAAGCTGGTAATAAGACAATGGATGAGACTGATCAGGCCATTGAACGCTCTAAACAGGTGTGACACAACTATATCTGTATTTAAATAGTCGGTTGATTTCAACATTACTTCCTACTTATCCTATAATGTACAGGTGGTTCATCAAACAGTTGAGGTGGGAACCCAAACTGCTGCTAAGTTGAAAGGCCAAGTAAGTACATGATAAATCTTGTTGATCTTACCTTTTCTCTATAGGTATTTATGCTAATTTAAATATTATTATTATTATATTTTTTCTTCAGACTGATCAAATGGGTCGTATTGTCAATGAACTGGACACCATTCAGTTCTCTATTAAAAAGGCATCCCAGCTTGTGAAGGAAATAGGACGCCAGGTCTCAGAGTCTTTCCACCGAATAGAATATTGTTTTTTCCATCACGTGTTTTTTTCTTATGTCATACGTGTTTTTTTACAGGTGGCGACAGACAAATGCATCATGCTTTTTCTTTTCCTTATCGTCTTGGGCGTTATTGCTATTATCATTGTTAAGGTACATATAAAACCTGTGCCATGTATTATACGGACGGATTATTAAAACTGCAGTTTGTAACATGTTTGTGTTGGTGATCAGATTGTGAATCCCCACAACAAAGATATTAGAGACATACCAGGGCTGGCTCCTCCAGCCCCAGCTGCAAGGAGACTATTATATGCAATGTCTGGAGAGCAATTTTGAGGAACCATTTGAGAGGAGGATGATCTTGTTAGAATCACACCATACGCTATGCTATGCTTGCTAAATGTATTCTTTCTTATCTGAGATGTGCATATCCTACTTTTTATGTAAATTCTTGGTTTGTTTTTATTTTTATCGTCAAACACTGTATCGATTGAAAGTTGCATTGCTTGAAAGTTGTTTTGTTCCGGATGTGATCCTACAAGAAAGAGAAGTTTTGGTTTCGGTTTCCAAAAAGGCATTTTTGCCTAGCTCACTGTTGATCACAAAATCATTGTTATTATGATGTTTTCAGGGTAAACAAATCAAAACAAAAACTCAAACGCCACCTTAAAAATAAAGACATAGTGGAATGAAGCAATTGTTCTCTTCCACAAAATTTGAAGCTAAGGTACATGAACATCCTAAAAGTATAGAAAATGATACTATTTTGAGTATACGGCGAATGTTTATGCATCTCGGCTGCTAAGCTGTGATCGCCCGATATGGGAAAGCCTTGAAGACGCCATAAGAGGTACATCTTCGTCTACTACATTCATATCAGACGTTGAACTAACCTTCCCGCTACTTGCATCATCGTCATCAATGCTGTCAGGTGCAAACAAGTTCGATGATTTCTTTTCGGTCCTCCAATCCTGATTGTTCATGTTCAAATTACACATTAGGTTGAATAATGGAAGACAGTTTGAAAATGAGCTAAAAGATTCAGCACTAACCTTGGTCATTCGTTCTGGGAGGCTATCAGGAGGCTGAGATGCTTTAACGTCTTTGACCTTTATGTAGTTGTACATTACAACACCGCAAAGCGCTGCATACAAAAAAAACGACTCTAGATCAGTAATGAAAATCTCACAGTTTTTTTTTTTTAAATAAATACATATAAAATAAAGTCATTTTCCATACCGATGGCATAGCCGATAATATTCAGCCCAGTAATGGCGGATTCAGGAAATATTACAGTTGAAAGAGCTATAAGTATCCAATCTTTCAGCACACCAGCAACCCGAATGGTAACCGCTCCAGTTCTACCAATGACTAGAAAAATCGAGAAGTTCAAAGCTAAAGCACACACCGCATTCGAGAAGAAAATCCAGAAATTGAACTGAATTTGTGATACTTCCATTCCGGTCTTCTCCAAGAAATACCAAGGCACAAACAGAAATGCGAAACTAACAAAAATAATAACAAAAAAGCGACAAGAGTTAAGAAGTTATAAACGGAAAAACAGCATATTAGCAATGAAATAGAGTACCTGCATGGAGCTATGTAATACAAGCTTGTAATTGGGTTTAGAGTTAAACCCTTCTTTTGCAAGAGGACTTGAGTTAATACAAGCCGTAAAGCTTCTGCAAAGATCCCCGTGCATTGATAAAGCGTGCCAACCACGTTAAAATGGATTTCCCCGTATGATGAGATCACAACTCCGACGCTGACTAGCAACATATTTAAGAATACATCCCACCGGAGCTTGTCGGTGCCACATAAGACAGCCATGATAAGGGTTGCCACCGGCACTGTACCAAAGTAATTTTCACCAGTCAGTTATTATTACTTATATAATAATAGTATGTTAGAGCAAGATCAGCTTTATCATACTTAGGGCTTTCAGCATCTGAATGAAGGCCACTGATATATGCAAGTAAGCAGTGTTGCCAAACCTTCAGGATTTCATAGAAAAATAAAACATTAAACACCGACCCGCATGTTCAAGTTCAAAAGAGACGTGTTTTTAGATGATTTAAAGTTCATACCACAGACTTGATGCGAAGAAGGCACTGATGGGAATTACACAAGTTGCATATCTAACAATGGTAATGAAAAGAGAAATTTAGTGGCAGGATAATAATACAAGTAAACTGATTGAACTTTTTAAGCTAGATCTCATACATTTCGAACGTCATTTTAACAGGAGCAACAACCTGCATCATGGAACAGAAAGGAGACAAGTCATAAACTTAATAAGATAAAGTTGGTGTTTGAATTAGGTCAAACTATATTAAGTTCTTTTGTTCATAATTATTGGCAAAGCTCAAGATGCAAATTAGATAATCAATCCATTATCCTAATTCCAGAGATACATTCTGCTAAACTTAAAACATTCGAGAACATCAAAAGATATACACCGCAAGCAAAACATGTTTCTATATCACATATAAGTAACTACATGAGAAACACAGTTAACTAAATGATAGAGTGTTAATAAAGAACCATACCTTGAAAACACGAACAAGAAGGAAAGCTACAGCTCCCGAAAAGCCCATGTGTATCATGGTAAGTGTGATGGGGAAGGGAAAATTGAAGTATTTTGGAGAGAGAACCCACTGCAAATACATAAAAAGATTGATGGAATTATTTCGGATAAGTATATATAATATATACAAAATGCAAGCAATAATTTAATCATAAGGTAAGACATAGTAAAGCCACAAAGAAATGTCTGATAAGCACATACAGGCTCATGCACACATCTCAGAAATTTCAAAAGATCTAAAACCTAGGAAGCAACTACATGACCATAAAATGATGTGCCTTTGGAAGGTATAAACAGGTTAACACAAAGAACAACAACAGACATGCCTTTTTTCGCTGTTCCAAAAAAAAAAATAATAATAATAACAGCAGACATGCTTTGGCATTTCAATTTCCCATATTACAGAACATGTAGAAATTTCTTAGAGAATAGAAAGCTTTGAACCAACATTTGAATGAGCATCAACATGAAAGAATGCGCATGACGCTGGGCCATAACAAGAGTTAACTGTAACCAGTGATATAAATATTGAGACATAAGGAGCACACTAGTTACCTTATTGTACAGAATAACTCCAGATGACAGCAGTATGTAGATTAGTAGGTACAGGTAAGTCAAGAAAAGTGACTTGTTAATCACTTTCATGGTAGCTATCAGTAGTTCCCAGATCTCAGTTATGCAATGAGATTCTCTCTCCAAGCTGATGAATAAATATTTGGTTTCTCCTGAGCAGAAAGTTAGTCCACTTATCTAAAGCGAGGAGGGAACTTCATTGTCTGAACCTACTAAAATACAAATTAACCACCTGAAAATAATACATCTGAAAAAAGTAAACTTGGGTATATCATAAACATCACTTTGTGATAAAACAAATAATGACATTAACATAGCAGCAAAAAGATATCAGCACCGTTTCACCACTTAAACTTGAATGGTGTAGCTAAATCGATAATCTACACAGATGACTAGTATTATCAGCAGTGATGAAACAAGATAATATAGCAGAAGTAATCCCAAGAGAAAATTCTCTCAACTGATATACTACAAAAGCATAATTCAAGATCGAGTTCAATGCTTTATGTAGGGCTATATCTTAAGTCAACCAATACATGTAAAAAGGGTGTAATTATAGGCAGCTCACTAAATATAAGTATTCCTGACTTTTTTTTCTCAGTCTTGCCTAGAGAACAATTATGTCTGTTAATCATATGCTATCTCTTTATAATCCATTTCGTTCAGTAGGGTGATTTGACTCAATTTAGCATCAGTGCAGCCTACTTCAGTACTAAAATATACAATATGGATGATTTGGAGGGGAGTATGCAACATGGTTATAACTTGTGGAAGCGTATGGCCACCTGGTCTCTTTTCTTGATGAATGTTCCCATGTGGAAGTGATCCAGAGGTTCAGAAACTTCGTAACGTAAAATACATATGCATTTCAATGACCAATATGATGGTATTTGTTATGACTTCCTTTGATCTTTCTTACATCTATATCTTTCACCTAGTATCAGTTTATCATTTTAGTACTGCCATTAGAGTATGCATCCGGTATCAACGAGTTCAACAAAACTATACATTGACCTTGACCAAACTTAACCATTTATCCAACTTCGATCTGGCATACCAATCGTCTAATGCTTAAACAAATGCATACTATGATAACGATGCATATGAATACAATACCCAACTCATCTGTGCCTTCACTTGTTGCTCATGAATGTGAAATAAGGCCCCAATCAACAAATATGATCTTAAATTAAACATACTTCTTCTAAATTATCCCCTGAATCAAACTTGAAACATAACAGAATTACAGTTAGTTTAAGTCCTTATACAATAAAAGTCCCCCCTACTCTTTCTGCTTCAAGCATTGCAGGTGTATTTAGATCTACAATACCAAAGGTTCAACAAAACATAATCCACACTAGTGGAACAGTGATTCGATTCATATTTACATTCTCCAGCCCTGCGATTAGACACTAAATCGGAGTCCAGATGGTATCCGATTGCAAAACCGAAGTATAAACCCCATAAGATCAGATATTCGACATCTAAAATCCCTACATTCAGTTAAAAAATAAGCATTGTGGTAAATGCTAACGAAAACCTCAATCTGTTGAAACGAATCGGATTCAGAAACAGATCTGGCGATCTTCGCGTGAAAGTTTGAAGTAAAAACTATATGAAACAGTAGAAAGTAGTTAAACCTTTGAAGATCGATCGTTCCAAAGCTTGTTGGCGAAGTGTTTATAGCAGATCCCCCTACTACCTATAGCAAGTGGTTCACAGAACAGAGTGATGAGAGAGAGAGAGAGAGAGAGAGAGGGGAAGTTAAGTGGGTGTGTAGGTTTAGAAAACAGGACAAGTTTTGAGATCTTTCTTTTCCCCAAATGATCAAATATTCATGGTTACCCCTGCCTATCCATTTCAAGCCCTTACTATGTTATTTCTACCTGTTCTTTATGCATCCCTTGTTGTACATTATGTATCCCTTCATTTTCCTTAAAAAAAAATTAGGTGCAAATTGCTAAAGAAATTGGGACTTTATATATTAACAAACTTTTTTACTAAAAAAAATAGTTTTTTAATAAGTCGTTTTGGACCCAAATGATCGTTTTTTGTGTTTTTTTGGTTTTTTCTTTAAATAAAGTCGTTTGGGTCAAAATGACTCCTAAAATTCCGCTGAGGGTAGGGGTGTTCAAAACCGGGTACCCGGATTTTCGGATACCCGAATTTCGGGTACCCGGATTTTCGGATACCCGAATTTCGGGTACCCGGAAATTTTGGAATTTGGATTTCGGTTTCCAAGTCCAAGTCCGAATTTTCGGATACCCGGAATTCCGGGTATCCGAAAATTCGGACTTGGACTTGGAAATTAATCGGATATCCGAAAATGGCTTTTTTTTTTCAAAAACAATAAAATTTTAAATTTAAATAGACATAAACGTGACTTGTTTGTTACCTAAGTTCGAACTAAAAAAACGACAATACAAATAAACATTGTTTAAGTCTTCCAAATACAAATCAAATTAACAAAAAAACAAACATATTAGATAACTCAAACCCTAAATCTTTTATCTTTTATTTTTTATATAAAATATATTTAAATTTATTAAAACTTTCGGAAATCCGGGTACCCGAAACTTCCGAAATATCTAAAAACTAAATTCCAAGTCCAAGTCCGAAAATTCGGATATCCGAATTTCGGGTATCCGAAATTCCGGGTATCCGAAATTTTCGGAAAATTCGGATACGGAATTTCGGAAATTTCGGATACGGGTTCGGACTCGGATATTTATGAACACCCCTAGCTGAGGGGGTATGCTTTTGTAATATTTAAAAAACAAATCAAACGACCATTTGAGTACAAATGACCCATTAAAAAGCTATTTTCTTAATAAAAAAATTTGTAAATATAGTCAAGGCCAAGAAATTAATCTTTAAAATCACATATCAAAGGTAACAACTTGAGGGCATGGTAATATAGTTTGAATAAAATGATTCAATTACCTCAAATAAAAATAAAAAATGATACAAGAGATTTTAAACGAAGTTTGAAACATGCGAAAGCTTTTAAACCGATTTGTTATGGTGATTAATTCTTTTTACCTTTTTTAAAACGAAGTTGAGTTAATTACATGAACGATCATATTATTTACACACATGAGTAAAGATCATGTGGAAACCCTTTCTTAGCCTAAAAATCTAAAACCATTTAAATGAATGTTAATAAAGTAATTTAATATTTAATTTCCAATATTATCACTACCCCCTCCCCACATGTTTCATATATTTACAACACCCCCCCATCGTGTTGCATATATGTAACATAATTATATTGCATATATATAAACCCCAATCAACACACTAGCCCCTCCCCCCTAAATGTTCGGTGTTGAATATATGCAACATAATTATATTGCATATATATAATCCCACCTCCCACCCACCCACCCACCCCCACCCCCATGTTGCATATATGCAACACAATTATATTGCATATATAACCCCTAAACCCGCACCTCAGTCACACAGCCCCCCCCCCCCCCCACCCCACCCCACCCCACCCCATGTTGCATATTGTAAGGACTAGATTTGAGCAACATGTGCTCATATGATTCATCACACAAGTGCGGAAATCATGTGTGATTGTCGATTCTGGATGAATCTGCATCAATGCTCACCCATTGATGATTACTAAAGCTCAAGAACACACACTAACACCAAGAACACACACACAAATGCTCTCTTGAAGAATAATCCAGGAGTGCCATCCCTCAATAGGGTTTTCTCAACTATATATATACTACAAGAGAGCATAGGACAAAAAGAATGTTTGACACACACAATCATTGCCTAGAATTCAGCAAAATATTCCATCAGCACAGATAAGTTCGCTAGGAATTAGACAAGTTCCCTAAGCATAAACAAGTTCGCTAACAAGTCCGCTAAGCATAAACAAGTTCGCTAACAAGTCCGCTAAGCATAAACAAGTTCGCTAACAAGTCCGCTAAGAATGGACAAGTCCGCTACACTACTAGAAAAAGGCCCTTCATTGACACACAAACAATGACACTCGGTAATTTATGACGCGCAAAAACAAGCGTCATTAAAAAACTGTCGTATTTTACAAAATTATATGTGTGCATGACGCGCATTTTTGCGCGTCATAAATATTGTGTCATTTGAAAAAAAAACACGGAGGACATTAGTTTTGAGCGCGTCAAGCGTAAAATAAAATGTCGCTTTATAATTTATTTTCCCGCCCAAAATAAAAATCCACGCCTCCACGGGCTCACCCAGACACGGCGACCTCCTCCGGTTTTGCCGACGACCTCCCCTGTTTTGCCGGAGACCTCACTACTTTGCCCTAAACTCCGACCTCTACACAGAACGGCGACCTCGCTCAGTAGTTCACTCGCAAATTAGGGCTCGATTTCAGGTATGCCTTCGTTCACTCGATTCTTCTGTTCACTCGCAATTAGGGCTCGATTTCAGGTTTGATCGTTATTTTTCTGCCGTATCATGAATTGATGTTGTTTTAGATGCTTATCTTCATTTCGTTACCTGAATCATAGGTTTATTAAACAATCTACATCACTGTTGTTGTTACCACGTGTTAACTCGTTTTTCTTCGTGTTGCAGATGGAAAGAGCAAGAGGACCAAAAGAACCGCCCCTAGATCTGATGATATCTACCTCAAGCTTCTAGTAAAGGTATGAAACTTCATTTTTATTGATTGTTGGCTTCCAATTTTGTAGAATGATGATATTAAGACGTGTGATTATGAAAAGGCTCTTCATGAACCAGAAGCAATTTTAGTGCTGGGTCATTTCATTCATTTGCAGATATTGTGTACTAATTTTCCCTAAAATCAAGTATGGTTTGACCCATTGACATTTTTCATTTGTGATCCTGGGTCCAATCTCATTCTCCGCATCAAGCACATTAAACCCACCGCCTTAGATTAGTATTGATGAAATGGGCGTTTTAGGCATGAAATATGGTTTCAAAAGTCATATTGTTATAGTAGTAATGTACATGTGCTTACAATATTTGAATACATGCTAAGCAAGCCTTTGATTAGTTTAACCCATTTCATTCATTTGATTCATTATTATATGCTCCATCTCATATTTATATACTTTACACAGTTTGGCCGGCTACTAATTAATACAAACCAAACTGACCTGTTTTATATAAAGGGGTTGAAATGACTACATCTAATTTAACCTCCCTAAACTAAAGAATTTTAATCTATCCTGTTGGTTTGTTAAGTTGTGTAGATATAGTTTGTATCTTTACAAAGAGTAATCAGTTGATGCTGATTTCATTATCAATTTCACTATCAAGATGTTGATTTCAATTTTTTATAATTTCTCAGATGGGTCACTATCAAAGTTCGATAAACTTACACTTCTGTGGTTCTAGAAAACCTTAAGCAACCACGGATTTGGGAGGATGTTAGTCATGTTAAGTGGTGAGTTCATAAACTTACGCTTCTGTGGTTCTAGAAAAACAAGTGAATTGGGTGCCAGCAGATAGGCTTTTTTGGACTTATTGCTCTGATTTGTGGGAATGGTTATATAGTTGGCATCAATCAGATTTATGACATATGAATTGATAAGTAAGCATAACATATGTTTTACCCTTTTCTGTCCAAACCATATTTACCTATTTTTTTGACTTGCATTACAGCACAGTTTATTTTAGAAACTACAGGTTTATAAGCTTTTATTAGTTGCTGTTATCTATAACTCTTTTGCTGTTATATCTCATATATATAACAAAATCATACATTCAAGAATCCACTTTTTTGCTGGTAATTTAATACATATAGTAATGATAACAGCAACTAAAAATTAACATCATAAATCTGTAATCTGTCTCTCTCTGTGTCTCTATCTCTATTGCTATATAAACTTAATGAATACAAGAAGGCTTGCCCATTTAATTGGTATCCCATATTGATTATTTATGTTTTTAGATGTAGCTCAAATTATGCTACTTTGCAGATGTCATTATCTGCAGTTTCCCCCAGGGGTCATTCGGCAAACACTTTGAGAAAGTGATTAAGTCTGACCTTCATTATCAGCTGATGAGTCAGCAATCAGAGGTAGCATTGGAGTCCCCGTATTATGATTACAAATTGTTTTTTTTTTTTGGTTTTTCCGTTGATATAGGTTATGACAAAGAGTTTAGAACAAGTTGTCTCTATGGTCTTGAACTCATTTCAAGATCCTCACCCTCGGGCTAGATGGTCGGCTATCAATGCAGTTGGTCAGCTATCTACAGACTTGGGACCAGAATTGCAAAATAAATATCATCATCTTGTGCTGCCTGCATTAGCTTCAGCAATGGATGATTATCATAATCCTCGGGTGCAGGTTCGTATGTTACTGATGGGATTTTTATCCCTTCAGTATGGATGTGTTGATTGTGCTAATTTGCCATGTATCATGCAAGATATTCTACTGCAGTTTTTCAAAAAACAAGAATTAGTTGGTTGTTTTGTCTGCTTGATCTGTCATTGTTTTTTTTAAAGTTAATGTTTGAAAAAGGTTTTTATGTTATATTTACACCGAGAATGACTTGCTGTATGTATTGTCATGTTTTGCAGGCACATGCTGCTTCAGCAGTGCTCAACTTTAGTGAAAATTGTACACCAGAACTTCTAAATCCGTATTTGGATGGGATCGTAGGAAAATTGCTTGTATTGTTGCAGGTATGTCATTGTGTCTTGATTGCCAAAATTTCTACTATTAATTTAATTTGACCAGATAGTTTTAATATCTGGTTCTTGATTGAACTGACTGGCCCATAGTTCTTTAATGGAGACTAAATATTGAATTATAATTGTATATTCAGAATGCTAAGCAGATGGTGCAGGAGGGGGCTTTGACAGCTTTGGCATCTGTTGCTGACTCATCTCAGGTATTAGAGACATTCATATCTCCTTTTTAACATGCTTAATTTCTTGTTAGATTGGTCTTTTCTTTTTGCTGGTTATTTTTGACTTATTCAAGGTCAATCAACACTAGATTACATAACTACAATTGTTTATAGGTAATTTGGGAACAAAGTGATGATTGGCGTTCACTACCTTTTCATTTTAATCCCCCACGCATCCTTTTGAAGGTTTCACTTGTCAGCAAGGACACCGCAAGAGTGCAAGTATTGAAATTGAAGAAGCTAAGGTTACGTGTAGTAGTGTAATGTAAACTAATGTTAACTTTGTAATGTTTGCTTTATATATGAAATGTATTATTTTGTTATAAGTGAATCTATTATTGATTTTGAGGTTAATTGTCATTAATGTGGAAATGAGTGAATCTAAAAAATATATATATATATATATTTTTTATTTTTTTTTAGATTCATGACGCGCAAAAATGCGTGTCATAAAAAGATTTATGACGGGGGCTTCCTTGACGCTTATTTTATGACACAAATTTATGACGTTTTTTTGCGCGTCATCGTTTGCGCGTCATAAATGGGATGACGCGCATTTTGCGCGTCAAGAGGATTCTTGACCCTGCCTTCCTTGACGCTTTTTTGCGCGTCATCTGGGCCCTTTCTTGACGCGCAAAAAACGTCAAGAAAGGCCATTTTTGTAGTAGTGCTAACAAGTTCGCTAAGAACAGACAAGTCCGCTAACAAGTTCGCTAAGAGCAAAACAAGTTCGCTAAGTTTAGAAACAAGTCTGCTAAGTAAACAAGTCCGCTAGGAACAAATCAAGTACGCTAAGACAAACTTTGAACAAATATGATAAGTGTTAAACAAGTCCGCTAAGTTCAATTCACAGAAGTTTGCTAAGAGAAAGAAACAAGTACGCTAGATTCATACAAAAATGTTTCTAAGTACAAGTTCAAAGTCTATTACAAAACAAAGTATCAAAACTAAATAGGACATCAAAAAGGTCTTCACCAACAATACTCAACGGTGAATAGTTTGTGTTGCCAACAAAATAGGTTCCAACAATTTCCACCCTTGTTGGCAATGCAAACCCTTGAACTTAAGCAACTTGACCGAGCAGCTTGAGCAGGAATCTCCAGTTCTCTCTAGCTGCCTCTTTGTCTTTGTAAGAAAGTACTTTAATTCCCATATCGTACAGCCTCTAGAGATCTTGCCAGGCAAGTTTTTTCAGGTCATTGAAGTTGTTCAGCTCGACCAATCTTCTTGTCTTATCAAGAATGACACTCGATCCATGTTCTTCTATCAACCAGTAGTTTGCATTCCTTAGGAGTTTTGCGTCAATTATGAGTTTACCCATACCTGCAAGCCTTGTACACCACCAATTTATGAACATCAAAAAATAGTTGGCATCATAGCATTCATAGGGTCTCAGTTGAACCGGGATTGTCCGCATCTTCTCATAATATATCAGCTTCAAATAGGATCTTGAGAGTAGTCTGAGTTCTATTGCTGTAAATATTCTGATAGACTCAGCACCAACTCTTTCAATCACTAGTTCATGAGTCATCCCATTGTAGTACCAGCTGTTTATTGGAGCAACTTTCTGATTCCCTAGGATAGTCTTTGTCTTCACCTCCTTCCCAATATCTTTGAACATTCCTCGATGAGGGGCACCGAGACGTGTTTTCTCTTCAGCAATTTGAACCTTTCTCTCTTCTTCGGGATTCTGATCGAATTTCTTGTCCTCATAAGCAGATTTGATCAAGACGGCAGCTCGAATACCCTTTTGATGGTTAGAGTGGTTTACCAATTCCAGGTACTTCAGCTGTTTGAGCTCCCAAGAGAACAAGATGAGAAGGGCTTTGAAATCTCCGAAGATTTGCACATATCCGTTCCGCCTTTTCACCAAAAATGCAATAAAGGCCTCATCATATTTCCATCCCAAGATTTTCATCCCATGATTGACCTATGGGTTGCTTGGCATTTTTCTTAAGTTCTTGGCAGCAAATTGTTGCATAGCCTTTAGGTTTGGTGCCATCTTTTCCCATTGATCATAGATGGGAGGATTGTCTTTCCTTTTGAGTGCCTCAGCCCGTTCTTGCTCTCTAAGTCTGATCTTTTCAAGCTTTGCCAGACGTTCTGTCTTTCGATACTCTTCCACAAACTCCCGTAGACCTTTAAGTTTCTTTCTGTTGTAAGCCTTCTTATCAATGTTTTTGAATCTACAGTAGTTGCGAAGTGCCTCAAAAGTAATCCTGTTGGTAGTGGCTTTAATATATTCTTCAGAATCAGGAGCTTCATCAGACGAGTTCTCGTTTGGAGGAAGATATGTGTTTCCTATGTCCAGAATTAGATCTGAAAGATGATCTCGGATAGGGAGAAATTCAACAGTTTGGTGGTGTCAGCAAAGATATCTACCAAAGGATCAGTTTCAGCTTCAACAATTTGATTTTGTGGAAGGTGTGAATTCAACCTTTCTTCATCAGTGTACAACTTGGTCAACTCAATTTCAGTAAGACTCATCAGATATTCTAAGGAGAAGTTGTCTTTCAATAGAGATCTGACCATGTGTGCTATTTCAGAGGTGTCTTCCTCATCCACATCGGTGCCCTCCAAGTTTGTGACAATGCGGATCCTCGGTTCATCCGATTTTGTTGACGCAGAGCGTTTAGGTAAAGTACTCGAGCCCTTTCCATAGATTACAGCAGGAGGATGGCCTGATTCATATCTTTTGAGTGCTTCGGCCTTTTCCTCAAGCAGTCGGTTCTGTTCACTGAGTGTTTCTTCAATAAGAGCTCGACGAGACCTATCTTTCTCAGCTTCCCTTTTCAGATGCTCCTCAGCAATCTCTTCAGGAGTTAATATCCTTTTTCCTTTATCTTTATCAGAAGGACCGGGTTGCTCTGTGACAACAGGTTCTGGAGCAACCGATTCATTGGGATCATTTTCTTCCTTATCGGAGTCTGAGGAGAAATGTATGAAAGAAGCTTCAAATATCTGATTTTGGAGATCTTGCTCAGCAGAAACAACAGGATCAGTTTGATGTTCAGTTTCTTGATCAGCACTTATCTCAAGATTGATGATTTCAGCATCAGTTGGAATAGAACCTAGAATATATGGGTTGATATCCAAGGCAAGAGTATCTGTAGTAGACATGACAGTCGAGAGAGGCACACTCACATATTCATCGTCTACTTCCATCTTTACTTGGATTGGAGTAGGACACGGAGGTTTCTCTTGTTCATCATCCTCACTATCGATTGTATCCAAGTCAATGTAATTCAGAGGATTAGCTTTGTTCATGAGCACGTTCATTCTTTGACCTAGCTCATTCATGTCGCCTTCGTATCCAAAGTCTACAAAGTAAGGATGTTCTTCATAAGCTGCTTCATTACCATCCTCGAGTGTCTCAATGAGAATACCGCAGGAGTTTCTTCTTGAGTACATATTTTCAGCATAGTATTCCCTGAAATTGGACATCTCAAAATCCAAGAAGGCTGGATCGATGTAAAAATGAGGGGCACCTTCGGTTACTAGAACCATGACAGAGGAAGTAGAGGTATCAGCTTGAACAGTGGGAATGATCGAAAGTTGAAGAGATACGTCATGTCCAGCTTTAGACTCAGTACTTGTTGAACCCTCAATAGCAAGAATCTTGGATGCTTGTGCAAACCTTGGAAGTTTTAGGTTTTCAGGCACAGGTGCAAGCTTTTTGATCGAGTCCAGAGTCTCATCAACTGGTTCATCATGAAGGAGACTGCTGACAAAGGAATCTTCGTCATCAGAGAAATTAAAGTCATCTCCTTCTATGACAGTGTCATCATCGATTTCAAAATCGCTGTCATGTAATGGGCTTGAGGTATCTTGAACACCAGTCGATTCTTTACCAGCAGGAATGGTAGTAGAAGATATGGGGTCTTGTGAATTTTCACCTACACTTCTGAGATCAAATTGAGGTGGGTTCTCTGGCATTTCATTATCTTCATCACCGGTATCATCATCTGGTTTGTTACACAATTGTTTGCCTTCACTTGACTTGGCTAACAAGTCCTTGAGTCTCTGAATTTCAGCAGCTTGTTCAGCAATGACTTGTGACTGATCATTAATCTTTTGATTTACCACTTTCAATGAACAACTTAGATGGTCATTCTGACTCTGAAGGTTGACAATTTCAGCCTGAAGTTCCATCACTCTTTCAGATTCTGAAAAATGATGGGTTGGCAGCAATAGTTCCAGCAAGATCAGTGGTGATGACAGCAGCTTCAGCTAGCTGCTCCAGTGGTCTCATATCCATATCTATTCCTTCAACATGTTCAGCAGGAGATGGAGAGATTGTTGCTGTAGCTAAGGCTGTGTCTGATGGGGTGCCAAAAGAACTTACCACTTCATAATAATTCGTTATGCCAGGCTTCCTTCTGACTTTGAGCTTTTCGGTACAGGATTTACTTCTCTCAGCTCTGATGAAGAACTCAGCGGATTTGTAACTACTCCCACCAGTTTTTGTCAGAGTTTGTAAGGTAGTCTTATGAGGATACTCGGGAGGACTATCAGTCTCATCTTCAAGGTTTTCTTTAAGATCATCCTCATCGAGAGACACTGATTCTTCCTCATCATCCGGTTCATCCTGAGATGGATTATAACTTTCATCAGAGGATGATTGTGGTGTCGAAGCTGTAGAGGCCCTGGAATAGTCTCCAGTCCTTTTCTTTTCCGAGGATGAATGCCCTCAGGTTGTGTGGGACTATCATCAAAACCAGAGGAGTCAGACCCTTCTTCATTATCGTCGTCGTCTCCTTCTCCTTCTTCAA
>JBCNJP010000003.1:59747799-60015093 GCA_039602395.1 Deinandra increscens subsp. villosa | reverse complement strand
CATTAGAGTAAATTACAGAATGCGTCCCTGTGGTTTGCAAATTTGTTTGGAATGAATCCAAACGTTTTAAAATTTTCATTGCGAAGTCTAGGGTTTGCATTTCTTTGCAATTTGAGTCCCTGGTCCTAACGAAGTTAAATTTTTCTGTTAACTCAAAGGATATTATAGTAATTTTACACATCAGGGACCTGTTATGTAAATTAATAAAGTTATAAAAATGCAGGGGGTATTCTATAATTTATAAATATAAAAGGACTATTTCTGCAATTACCATTTAATATTTAATATAAAAAAAATCTTTACCCTTTTGGTTCCACCAGACCCCTAATTACCATCACTGGGTTCACAACCACCACCAGATCCGTTTACGGCCACCGGAATTGGTTAACACCACCACCCATGGCGACCCTCGCCAGTGGCGAAGCTTGAAAAAAACTAGTGGGGGGTCGGGATCTATATAAAAAAATTTCACAACTAATATGGGGGGTCGAAACCGGAGCATTTCGAAATTTTCTACACGAAAATTATATACTCGTTACATCGCAAAAAAAAAATCGGGGGGTCGGGCGCCCCTCCCCGCCCCTTATATCCTTCGCCACTGACCCTCGCAGCAGTCCCCTATCTCCTCGATCAGAAACTATATTTATATACACACAATTAATAACTGTATCGAAAAGTTCAGGTATACATACATACATACATACACACAAATGCATGTATGTATGCAGGTAGCAAATTCAACATTTCTTTTTAAACCCAAAGAAACCATATCTTGTTCCAAAAGACTTGCTTCCAATCATCAAAAAATTGAAACATAAAACATATATTGGAGCTGTAGAATCGCTCACTTATGAAATATAAAAGTAAGCCGACAAAGTTAAACGCAATAACAATGAAGATAAAACTCATAAACACCTTCCAAAGAATGAGGAAAAATAGGCTTTCAATTTAAAGAAGATAACTGATGACGTTGAATAATTGATGATGAAATACTTCAATTGGTACAACAGCGGAAAACCTCAGAACTCTATCTCCATCCCCGTTCGAACCCCTGCCCCGTAACTCTGCCGGAAACATCGCACCCCTTCGACGACCCGGTCCCTATTCCCAGCGAACCCAGTAACGAACGGCCTCACGTCCACTCTTTTCCGATCGCTTCAAGGTTCCCGAGTTCATTTTCTGAGCCACGCCGCGCCGTTGTGTCACCCGATTTCAGGCAACGGCAATCGCTGTTGATCGAGAACTTCGACAAGACGACGATGGTGTAATTGACGCGGTTTTCGAGGCCGAGGAGGAGGTCGAGGTTGCGGAGGCCAACGTCGGCGATGGAAAGACCGACATTGGCTGTGGTGGTGCTTTTTCCGACTTTCAGGATCGTTTGTATGAGCCGGGATTTGAAAACATATCACTTCCTTTTGTTTTCTCTTTTAAGTTTGGGAAAACATCTGATTCTACTCGAGGGATCACTGTCGCCGGAGAACACGAGGAAGACGACGCTGCTGTGGCTGCCGGATTTCTCGCCGGAGGGGAAGGAGGGTTGGGAAAGTGTTCGGAAAGTGAAGACAATGACAGCTGACAGGGGAGGGTTTAATATTCCCTATTTTTTTTACATTTTTAATTTTATTAATCTTTACTAAAACTATATAAAAGAGTCCCTTTATTTTATTAATTTTACATAATAGGTCCATAATGTGCGAATTGACTAAAATACCACTTGACTTAACAGAAAAAACTAACTCTGTTAGTCATAAGGACTCAAATAGCAAAGAAATGCAAACCCCAGACCTCGCAATGAAAATTTTGAAACGTTTGGACTCATTTCAAACAAAGTTGCAAACCACAGGGACGCAAACCATAATTAACTCGCTGCATTATCAGATCCGAAATCTGACAAATGGCTTGAAGCTGCGAACATGGAAATGAAATCCATGAGAGATAATCAAGTTTGGAAATTGGTTGATCTTCCTCTTAACGCGAAGACCGTTGGGAGTAAATGGATCTTCAAGAAGAAGACCGACATGGATGGAAATGTACACACCTATAAAGCTCGTCTCGTGGCGAAAGGTTATACTCAACGTTTTGGCATTGACTATGATGAGACCTTTTCACCAGTAGCTGACATTAGAGCTATTAGGATTCTCTTAGCCATAGCAGCGTACTATGACTTTGAGATATGGCAAATGGATGTTAAGACTGCCTTCTTAAATGGTTACTTGGATGAAGAAGTCTATATGGATCAACCTGAAGGGTTCATTGATCCAAAACATCCCAACTAAGTATGCAAGCTTCAAAGGTCCATTTATGGACTAAAGCAAGCATCGAGGAGTTGGAATAAACGGTTTGATGAAGAAATCAAAAAGTTTGGTTTCGTTTAGAATCCCGATGAGCCATGTGTATATTGTAAAGCCAGTGGGAGTAATGTTACTTTCCTTGTCTTATATGTAGATGACATATTGATTATAGGAAAACACATTCCAATGTTGCAAGATGTAAAATCCCATCTTGGAAAGTGTTTTGCCATGAAAGACTTGGGAGAAGCAGCATTCATTCTTGGAATCAATATCTATAGAGATAGAACTAAGCGGTTGATTGGACTAAGACAAAGTGCTTATATTGATAAGATCTTGAAGCGATTCAAGATGGAGAATTCCAAGTGTGGTATAGTACCTATGCAGGAAGGACTTGGTCTATCGGTTAAACAAGGTGCTTCTACGCCTGATGAGGTGAAGCATATGCAAAGAGTCCCTTATGCTTCGGTTGTAGGCTCTATAATGTATGCGGTGAGATGCACTAGACCTGATATAGCGTTTGCGCAGAATATCGTTAGCCGATTTCAACAGAACCAGGTGAAAGTCACTGGACTGCTGTTAAGAACATTCTCAAGTACCTACGAGCTACTAGAGATCTGTTTTTGGTATATGGGGGAAATCTAGATCAAGAGCTCAAAGTGACCGAATACTGCGATGCTGGATTTCAGACTGATAGAGATGACGCGAAGTCTCAGTCTGGGTACGTCTTCGTTCTGAATGGAGGCGCTGTGGATTGGAAAAGCAAGAAACAAACCACAGTTGCTATGTCTGCAACAGAGTCTGAGTACATTGCTGCTTCGGAAGCTGCAATGGAGGCAGTCTGGATAAGGAAATTTATTTGTGGGCTTGACGTGATCCCTACAAGTAACTTGCCTATTGATATGTACTGTGATAATACTGGTGCATTAATCATTTCCAAAGAACCTGGAGTTCCAGGAGGGCGCCAAACACTATGCCAGGAGATATCACTATGTTCGTGAGCAGATCGAACTAGGTGAAATCAGATTACTCAAAGTTCACACATATATTAACTTAGCTGATCCTTTCACGAAAGCTTTGTCGAGGCGGAAGCTTGAAAGGCATGCCGAGGGCATGGGACTTAGATTAGCTAGTTAAATCATGTATGTCTGTTGTTCGGTATTTGGATAAGGGATGTTAAACAATTTCTATTTATATAATGAAATAAAGTACTTTATATGTTTGATTTCATTTAATAGTAAATTGTGTCCTATATTTGCATGTTTAATCCTTGAGTACTTGTGAAGTATTCTAAATTGTCCATTGTCAATTAACTATATGGGAATATAGTTAAACTAAGACAAATCTGAGTGATTGGTAATATTCTTGGAATATATAATGGATGGTCCCACCAAACTCACATGGTATTCATAGGATGCATATCGGACTACCTCACCAACGAATTGTCACTTTATGGATCGTCGTCATTAAGTGAAATTCATAAATGGTTGCTTTACTTATCCTTAGACTTGAGATACAAGCAGGTCATGCATATATGGATTGCACCTACTTGATATAGTTCTAACTATTCTGGATAAGGTAGTACAAAAGGGCTATTTTCAGTAAGTGTAGTGAAGTATGTGACTGGACACGTGCAGTCAAGAGGATTTGTTCCTTCAACTTAAAAGTTGAAGAAGATACCACAGGGCCCCTCATTGGGACAAATTAAGATGTCTGCATGGCCATGCCCAAATGAAATCCAGATGTGTCTCGATTTGAATGTGGTAATCTCTAATTAGTTATGGAATGAGAAACAGAATCGTTAAAGTATGAAATGACTTTGATCCATATTCATATTTAACAACGGTATCGGTAACAAAGGGATAGTAAATGACTGTACCATTTAATACACTTTGAGAAACTGTACTTAAATATTTCCGGGAGCATTGGCGTGTTGCTAGACGCTAACCAATGTTATTACCTTTATTATTACGAGCTCAAGTGGGAGCTGTAGGGATATGATCACGTATAAATAAACGTATGTCCGGAAAGTATATAAGCCTACGGGGTCATACGTCTCGACACTAATGTATTTGTATTAATTACTCAGTTAATTAATATTTATCACGAATATTTAACGAGGAGTCGTTAAAACTAATAGTTAATTGTTAACAGGGTGTTAGTTGTTAATAAAAGAGAGTTGTAATTGGATTACAATTAGGAAAGGATTTGGGAGTGGGCTTTAGGGCCGAAATCGTGTAAGCCTCCCCATCCCAAACCCTAACTTGTTTTCCAAGTTCCTAAAACCCATAAATAGACCCTCTTGGTTTAAGGTTTAGTTGTTGCATTATACCTGATAAGTGCAAACCCTAATTCTCTCTCTTTCTCTCTCTAAATTTCGGCAAAGGAAACCGAATCCAAGGGATTCGATTTTCTTGTGGTTCGACCAAGCTTTCATCAAGAGAGGAGTTCGTGATCAAGTACTAGCATGCGTACATCGGTGTGTCGTCTGTGTGATCGTAGAGGGATTTACTTCAAATCCTAGAAGATCTTCTCTTGCCGAGCTAAAAAGGTACACATTATCTATCCGGTTAGTTAGATTAATTCATAGGATAATATCCGTTCCGTACTCTTGTGTAAATCGATAATTAGTTATATAACCCAACAAACCTGTCCTAAGACGCTACATTATGTTCTTAGCGACCGCGCTTCCCAAAGTTTCAGGGTTAAGTTTCATCAAATCAATTGTTTCTCGAGCTTCAGCGTAGCTGTTTCTCAGAGAAGTCAACGTTTTCAACAAATCAGCAATTTGAATTTTTAGGGTTGATTCTGTGTGCTTCATGATCTCAATGTCATCCTGAAGTGACTTGATTTTGACCAAAAATTCTTTTTCATTAGCTTGTAGAAGCTCAACATGACTCTCGCTCTCTTTCGCTTTTGCATGCAACTCAAGGTTGTATGCGCGATAACGGGCGACAGTGTCACGACATTTATCAGTACATAAAGATGATCTTACCTCATCTGGAATTGTATCCTTCTGAAGTTCTAGAAGACACTTGCTTGCTTCCGTCTCTATCTCAGATGGATTCACAACAGTAACGTTTCCAACAGTAGAAGAAGACTCTTCAAGATTCTCATCAACTCCAGCCATCAGACAGAAATCCATTGGGAAGAGAGGGTCAAATTCAACTGTCCCATAAAGCTCCTCACCAGTTGACCATTAGTGCATAGTCTGACTGGCTTGAAGGTTGAGATGATGAAGAAGAAGTCCAATTATAAACACCATCTTCGAGTGAGACTAATGCCTTTCCACTGTTGTTGACTCCTTGAGCAGCTTGAGAGTTAGACGAGCCAGGACGAGAGACATTAGAGTTGGCATTCTGAGGTTTCTGATAGGATGAGATGCTTTGCTTCTGAGATGACTGGTTTCCTGTAGGTTCAGAAAATCTACCAAATCACGATATTGATATCACAAACGAGTGCGGAATCCTCGTTAGTGATTGATTCGATAAGAAAGTAGATGAAAGAGACTTGATGAACAATAAAGATCAAATCTTGAATGAAACACACTACTTCTTAGAGCAAATGAATTCTGATCGTAAACAACAAGAAATCTGTAAAATCGTAATCCCAAAAGCTTGCTACAATCATAAACACATGGGTATTTATACTACCCTTACAAATAACCTAGCTAGGATCATAAACCCAAAATAACCGGCCCACATGGCCCAAATTGTAATCACCTAGTCCAACACACAAGCCCACAAATCTAGTGTTCATGCCTTTAAATATAGCCCAACAATCTTCCCCTAAGCATGAACCATTAGAAAGTCTAAGGAAGATGCAAATCAAATCTGAATGTATGCGCCTCTTTCCTTGACCACTATTCTTTCTCCACGATCAGACCTGCTGTGCCATGAAACATCCCCACTCGTATAGCATTCTCCATGACATGTTCGTCACCAAGTATGGGACGGGAAGCCAGGAGCTTGATATCCTTCTCTCCGAACCTCAGCAAATCTACCGGATCATACATTCGGAACTCTCTCAATTTCTTACAAACAAACAAAACTTCACAAGTTGTAGGATCATAATACCAGCTGTCAAAATTCCTAACAAGCGTATGATCTTCAATCTCATCGAGCATGTTGATGACTCGTGTTCGTTTGGTGGGAGGGCACCTCATTTCACCGATTGGTTCATTGGTGACAGGATCAGTTCCGGTTTGACCCACCTTGCAGCCTTCAGATCAAAGTTTTCAAAGTTCTGCTCCATCTGTGCTACCAAGTTGTTGCGAACCAGATTTCCATGATTAGCATTCCACCTGTTAATGAACGGTGCCCTCAGTAGGTTTCTCAATTCTGTCTCAGTCCACGAGTGGAATTGGCCTCTTGATTTGTAGTACTCGACTGGACTATATCCATCTCTCACTACAGCAAATAACTCCTTTTCTGCATCATAATGCCAACACAGAATTGGCTGTCTGCTTCCCTTCTTGTCCACAACACTCTCTCCCACATCTATACAATACTTCACAGGAGTAGGCCCCTTGAAGAACTCCTTGAACCAATTTACTTGACCTTCGGGAGCCTTAGAAATATATCTTCCACCACGAACATATTCAGACATTTCAATGGTGTCGTCTCCTTCATCTTCTTGTGAAGCACTTGTACCCTGAACTCCTTGAGATGAGCTTTGGCCATGATCACCAGAAGATTTTGTCTCTACAACTCCTTTCAATTCAGTATGCTTCTTCTTTAGATCCATTAAAGCTTCATACAGTAACTTGAACCTTAGTTTGTTGGCAGCTTCATTCTCTTTCAGGGTCTTGTTTTCATCCCTCAGCGCTTTTATCTCATTTTCACGTGCTCTGTTTTGAGACAGAAGAAAATTTATTTGAGGGTCAGCACTCAACCTCATTTCTATTGGGAGACCAGCGGCTTGAAACGGGCGGAAACTTGGAATAACTGTTGGCGACAGACTTGTCCCAGTAGAGACACTCACTCTGATAGGGCTGGGTGCTACAAAGGTGTTATCAACCTCCAGAAATTGCCTTTCTTCATAAACAGGGCTTCGTTCATTCAGAAGAGGACTTTCAATCTGAACCTGGGCAGGTTGATCTTCAACATTCTGATCCGTTGTTTCTTCTTGAACAATTTGACTCTGAGAACTGGACCCTGCTGGATGGACCATCAACAGACTTGAGCTAGTCTTTGTAAACTTGAACCTGATACTTCTTGGATCTGTCCTCTTCCTGGGTGATGGCTCACGAAAAGGGACAGGCTCTTCAAACATCTCATTCACATTAAACTGAGTATCCAACTCTTGAGGGATTGAGTCACCGCTAGAAGACGAGTTCAGGACATCCCTTGATCTTTTAAGATTGATTGGTTCTAAATCCCTATAGATATCATCATCCACATTCTCTTGATCCGCGAAGATGTCGTCCATCACGTTTTCTTCATCAGAAGGTATAACATCTGTTTGTTCCAGAGCATTTACAGCAACAGGTGTTGTCATATCGTGGTCTTCAGCAACAGACACATTTACAATCGGCACATCTGGTTCAGGTTCAGCCTCTTGATCTGACTCAATCACCTGCTCTCTAGCAACTTCAGGAAATGCACCCCTCTTAACCCATGCAATCCTTCCCTCAAAACTGTTCTTTCCTCTTCTGTCTTGTGTCTGCAGGCCAAACACTCCACTGTCCATCACCTTGACATCCAATTTTTCTATCCTCTCTTCAATCATAGGATATTTCTCCATCACCACCATTTGCACTAATCTTGGTGTCATAAGGAACTGTTCTCGGGCACTCAGATCAGCATTGCCTATCCAGTCTAACAGCATCATCTTTGAAAAATTGAAGTTCCAGTCTAAGGCCAAAGCGACGAAAGCTGTTCCATGCAGTTTGTTAAGCTGATTGAAGCTAGTTCTCTTTCCCAGAAAGGATTTCTGCATATAGTGAGCCAGGCACCTCCAGTAGTGCGGCAACAACTTCTTGAAGATGGGCGGAAACTTTCCTTCATACCCTAAAGATTGAGCACCCTCTAAAACTGCAGCCTTGGGATACTCAATTGGATCTGTAGCTCTGTCATTAATGTTCAGCCCTTTTCTGATGTCTTCTTCAAATATCACTATCTGCCTGTTCTGAATTGTTGCTGAGATCCTTGTCTTATCATCACTTGCTCTAGCAGTTCCCCAGAACTCCCTCACAAGCTGCTCATCAATAAGGACACTTGTTCTCAGAGCGTGATTAATCTTGCAGACGTTCATCCCGGCCACCAACGAATAAAATAATTGCATATGCTTCTCCGGTGGGTCTTCAAGATATGCCGGGATGCAGTGATCTCTTTCAAACTGAATCTCTTCATCAAGCATGTCATCTGCCATCTGAGAAAGACAAGACAAGTGCATCAGGCTTGTTCATCAAAAGGAAATTCTGTTTGCCAACATTATCTTGAATTTCAATTGATTAACACAATAATCTTGATAATTTCTAAAAATCTCAATTTAAACGTTCAAGAAACATATTTGATTTTGAAGCACAATTTGACAAACACATTCTTTATAATCAACACATTTAATTTTATCTTAAAACGATTAAGTTTAATAAGATTTCAAAATATTGGGTGTTTATGATTTTCATTCAAGTTTAAGTGAGTATACGATTCACTATTTGAGTTTACGATCAGAAATACGGGTTCACGATCGGGTCAGTCGGAAACAACAAGTCCAATCGTAATCTCGTGAAACAGCCCTAGGCCCGATCGTAAACGACATCGTAAACATCAACCGGAAACGAGGATCGTGAACTCGGATCGTAAACGGTGATCGGATACGCCAACAGTCGTCTCCTTCATTGAGACGATCGTAAACACAATAAACCGCCATTAACAGACCTGCAATACACTCGTAAACTCGTTAACCCATCTCAAATATTCAAAAGAAGCAACCAACACTACCTTTAAAGTATCTTAACCACACAACCGACTTCAAATCTCGCTAAAACGACTCGAACACATTAAGAACTGAGAATAATCACGAGTTAGGGCTCAAAACACAAAACCCGTGAATAGATTGACGAAACCTTGAGAAAACAGTCGAATGAAGGGGGGTTTCTTGGTCGGTAAAGGTTTGCGAGTATGGTGGTGTGCACGGTTTTGACAGAGGGTGGACGGAAATGGTCCGGATCGTTTTTCCGGCGAGAGGGGCGGAGGTTAGGGTTTCTGGTAGGAAATCGTAAACACAGAGAGATGGATCGGAAATACTGATCGGAAATGGTGAAGGGTTTTATATACCTTTTAAAGATTTTCATTAAAGCCCCTCCAACTTTCAAAAACATTAAAAAAACACCCAAACCTCTATTTAAATGTAAATTCTCATGAAAACGTGTTAACTTTGAAGATTTTGAGAATTTACGAAGCTTCCCCTCAGACTTATACCCCGAGTATGTGATCTTGATCATAATAATAACAAAAAAAATTTAAACATTTAAAGACTTGAAAGATAAAATAAACCAATTAAAACCTAATTACAGAAAATAAAAATTTACTTGCCTCGAAGCTGATGTAAATTCATGGATCAAACCAGACAAATCTTTAACTGAGGAACCCTTTTCAGCTTCCGTTACTCGACGCTCTAGACGATTGCCCAAATTTTTTGAAATCATATAAACTCACATCCAGTTAAAAAATTTTAAGTGCTTAATTGTGGTACATAATTACCGTCATGTTTAACCGTCCCCACACCCAATCGTTCATAGCAAAACCTACCCAACCTCAGAGTTTATTGAGGATTCACAAACCCCCAACTTGAGAAACCATGCAACACCTGCTATGACTACCACTTATTCTTAATTATCAGTTGGTGATCAGGTCGGCCGCATAAGCACGCAGAGAAGACCAAACAAAATAATTTATTTATTTTTATCATCATTTTTTATTTTCCTTTTTTTTTTCATTTTTCTTTTCATTTTTTTTCTTTTTCTTTTCATTTTTCTGTGGTGTTGTCATAACAGCAGAAACATGGCGTGTGAGAGAGTGAATACTAGGTGAATACCACTCTCAACCCGTTTTTGCTGGGTCTCAGTCTTTTAAACTATGTAAACCAGGATGGAAAACTAAACATATATAGAAGTTAAGTTTACTGCACTTACTTGGATGATCATAGTTTTTGATTTAGCTTACCGAAACATCATCTTTGAGACGTCTTTCACTTCTGCCTTACACGTGTCAGTCTCCGATCGTCTTGGAAATTTATATCACTTCCTACCAACTCAAGGCAAACAAAAGACATCATAAAAACCTCAAACATATATTTTTTAGATTTTCTGAAACAACGATATTTCTTCCCCCGTTTTTATGAGGCTTTTGAAATATAAACACATATATATTTTTTTATTTTTTAAATTTTCTTAAAAGATATTTACAAGAAATTTTGATCAGATCATTCCTCGAAGGCAATCATCCTTAGGCCTTCGACACACATTTCAAAATTGGGACGAGGTAGGGGTTTTGTGAAAATATCAGACACATTTTGGTCTGTGCTCACCTTTTGGAGTTGAATTAACTCCCGATCATAACAATCGCGAATAAAATGTACCTTGATGTCTATGTGCTTTGTTTTTGAATGATGAACGGGGTTTTTCACAATTTCTAGAGCAGCAGCGTTATCACAAAAGATAGGAGTGTTAACAAATTCCATACCGTAATCAGTGAGCTGATTTTGTATCCATACTACCTGTGAGCATCCAGCGGATGCTGCCACATATTCAGCTTCTGCAGTGGACTTTGAGATGGTATGCTGCTTTTTGCTCTGCCAAGAAATGAGTCTGTCTCCCAGATACTGACATCCACCAGTTGTTGATTTCCTGTCAAGATCACTGCCTCCATAATCACTGTCAGTAAATTCAAACAATTGGAAATCAGTGTTCGTTGGGTACCAAAGTCCAAGCCTAGGCCTGCCCTTCAGATACCTAAAGATACGTTTAACAGCAAATTAAATGTGAAAGTGTAGGATTAGCCTGATAGCGGGCACAGAGACACACTGCATGCATAATATCTGGCCTGCTTGCTGTCAAATACATAAGTGATCCAATCATCGAGCGATACATGAATTCACTCACTGGCTCCCCATCTGCATCTGCTGTCAGTAGAGGTCGGGATGCCATGGGAGTTGAGATTGGCTTGGAATCTTGCATTTTGAATTTTTCTAGAATCTCATTCACATATTTTGCTTGGTAAATAAGAATCCCAGATTCATCCTGTTTCACTTGCAATGCTAGGAAGAAGCTCATCTCTCCTTGATCACTCATTTCAAATTTCTTTCTCATTATTTCTTCAAACTCAGTGCATAATTCTTCGTTTGTTGACCCGTAGATGATGTCATCTACATAAACCCGCACCATGATGATATCATCCTTCACCCTCTTCCTAAACAGAGTCTGATCAACCACTCCTCTTGAGTATCCATTCTCCACCAGATGAGTTGATAGTGTCTCATACCACGTGCGTGGAGCTTGATGTAGTCCATACAAAGCTTTATCCAGAAGATAAACATGATCTGGATACTCCTCATCTATGAATCCTGGTGGTTGAGTCACATATACTTCCTCATTCATTTCTGCATATAAAAATGTCGTCTTAACATCCATCTGGCGAACTGTGAAGTTTAGATATGATGCAACTGCAAGGAATATCCAGATAGCCTCCAATCTGGCCACGGGTGCATACACCTCATCATAGTCAATTCCATGAATTTGTCTGTGAACCTGAACAATCAACCTTGCCTTGTTTCTGACAATTATACCCGTGTCATCCTTCTTGTTCTTGTATAACCAACGTGTGGGTATAACCTTCTTGTTCTCTGGCCTTTCCACTAGACGCCACACTCCCAGCTTTGAAAACTGATTTAATTCATTGTGCATGGCCTCAATCCAACTTGGATCTCTGAGAGCAACCATCCCATTAGGAGGCTCAATCTGGGAGATGAAGCACGAATACATACAGAAATTAATGTCTCCTGTGCGGCTTCTAGTGGTGACACCTGCTGAAACTGGCCCAAGTATACTGCTAATCGGATGGTCTTTGTTGATCCTTGATACTTGAACATCTGGCACAGGAGCAGAAACAGGCAGGTTAGAATTAACAATATTATCATTCATACCTTGGTTTTGTGAAATTTCTGAATCATCATGAGTTCCCGAAGATCCCGGAGTATCTGCATTGATATTTGTGGGAACTGAAACTGGTGCTTTCTCACTGACTTTTTCAACATGAGGTCTTGATTCAGATGATTGAGCAATGATGTCTTCTTCCTCACCCAAATGATGAAAAACATTTGAAAATTTGAACCCTTCAAACAGTGACCCATAATCAAAAATCCAATCTGGTCCACTCCCTGCATCAGTGGGATTGTCTTCAAGCCAGTCTACGTTATATGCCTCAATGATTAAACTGGTGGTTTTGTTGTAGACACGATAAGCACTATTTGCCGAATAACCCACAAAATAACACTCATCGGCCTTAGCTTCGAATTTCCCCACATCGGACTGAATCAGAACCGTGCATAGACACCCGAATGTCTTGAAATATCCCACCGTTGGCTTCTCTTTATAAACAATCTCATACGGAGTCTTCTCATGACGCTTGTTTAAAAGAACACGATTCTGCACGTAACAAGCCGTGTTGACCGCTTCAGCCCAGAAGAAGATTGGCAATTTAGCTTCACACATCATTGTTCTTGCTGCTTCAATGAGTGTCCTGTTTCTTCTCTCAGCGACTCCATTCTGTTGCGGAGTGTAGGGTGCACTGAACTGTCTCTCTATCCCCTTCTCTCCACAGAACATATTTAACTCAGCATTTTTAAATTCTGTTTCGTTGTCCGTTCTAATAGCCTTGACCTTCTTGTTCAGCTGATTCTCGATAAGCGTGACAAACTGTTTCACTAAGAGCGGAGTTTCATGCTTGTTTGATAAAAAGAAGACCCAAGTGAATGGTGAGTAGTCATCCACAATCACGAGACAGTAAGAGAATTTGCTGATGCTTTGTACTTGCATTGGCCCAAATAAATCCATGTGAAGAAGTTGTAATACGGATGACATTGAATTTGCTATCTTCGGACGGTGCGGCAACTTGTGCTGCTTCCCCTTCGCACAAGCCACACATTTTTCTACAGTAGAGAAATCTTTGATAGGCAGCTTTCTGACATGTTCTCCCTTTGCAAGCTTGGTCAAATTCTTCATGTTAGCATGCCCCAGACGCCTATGCCATAATAGAGCTAAGTTCTCATTTTGTTTGGATATAAGACAGGCTACTTCTGAAGTTGGAGGTTGACCCATATTAAGCTGATAAGAATTTGCTCTTCTCGGAGTACGCATCAAGATGCACTCCTCTGGAATTTTGACACCAGGCTTGAGTATGATGCATTCCTTGCGATTGAACAAGACAGAATATTCCCTATCACAAATTTGTGATACACTAAGCAAACTGTGAGATAATTCCTCCACATAGTGCACATCAGAGAATGTCAAACTTCCACTTCTCACTATTCCTTTCTTGCTTATTCTTCCACCTACACCACCTGCAAATGATACACCTCCGCCATTGAAGTCTTCCACATCTTCCAAAAGGGATAAGTCTCCGGTCATATGTCGGGAGCAACCGCTATCAACGTACCAGAGATTGTTGATAGATCTTCTTGGCTCCTACACAAATCAGAGATCAGTGAGATTTAGGTACCCATGCCATAACAGATCTGGGCACACCTTTGGAATCAATGTAATTAACTAATTGAAGGATCATTTCTGGCTTTGATTCAGGTACATTCACATTTTGAATGTTGACTTTTGGTTTCCAGGTGGTGTTTTTCTGTGGTCTTAACACATTTGGTGAGTTCTTGACTGACACAGGTTTCTTTTGTGGTGATGTGGCCTTTTTACCAGATGGCTTTTTAACAGGTGTCCACTCAAGTTTCAATTTTGTGTAAACAAGTTGTTTTGTTTGAGTGACATCTTTTTGTTTTAAAAATTGTTGCTCAACCTTTGCTTTGCCATTAGGTTTATTAACTCTTTTGACTTTAGCCATTTGTTTCTCAACAAATTCTGGTTTTATCTTATCATTTCTTTTGTAAACTCCTTTAGGTACACACGTGTGTTTTGGAGTTTTGGCCACATTCCATGTTTCAACAACAGGCTTTTTCACTGGTTCCTTTGTGTTTGAAACCTTTAGACTGTTGAGTCTTCGTTGGTTCCAAACACTGCTTCCCCTGAGACATAGCTTGTTGCTTTTGCTTTTGCCTTTCTCCTGTCATCATTTTCTCCAACATACTAGTCCGTGGGTTTTGCGGATAGTATGGTTGAAATGGTTATTCACACAATTAGCAGCAAAGTGTCCTGGTTTTCCACATTGAAAGCAGTTCATGACTCTAGACCCATTGACATGACTACAGAGGTATGAACGTCTTGGGTAAGACGACTTCCACTCTGGCTTATCATTCCATTTGTGTATAACATGTTTTGTGGCTTTTTCTGGTTGTGTGATTAAACAAAATTGTTCTGATTTAGTCTTGTTTGTTCTATTGAAAGTCGACACAACTTGGGGATAAGCAACAAAATCTTTGGGCTTAGTCTCACGACCAACTTTAGTGTTAAGCACGCGAATTTTAAAACCATTAACTTTTTCATTGGAATCAGAAAGATGTTTTGACAACAAAGATACAACTAATTGTTTTGACTTGGACGTATTAAGTTCTGACACAGATGCCAGAACATCGTCCTTGGGTAAATCAGACATTAAACTACTAGACACATGACATTCATTGACTTTCAAACATTCAGCATCCTCCCCAGACACATCTTCAATACCTACTTCATCTGCACATGAAACAAAGCCATCAGCAGGTTCAACACTATTGTTTAATGACTCCTGGGACGGACCCGATTTACTTGTGGATGCCATTGTTTCGTTCTGATTACCCAACCCATAGATCATGTGTTTCTCATTTTCAAATTCCTGATCAGTCATAGGTGTCACTCCTACTCAGAACACTATCTAAGGGAGGTCCTATCTCATGTGTTCCTGTTTTAGATCTATCAACCTGATCCTCCTCAAAGATTATTCCTATTATGTCTCTAGTCTTATCTTGAGGAACATAATTCTTGTTTTTGTCTGAGAAGCTAATTCCTATTCCACCTTTGTCCTTACCCATTCTAACATCAGTTATGCAGGTGTTCAAAGACTTACTAGCCTCTAGCATTCTTTTGCTTCTCATATGATTCATATCAAGTTTTACTTGTAACTCATTGTTCTTATGCTTAAGTTCATCTATCTGCTTACTCAGTTCAGCTATTTCTAACTTAGCATTGTCATACAGAAGAGTTTTCTCAGTAGCAAGTTTTTGATATTTCATAATGTCTAGTTTCTGAGCTTTTACCTTCTCCTCATTCTTTTGCCATCTACCCTTAAAAGAACTCCTCTCGCATTTTATCTCAAACAATTCTAACTCATAATTTTTACAAATTTGCCTAAGTCCAAGAATTATACGAGCACAAGTGGGATTAGGACATACCTTGATGTTATCAATCTCAGCAGCAAAGGCTTCCTTGTCTTCCACTAGAATCTCTTCAGGTTTCTCATCAGTTACAACAAATGCATGCTCTTCCTCATCATCCCTTTCCATAGCAGCAATCATTGCATGCGACAGGCTAAACTCTTTCATCTGAGGAGTCCAGTCATATCCACCTCCTTCCTGTACAACCAAAGCACTTGACTCTGCCTTTCCTTTGTTATCACCTGCTTTCCTTTCTTCTGTTCTTTCTCTCCTCGGCTTGGTGCACTCTCTTGCGAAATGCCCGTACTCGTCACAGTTGTAGCACCTCAGCTTGCTCTTGTCAAACCCCATCCTAATCTTATCTTGATCCTTCCACACATTTCTCCCAGTCTTCGCCATGAACTTCTTTGCTCTGAAAACAGCCATTGCCATCTGCCAAGAGACATCTAACATCTCTACATCTTCAGGATTTATCTGGTTTAGCTCCCCTGACAGCATCTCAGTAGGCACTAAAGTTCCTGCCATAAGAGCATGATAGCTGTTCATAAATCCCATTCCGAGGGCAAAGTTGGGATCATTTGTAGCATCAGGGTTGACACCTCCACTTCCACCTGATTGAGGTTGTGCCACAAAAGCAGTTGACTTTGTGACAGAGCTCGGTCCACTCCCAGTTGACTTTCCATCTTGCTTACACTCCATTTCTTCTGACAACAGTGCTTGGTTCAATTTTCCCGCCAAACTAAGAGAGCTTATATGGTTCAATTCTCTCTGCTTGTCATCAATAAGTTTTGACTTTAGTTTGTTAATCATCTCATCAAGAGATAGCTCACTCAGCTTGTTGTTGTCCTTAATGATGGAGATGTTGGTATTCCAGGATTTGGGCAAGCTATTCAGCAGTTTCAGATTCTTATCTTCCTGATCTGGTTCAACATTGTAGCTTGACATTTCTGCCATCAGAGACACGAACCTTTGCACCTGTGCTTCAAAGGATTCTCCTTGAATGTGGTTGAAGAGATTGAACTTCTGCTTCAGCATTTGCTTACGGCTTGCTTTTATGTCTGGATTTCCTTCATATGCAACTACCAAAGCATTCCAGAGTTGCTTTGCAGTCTTGCAGTGCTTAAATCCTTGTGCAATATCAGGTGTTAGAGCCATAGTCATAATAGCAAACGCCCTCTCAGCTTTGTTGCATCTTTCCCAATCATCATCATCAAACTCGTCTTCCTTTTTAGCCTTCCCCGCATTAACTCCTTCTGCATGTGTAGGCGTGTATGGCCCATGAAGTACTGCTCTCCACAGTCTTAGATCAGCACTCTTCAAGTGGTTTTCAAACCTATATTTCCATTCCAGAAAAGTTATCCGCCGATGTGAGTCTTGGTGGACGAGTGATGGATCCAATCTCAAAATCCAACTTCTGATACATGCTCGGTTAGAAATCCATAACGTAAGCTTAGGAAAACTTAAAACTATTGTCCAAATGTCCAAAAAGGGAGATTACGATCGAGAACACTCGATTACGATTGAGAATACCGATTACGGTTGAGTCACACAGCAAGTCGTAAACTCCAAATTGTAAACACTGATTACGATGGAAGTTAGTCGTAAACGTCGATTCCGGCTGAGAATATCGTAAACACTGATTACGATTAATGATTCCGACAAAAAAAAATCGTAAACACACGATTCCGATCAGAAAATGTCGTAAACACCAGTTTCTGGATCGTAAACAGATAAAAATCGAAGCTTGAACTCGTAAACATGATTTCCGATGAGGATCTTCAAACACTTGCAGTCGTAAACACCCAAATAAACCCAGAAAAATGTCGTAAACCTCAAGAACAGCAGCAACACCTCCAAAACTCGAACCTTTTTCCAGAAAACCTCGAATCCAATACCGTAAGAGCCTCGAATCAGTGATTCTTGGCTCTGATACCAATTGTAGGTCCAGAAAATCTACCAAATCACGATATTGATATCACAAACGAGTGCGGAATCCTCGTTAGTGATTGATTCGAGAAGAAAGTAGATGAAAGAGACTTGATGAACAATAAAGATCAAATCTTGAATGAAACACACTACTTCTTAGAGCAAAACACACTACTTCTTAGAGCAAATGAATTCTGATCGCAAACAACAAGAAATCTGTAAAATCGTAATCCCAAAAGCTTGCTACAATCATAAACACATGGGTATTTATACTACCCTTACAAATAACCTAGCTAGGATCATAAACCCAAAATAACCGGCCCACATGGCCCAAATTGTAATCACCTAGCCCAACACACAAGCCCACAAATCTAATGTTCATGCCTTTAAATATAGCCTAACATTTCCATTACCAGCTTGTTTCTGAAATGCCTGATTACCTCCACCCGAGCTTGCAGGAGCATTCCACGTCCTTGGTTTTGGGCATTCACGTGCGAAATGTCCGAGCTCTTGACAGTTGAAGCATTGAGCTTTGGACTTATTGTAGGACTATATTATGTAAGGCATGAACATTAGTTGGGCTTTTGTATTTGGGCTTAATCTAGCTTAGTTAATAGGCCATGTGGGCCATTTAAATGTTTATGTTTGGGCTAAGTTAGTGTTTATGATTGGGCCAAGCTCAAGTATGAGGTGGTATAAATACCACCTCATTGTAATCGGTTTAGTCAAGCTTTTCGAATACTATATTGAGTTTACGATTCCTGTGTGCTTTCCTGTTTACGATCAGCTTCACAAGTATAGAGATTCTCATTCAAGATTAGATCTTTCTCTTTGATCTAATCTATTTCTTCTACTTGTTTCTTGAATCAAGCTTGTACGAGGATTCCACACTCATATTTGTCTAGATATCGTGTTGTTTGGTTGATCTCGGACCTACAATTGGTATGATGACATCCTTACTGGCAAGGACATAACTGAAGATGATATTTATGGGGACTTGGAGCCACTAACCCATAAAAGGTCAAGAGAAGATATGATTGGGTCGTCTGGCAGTGATGATACACCTCCTGAGCTGAATATAAACGTTGATGAAGCTTTCGTAGAAGAACCCGTCCCTGCTCGTGAACCATCTCCACGAAAGAAATCTGATCCTAGGAGCATACGGTTCAAATTCACCAAGACTAGCTCGAGCCTAATGATTGTAGAACCAACTGGACCCAGTTCTGAGGGTCCCAGTGGTCAAGAAGAATCTGTTAATGAAGCCCTTCAAGAGCAACCGTCTCTCACACAGACTGAAGATGGTGATGATCAACCTGCCCCTGTGCAGCAAGCTAGTCCGATTCTGAACGTGCAAAGCCCTGTACGTGAAGATAGGCAATTTATGGAGGTTGAGAGCACCTTCGTTGTTCCAAGTCCGGTTAGAGTGAGCCTCTCTACCGCGACCAGCCAACCACTCGCAGCTCCAGGTTTCCGCCCATTGATGGCTGCTGAGCTTCCAGTTGATTTGAGGATTAGTGCTGATCCTCAGATCAACTTCCTGATCTCTCAGAATAGGATCAGACAGAATGAGATCAAGGCTCTCATGGAAGAAAATCAGCGTTTGAGAGAGAAGGAGGAGGCAAGCAGCAAATATATGAGAGGGTATGAGGTGGCAGACAAGGAAAGAATGGAATATCTTTACAAGATGATAAAGGACCTGAGAAGGAAGGTTAATGCAACTGACAGATGGTGCAGGGCCTAACAACACGGGTGCCTCTGGTCAGAGTTCATCTCAGGGAACTCAAGCTGCTGATGCAATGGAGACTGACGAAGGAGATGAGAATATAGTGATGCCGGATTACGCCCACTGTGGCAGGATCATCTCAAAGGCTCCAAGTTTCCACGAAAACTGGTTCAAGGAGTTTTTCCAAGGACCAGCTCCCACACAGTACACCATTGACGTTGGTGAAAGCTCAATTGATAAGCGTGGGAGTCGTGAGGCAATCTTATGTTGGCACTACGATATGGAGAAGAAAATCTTTGCCGTGATCCGTGACGGCTATAGTCCAGTGGAGTACTACTCTACACGTGCTCAATTCCACTCCTGGACTGAGCCTGAGATCAGGAGCCTTCTGAGAGCTCCATTTATTAACAGGTGGAATGGACCAGAAGGTAATCAGATCAGAGATAATCTGCTTGGCCACATGGAGAATGATTTCAGAGATTTCGAGCTGAAGGAGGTCAGGTGGAGAGAGACCGGGACTGACCCCGTGACAGGGGAGTCTATTGGAGAAGCACGGAGGCCACCAACTAAGCGCACAAGGGTGATTAATATGTTGGATGAGATCGAGGATGAAACACTGGTAAGAAACTTTGATTGCTGGTATTACGATCCAACAACACATGAAGTGGTGGTTCTCTGCAAGCCGATGCGTCAATTCAGATTTTATGACCCGGTGGATTTGCTTAGATTTGGTGAGAAAGATATCAAGCTTCTGGCCACCCAACCCATACTTGGAGACGAGAATGATATGGCAAATGCTATAAGGGTTGGGATATTTGATGGAGCAGCTAAGAAGATAGTAGAGAAGGGATGGTGGTTCAACAACGTTCAAACATCTTTCAGGTTTGACTTGCTGCTGCCGTGAAGTGGTCTAATGGTTCATGCCTAGGGGAAGATTGTAGGGCTATATTATGTAAGGCATGAACATTAGTTGGGCTTTTGTATTTGGGCTTAATCTAGCTTAGTTAATAGGCCATGTGGGCCATTTAAATGTTTATGATTGGGCTAAGTTAGTGTTTATGATTGGGCCAAGCTCAAGTATGAGGTGGTATAAATACCACCTCATTGTAATCGGTTTAGTCAAGCTTTTCGAATACTATATTGCAGTTTACGATTCCTGTCTGCTTGTCGTGTTTACGATCAGCTTCACAAGTATAGAGATTCTCATTCAAGACTTAGATCTTTCTCTTTAGATCTAGTCTATTTCTTCTACTTGTTTCTTGAATCAAGCTTGTACGAGGATTCCGCACTCGTATTTGTCTAGATATCGTGTTGTTTGGTTGATCTCGGACCTACACTTATCAAACCCGATATTGGCATTTGAAGGAGGTTGAAACAACTTCATCCCAGTCTTTCTAAAAAACTTCCTCGTTCTAGCAACTATCATACCCATCTGCCACTTGATGTCGGTCTCTTCCAGATCATCAGCAGAAATTTGGTCAAGATCTTCTTGACAAACAGTCATTGTCTGAATGTTCTCTGACATTTGAGAGTTCATGCAAGCTAGGAAAGCATTGCACAAATCTTGGTCCAAGCTGGTGTTGTTAAATGAAATTGGTGCTGACTGCTGAACCATGAACCCAGACGGTGGCTGTTGAACATATGTAACATTTGAAGGTTGATGAGTGGCATGAGATGCAAATACTTCAGTTTGGATAGCAGCTGGTAAAGGAGATGAAGCAGTTGCAGGCAGTGTAGAGCCAGACGAGTTAGAAAACTGGTAATTCTCTTCACAAGCAGAAGCAGCAAATGCAGCATTGGGAGCTGAGGAAGATGAGCCCCTTGAAGTCATATTTCCCATAAGTGACTTACCACTACGTTCAACCGCTCTTACTTCATAGTCTCTCACCTTGTCTATCATATCCAGATAGTCAGCCTGTGTCAGATCGATACTTTCTATCAGGTAAGTGACATATGAGGCAAATTCCTGAGGAAAATAATGTAGGATTTTCCTTATGATATCTCCAGAGTCAGGACGAATTTTCTTGGTAGTCATTTCGGTAATGATTCTGCAGAAGCGGTTGACATGTGTTTCAAACGACTCTCCACTTCTGTGCGCGAAGGTGTTAAAAGCCAACTTCAATTTCTCAAGTCTTCTCTCCTTTGTAGCCGAATTGCCTTCATACTTTTTCTCCAAACCAACCCAGATCTCATGGCCTGAAGTAGCCTCGCGAAATTGATGTAGCAAGTCATCATTCAAAGCCATCTTTATACAACCCAATGCACGCATGTCAAGTTTCCTTTGAGCCCTTTCAGCAGGAGTCAGCGTAGGTTTTGAATCTTCTTCCTGTTGTTAGGAGGATCAGAAACAGTAGCAGCAGCAGTGCCAGTAGCAGTAGCTTCATCAATTTCAAACATAGCCGGACCTTCAACGATTGAAGTCAAAAGATCATAATCAACATACTCCAGAAACAACATGCTAATGCTTCGAGTTCAGACTCAAAAGCATTAGTTTCTCAAAATGGTGAGGGCTACGATTGGAGTGCAGACTTTCCTGATAAATATGCTTTTCTGTGCAGATCTGAAGATCAAAATGTGAAAATGGAAGACGATTCTGAACTTCCAGGAGAATATTTTTTTGGAGATGGTCAACAAGCTTTCATGGCTGATGTTTAGGTTGATTCTAAACTCTGTGAACATTGCATGTTAATTGCTAACCAATTGAGGGAACTTTCTGATGACAAGGTTATGTATTATGACAAATACATGTTAGCAGAAGAGAACACCAAAATTTATAAACAAAGGTGGGAGGCTATTAAGGCTGAGCTGAAAAGTGAACATGCTTTGACTCTGAACACGCAAATTGAACTGGATAACAAAACTGAGGAATACATTTATTATGAAAAGAAGCTTGCAGAAGCTAATTCTAAAATTTCAGAATTAAACATTGAAATTTTAGATCTTCAATGACAAATTGAAAGTTTCAAAAATTCAACTTCCTATGCAAGTTTTCTGTGCAAAGATGAAACCTTTAAAGAAGTGTTCAAAGAGTCGGGCTGCAATTCAGTTCCACCACCAATTGTTCATGGTTTGGAACCAAATGAAACTGAGACCAAGCCATCCATTGTGTTTGACTATTCCAAGTTCACGGAGAACTTGATTGGCTCATCTGAAAGACACAAAGGCACTTGTAAAACCACGAGATGATCTTACTACTGCATGATTCAGTAATCGGATAACAACGAGAAGGTAAATAAAGCTTTGCTTTATTGATTCACAAAGAGTTACAATGTAGAGAGAGAAACACACTCAGTTTACACACAGTTAAGATGTTGCAAATGACAGAACTTGCTAACTCTCTCTAACACGGACTATTTATAGTCACTTAGTCACAGGCCAGCGGACCACCAGCGGACCATCTGGTACGCTGTACCAACTGGTCCGGCGGATCATGTGATCCGGCCAGATGACTATCTGACTCACAGAGATGCTCTTGTCTAGATACAATACACGAGACACACGCTAGCATAGGAATATGCTTCTACAAACTCCCCCTTAACGTGTAGTGTATCTATACTCTAACTAAACTTCAGTCTTCAATCTTCAACAATGTTGCATCCGATCAACAACTTGAAATCTTGTCAGAATTAGAGCTTGCATGGCTGGATCACTCTTGAATCATCTTAGAACTTCAAGATCCACTTGTGAAAAATATAACATACTCCCCCTTTCACCATGCTTGAGTCTTGTCACACAGAAACCTGCAATTTCAGAAGACAGAAACGCAGCTTTCCTTTTCTTTTGAAAAATAATTTAATCTCGGCGCAAAACTTCTCTTCGAGAATCCAAGATATAGTTTTGAATTTTTAAAAAAATTTGTATCAATTCACGAATTTTTCTATCCTTTTCAGCACAAAATTCACATGTTGACTCATACCCACTAACTTCAGAATCACTTGTTTCAGATGTAGTAATCTCAGACATATATCCACTTGATTCAACTTCAACATTTGCCATTAAAGCCACAGATTGACCGTTAATATAACAAAATCCATCTGATTCTGCACTAGTATCTTGAATAGCAGTCAAAGCAATAGATGGTTTGTCAAATTGTTTTGACCATTCATCACATTCTTTATCTGCTTGAGCTTGAGCCATCGTAGCTTTTGTTTCATGCTTATCAGATTTAACTTTATCAGAGGATGACTGAGAACACTCACGAGCAAAATGTCCAACCTTTGAACAATTGTAACATTTTACTTTAGATTTATCCAAACCCAGTTTTCTTCCTCCTGGAACAAAAGAATTATTTCCATGCTTCTTGATAAATCGTCTTCCTTTTTCAACCATCATCGCAAATTGCCAATGCAGATCTAATTCAGCTAATTGATCATCATCCAGCTGTTCTAACTCAGTTCCACTCAGACCAGCATCACTAACTTGACCAAATATCGATCCAGACGATGAAGATATAAAAGCAGATAACAATGCAGCCAATTCTTCAGTTGATTGAGCAGGATGAGAATTGTTTGGCGATTTATCTGGAATGGTAAAACGACATCCTGGAGAATAACCAGAATTTTCAGAATGCCCAGCAAGAAAAGCTGTTACCGGCGGATTACTGCTTGAAATAGCATGTGACTTTGCCTTAGCATGAACGGTAGCATTATTTTCCCCAAAGTACAATTCAGGATTTTGAACTGTAGGATGTGCAGATTTCTTCACCAACAATTCCATCTCACGAGCTTGTAATTTGCTAGTTATTTGATTGAATGTCCAATTTGAATAATTTGGATCATTTGTCAACATCATCACATAATTTTCCCATTTTTCTGGTAAACCTTCCAGAATTTTCTCTTTCAATTCATCACTATCTTTCTTGACTCCTACAACATCAAGTTCATTTATCAAATGGGAAAACCGAGCAATCAAATCTGGAATTTTCTCATTCTCGCAGTGCCTGAAATTATCAAATTCTTTCTTCAAAACTTTCTTGCGAGTGTTTTTGTATTGATCATTACCCGTACATCTCTCTTCAATAGCATCCCACAATTCCTTAGCCGTTGTATATTGCTTAAATTGATGCATTAGATCTTTTGGTAAAGCCATTGTAAGATAACTATATGTTTTCTTTTCTCGAGAAAACAATTTCCGTTCATCAGCATCAAAACTACTAATCATCTTTGGTTTGTTGGGACTTATCATCGGATATTCATATTCTTTCTCAATTGGAATCCAACTCTCAATATCTTGCGAATAAATGTAAGATTCAAACCGACTTCTCCAATTGTGATAATCTTCAAGCCTTAGCAATTTAGGAACTTTTTGAGTTGTTCCTATCTCATTATCATAGTTCAACATGGCTTGCATTGATGTTTGAGCAGCAGTCATTGCATAGAAATCACTCATTTTGATGTTAAACCTAAAACTTCTAAACTTTGAACTCAAAAACGGAGGTCTTCCAAGCGGATTTTGGGGGTCAAAACTGGACGGTACTAGCTGTAGGCGGTACAAGTCCTAGATCTCGTCGAGACGAACGTTTTGGCTGGTATTGGGTTCCGTAACTCTTTACGGTTCTCAAGTTACGTCAGTTTTAGTGAAGGTAACTTTTCTGCCAGCAGACCAAACACAAACCAGCGGATCAGATTCCGGATCAGTGTTAAACTGCGGACCAGATAAATCCCAGCGGACCAGATGAGAATCAGCGGACCAGAAATGAACTAGCGGATCAGAATTGAACTAGCGGATCAGAATTGAACTAGCGGACCAGATGCGGACCAGATATCTTCAGCGGATGAAATTTGGTACGGCGGACCAAATACACCAGCGGACCAGATGTGGTACGCCAAAACCGCCACGGACCAGTTCGTTGAAGATTGCCTGGGCGGACCAGGCTGCGGACCAGTCTGTTCGTCGGGCGGACCAGTCGCAGAAAAAGCAAAAATCGACTGATTTTCACAGATTTTGACAATTGATGCTAGAAACTGAATCAGTATGATGCGAAAACAGTCCAGGAACATACATAAATCATTTTTATCCTCGGAATCACTCAGAATTATGAAAAATTGATGAAAAACGTAGAAAACCCAAACTTTTTCTCTCTAGAATCCGAAAAACTTACCAAATCACAGCAGTAGAGCAACCTGGAATGCTCTGATACCACTTGTAAAACAACGAGATGATCTTACTACTGCATGATTCAGTAATCGGATAACAACGAGAAGGTAAATAAAGCTTTGCTTTATTGATTCACAAAGAGTTACAATGTAGAGAGAGAAACACACTCAGTTTACACACAGTTAAGATGTTGCAAATGACATAACTTGCTAACTCTCTCTAACACGGACTATTTATAGTCACTTAGTCACAGGCCAGCGGACCACCAGCGGACCATCTGGTACGCTGTACCAACTGGTCCGGCGGATCATGTGATCCGGCCAGATGACTATCTGACTCACACAGATGCTCTTGTCTAGATACAATACACGAGACACACGCTAGCATAGGAATATGCTTCTACAGCACTTATAAGAAAAAGTCGGTCAAACATGTGTCAAAACCAAACCATGGTGTTCCGAACCAAGCTGAATCCAATGACTCTGCAGTTGACAAACCTGTCATTGAGACTAAACCTAAAGGTGGTGTTAAATTGACACCTTTGGAGGAAGCCATGAAAATTAAAGAAACTGCAAAGAAAATGGAAGATTTTGAAAAGAAAAAAATTATAAAAGGTCGTGATTTGTTTTATGAAAAGGATTATGTGACGCCCACTCCCAGTCTTGGCTCCAGGAGGGGTCACGTGTCGGATTTACTCATGAACACATGATACAACAGAGATAACTAAGCAGCGGAAATTAAAAAAATTTCATTTATATATTTTCCATGTACAACAGTAAGGAAGATAATAACATAATCTAATAACTAGATCTTATCTATAGCTATGCGAGTCTACTACCGAGTCTTTCCTGATAGCTTGTCCATCTAATCTGCCTTTGCTAGAGCCCTTCCCTTGCTACTTTAAACATCACCGATACCTGACATACATGCTTTTAAAGGTCAGCTTACGCTGGTGAGTTCTAAGTATTTAAAACTTTTACCTTTCCTTGAAAGGTTTACCTCAAACATTTGGGCCTAATGACCCCTTCTTTATAAACATTTATCAGGTATAAAACATAACAGAGTTATACCAAAACATTTAATCATTTATCCTTTATCAGGTATAAGACATAACAGAATTATACCAAAACATTTAACCATTCATTCTACTAAGCATTGTCTATTGGAACCACGTTAGTTCCTCGGGAAACCGTCGCCACCCGAATACCTCTTCAAAGTAAGCAGCCGTCGCTACCCCGGAGAACCGTCATTCCCCGCTTCTGATTGTACAACCACCTTTTCCCTTTTCACTAGACAATATCCGCTTAGATTAAAATCTTTTCAACCTTTTAAACCTTTTCATCCTTTTCAAAAGTCAATTTAAAGAAACCCCTATATTTGGACTCATAATCTTTTTAATACCAGACCATCACCCGTATATGGAAATGGGCGTTTTATAAATATAATGTTATGGGTCTTGTACAACAAGGCTAATAAGATCATATTTACCAGACACTTATTCACATACATAGGCTTAGACCAAACATTCACATTTTCCATTTCTCAAAGTTTTATATAAAAGTTTCATCCTTTACATTACCCGTTTATTATAACCTTCCCGAAAATAGTAATAACAGGTAATAATAACTTTAAAACCACCATAAGCATTAAAACATTTCACGTATGTGTTTTAACACAAAACTGTCACAAGGCATTTCAAATACTTTTCAAGTAGTAATATTGCATGTATATCAGCCCGAAAACATTAAAACATTTAAAACATTTAAAACATTTAAAAGTGGGCTCATAGAACTCACCTTATTCTCTTAAGCAGTTAATTCAGACAAAGTCTCCGCAATGCCTTCCAATTAAACCTAATCGCGTATCGTATGGTGTTAACGCACGATTTAATATAATAAAAATTTACTATGTTTATTTTAACTCTTTATTAACTTAATAATACTTAGTTATTAAGTTTATTCCTTTTAAAGGTCAAAATGACCAAAATGCCCTTTTGGCCGTTATCCTTTTCTTTTGTTGATAATATAAAGACACGCATTCCTATAAGTAAACGCTCACTCCAGGATTGCCCAGTGAGGGATGCCATTTCCCAGTTGGGATTTATGCGACACCCTCGCTTTTGCCAGAAATCCCAGTGTACAGGCGTCTACCCTTCCGGTCCGCGTGAACTTCTAAATATCCGATTAACTCGGTATTTGAAATACTTTGTCGTTTATCCATTTTAACTTTATATATACTTATTATATATATAAACATAGTTCCATACCAAAAATCAAGTCTCCATACCTTCGGATAATTTTATTTTAAACAATCATATTTCGAAAACCTAAATTCTTGTTATTCTCATTTCTTTATCAAAACTCATTTTTATTCAAAACTGACTTAGGGTATTGTCCGTTATAATATTTTATAACATGCCTTAAAATTCCAAAGCTTAGTTCATTACCGTTTGCCCGGGTTTGACAGTACAGTGTCTAGAAAACCCTAATTTCAATATTTATTTAATAAATACCAAAACCTTTTTATAAAATGAAATAAACTTAGGGCTTTTATATATAATATCATTTTATAATATCCTTTAAAATATCAAGCCCTAATATTTTCCCGATTGAGTAATTTTAGCAAAACCTTCTGTTGAAAACCTTGATTTCAACATTAATACTTTAAATATATATTTACATATTTTAAATATGGTTTAAATATATATTAAACATATTCTTTAATCCGATAATTACTTTATCGTTTATATTAAATATATATATATATACCTAATATTTTAAATACAAAATATCCTTTAAATCAATTTTATTAAATAAAATTGATTAATAATCATATATATATATATATATTCGTCTTTAAATATCATTTATCCCGTTCTATTATGATTTCATATAAACTTTAACTTAACAATAATATTTGTAATAATAACAAATATATAACGTGATTACCTCTTTGACGGGTCATGAAACGAGTCCAAAATAACCGAATAATATATTTGTCCGATTTGGACAAATAAATAGTCCTTCCCGACTAATTCCTCGCCACAAGCATTTCCCCGTTGTCGGTTTGTCATTTGGACCTCGTTACGTCACCTAAACATTGTCCGAAAGTATAGACGGGTTAACTCGTCGTCCCTTTTTCTAACTTGAATTACGACCGCCTACGACTACCGTTAACAACCGCCAATCACCGCTACTATTTCCCACCATCCCGACAATTCATCGGTGTAACCGTTATGCCCCGTCGTCAACCGTACGTTATCGAAAACTATCCGAAAGAGGGGACGGTTTTAGCGAGCTTACCGGGTTTTTAAACTTGTTTACAACCACCACCTTCCACCACCATCTACAAGCTACTGCCGCCGCTCGCTGCCACTGCCCGGTGCATCTCCGCTGTCGCCATCGTCACCGGAGATGGCCACTGGCCCGCCGTGGGGTTGCTCGGAGGTGAGCGAGGTCGCCGAGTTCATTGGTGCTGCTAGTTCAAAGTGACGGGGGATGAGCAAGGCTGGGTGTTGCAGGTTACGCCGGCCGGAAAAACGAAGGTAGCTGGTCTACCCGGTGGCAATGTCGGAGTGGAGCAGGGTGTTCATCGGAAAAACGAACGAGGGAGGAACAGGGGTGCAAAGGTTCATCGCTGCTGAGCTTTGGCTCGTCGGAGAAGGGCTCAGGGACAGTAGTTCGCCGGTGTTCGAGGGTTGTCGGAAGGAGGGCTGGTGCGCCGGTCAGCCGGTCGGAAAGTCAGAACGAGAAGGGAACGAGGGGGAGAGAGGAGGGTGTACGCGCTATGCATTCTCTCTCCCTCTTTCTCTTTCTTAATTCTGTATTTTTCTTTTGTCGTGGACTGCAAATCTCAATTATGTTTGTGTTTTAATTTGTGAAAGGTGTGCATGTATATATACTTGAATAATTTGTATAGGAAAGATACACGTACGTACGATGACTAAGCTTATCGATCGATGAATCATACAAAATTTTGACAGCAATTGTTTCAAAGAGTACCGAAAAAGTAATAGGATATTTTATGATAATATGGTATAATATTAATAAGTAGGTATTATACCCGGTACTCTGAACCCAAAAAAATAATATAATATTTCGCAAATGGTTCATAAAAATTCCCGAACGTTCAAAATATTACGGGAGTCAATAAATATTAATCGCTATATTTATTCTTCGGTTATAACGTTAACCGTTGAATATTCATTTAACTACACGGTATAAGCGCGTGTCCAATCGGCGTAGCGAACGCGGCTGTTTCACAGACCGAATACACCTTCTCGACTGAAATTCTTAATTATTATTATAATAATTATTTATACTTGCCGAGGAGTTATAATTTTTCTCAAACGGATAACCGAATTGATTTCGGTTATTATCGCGTAACAGCACCGGTTACCGATTTCGTCGTTTTTCGTGCCGAACGTTACGAATATATTTTATAATTATTATAAATCAAGTATTCAACAATACTTGATATTCTACTTTCGCCTCAGTGCTATTTTAGTGATGTTCGTGCCTAAATACGGTTTATTACAAACCGGGCCTAAATTACTATTTTACGTTTTCCCACTTCGTTATAACTCGGATTTGAGATCCGCTTGCGCCCACGATCTTTATTATTCGTCATCTATCATATTCTATAATTTCGCTTCTTGACGGTTCCTCGAATGTCGTGTCGAATATTCGTATGCGAATCGTGACGTTTCTCTATTATACGTATATATATATATATATATATATATATATATATATATATCACATATATTTCAGCTACTTAACAAATATAGCACACGTATATAATTTAAGGCATGAAATTTTGGGGTGTTACAACTCTACCCCCCTTAAAGAGGTTTCATCCTCGAAACTTGCTCAAACTGTGATTTAACTCACAACGAGTTCTTTATCTCACATTTCTTTCCCGGATAAATCCGGAAACCTTTCTACGCATTTAATGCATTCATATCATATGAACCACTTGGTTCTTATGCTACGATTTTAACATCGTAACAAACTTTCTATGACAATCTGTCATCTACCCCCTATTACCTATAAGGTAATATCTCAACTATTCTATTCACGAATTCTTGTTCACAATTAGAATGTGAACCGCATTTCTATAACTGTTGCTAGTATTTTTAGAAATGAATTCCTAACGAATAGTCTAGTTAACGATTTGGGAGAATACGCTTCTCAAAATAAAGGAACTTTTTCTTTTATCAATCACACACTATCTAGGCGGTGTCATAACTCTTTAACTACGTATAGGGTATCCTGATTATGAATTCCACCGGAATATGCTTCGAAATTCCTAAAGTTGAAATTTATCGCGAAGCTTCTGCCATTCTGTTTTAACTTTCTGTGTACTTTAAACATTTATCCGCATGCTTAGCCACGAGATTTCAGGAATTGTAGGGGCGTTCGTTAATCCAATCAAGACTACTAATCACTTGTAATGATTATTTTGCTTCCGAAAAGCCATTCTCTTACAGTTTCATTTTTACTCCTTTAGTTGGTGCTAATCTGATCTCAGATCATCTTTGGGGGATCGTCTTGCTCCTTGTAGCTAGTTAGATGATTTTGCTGATCCTTGACGAAGGATATCCACTTTTTACCAATAGCTTCTTTATCTTCTTGCAGTCTATACGTAGCCTTGGCTTCCGTCTATCTTCTTCGAAATTACTGGAGTATCTTAAGGCGATATATTTGGTCTAAAGAAATCTTCACGCTTCTGTTGGAGATAACTGGTACAATGCTTATTGCTTCTGACGTTGCTTCTAGTGTTGATTCTAAGTACTTCATTTGGAAATCTGACACGTTATTGGGATGTTCTTCAGCATCTTGGTTTTGCCTCCGAGTCAATGGCATACGTTAAGTATGACTTACCTCTTGACCCATGTACTTCCACGTTTTGTAATCTTTACTGCAAAGCTATCACGATCCTTGCATATGAAGTTGAATCTTTCTCCGGTTACAGATGAGTTACGCGTAGCATCTCGCGAGTCGTTTTAAATTTATTTTATTGTTAACCCTAGTTTGACATTGATTTTAAGAAGAACATTTGTCAAATACTGATCATTTACTTGCATCGGTGTAATACACTGTGTGACAATTCCTAATATCGAATTCAGACTTCTAAGTTCGCCATTGCTGCCAATTTCGAATCGTCAGGCTCATATGCGTATCAACATTTGTCTTGCGGTTGTCTATCTTGACGTCTTTGCATTTGTCCTACGGAAGACGTAATCCTAAGCTGTCTAAGGTAGCTTGACTACGGGATTCCTTGACAATGCTTTTCCTCTCCTTATGCTGAAATTCTTTTTCGTGTAGCTCATCCAATTATCGTGTGCTTGCCATTTGAAGAAACAACATCCCTTAGGACGTAAGTTCTTCTTGGCCTATTCTGGACCTCCATACTCCTAAGCTTGTGGATTCTCGATCCATCTTGTGGTAACCTTCGTCATTCTTCTTAACTTCAAACAATTTCTGCTTCAAGCCTTCCGGCCTATCACTTATAGTGATGGTCTTCTGAAGGTAGCAACGTAGCTTGGAACGTCGATTCCACTATTCTTGCCATAGCAATTCCCACTTCTCTTTTACCGTGAAAGCTTTTATCACGTCTACAGTTTCCTTTCTTGAGGTGACATTTAGGTTTGTCTATACCTCTTTTCATCTTTAACGGTTCCTGAGTTCTTTAATGCAATTCCTATGATGACGTTTCTCGCACATCTGGCATATCGACCTTTTTTGTTCAGAAGCTCCTTTAGCCTTCTTGTGGAATCTACCGTCATTATCTTCAAGACCTTCTTCATCCTTGGACCGCTTCCGTCTGCCTTACATCGAGAGTCTATTCCTACCAGAAGCTTCCTCGGGACCAGCTTCACTAGCGGTCGCTCTATTGGACATTCTTCAAAGCTTCCGGAAGTTGATTAGCAATTGATAGCAACGTAACCTTTTAATGCTTCTACCACTATTTATAACATAACGGCTTTCATTTCTTTTGCTGAAGGTACTCGTCTTTACATTTTTACTGACATCAGATTTCGTATCGGATGTTCTATTTGCATTCCTACCATGACTATGATTTCAATCTTCTGATTCTATAATCAAAATAGTCTGACACTTCAGAACTCATGTGACGTGAAGTCTTCAAACTTTGAATTCATGATAATTATATACGTGCACTTATATAATTATGATGCGTTCAAAACCTAGTTAATTTTATCACAGTCGTCCCTGGTGTTCGTACTATTCCATTTATCTTTACCGAAAATTTTCAAACCGGTCCTTTAAAACTACCTTTCTCTAAACATTCTTTACAAGTTATTGACCACGTATCTCACTGTCAATTAACCTACCCCGCACTAGGCCACACAACAGTTAGAACCTATGATATGTTCATTTGGGTAAAATACCAAATTGCAGTAGCTAATTGCAATCGGGTATTCTCCGTACTTGCATACCCCAAGTCCTACCTCCTATGTTCCTGGTGCAATCCTGACTGGCATTTACATTCCCTATCTTACCTTAGTTTGTTTACCAAGATTCCTAGTTTAAGTCTAGATACCGTGCTAGTATCTCTTAAACCAAGGCTCTGATACCAACTTGTGACGCCCACTCCCAGTCTTGGCTCCAGGAGGGGTCACGTGTCGGATTTACTCATGAACACATGATACAACAGAGATAACTAAGCAATGGAAATTAAAAAAAAATTCATTTATATATTTTCCATGTACAACAGTAAGGAAGATAATAACATAATCTAATAACTAGATCTTATCTATAGCTATGCCAGTCTACTACCGAGTCTTTCCTGATAGCTCGCCCATCTAATCTGCCTTTGCTAGAGCCCTTCCCTTACTACTTTAAACATCATCGATACCTGACATACATGCTTTTAAAGGTCAGCTTACGCTGGTGAGTTCTAAGTATTTAAAACTTTTACTTTTCCTTGAAAGGTTTACCTCAAACATTTGGGCCTAACGACCCCTTCTTTATAAACATTTATCAGGTATAAAACATAACAGAGTTATATACCAAAACATTTAATCATTTATCTTTTATCAGGTATAAGACATAATAAAATTATACCAAAACATTTAACCATTCATTCTACTAAGCATTGTCTATTAGAACCACGTTATTTCCTAGGGCAACCGTCGCCACCCGAATACCTTTTCAAAGTAAGCAGCCGTCGCTACCCCGGAGAACCGTCATTCCCCGCTTCTGATTGTACAACTACCTTTTCCCTTTTCACTAGACAATATCCGCTTAGATTAAAATATTTTCAACCTTTTAAACCTTTTCAAAAGTCCATTTAAATAACCCTTGTATTTGGACTCATAATCTTTTCAATACCAGTCCATCACCCGTATATGGAAATAGGCGTTTTATAAATATAATGTTATGGGTCTTGTACAACAAGGCTAATAAGATCATATTTACCCGACACTTATTCACATACATAGTCTTAGACCAAACATTCACATTTTCTATTTCTCAAAGTTTTATATAAAAGTTTCATCCTTTACATTACCCGTTTATTATAACCTTCCTGAAAATAGTAATAACAGGTAATAATAACTTTAAAACAGCCATAAGCATTAAAACATTTCACGTATGTGTGTTAACACGAAACAATCACAAGGCATTTCAAATACTTTTCAAGTAGTAATATTGCATGTATATCAGCCCGAAAACATTAAAACTTTTAAAACATTTAAAAGTGGGCTCTTAGAACTCACCTTATTCTCTTAAGCAGTTACTTCAGACAAAGTCTCCGCAATGCCTTCCAATTAAACCTAATCGCGTATCATATGGTGTTAACGCACGATTTAATATAATAAACATTTACTATGTTTATTTTAACTCTTTGTTAACTTAATAATACTTAGTTATTAAGTGTATTCCTTTTAGAGGTCAAAATGACTAAAATGCCCTTTTGACCGTTATCCTTTTCTTTTGTTGATAATATGAAGACACGGGTGGAAAGGTTCGTCGGAAAAACGAACGAGGGAGGAACAGGGGTGGAAAGGTTCGTCGCTGCTGAGCTTCGGCTCGTCGGAGAAGGGCTCAGGGACAGTAGTTTGCCGGTGTTCGAGGGTTGACGGAAGGAGGGCTGGTGCGCCGGTCAGCCGGTCGGAAAGTCAGAACGAGAAGGGAACGAGGGGGAGAGAGGAGGGTGTACGGGCTGTGCATTCTCTCTCTCTTTCTCTTTCTTAATTCTGTATTTTTCTTTTGTCGTGGATTGCAAATCTCAATTGTGTTTGTGTTTTAATTTGTGAAAGGTGTGCATGTATATATACTTGAATAATTTGTATAGGAAAGATACACGTACGTATGATGACTAAGCTTATCGATCGATGACTCATACAAAATTTTGACAGCAATTGTTTCAAAGAGTACCGAACAAGAAATAGGATATTTTTATGATAATATTGTATAATATTAATAACTAGGTATTATACCCGGTACTCTGAACCCGAAAAATAATATAATATTTCGCAAATGGTTCATAAAAATTCCTGAACGTTCAAAATATTACGGGAGTCAATAAATATTAATCGCTATATTTATTCTTCGGTTATAACGTTAACCGTTGAATATTCATTTAACTACACGGTATAAACGCGTGTCCAATCGGCGTAGCGATCGCGGCTGTTTCACAGACCGAATACGCCTTCACGACTGAAATTCTTAATTGTTATTATAAGGAAAATTGGATTTAAATAATCTCAACTTTTACCTATTGGCCGGCAATAATCCCACATTTAAAAATCATCTCCACCAGTCCCAACTTTCATCCAATTTTTTTCTAGTGGACCTGCCGTTAACCTTTTTTAACACCGTTAAATAAATGCTGACGTGTTACAATTAATTTTTTTTAATTCTTTAATCCAAGTCATATTCCAAATAAGATTTTCCTTAATTTCAATAAAAAAAATCGATCCATCCATCCACTGTTCAACGTTCCTTTTAATAATGGATGGCTGGATGATTTTTTTAATTGAAAATTAAGGAAAAATCTTATTTGGAATATGACATGGATTAAAGAATTTAAAAAAAAGAATTGTTACACATCAGCATGCCATGTCAGCATTTATTTAACGGTGTTAAAAAAGTTAACGGCATGTCCATTAGAAAAAAAAATTGGATGAAAGTTGGGACTGGTGGAGAGGATTTTTGAATGTGGGATTATTGCCGGCCAATAGGTAAAAGTTGGGATTATTTAAATTCAATTTTCCTTATTATAATAATTATTTATACTTGCCGAGGAGTTATAATTTTTCTCAAACGGATAACCGAATTGATTTCGGTTATTATCGCGTAACAGCACCGGTTACCGATTTCATCATTTTTCGTGCCGAACGTTACGAATATATTTTATAATAATTATAAATCAAGTATTCAACAATACCTGATATTCTACTTTCGCCTCAGTGCTATTTTAGTGATGTTCGTGCCTAAATACGGTTTATTACAAACCGGGCCTAAATCACTATTTTACGTTTTCTCGCTTCGTTATAACTCGGATTTGAGATCCTCTTGCGCCCACGATCTTTATTATTCGTCATCTATCATATTCTATAATTTCGCTTCTTGACGGTTCCTCGAATGTCGTGTCGAATATTCGTATGCGAATCGTGATGTGTCTCTATTATACATATATATATATATATATATATCTAATATATATATATATATATCACATATATTTTAGCTACTTAACAAATATAGCACACGTATATAATTTAAGTCATGAAATTTTGGGGTGTTACAGATTCAGTAACTGAAAGCAACCAAACTACACCTGATGTTACTTCAATTCCGGTTCCTCCTCCTAAATCGGTGAAATTTAATGGAGTCGGTTTTGGTTCAAATTCTGAAAATTCTGAGGTCATTCAGCAGAAACCTCAGAACATTCAGAAGCATGACAAGAAAAGTATCAACACATGTGACACCAAGTTTGGCAAATCTGATGACAAACTGAAAAGTAAAACTAAGATTGGTGAATCCTCACAGAAAATGAAATTGTTTTGTCTCAAAGGTAGTGATACCATTTTTTCTTATTCGATGTTCCCACTGTGTTGTGTTGATCCAACACGAATTGCTAGATCAAATGATCAAAGCTCTCACAACAGATCATACTCTCCACATGCTCAAAGATCTATCTTTAGACCCCATTTCTCAAACGATCAGAAATTTAAATCAAAGTCAAAAACTTCAAATTACTCACCAAAGAGTTTTTACAACTCTGATGGTCAGTTTTCCGCAAAATCAAACAATTTTGACTATGAATCATATGGTTTTTGTGAAGATTATGTTTTTATGATGTCTTTGGGCAATTTGAGCAAAATAAAATCAAACAGGTCAAACTAAAGGGTTATTCTGATCAGTGTGGGGTGGATGAGTATGGGTTTTATAACAAATTTGGGTATATTAGTCTTTTGTTTAAACCTATTCCGATCTCCAAATCTCAGAGGTTTAAGACCAAGGCGCCCAAGAAAGCTTTTCAGCCAATGCATGATGATAGCCCTTTAGATAAATTCGGAAATGTTTTTCCTATGGTCTTTATTGATCGTAGGAGATGTTTTCACTGCTATCAGCGTGGTCATCTACGTATTAGGTGTCCAATTTTTGGCTAAGAAACGTGCTTCCGCTGTCAATAGTGAAAAATCTGATTCAGATTTACAATCTGATTCCAAGCCAAAGATAATCGATGAGAAAGTGGTTACCAAACAATTTTTTAAAAGATGAAAAATTTTCAAACATACTCAAAAGTCTTTTGGTAGTTCATCCACTTGTGATTCCACCACTGATTCATCTATTCCAACTTTAACGCAAAAGTGGCTGCTAAAACTGTCTTCAAAAGCCACTGAAGATTTCTCAGAAGATACCAGTCGACCCAAAACTGAAAGCTTTGGTCCAGATTGCAACTAATTATTTGCTACATTGTGCAGGGTGCTCGAAAGCCAGCTATCAACAACTTCTGGGTGGTTAATAGTGGAGAATCCAGGCACATGACTGGTAATATTTCCCTATTATCTGATGTTAAACCAATTCATGGCGGGAATGTTACCTTTGCTGGCAATAAAGGAGGAAGAATAACCAGTGAAGGCAAAATGGGTAACGAGAAAGTCACATTCGACAAAGTTCAATTTGTGGAAGAATTGCAACATAACCTGCTTAGTGTCTCACAGATTTGTGATAAGCAGTACACTGCTGCTTTCACAAGTTCTGAATGCTTAATTCTGAAACCCGGAATCCAGATTCCTGAAGAATGGATCGTGATGCGTGCACCAAGATTTCGTGATCTGTATGTGTTGAATATGAATCATACTTCATCTGCTGTATCGGCTACATGTTTCATCTCAAAAGCCACAGAAAAATAGTCGATTTTCTGGCATCGCCGTATGGGACACATCAACTACCGGAAGATGAACTATTTAGTAAATCATAATCTGGTGGATGGCATTTCTAAGAATCGTTTCTCGATTAATGATGTGTGTGTTGTTGATACCTGATCTGTGCGTCATGTGAAGTATCGAATCAAGATTCAAGAACCAAGTTCAAGGCTAGGTTTATTGCCTGCAGAACTTGGTCCGAACCTGGAGTTCAGACCTGCCGAACCTGGAGTTCAGACCTGCTGAACCTGGAGTTCAGACCTGCCAAACCTGGAGTTCGGACAGGGTTCGGCCAGCAGCTATAAATAGGTTGCTTGGTGATTGTTTTGTAAACGAGTGTCCAACAGAGTGAATCTTAAGTGTGTGTTTACCAAGGTATTCTCTGTGTCATTGTTTCTGAGTGTTACTGATTGTAATTGTTCTTTGATCAATAAAACAATCGGTTAATTCTTGAAAAGTCGTGAGCGTTGGATAGTCTACTCAATCTAGCTATTCGGAATACGAAACGAGTAATTAACCGATTGTTTTATTGATCAAAGAACAATTAAGTTACACTAAGAAACAATGACACAGAGAACACCTTGGTAAACACACACTTAAGACTTAGCTCTGCTACACACCCGTATACAAAACAATGACCAAGTAACCTATTTATAGCTGCTGGCCGAACCCTATCCGAACTCCAGGTTCGGCAGGCAACAAACCTATCCTTGAACTTAGTTCTTGAATCTTGATTCGATACTTCACACGACGCACAAATCAGGTATCAACAAACCCCCCCTCGTCGTGTGCAGTATCTCTTCAACATCCTCAAATCTGTATCTTCAATCAAACCCCCCCCCCCTCAAGTGTAGAATCCGTTCGTCCAATGAAATAAATCTTCGAACAGACTCCTCCTTAACTTGATCGTAGCTTGATCTTGAATACTTGAAGACATCTGGTGTATCTCTGGTCTTTATCAACATCTTCAGAATACTTGAAGTTGTGACTTCCTTCACTTTAGCAACCTGCTCAAACTTTAAATAATCTTGGCACAAAACGTCTCTTCGAGACTCCACGATATGATTTTGAAACTTTGATTTTGTATCACGTGTTGATCAGATCGAAAATAAAGCAGAAACAAAATCTTTTTGACTTTTATAAAGCTTATATAAAAAAAACCTAAAATCTTTTTGATTTTTCAAAACTTATGTTAAATCACACTTAAAATCTTTTTGTGCTTTTCCGAAATGAAATAAAATGCAATACAGAATCAGACACTATTTTTGATATGAGAAAAAACACTATATGGGATCATATTGGACATGACGCATTGAACTACACTTCAATTTCAACTAATTGAAGCACACAAGTCATGCTGATTGCCGGTATAATTTTTCCATCTTAAACTCAGGCAGAATCATAGTCATAACATCTGGATATGTTAAGGTATTGATTAGATTTGCTTTGACTAGTGTATCCCACACTATCAGACATATTCAGACATTTTCTTGTTCTTTTTCCTTTTTTCTTTTTGTGTGATTACACTTGTGAATTTCTGAAAGTATAATGTTTTCATGATATCGTCAACTGTGTTCCATGCAAAAAGAAATAAGAACCTTAAATCATCTACCTTAAGGTCGATCTTTCGATACGCAGATAAGGCCTCGGATTTAACAAAATAAGAAATATAAAACAAGTTGAAATTGTATACCCCAACAACAATCAGGTCGGTACTCCAGTACACGCAGAGAAAGTCTGATGAGTTATACGAAACACCAAAGAAAATAAAGCAGAACGTCAAACAAACAACAATCAGGTCGGTCTTGTGGACACGCAGAGAAAGTACGATCGTTTGACAAAATAAAGAAAATCAAACAAGTTTAAATCTTTGCAAAATGAACACATGTATACATAGTGACTTCTCATTTTGATTTTCACACTTATTTTTCTTTTTGTCATGAAATACGTATCAAGATGTTATCCACATGGTCAATCATTAGTATTTAGTGTATATCACATCTGAATACTTTTTGATTTGCCGAGCCTACCAAACATATCAAACAATGATCTCATGGCCCTTTTATCTACTCTATTCATGAGTCAGATACGTAAGCCAATGTACCATCACTTCCCAAATGATCAATTTCTCAAAAATTTATATATTGTGCATGTATTCACCTTCCTTATATATTTTGCATGTATTCACCTTCTTCCCATAACATGCATTTACACAATTTCTCCCCCTTACATGCATTTCTCACCCTTAAAATGAAAACTCTATTTTTGGATTTTCATTTTACACAAAAAAACAAGACTCTGTTTTTGACTTTCAGAAAATTTGCAGGTTAGAAAATTATATGGTAAGCAATTTAAATTAAGCAGAATACTCCTCCATCAACAATTTTGCAATCGTCGATAGGTCTTCTAGAAGTACCTGCACACTGGTCAAACTGATTAGTTCAAAAAATGACCCGAAGCGGATCGCTTCTGGTCAACCAGTGTCCTGGTTTTGCTTTGAAACCACCTTTGGTTTCCAAAATTGTGAGTGTTTTGGTAACTCAGTTTTTGATGAAGCTGTCACAGGTGTCTGTGATGATGAACCTACATTTTGAACCTTTTGAAACATAGGAACAAAACGTTTTTGTTTAAGAAAGAATGTAGGTTCAACTTCATCAAAAACTCTGCCTTGTTCATTAAAGAACTTTGGTTTGGCAGGTTTACCAAAAACTGATTTCTGTTGAAACCTTTAGTTTGATTCAGCAGGGAGTGGACAATCGTTTGCCATATGCCTTTTTTGACGGCAAACATAGCATATACGTTCAGATTTGTCCCATCTTTTAGATGCCTGCACAGAATTACAAACATGGATATCTCGAACATGATCGAAAAAAGAATTATATACCTGTCGGCGATGATAATGAACCCATTTAGATGTTGGGCTTCGAGAATCAGAACCATCAGAAGAACATTTGGCGGTTTGATTCTTCAAAATTCTTGAATCATCCTTCTTCTCAAAAACTTCAGAAATTTTCCTAGCATCAACGCAATGAAGAGGAAAATCTTTGTCGGAGAAAACCTGTTCTGAACCCTTGAGTTTGTAAAAACGCTCAGGTTGAACCTTCTCAGCTTTAAATACTTCCTTCTTCACTTGCTTCATTTTGAGCTTCTTAAACTCTTGTGATGTTGATGATTCTGGAACTTCCTCCTCAGCTTTGACATGTTGTGCTTTAAAACCCAAACCAACATGCTTTCCAAAAACATTTTCCTCCGAATTTGAATTCTGGTGACCATCCTTTGCCAATCTTGTAAGTTCAGCTTTGACATCATGCACATTCTTCTGCTCATAGAAGATCGTCTCATTAAATTCAGGTTGAGAACGAATCTTTTTACTTAAAGTAGCTGATTTCTCATTATCAGCAGAAGATGAACCAGAAACAAACTTTGGAGCAGGAGGAATTTCAGATTTCTTTCCTTTCTTCTTTTTATTTTTCTTGGTTTTCTTCTTCTTTACAACCTTCTCTCTTCTGAATTTGATGATGAAACCTTTGAATAATCATACTCTTCCACATTTTCTTGCACCTCTTTGAAAGCTTCTTTGATAGTAGCAGGGGGTGAAGCTGTTTTATCAAACCTTTTTTTCAAAATTTTCATCTTTAGCCAGAAAGCTTGTGAACAATTGATAATTGGAAACATTATTCAGCAAGCGATTAGCATCAATTACTTGAATTTTTAAATCTGAAATTTGCTTTTGAGCGTCAGCCAACTCCTTCTCAGTAGCTATCAACCTTTTGGCAACTTTATGTGTTTCAAATTTCTGCATTCGAAGATTTTCTAGCCCTTCAAATAACTCTTTCTTCAATTTATCTTCGTTACGCTTTTGAATCTCCAAATTTGCAGTTTGAAATTTGTTCACACTTACCAATTCACGCTTCTCATCCAAATATTTCTCCATCACAGCTTGATAACTTGCAATTTTAGCAGCAGATTCGTCAGCATCCTTTGTCAGCAAGTCAAGCTTGATTTTTGACTTTTTAAACAAATTTTGAAAATCATTAGCAGCATCTTCTACTTCATCCTTCCATTTCTTGACTTTATTCACCAACTCATCCCTCTCTTCATAGATCTTTGCATTTGCAGCTTCAACATCCTTTTTATCTTGTTTTGAAATCTCTAAAACTTCATTCAACAACTTGATCTCGGTAATCAAACATTCATTCTTCAAAAATAATTCCTTCTCATCTTCCCTAGACACTTCCAAGTCTGAATTAACCAACTAGAATTCCTCAGAAAGCTTTTGAATTTTATTCAATAACAAAGCATTTTCTTTCAACAAACTTTTCAAATTTTCAGCAGATTCATAGGAACTTGGTGTTGAACTTGTATCTGAATTATAATCTTCTTGTTGATCATGAGTGACAATCAAAGCAGATGAGTCAAAATGTCTACCCCAATCATAAATACCATCATCCTGACTTGTTAAATCTGTCTGGTTTGCATAACTTGACGATGGTTGAGTAAAACCAGGTTTGCTTCCATGAGCTTGTTGACATTCTTTAGCAAAATGTCCAAGCTTTGAGCATTTGTAACATTTTAACTTGGATTTATCAAATCCCAATTTGCTATTGAAATCAGATGACCTCCTGCCATGCTTCTTGAAAAATCGTTTTGATCTTTGACCTAGCATAGCATATTGGCAAGCTAAATCTAATTCGTTCAACTAATCATCGTTAAGTTCATCAAGATCATCCCTCGTAATCTTTGCATCAGCAACATTCTTGATAACCAACCCAAAATATGATGTAATTAAAGCATAAATCATTTTAGCATAATCATCGGTTGTTTCAGCAGACAAAGCATTTTGTTTGTGAAATTTGGAATGGTAAAATTGCAGCCTTTTGAAGAATCAGAATTTCCAGAAGCTCCAGCCATAAAAGCAACACCTGGTGCAGAACTCATATTTTTCTTAGCTTTAGCATTAATGCTAGCAGTATTCTCTCCATGATACAACTTAGGATTTTGTAATGTAGCAGTTGACTTCTTTGAATTTAACATTTCCATTTCCCGAGCATGAAGTTTTCCAGTAAGCTCATGAAATGTCAACGTAGTGTATTCTTTATCATGAGTGAGTAACAAAACATAGTTCTCCCACTTTTCAGGCAAAGCTTCCATGATCTTTTCTTTCAAGTCTGCATCGGTTTTCTCAATTCCAACTACCTTTAATTCGCTAATCAGATGTGAAAACCGTGAAAACCGTGAAACAAGAGCGGTAATGTTTTCATTGTCATAAGGTTGAAAGTTATCAAATTCTTTATTCAACACTTTCTTTCGACTCTTCTTGTAGTCATCATTACCTTCACATCTAGCCGATAAAGCATCCCACAATTGTTTTGATTTCTTGCACGTACTAAATTGATGTAACAACTCAGTGGGTAATGCCATTGTAAGATAACCGAAAGCTTTTTGTTCAAGCTCATATGATTTCCTTTCAGCAATATCGAAGGTATGAACTTCCTTGAAATCTCCTTGATCAGTCGGATGTTGATAAAGCTTCTTGATTGGAATCCACAAATCGATATTATTCGTGCTTATGTAAGCAGAAAATCGTTGCTTCCAATTTTGATAATCTTCCAACTTCAATAACTTGGGAACTTTCTAACTTATTCCAATTTCGTTATCAAAATTCATCATAGTCTGCATTGCATTCTGCATCGCGCCAAACGCTTGAAATTTCGACATCGTTGAAAATTTGAAATTCTGTTTGTCCGAACCCTATCCAAACGTAAACACCTTGTCCGAACCTGTTCCGAACTCTCTCCGAACTTTTAAACAAGAGTCTGAACTTCAAACGAACCTTAACAGTGCCGAACGATCACCGAACTCCTTCCGAACTTGTACCGAACCAGTTCCGAACAACAAACCGATCCGAACCTCGACCGAATTAAAACCGAAAGAGAAAAAATTCTGAACAATGACCGAACTGTGAACGAAACTCGTCGGAACTAGGACTTCGGGGCAGTTATTCCAAACCTCACCAGTATCCTCCGAACCTCAACATATTTTTCTCAAAACGTTCGACTTTGGACTGATTTTGACGAGATTTGCAGCAGTGAATCAGAAAAAGTGATGAGGAATGATTTAGGAGCAAAGTTTTCACAAAAGACTCGATCGAACTGATAAAAAATTTGCAAAAACACTCAAAAATCACTCAAAAATACTCATTTCGTTTCAAAAACTCCGAGAATAGCAACCACAGATCAGTAGAATGAACCAGAAAGCTCTGATACCACTTGAAAAGTCGTGAGCATTGGATCGTCTACTCAATCTAGCTATTCGGAATACGAAACAAGTAATTAACCGATTGTTTTATTGATCAAAGAACAATTACAATCAGTAACACTCAGAAACAATGACACAGAGAACACCTTGGTAAACACACACTTAAGACGCAAACTCTGCTACACACCCGTATACAAAACAATGACCAAGAAACCTATTTATAGCTACTGGTAGAACCCTGTCCGAACTCCAGGTTTGGCACCTCCGAACTCCAGGTTCGGACCAGGTTCGGCAGGCAACAACCTAGCCTTGAACTTGGTTCTTGAATCTTGATTCGATACTTCACACAACGCATAGATCAGGTATCAACATGTGTTTCTTGCAAGAAGGGAAAACAACGGAAGAAGTCTCATCCTTCCAAACGAATTAACATGATAGTTACACCGTTGGAGTTACTTCATATGGATCTTATCGGTCCCATGAATGTTCGTAGCAGTGATGGGTGTGTTTATTGTTTGGTGATCGTAGATTGACTTTTCACGTTTCTCATGGGTGGCGTCTATGCATTCGAAAGGTAAAACTCCGGCTATCATTCAGAAGTTGTTATCCAAATTATTCAAAAATGACAGCATTTTGTGATGCTCTTGGTATTGTTCAAGAGTTTGGTGCACCGTATATTCCACAATAGAATGGAGTTGCTGAAAGGAAGAATAGAACATTGATTGAGACAACACGAACAATGTTGTCTGATGCACGTTTACCAATTACTTTTTGGTCTGAAGCCGATTCACACTGCTTGTCATGTGCTAAATCGTGTTCTAATTGTCAAATGATTGAACAACGAGTTATCACTTTCTTAAAGGTCATAAGCTGAATTTAAGTTTTTTTTATTACCGTTTGGGTGTAAGTGCACTGCTCTCAAGGAAGGTGGAAAATTTGATGAAAAAGTTGTTGAAGGCTTTTTTGTTGGATATCAGAATCTAATGAAAAGGGTTTACTTTCCTGCTACAAAGAAAACTTAGTGTCACTTGAATGTTGATTGTCAAAGATATACTTTTCTAACACCCAAGACGGAGGATATTCCTGCTTTTGACTAAAATCATTTATTTGATTTGTTCTCGGTTGCACGTACTGAATCTGCTGATGAGTCTTCTGAAGAACTCATAGTTGCTGCTATTTTACATTCAATGAATCATCGTGGATCAAATATTCCGAAGCTTCCTAGTGTTTCTACTACTACTTCATCAAGTCAGCATGTTTCTAATTTAGAAACTATGAGTTCACCTGATGATGAAAGTACTTTTCATGAAGCTGAATGGGAACCGGTTGATGATCCGATCACATTACCAAGCACTAGTTCTTCAGTTCCAATTACTTTACCAATTGGTGATATTCCTAGCTCAGAGGATGCATATGAAAATGTAAATACTCTTGAAGAAAATATTGTGGATCCCGACACAACCACTCTTCGGATTCATAACATACATCCACAAGAGAATATTATTGGAGATCCGACTTCTGGAGTACACACACGACATCAATTATCTGATTCAGTTGATGCTTTGATTGCTGAGATTCGGGATTCTGGGGTTCAAGATGAAGTATTCCATTCTTGTTTTTCTTTTATCTCAAGTAGAGCCTACAAATGTAGACAAAGCGTTGCAAGACGCTTCTTGGGTGGAAGCTATGCTGGAGAAGTTGCAGCAATTCCAAAAATTAGGCGTTTGGCATCTCGTTGATTTACCCGTAAATTCAAAAGAACCTTGTGGTACTAAATGGGTCTATAAGTGTAAAAAGGACGAACGCGGTATCATCGTCAGGAACAAAGCTCGATTAGTGGTTCAAGGGTTCTCACAAATTAAAGGCATTAGTTTTTAATGAGGTTTATGCTCCTGTAGCCAGGATTTAGCCTATCAGAATTTCTGGCTTTCGCAGCATATCTCGGGTTCAAAGTGTATCAAATGGACGTCAAAAGTGCTTTTCTAAACGGGAAAATTCGTGAGGAGGTGTATGTGAAGCAACCTTCTGGTTTCTATGATCCAGATTTTCACGAGCGTGTGTACAAACCAGATAAAGCTTTGTATGGTCTTCACCCGGCTCCACAAGCTTGGTATGAGACGTTATCTACACATCTTCAGGAAAATGGGTTCAGACGTGGAAAAGTTGATTGCACATTTTTTACAATAAGTTTGGGAAAGATCTGCTATTGGTTCAAGTTTATGTGGATGATATTATTTTTGGAAGCACCAACGACAGGCTGTGTAAAGAGTTTGAGCTTGTGATGCAAACTAAATTCGGGATGAGTTCAATGGAACATATGGGTTTCTTCTTGGGCCTCCAGGTGAATTAATCCGCAAACGACATATTTTTGCATCAAACGAAGTATGTGTCTGATATCCTGACGCGATTCTAGATTGGTGATGTCCGGATTCCTAATACTCCTATTCAGGTTTCTCATGGACTTGCCCCAGATGAATCTGATGACAATGTTGTCCAACATTGTTTCGTGCCATGATTGGTACTCTTATGTACCTTACTACTTCTCGTCCCGACATAATCTTCACATTTGTTAGCAGTAAAGAGAATCTTTGCTTATTTGAAGGGTTGTCCGAATCTTGGTATCTGGTATCCTAATGATAATAAGTTCGATTTATCAGCCTACTCAGACTCGGATTATGGCGGATGTAAAATCAATTTCAAATCTACTACCGCCGAGTGCCAATTTATAGGGGAGAGGCACGTATTGTGGCAATGCAAGAAACAAACTTTGGTCGCTACGTCTACTGCGGAGGCGGAGTATGTTGCTGCTTCCAGTTGCTGTTCACAGGTTCTATGGATTGAACAACAGTTGCGCGATTACGGCTTGAAATTTCTAAGACTACTCCTATCTATATCGATAACTCAGCTGCATATCAATCACAAAAAACCCCGTGCAACATTCCAAGACTAAGCACGTTGACATTAGATACCACTTTATTCGTGATTGCTATGAAAAGAAGTTAATTAATTTACAGAAAATTCACACTGATTTTCAAAGAGCTAATTTGTTTACAAAAGCGTTTGATAAAACTCGCTTTCAAGTTCTTTTGAAAATCATTGGAGTTACTCGTTTCACTGCCACGTAATCTGTTTCAGTTGATCATGTTTTTCTTTCTTTTATGTTTTCCTTTGTTTTTTTATCTGCTTTTTAGGGGAGATATATGGAAAATACAAAAATAGTGCGATTTCTTGTATCAATATGAAAAAGCATTAAAAAAATCTAAAATGCAAAAAATAGAAAAAAATGAAAAATTCAAAATTGAGAAATGTGATCCAACCTTGTGAGAAATGATGGTACATCAGAATATGATACTGACCATGGATAAAATAGGAAGAAAGGTTGTAGGTACTTGTCTGTGTTTCTGAATGTGTTAATCAAATTTGATATATGCAAGTATGATATAAAGATAAAGTTGGCCTGAAATATGTGGTGAAACATGATTCTCGTTTTTGAGTAATTCTGATCTTATATGAAAATACAAAAATAGGATAAGAGAACGTTCTAGTGTATGCATGCTTTATTTTGAAAGATTTAAACTTGTTTGATTTTCTTTATTTTGTCAAACGATCGGACTATCTCTGTGTATGGAAAGATCGACCTGATCGTTGTTCGTTTGACGTTCTGCTTTATTTTTCTTGGTGTTTCGTATAATTCATCGGGCTTTCTCTGTGTATACGGGAGTATCGACCTGATTGCTGTTGAATTATACAATTTCAACTTGTTTCTCTCTTTCTTATTTTGTTAAATCCGAGGCCTTATCTGCGTATCGAAATATCGACCTTAAGGTAGACGATTTAACATTCTACTTTTTTTTTGCATGACACAATATGGACTGATAATCTCTATATATAAATTATGTGGTGAATAAGAGAAAAATCCAAAATATAATAAGTCAGATTGTCAATTACTTGAATATGTGGGTTCCATGATTTTTGTGCTTGATAAATTGTTACCTAATGCATATTAGAAAGCTATAGAAATTGATTTGATTGAACTAAAACAAACATGAAAGTGTCGTATTCGTGCACAACTTGGCTTGCATGCTGATTATTCTGAAATTGAAATGTGTGTGGTACATATATCTGATATGATCTCACGTTGCGATCTTTCTCATAAAAGCATAACTTATCGCATTTAGTTTTGTTTTTTTATTGATTTGTACCTTTTTAGAAAATTTCAAAAAGATTTTAGGTGTGTTTTAGTATAAATTTGTAAAATCAAAAAGATTTTGGTGTGTTTTGATATAAAATTGCTAAAATTCAGAAAAAAATTTGTTTCTGCATTATTTTCGATCAACTGATTACGGAAAATGGAAATTTCTTGTTGTTTGAACCACAATCGAAGCATGAATCAGCTCATCAATGTTCAAATGTACAAAATTGAGAAATTATAGTTTTTGGGTACAAAATGATAAAACTGAAAAGTTAGAGGGTTAAAATTGTAAGTGGTCACTGGTACGCACGTACCAAAGTGATATGCGGAGTGGTACTCCCGTACCAAGTGGTACGCTGGGCCGGACCACCAGGGGTACATAAGGGTTCATCTGGTACGCATTCCTCATTTTCAACGTACCACTCTCAAAACACTCTGCAAAACCCTAAATCCTTCGTACTTGTTTTTCTTTGATTTCTCGATCGATAACGAACCTTTGACTGTGATTTTTTTTGGTACAGGTAGCTACTGTGATTCCGCACACGTTGGTTGTATTGATTCACGATTTGGTTGTTTAAATCTCGTGTTTTTCGAGATTAAGTGTGACGCCCACTCCCAGTCTTGGCTCCAGGAGGGGTCACGTGTCGGATTTACTCATGAACACATGGTACAACAGAGATAACTAAGCAGCGGAAATTAAAAACTTTTCATTTATATATATAACGAGTTACAATAGTAAGGAAGATAATAACATAATCTATAACTAGATCTTATCTATAGCCATGCCAGTCTACTACCGAGTCATTCCTGATAGCTTGCCCATCTAATCTGCCCTTGCTAGAGCCCTTCACTTGCTACTTTAAACATCACCGATACCTGACATACATGCTTTTAAAGGTCAGCTTACTCTGGTGAGTTCTAAGTATTTAAAACATTTACCTTTTCTTGAAAGATTTACCTCAAACACTTGGGTCTAACGACCCCTTCTTTATAAACATTTATCAGGTATAAAACATAACAGAGTTATACCAAAACATTTAACCATTCATTCTACTAAGCATTGTCTATTGGAACCACGTTAGTTCCTCGGGCAACCGTCGCCACCCGAAACCTTTCATAGAGTAACCGTCGTTACCCCGGGGAACCGTCATTCACCGCTTCTAGTTGCACAACCACCTTTTCCCTTTTCACTAGACAATATATGCTTAGATTAAAACCTTTTCAACCTTTTAAACCTTTTCATCCTTTTCAAAAGTCCATTTAAATAACTCTTGTATTTGGACTCATAACCATTTCAACACCAGTCCATTACTCGTATATAAAAATAAGCGTTTCATAAATATAATGTTATGGGTCTTGCATAACAAGGCTAATAAGATCATATTTACCCGACACTTAGTCCTATACATAGGCCTAGACCAAACATTCACATTTTTCATTTCTCAAAGCTTTATATAAAAATTTCATCCTTTGTATTACCCGTTTATTATAACCTTCCCGAAAAAGTAATAACAGGTAATAATAACTTTAAAACAGTTATAAGTATTATAACTTTTCCACGTATATGTATCAACACAAAACAAGTAAAGGAAACAGTTGAATATTTATCTTTGCATGTATATCAGCCCGAAAACATTAAAACATTTAAAACATTTAAAAGTGGGCTCATAGAACTCACCTTATTCTCTTAAGCAGTTAATTCAGAGAAAACCTCCGCTATGCCTTCCAATTAAACCTAATCGCGTATTGTACGGCGTTAACGCAAGGTTTAATATAATAAACATTTACTATGTTTCTTTTAACTCTTTATTAACTTAATAATACTTAGTTATTAAGTTTATTCCTTTTAAAGGTCAAAATGACCAAAATGCCCTTTAGGCCATTATCATTTTCTTTTGTTAATAATATGAAGACACACATTCCTATAAGTAAATGCTCACTCCAGGATCGCCCAGTGAGGGATGCCATTTCCCAGTTGGGATTTATGCGACACCCTCGCTTTTGCCAGAAACCCCAGTGTACAGGCGTCTACCCTTCCGGTCCGCGCGAACTTCTAAATATTTTATTAACTCGGTATTTAAAATACTTTATCATTTGTCCATTTTAACTTTATATATACTTATTATATATATAAACATAGTTCTATGTCAAAAATCAAGTCTCCATACCCTTCGGAGAATTTTATATTAAACAATCATATTCTGAAACCCTAATTTCTCGTTTTTCTCAATTCTTTATCAAAATCCATTTATATTTAAAACTGACTTAGGGTATTATCTGTTATAACATTTTATAACATGCTTTAAAATTTTAAAGCTTAGTTCACTACCGTTTACTCGGATTTGATAGCACAGCGGCTAGAAAACCCTAATTTTAATATTAACATTTTAAAATATATCTTAACATATTTTAATATGTTTTAAATATATATTAAACATATTCTTTAATCTGATAATAACTTTATCATTTATATTAAATATAATTATCCTTTAAATCAATTTTATTAAATAAAATTGATTAATAATCATATATATATTTATTCGTCTTAAATATATATATTTATATCATTTATCCCGTTCTATTATGACTTTTATATAAACTTTAACTTAACCATAATATTTGTAATAATAACAAATATATAACGTGCTTACCTCCTTGACGGGTCGTGAACGAGTCCAAGATAACCAAATAATAAAGTGGTCCGTTTTAGTTAAACGAATAATCCTTCCCGACTAGTTTCTCGCCACGAGCATTTCCCCGTTGTCGGTTTGTCGTTTGGACCTCGTTACGCCACCGACACGTCGCCCGAAAGTGAAGACGGGTTAACTCGACACCTCCTTTTCTGGCTCGAACTACGACTACCTACGATTGCCGTTAACAGCCGCCAATCACCGCCACCAATCTCCACCATCCCAGCAGTCCATTGGTGTTACCGTTATGCTCCGTCATCAACCGCTCGCCACCGAAACAGAGACCGAAAGAGGGGACGGTAAACCGGGTTTTAACGGGTTTTGAGTTCTCACAAACAATCACCATCTACCGTCACCTATACTCAACCACCCGCTGCTACTACTATCTACTGCCGTATATATATAGGATGTACCAGCGGCGTATCCACCACACCCTGGATACAACTAGAGGCGTACTATTACTAGTCTGGTGTAGGGCGATATTACTATTCTAACCACAACAAAATCAGTATAATTCATGGCTATCTGTTACTTACTCAAATAACTAATTTGGACATTCTGCGTACAACCTCGTTTGTTGTTCGCATCTCTTGAGTGTAAACACTTTTGCTGCAATTTCCCTTTCCATTAGGCCTAATCGGTAATGATCATACCGATGCCCAAGTTAATTCGTTCATTACTTCATTTCATGCTTGCTATTGATTAGGATTCCAAAAGGACTTGACATCTTCTTAGTCAACCTAATGGCGTTACATCCTTGGAATGTCTTAGCGGCTTCAGATGTATTAGCATAGCCTCTCTCTTGTCCTGATCCTCAGTACTTCCTTCCAATGCTTCATGCATTCTTCACCATCCTTTAGAACTTTTAGAACGTCATTCATAAGCATGCTCAGTCACGAGATTTCTGGGATTGAAGGAGCGTTCGTCATTCAAGTCAACACTACTAATCACTTGTAATGATTATTTTGCTTCCGAAAAGCCATCCTCTTATCGTCTCATTCTTACTTCTTTGGCTGGCGCTAATTTGGTTTCAGATCCTTCTTGAGGAATCGTCTTGCTCCTTGTAGTTGTTTGAATAGTTTGTTGATCCTTAACAAAGGATATCTACTTCTCACTGGCAGCTTCTTTATCGTTTTGCAGTCTATGCATATCCTTGGCTTCCGTCTTTCTTCTTGAAATTGCTGGAGTATCCTAAGGCGAAATGTTTGGTCTACAGAAATCTTCTGGCTTCTGTTGGAGATAACTGGTACGGTGTTTCTACTTCTGGCGTTGTTGCTTCTAATGTTGTTGCTGCTGGCGTTGTTGCTTCTAGCGTTGCTTCAGATGTTAATCCTGATGTTATTGTCTGCGTCGAGTTGATTATGGAACCCCATTTCTTGATCTGACGAGTTGCTAATTGGATTCACTGGTACGTCCTTCGGCTTCTTGGTTTTGTCTCTGAGGCAATGGCATACATCGAGTATGACTTACCTCTTGACTCGTGTACTTTCACGTTTTATAATTCTTACTGCCAAGCCATCACGATCCTTGCGTATGAAGTTGCGTCTTCCTCCGGCTACAGATGAGTTACGCGTAGCATCTCGCGAGTCAATTCATTCAACGTCTAAATTTATCTATTGTTATCTCTAGCTTTGACATTGATCTTAAGAAGAACATTTGTCAAATACTGATCATTTATTCGCATCGGTGTAATACACTGCGTGACAATTCCTAATATCGAATTCAGACTTCTAAGTTTTCAATTGTTGCTAATATCGAATCGTCAGGCTCGTCCGTGTATCAATATTCGTCTTGAGGTCATTTATCTTGACGTCTTTGCATTTGTCCTAAGGAATACGTAATCTTAAGCTTTCTATGGTAGCTTGACTACGGGATTCCTTGACAATGTTTTTCCTCTCCTTATGTTGAAATTCTTCTTCGTGTAGCTCATCCAATCATCATGTGCTTTCATCATGCCATTTGAAGAAACAATATCCCTTAGGACGTAAGTTCTTCTTGGCCTACTCTGGACCTTCATACTCCTAAGCTTGTGGATTCTCGATCCATCTTGTGGTAACCTTCATCATCTTTCTTTGAGCCATTCTTAACTTCAACTGCTAGCTTCTGCTTTGAGCCTTCCGGCCTATCACTTATAGTGATGGTCTTCTGAAGGTAGCAACGTAGCTTGGAACGTTGTTTCCCAATATCCTTGCTGTAGCAACTCTCATTTCTACTTTACCATGACAGCGTCTATCACGTCTATAGTTTCCTTGCTTAAGGTGACATTCTAGGCTTGTCTACACCTCTTTTCGTCTTCAACGGTTCCTGAGTTCTTCAATGTAATTCCTATGATAACGTTTCTCGTACATCTGGCATATCGGCCTTCTTTGTTCAGAAGCTCCCTTAGCCTTCTTGTGGAATTCGTCGTCATTGTCTTCAAGACCTTTTTCATCCTCGTACCGTTTCCGTTTACCTTCCATCGGGAGTCTATTTCTACCAGAAGCTTCCTCGGGACTAGCTCCACTAGCGGTTGCTTTATTGGACATTCTCCTCATCAAAGCTTCCGGGAATTGATTAGCAATCGGTAGCAACGTAACCTTCAATGCTTCTGCCACTATTTCTAACATAACGACTTTCATTTCTTTGCTGAAGGTACTCGTCTTTACATTTTTACTGACATCAGATTTCGTATCGGATGTCCTATTCGCATTCCGATCAGGACTATGATTTCTAATCTTCTGATCTTACGATCAAAATAGTCTGATACTTTAGAACTCATGTGACGTGAAGTTTCTAAATTTTGAATTCATGATAATTATATACGTGCACTTATATAATTATGATGCCTTTAAAACCCAGTTATTCTCATCACAGTCATCCCTGGTGTCTGTTCTTTTCCTTTCATCCTTTACCGGCAATTTTTGTCACACCCCCAAATTAACCACTAACGGAGTTTATACCGTTAAGGGGTGCGAGCAAACAAGGACCACAACCATTAGTTACAAATACTAAACGAATCATAGTAAAGTCCAAACATTCATCATAAAACAGTTTAAGAGTTTGCAGCGGAAAGAAAACATGAGTGTCTTAGCACTAACCACGTGCTTTAATTACAAAACATAAATTGTCGTTCAATTCCCAAATTTAAGTTCAAAAGAAATAAGTAGCTTCGGGTGCCATGCCAACCTCCGGTGGATACTCCTCAGCGATCTGCAAAAGTGAAAACCACACAAGTGTCAACCTAACGGTTGGTGAGTTCACAGTGGGCATGACATGCAGCGGCCCGGTCTCATAAGCGTATGTATCAACATATAAATAAGTAATAGTTTTGCAAAACAATGCCAAGTGCTGAATTATCGAATATGCACTAGTTAAGTAAAGATTAAAGCGGTCAACCGATATCGCGGGTAGCTAATCCGGTTTCCATGCACTAAGGAAGTTCGTACCAAAGCTGACGTAATAGAGTTCGGCATTTGCCGATGGTTTGTGCCTCCAGTTGTGTTCCTCATGGGACCCACAACTAAAATAGGCTGATATTGAACTCCATTCGGCCTCTAACCGGTTGGCTACACATTTTTGTACCGCGGAGCAGGGTTTGTCAAACCCTCAGTAGATCTACCCAACATCCCCTCGCTTCACAAATTAATGGTACTAAATTGTTGAGGACTTTTAAGTTTCAAGGCATCCTTAGAAATCATGTGATATCATTTGGTTTAGACTTTAACCATACACTAGTCATATTAAAACCGTTTATTCTGGATTTCATTTGAAATCCTAAAAAGAGTTAATGTGTCAAAATGGTTGGTTCCGGATTTCATTTGAAATCCCAATTGAGTTTAAGTATTAAATAGTTGGTTGTGGATTTCATTTGAAACCCCAAGGATGGATAGTTGCAAGTGCTTTCCATAGAACACTCCAACTTCCATAACAGTTATCCCATTTGGCAATACCTCAAAATGTCAGCGTTGTTTCTTGTTAAGTAAACTCGTTGTGACCCAAACGGGCTCACAGTTAAAGGGTTAGTGAAACTCACCTTAGGTTGCTCAGCTTACGCTTCAAATAATCCAATTATGTTTGCTAACGAAGACCTAATAATTCACATTAAGGTCTTAGGTGTTAGGTTGTGTCTAAACTTTAACTACGTCACTATGGCCCATAACATAGCACGTTGGAACTACGACTCGACATACCGACACACGACACCGATGGTTGATCATAAACGAGGGTTCACATCATTCAGAAATCAAATCATGTTTCATTATTGCATAATCATGTAAGTCATGGCATAACATTCAAATAAGTTGCACAAGTTAGGGTTTTGGGTCTGGCACAGTTTCGCTACACAGTTTCGCTAGCTAGTTTCGCTCGAAACTGATGACACAGTTTCGCTGTATAGTGTCGTTGGATGAATATTCAAACAGTTTGCGAAACTACAGTTTCGCCTAACGAATCTGTCAGTTTCGCTAGTCGCAGAAAACTCGTAAATTTGACAAAAAATCATTCTAACAGCTTCCATACTTCATATAATTCAGTATCTAGCATGCATAAACATTTACCAACATTAAACAAGCAAATTTAACACCTTAAACATGGATTTTCACCATCAAATCTCCAAGAACACTTTTAAGCATAAAATGACCTAACTAGCATGGATCTTCATTATGGCATGATTTTACACGTAAAGTTGCAGACTTTATGCTAGATCTAACATTCCTAAGCATCATATCAGAAGCATACACGATTTCATGAAGATTTGGTCATGCTTTAAAGTAAAACACATAAGAAATGCATGAAAATGGTTTTGGGGACTCACGGTTTGATCTCGGATCCGAATGGATGAGTTCACCAGCTGAGATGACGGTGGTTCACCGCTGTTCACGGCTGACCAGAAGTGGTTCAAGAGGGAGAATGGGAGTGTGTGTGTGTGTTTTATGTGATGTATGCAAAATGAGGGTTTAGGGTTTTTATTTCATTTAAATACTAAAGCCTTGGTGGGCTTTCCTTGGGATTTGGGCCCCAATGATTAGTCCATCATTAGCCCATGCTTAACATGTATGCATACACTTAATTACTAAGCTAGACAATTTGACAATTTATCACATAATCAAGAATTTACAATTAGTCATGCTTTTAATAATACTAAATCATGCGTTTAAATCACATTGCACATAATTTCACATAGTGGCAATAATTAAATATAATTAAATAAACACATAACACATATGGACGGGTTCGGTGATCAACCAAAGGTCGTGGACGTATTCGGCCTAGTTAAGCATTAGTTACTAAGTTAACACTTATAACGTAACTAACGGAGATTGTCTAACGGAAGTTAACCTTGGAATTCTCGGATGTCACATCATCCCCTTGTAAATGAAATTTTCGTCCCGAAAATTATTCTTGCGTCGTAGCGTTCGCAGCCTCAGCTGTCGTTGTTGCTGTCGTTGCTGGGGAAAGAAAGCAAAAGTTTTAGGGTCGCCACATCCTCCTCCTGTTACAGGAATTTTGGTCCCCAAAATTAAATCGTACCTTGAGTTTCCGTGGACGTTTGCTCGAACAAGTGAGGATACTTTTTCTTCATTTGATCCTCTCGTTCCCAAGTATATTCAGGTCCACGCTTTGAGTTCCATTGAACCTTGACGATCGGAATCTTGCTACGTTTGAGGGCTTTCTCCTCGCGTCCCATGATTTCTACTGGTTGCTCAATAAATCTCAGATGTTCGTCAATTTCCAATTCCTCCAAGGGAATTATTTCAGTCTCTTTAGCCAGACATTTCTTCAGATTCGAGACGTGAAACACGTTGTGAACTCCACGTATATGTATCAACACAAAACAAGTAAAGGAAAAAGTTGAATATTTATCATTGCATGTATATCAGCCCGAAAACATTAAAACATTTAAAACATTTAAAAGTGGGCTCATAGAACTCACCTTATTCTCTTAAGCAGTTAATTCAGAGAAAACCTCCGCTATGCCTTCCAATTAAACCTAATCGCGTATTGTACGGCGTTAACGCAAGGTTTAATATAATAAACATTTACTATGTTTATTTTAACTCTTTATTAACTTAATAATACTTAGTTATTAAGTTTATTCCTTTTAAAGGTCAAAATGACCAAAATGCCCTTTAGGCCATTATCATTTTCTTTTGTTAATAATATGAAGACACACATTCCTATAAGTAAATGCTCACTCTGGGATCGCCCAGTGAGGGATGCCATTTCCCAGTTGGGATTTATGCGACACCCTCGCTTTTGCCAGAAACCCCAGTGTACAGGCGTCTACCCTTCCGGTCCGCGCGAACTTCTAAATATTTTATTAACTCGGTATTTAAAATACTTTATCATTTGTCCATTTTAACTTTATATATACTTATTATATATATGAACATAGTTCTATGTCAAAAATAAAGTCTCCATACCCTTCGGAGAATTTTATATTAAACAATCATATTCCGAAACCCTAATTTCTCGTTTTTCTCAATTCTTTATCAAAATCCATTTATATTTAAAACTGACTTAGGGTATTATCTGTTATAACATTTTATAACATGCTTTAAAATTTCAAAGCTTAGTTCACTACCGTTTACTCGGATTTGATAGCACAGCGGCTAGAAAACCCTAATTTTAATATTAACATTTTAAAATATATATTAACATATATTAATATATTTTAAATATATATTAAACATATTCTTTAATCCGATAATAACTTTATCATTTATATTTAATATAATTATCCTTTAAATCAATTTTATTAAATAAAATTGATTAATAATCATGTATATATTTATTCATCTTAAATATATATATTTATAGGAAAATTGGATTTAAATAATCCGAACTTTTACCTATTGGCCGGGAATAATCCCACATTTAAAAATCCTTCCCACCAGTCCCAACTTTCATCCAATTTTTTTTTAATGGACCCGCCGTTAACTTTTCTAACACCGTTAAGTGTATGCTTATGTGGCACACTGACATGTAATATTTCTTTTATTTTTTTAATTTTTTAATCCATATCATATTACAAATCATCTTTTTATTTAACTTTTAATTTAGAAAAATCAATGAGCAATCCCTAACTAGCTGTTACTGTTTCACGCCCCTGCTTGACCCTTCACCCATCACCTAGTTCATCGAATTAAACTTCTTCTCCCCAACTATTTCTAGAGAGAGAATCATGAGGACAAGCAACCTTTGATCGGCTTACTAAACGTCCTCACCTTCCTCCTCTCCGTTCCTATTCTCGCCAGCGACATATGGCTCAGCACACGCCCCAACAACTCCGACTGCATGAGCTTCCTCTAATGGCCCCTCATCGTCATCGGCGTTTCCATCATAGTCGTCTCACTCGCCGGAATCGTCGGCGCGTGCTTCTAATTATTAAGCTTGATCAGATAAGTAGATTAATACAAAAAGATATATAACAAAAGGTTACTTTTAGCTTTGAAGGCAAACTGAGGAAACCAAAATCAACGTGTAAATGGCTCCTTTCAGATGACCTAGATACTTATGATTGTTCCAAATTCAATTCAAGGTCAACGATAACATGAATAAATACACATAATCGAAATTGAAAAGGCGGACCCAAGACCTTACTATCACCTATGAAGAATTATCCTAACAAAACCAACCAAGGGCACAATATCATCCAAAATCTAATCCTCCCAATCAATCCATCCATCTTCGAGGCTTCTCTTCCATCCATCATCTTCGTAATCAGATTCCTCTTCCTTTGAAAAATCATCGATAGCATCCTCTTTCCCTCCACCGCTGGTTTTCTCAGTAAATCGGCGGCGTCGTAAGCATTTCCATCCTGCCGGCTACTGCAATTGGTTCTCAAATCACAAAACTGTTGTTGATGCGAGGTAGAAAACGGTAAGGAAAAATAATGAAGGAAGGATTTGTTGAAGATAAGTGTGGAAAGATAAGATTTCTGTGGTGGGGATGAATATATGAACCGGGTGAGGGTGAAGCAGGGGTGTGAAGCACGAGCTAGGGATTTGGAGCCCGGAGTTCTTTTTATTTAGGGATTATCGATTTTTTAATTAAAAGTTAAATGAAAAGATGATTTATAATATGACATGGATTAAAGAAATTAAAAAAATAAAAGAAATATTACACGTCAGCGTGCCACGTAAGCATACATTTAACGGTGTTAGAAAAGTTAACGGTGGAACCATTAAAAAAAATTTGGATGAAAGTCGGGACTGGTGGGGAAGATTTTTAAATGTGGGATTATTCTCGGCCAATAGGTAAAAGTTCGGATTATTTAAATCCAATTTTCCATATTTATATCATTTATCCCGTTTTATTATGACTTTTATATAAACTTTAACTTAACCATAATATTTGTAATAATAACAAATATATAACGTGCTTACCTCCTTGACGGGTCGTGAACGAGTCCAAGATAACCAAATAATAAAGTGGTCTGTTTTAGTTAAACGAATAATCCTTCCCGACTAGTTTCTCGCCACGAGCATTTCCCCGTTTTCGGTTTGTTGTTTGGACCTCGTTACGCCACCGAACGTCGCCCGAAAGTGAAGACGGGTTAACTCGACACCTCCTTTTCTGGCTCGAACTACGACTACCTACGATTGCCGTTAACAGCCGCCAATCACCGCCACCAATCTCCACCATCCCAGCAGTCCATTGGTGTTACCGTCATGCTCCGTCATCAACCGCTCGCCACCGAAACAGAGACCGAAAGAGGGGACGGTAAACCGGGTTTTACCGGGTTTTGAGTTCTCACAAACAATCACCATCTACCGTCACCTATACTCAACCACCCGCTGCTACTACTATCTATTGCCGTCCGGTGGTTTATCGCCGTGAAAAAAAAAGGGTGGCCGGTTGGTGCGCCGGTGTAGCCGGCCGGAGAAGACGAGGGGGAGAGAGAGCTACTGGGTCGCCGGGTAAAACAACGGGAGTGGGGGTGGAGTGGCTCGCCGGTGACAATAAGTCGTCGGGGTTGCTGCCGTCGCTCGGCTGTGCTCGCCGGAAAAATGAACGAGAGACGAGACAGTGTGACTGGGTTGCAGGTCGCCGGCTTCAACGAGAGGGAGAGGGTGGTGTAGCTTATTGCGGTTGGCCGGAGAAGGAGGAAGGAACAGCGGGGTGACCAGATTTTGTCGCTAGCAATTCTAGAGAGAGAGGGCGCCGGGTTGCCGATTTTGAACGGAGGGAGAGGGGGAGAGTATGGCCGGCCTTACTTCTCTCTCTCTCTTATTCTTTCATTCATTTTTTTGTCGTAAGCTGTATTTGAAATTTGTGTGTTTGTGATTTCATTTCTTTCACTGTATGCATGTATTTATAGGTAAAAATAAACCCATAAAATTTATACACGTATGTTCGATGACAATTCCTTTCATTCGATGAATCAGTGAGATATTCGACACATATTATGGTGAGTAACCATTTAAAGAGTAAGGAGCAAGTTAAGTTAATTTAGGATATGTTGTGTGGTGCAGTATTAATAAGTAGGTATAACATCACATATTCTGAACCCACTAAATAGTTTGATATTTAGCAAACGGAATATAAAAATTTCTGAACCTCTGAAATATTACGGTAATTCAATAAATATAACTTTTTATATTTATCCTTCGCTCATAACGTAAACCGGTGAACATTTATTTAACTATACGATACAAGCGCGTTTCTAATCGGTGTAGCGATCACGGCTCTTTCACAGACCGAATATGGTTCCTTGACTGTAATACTTAATTATTATTATAATAATTATTTATGCTTTGCCGAATCACTAAAATAATCTCGAACGGCTAACCGAATTGATTTCGGTTATTATCGTGTAACAGCACCGGTTACCGATTTCATCGTTTTCCGTGCCGAACATCGCAATTATATTTTATAACGATTATAAATCAAGTATTTAGCATTACCTGATTCTATCTTCGTCTCGGTATTATTTTAGTTGTGTTCGTGCTTAAAAACGGTTTATTACAAACCGGGCCCAAATCACTATTTTACGTTTTCCCGCTTCGTTATAACTCGGATTTAAGATCCGTCTACGCCCACGGTCTTTATTTTTCGTTATCTACCATATTCAATAAAATCGCCTCTTGACGTTTCTCTATTATACGTATATATATTATATCACATATATATCAGCTATTTAACAAATATATTACACGTATATAGCTTAAGTCATAAAATTTGGGGTGTTACATTAAGGTTTCGATTTTTTTGCGAAACTTGAAATTTCTCTGGTTCAGTCGATTATCAAGCATCTCTATTGTTGTTAAACACATGTTTAGACTCGGTTTTTGATGTAGAACAAAACCTCGATGTCTAATTTCACAACTCGTATAATTTTCGGACTAAAAGAAAGGATTGACCATTCAGTGTTTGTTCTATCGCCGTACCAGTTGGCACGTAGGCCCGTACCAACATGGTACGCATAAGGGCACGTACCAGTGTGGTACGTTTGACTTTTCTGGTACGTCAATGGTCTTCGTGTAAACTGGTACGCCCGGACCAAAGTGGTCCGGATGACCAATGTGGTACGGGATGTGGTACGTTGTTGATACCAGATATGTGCGTCGTGTGAAGTATTAAACAAGATCAAGATCATGTCAATCTAGGTCTGGCCGAACTAGGTCCGAACCTGAAGTTCGGACTGGCCGAACCTGAGGTTCGGCTGAAGCTCGGACCAGCGGGTATAAATAGATGTTTGGTCTTTGTTGTTGGGGGTTCTGAGCGTGCGAGATATCTTAAGTGTGTGTTTCTGAGTGTGTATTCTCTGAGTCCATTTCTGAGTGTTTACTGGTTGTAATTGTTCTTCGTTGATCAATAAAACAATCGGTTAATTACGTTTTGATGTCCGATTAGCTAGATTGAGTAGACGATCCGATGCTCACGCATTTTCAAGTGGTATCAGAGCTTTCTGGTTCATTCTACTGATCTGTGGTTGCTATTTTCGGATTTTTGAAGCGTTTTTCTTGTTTCTCGAGATTGTTTTTGTGTTTTTCATCATTTCTATCGAGTGTATGGTGTCAAACTTGCTTGTAAACCATTTTCTATCAGTTTTTCAAATTCACAGTAACAAGTTTCGTCAAAATCAATCCATTTTCGTGCGTTTTTGAAAAATGAAGTCGAAGTTCGGAGGTAACTGGTCAAGTTCGGAGTAACTGCTCCGAATTTCGAGTTCGGACAGCCTTCGGTCAGTGTTCGGAGTTGTTTCGGTCGGAGTTCGGTGTGGTTCAAGGTTCGGAGCTAGATCGGTGTTACTTAGGAGTTCGGACAACTGTTTTTGTTTCGGAGCTTGTTCGGACATAGTTCGGACTGTAAAGTTAGGTTCGGACAGAGTTCGGAGGATATTGATAGGATCGGAGCAGGTTCGGTCACCAGCAAAATTCAAGTTTTCAAACAATGTCGGAATTTCCAGCTTTTGCCGCAATGCAAAGCGCGATGCAAACTATGCTAATTTATTATAATGAAATTGGAACAAGTCAGAAAGTTCCCAAATTATTGAAGCTTGAAGATTACCAAAATTGGAAGAAACGATTTTCTGCTTACATAAGCACGAATGATATCGATCTGTGGATTCCTCTTAAGAAGCTTTATCAACATCCAACTGATGCGGGAGATTTTAAAGAAGTTCATACCTTTGATCTTGCTGAAAGGAAATCATACGAGCTTGAACAAAAAGCTTATGGTTACCTTACAATGGCATTACCTACTGAGTTACTTCATCAATTTAGTACGTGCAATAAATCTAAGCAATTGTGGGATGCTTTATCAGCAAGATGTGAGGGTAATGATGACTACAAGAAGAGTCGAAAGAAGGTTTTGAACAAAGAGTTTGATAATTTTCAGAATTATGATAATGAAAACATTACTGCTCTTGTTTCAAGGTTGTCACACTTGATTAGTGAATTAAAAGTTGTTGGAATTGAGAAAACCGATGCTGATTTGAAAGAAAAGATTTTGGAAGCCTTGCCGGAGAAATGGGAAAATTATGTTTTGCTACTCACCCATGACAAGGATTACTCTACAATGACATTTCACGAGCTTACTGGAAAACTTCATGCTCGAGAAATGGAAATGTTAAACTCAAAGAAGTCAACAGCTACTTTGCAAAATCCTGGACTGTATCATGGTGAGAATAGTGCAAGCATGAGTGCAAAGTCTAAGCCAAATCTGAATCCAAATCAGAATACGGCACCAAGTGTTGCTTTTATAGCTGGAGTTTCAGGAAATTCTGATAATAATTCTTCAAGGGGTTGCAATTTCACAATTCCAAATTTTTCAAATCAAAATGCTTTTTCAGTTGAATCAACAGATGATTGTGCCAAAATGATTTCTGCATTGATTTCCTCATCTTTTGGTTTGATTCTCAAAAATGTTGCTGATGCAAAGTTAACCAGTGAGGATCTTGATGCTCTTGATGATGATCAACTAACTGAATTGGATATATCTTGGCAATATGCTATGTTATGTCAAAGATCTAAGAGATTCTTTAAGAAACATGGAAGGAATCTTTCTGGTGATAAACTGGGTTTTGACAAGTCAAAATTAAAGTGTTATAAGTGTTCACAGCTTGGACATTTTGCTAAAGATTGTCAACAAGCACATGCAAATAAGTCTGGTGTTCCTCAATCACCAAAGCCTGGTTTTACTCAACCATCTACTAGTAACACTAGCAAGTCTATAGCTTTGACAGCACAACATGATGGTGTTTATGATTGGGGTCAACAATTTGGTTATGATTCATCAGCCTTGATTGTCACTCATGTTCAGTCAGATGATTCAAATTCAGATACTAGTTCCGATACTAGTTCAATTTCAAGTTCGTATGAATCTGCTGAAAACTTAGAGAGTCTGATGAAAGAAAATGCTTTGTTGGCAAATAAACTTCAACAATTGTCTGAGGAATTTGATGTGATTAATTCGTCTTTCAAGATTTCTAAGGAAAATGAGAAAGAGTTGCTTTTGAAGAATGAGTGTTTGGTTACTGAGATCAAAATGTTGAATGGAATTTTGAAAAATTCTAAACAATACAAAAGGGATGTTGAAGCTGCTAGAGCAAAGTTTTGTGAAGAAAAGGATGAGTTGGTACAAGAAGTTAAGAAATGGAAGGCTGAAGCAGAGGATACAGCTAATGATTTTCAGAATTTGTTTGACAAGTCCAAGATCAAACTTGATTTGATAACAAGGAATGTGGAAGAATCAAATGCTAAAATTGAAGCATATCAATTTGATATGGAAAAGTTGTTGGATGAGAAGCGTGAGTTGGTAAGTGTTAACAAAGTTCAAGCTGCAAATCTGGAAATTTAGAAGCGAAATGAGAATAAATTGAAAAAGGAGTTACATGAAGGACTTGACAATCTTCGTATGCAAAAGTTTGAAACTCATAAAGTTGCGAAGCGTTTGATTGCTAAAGAAAAGGAATTTGCAGAAGCTCAACAACAAATTTCTGATCTCAAAATTCAAGTTCTTGATGCTAATAGGATGCTCAACAATGTTTCTAATTCTCAAGTTTTCACAAGTTTCTTAGCTAATGATGTCAATTTTGAAAAGATGTTTGATAAAAATGCATCACCCCCGGCACATATCAAAGAAGCTTTTAAAGAAGTGATGGAACAAATTGAAGAATTTGATTATTGAAAGGTTTCGTCATCTACTGCTGAGGATGAGAAAGTTTTGCCGAAGAAGAAGAACAGGAAGCATAAGAAAAAGAAGGAAAAGAAATCTGGGGTTTCTCTTGCACCAAAGTTTGTATCTGGTTCATCGTCTGCTGATAATGGGAAGTCAGTTACTTCTAGTGACAAGCTTCAGTCTCAACCTGAGTTTGATGAAAAGTTTTTTTATGATCAAAAGAATGTCACTGAAGTAAAAGCTGAATTTTCTCGATTAGCAAAGAATGGACATTGTTCATCTGAGGAGAAGATTTCGAGAAAGCATGAAGGATTGGGTTTTCACAGGATGCAAAACAAAGCTGAGAAGGTTCCAGCATCATCATCTCAAGATTTGAAGAAATTAAAGATGAAACAAGTGAAGAAGGAAGTGTTTCAAGCTGATAAAATTCAACCCGAGCGGTTTTACAAACTCAAGGGTTCGAGTCAACTATTTTCTGACAAAGAATTTCCTCTTCATTGTGTTGATTCTCGGAAGATTGCTGAGGTTTTTGTGAAAGCTACCATTTCTTCTGATAGTTCTCAATCTCTAAGCCCTACATCCAAATGGGTACATGATCACAGGCATTAGGTATATGATTCTCATTCTGACCATGTTAAAGATATTCACGAGTGTTCTTCGCAGGTACATCACCGATGGGATAAAACGACAAGAATTTGTTATATTTTTCGTTGTCCAGGGCATATGGCAACAGATTGTCCATCACCTGCTGATTCACCCCAAAGATTTCACAAGAAATCTGTGTTTGGTAAAACTGCCACACCAAAGTTCTTTGATGAACAAGGCAGAGTTTTTGATGAAATTAAACCTACATTCTTTCATAAACAAACACGTTTTGTTCCAATGTTTTCAAAGGTTCAAAATGTAGGTTTTCCATCACAGTCACCTGTGATTGCTTCATCACAAACTGAATTACCAAAACAACAACAATGGAAACCTAAGGTGGTTTCTAAACAAAACAAGGACACTGGTCGACCAGAAGCGATTCGCTTCGGGTAATTTATGGACTAATTAGTTTGACCAGTGAGCAGGTACTTCTAGAAGACCTATCGACGATTGCAAAGTTGTTGATGGAGGAGTATTCTGCTTAATTTAAATTTCCTGAAACATCTTTCTAATCTGCGATTTCTGATTTCTAAAACAGAAAAATATCCGTGTTGATTGATCAATTTTCTTTGCTTACATGTTTTTATCAAAAACCCAAAAATAGAGTTTCTTTTTTGTGTAAAATGAAAATCCAAAAATAGAGTTCTCATTTTAAGGGGGAGAATTGTAAGTAAGGGGAGTAATTGAGAAAATGCATGTTATGGGGAGAAAGTGAATACATGCCAAATATATAATGACGGAAGGTGAATCCATGCTAAATATCTAAAATTGTGAGAAATTGATCATTGGGAAATGATGGTACATTGGCTTACGTTTCTGACTCATGGATAGAGTAGATGAAAGAGCCATAAGATCATTGTTTGTTATGCTTGGTAGGCTCGGCAAATCAGAAAGTATTCAGATGTGATATATTCTAAATACTAATGCTTGACCATGTGGATAACATCTTGATGCATATTTCATAACCCAAAAAGAAAAATAAGTGTGAAATTCAAAATGAGAAGTCATTGTGTATACATGTGTTCATTTTGCAAAGATTTAAACTTGTTTGATTTTCTTTATTTTGTCAAACGATCGGACTTTCTCTGCGTATCGAAAGATCGACCTGATCGTTGTTCGTTTGACGTTCTGCTTTATTTTCTTTGGTGTTTCGTATAACTCATCGGACTTTCTCGGCGTGTACGGGAGTACCGACCTGATTGTTGTTGAGTTATACAATTTCAACTTGTTTTATTTTCTTGTTTTGTTAAATCCGAGGCCTTATCTGCGTATCGAAAGATCGACCTTAAGGTAGACGATTTAACGTTCTTATTTCTTTTTGCATGGAACACAGTTGACGATATCATGAAAATATTATGCATTGTGAAAAAATCACAAATGCTGTCACACAAAAGGGAAAAGAAAAGAAAAGCTGGAAATGTCTGATTATGTCTGATAGTGTGGGATACACTGGTCAATGCAAATCTAATCAATACCTTAACATATCCAGATGTTATGAGTATGATTCTGCCTGAGTTTAAGTTGGACAAATTATACCAGCAATCAGCATGACTTATGTGTTTCGATTAATTGAAATTGAAATGCAGTTCAGTGCGTTATGTTCAATATGATCCCATATAGTGATCTTTCTCATACCAAAAATAGTGTTTGATTTTGTATTGCAATTTCATTTCATTTCAGAAAAGCACAAAAAGTTTTTCAGTGTGTTTTAGCATAAACTTTGAAAAATCAAAAAGATTTTGTTTTTGCTTTATTTTCGATCTGATCAACACGTGATACAAATCATTTTCAAAATCATATCTTGGAGTCTCGAAGAGACGTTTTGCGCCAAGATTATTTTAACGTGATACACAACTTCAAGTCTTCTGAAGATGTTGATGAAAGACCAGAGATACACAAAAGTGTCATCAAGTATTCAAGATCAAGCTACGATCGAGTTGAGGAAGAGTTTGTTTGAAGTTTCATTTCATTGAACGAACGGATTCTACACTTGAGGGGGAGCTTGATTGAAGATACAAAGTTGATGATATTGAAGAGATACTGCACACGACGAGGGGGAGTTTGTTGATACCAGATATGTGCGTCGTGTGAAGTATTAAACAAGATCAAGATCATGTCAATCTAGGTCTGGCCGAACTAGGTCCGAACCTGAAGTTCGGACTGGCCGAACCTGAGGTTCGGCTGAAGCTCGGACCAGCGGGTATAAATAGATGTTTGGTCTTTGTTGTTGGGGGTTCTGAGCGTGCGAGATATCTTAAGTGTGTGTTTCTGAGTGTGTATTCTCTGAGTCCATTTCTGAGTGTTTACTGGTTGTAATTGTTCTTCGTTGATCAATAAAACAATCGGTTAATTACGTTTTGATGTCCGATTAGCTAGATTGAGTAGACGATCCGATGCTCACGCATTTTCATACGTCGACTAGGTTTTTGTCAAAGTTAAGAGTTTAAGCGTTTTGTATCAAATTAGAGTCAATTGTTAGCTTTTTTGATTATTCAACACAAATTTAATGTTACTTGCTTTTGTGAATTTTCAGAAATGGCTATTGTATTACCATCAAATGATGAGCACAACATTTGTGCATATCTTGGTGCTCCTAATAAGTGGAGATCTCATTTTGGGAGTATTTTCGAGTTCATGCAACGTTCAAGAATTCATTATGCAGCAACTCATGAGTGTACGCCGTATAAAGATATTTTAAATACTTTCTGAAATGAAGCTCAGGTTGACTGTTCGGTTTCTCCACCGGTGATTAGATCGAGAGTTCATGAGACTAACATTGTTATTTCAGAGGATGATGTTCGTCGAGTGTTACAATTCAATGATAATACTGATTTTCCTGTTGAATTTGACGAGCCAGATTTGGTCGGATTGCTTCGAAGAATCAAATATGATGGAAATATCACAACAAAGTGGTTCGTCAAAGCAAATCTTTCTCCTCCATACAAGTATTTGATGCACGTGACTATAAGATGTTTTGGAAACATGCTGAGAGGGCACGAAGAGTTTGATATGAAGGTTCTTTCTTTCTTCACTTCCCTGGTCATGAACGTAAACTTCAACTTTTCCGGATGGATTTTTGCATACATGAAAGAAAACATCACCGTGAAGCAGACGAAAAGTTTGATGTATCCAAGATTTGTTCAGATGATTTTTGATGCTGATTATCCAAATTTTCTAAAGAATGCAGATTCTGTTTTGATACTGAAGCATGAATCAAGCAGCTGTCGGCAAATTACCTGTTTATAAAAAACGCAAAGGGACAAATATACCCCCACCGGTTAAGAGATTGATAGGTCACCTTGCAAAGCCAGAATATGTGGCTCCTGCAAATGGTGCACCCCGACATGTTGATAGTTCGGAGGATGAATTAGAATATGATAACAATGGTAATCCAATAGAAGATGCTGAAAATCTAGATGAAGATGAACTAGTGAATCAAGAACCGAATGTGCAAGAACAAGTAATCCAAGAACCTGTTCAGCAACAACATCAAGATCAAATTGTTTAAGATCCTGTTATTGAAAATGTGAGGGTTGAGACTGAAGCTGTTAATGCTTAGGATGATGAGTTGATGTCTGATGCTGATGTTTCTGATGATGATGATGCGAGTTCGTCCAATACCGAGTCAGATTCTAGTGGTTATGTTGAGATTTTGCATAATACTAGAGGAATTCCAGTTAAGGAAGGCTCCAAAGATCATTTTGCTTACTTGAAGTCAAGTAAAGAAGATACTTCCAAGTACGAGATTAGAACCAAAACGTCTGCTGATAGAGATTCTGATGATGATCCATTATATACTCCTACTATCACAAGGACTGTGACTGCTGACAAAGGAAAAGCCCCAATGTAAGATACTGGCAAGAGAGTTAAGACAGTGTCAAGGCATAAGATGTTGGTTAAAAGGGGATCATTGCTTGCTGATGCGAGAAAATCTTATAATAGCAGTCCGCCTTCTAAGAAGCAAAAGTTGCTAAAAACAGTCTTTAGTTCCTAAACAGCTAACCACAACCACTGCTGGTGTTCAAAGTCCTGGTGTTCCACCAGTGAGAAATATAATTCTCAAATCTTCATCAAGTTCTGCTTCTACTAATTCTACTGTTGCTCCTGCTTCGTCTGCAATCACTGTTGTTGATCTGAAACTTGCAGTGCACAATTCTAGGCTTGATGCTCTAGAATCTACTAATCATCAACAAGCTGAAGAAATTAACGATTTGAAAGAAGTTATTAAAGAATTGAGAGAACGGGATAAAGTAAAAGACCGTGAGATTGCTCGATTGCAGCAGATTTCTCTTTCGCTGGGTGAGCAACTAAATCTTTTGCTAAAAGCTTTACCTGCTCAGGGGGAGATAAGGCCAAACCCTAAAGATGCTTGCAAAGATGATGATATCTCCAAATATTTGAATGATAATGATGATGAGGATCCAGAAGGAGGAATAGGCGGAGATGGTTCCGGTACCGTTGATACTTCAAAATTAGCCGGTACATCTACTGCGGGTGGTTCTACATCTCAGGGGGAGACAACAGGTAAAGACGTATATGATGTGACTCCGATTTCCAGAGTAGTTATTGAAGAAGGGGAGTATATACACCAGTACTCAAAAGAGCAACTTGCTGCAATGTATGCTCTAAATGTTGAAGATGTAGATAAAGTTCCTGTCACTGAACCTTACAAAGTAAATGATTCTAGTGATGATGTTGAATATGAAGAGGAACATGTGGAAGTGGAAGATATGACGGCAGAAGAATATCCAGATGATCCGAAGGTCTATGGTAATTTCACTGATGATGATCATTCTGGTGATTTAATTTCTTTGGTAAGGATGATGAGGAGGAGATTGAGAAGGAATTGAAGAAGAAGGGATCTGAGAAACAGACTGAAACAACTGAGTCTGATAGTTTCTCGGAAGAACAAGAGAAGAGAAACTTATTTGATGAATGGATGAAGGCGCAAAGGGCTAAGAAGGTAACCTCGGTGAAACCTACAAAATCTGTCAATCAGAAGCATTTCTTTGAAAACAGAGGTGAAGCCGTTGGGAATATTATCAGTTGGATGTATGATTCAGAGCTCAAATGTTATGCTATAAAGAAAGAATTTGGGATTATATAACTGAAAAATGCATTAAAGTTCAATACTTTGCCGGTCTGTGACGTCAGAGATTTGACCAGAAAACCATTTCTGAACTATGGTGAAAATGTTTTGGCTGAATTCTTCAAGAATAAGTTACATGAAGAATGTCAAGGGAGATTCAGATTTTTAACTCCTCAAAGACCGAAGTATAAAGATCATCCAACGAAGATTCATCCGAGAACTGGAGAAGCTGTAGTGGTGTTGAAATACAAGAAGCCGATTCAATTAAAGAAGATACCTTTGAAGAGGGTTGAACAAGATTTCATAAAGACATTACAGTGGTGGTATTATGACGAGCGTACAGGAGAAGCAGTGATCGTTGTGAAAGAAGAGAACAAAGTGGTAAGGATTTTTTATCCAATGTGGTTGATCAATTTATCTAAATCAGACATCGACAAGCTCTATCACAGCAATATATTATATCAAGCTGAAGATGCTGATCAAGCATTACAATTTCAAAAGGTGATTAGAGTTTGTTATGCTTTTGAGATTCACGCTGGAAACAATAGAAACCAATTTTGGAAGAAGACCGAGACAAAATCTTCTGAAGACTAGCATAAGACAAGGGGGAGTTTGTTAGAACAAGTTAGTGTGTCTGATGCTAGGTCTAGGTGTTTTGGTAATGTAAATTTATTTTGTACACAGTTTTTGTCCCAGCTGGTACCGGTCGCGGCGGACCAGTTGGTACGCAGCTCCAGACCAACTGGTACGTTGGTTAAGTTGGTATGCTGGACAGGTTACCATAAATAGTTTCGAGTCTTTTGTTTAGAGTAGAAGAGTGAGTGCATCCAGTCTTAGGTGTGTGTATTCATAGGTGTTCTCTCTCTATTTCTCTCTGTAACCATTTGGTATTGAAATCAATCAAAGACACATTTATTTACCTTGTGTTCATCGAATCGATCATATCACGCAATAGTAAGATCCAAACTTGGTTTTACAGAAAAGTTGAAAAATGGTGGGAAGTAATTTGGGGATTAAATCGATCCGGGTGAAAGTATCTCAGCCAGTAAGGACGTTACAGCATTTCTCGGATTTAATATAATTAAAAACTCAATTAATTCTATACATAGACAGTAGTATATTAAACATACCTTTAAAATGATCTTTAAATGGAAAATGGAATATTAAGCAATAAATTTAATGAAATTATATACGTAAAGTGAAAAAAGATGTCAAATACACACACACACACACACACACATATATATATATATATATATATATATATTTTGCAATATGTTGTAATAAATTATCAAAGTCCCAAGTAATCCTTGTCGGTCATATAATTAAACTATATCGGGCATAGTTGTACCCCCATTGCTCCTATTTACACTATATTGGGCCTCATTCCTCCTAACCAACATCATTAGTCTTAAGTGACCCTCATTAATTGGTCCTAACAGCTCACCATCACTCGCCGATCTTAACCATCATTGGTCCTAAATACACCTTATTGCACCTTATTGGTCCTATATACACCTTGTTGGACCTCCTTGGTCTTAACTGGCCCTCATCGGTCCTAAATACACCTTACGGGCACTAGTTTGTCCTTACTTATCACCACAGGTCCTAACTGACCATGCTAGCTTATTGGTCCCAACTAACCCTCATTGCTCCTAAATACATCTTATTGTTCCTATATAGACCTTACTGAACATCAATGGTCCTAATTCTTCATCATAGGTCCTAAATGACCCTCATTGGTCCCAATTAACCATAATTGGTCGTAAACACACCTTATTGGTCCTATACACACCTTATTGGAACTCTTTGATCCAAACTGACCCTCATTGGTCCTAAACACACCTTGTTGGGCCTCTTTTGTCCTAACGGACCCTCGTTGGTCCTATATACACCTTAATGGGCTTCATTGGTCCTAACTGACCCTCATTGGTCCTATATACACCTTAGTGGGCCTCGTTGGTACCAACTAACCATCATTGGTCCTAAATACACCTTATTGGTCCTATACACACCTTATTGGGACTCTTTGATCCAAACTAACTCTCATTGGTCCTAAACACATCTTATTGGGCCTCGTTTGTCCTAACGGACCCTCATTGCCCCTAAATGCACCTTAGTGGGCCTCGTTGGTCCCAACTAATAATCATTGGTCCTCAATACACCTTATTGGTCCTATACACACCTTATTGGTTATATACACACCTTATTAGTTATATACACACCTTATTGGGACTCATTGGTCCTAACTGATCTTCATTGCCCCTAAACACAACTTATCGGGCCTCGTTGGTCCTCAACACATCTTATTGGTCCCATGTACACCTTATTGGTCCTATATACACCTTATTGGTTATATACACACCATATTGGGACTCTTTGGTCCTAACTGACCCTCATTACCCCTAAACACACCTTATTGGTCCTATACACACCTTACTGGTTATATACACACCATATTGGGACTCTTTGGCCCTAACTGGCCCTCATTGCCCTAGACACACCGTATTGGCCCTCGTTGGTCGTAGACACACCTTATTGGTCCTATGTACACCTTATTGGTCCTATACACACCATATTGGTTATATACACACCATATTTGGACTCTTTGGTCCTAATTGAACCTCATTTCCCCTAAACACACCTTATTGCCCCTCGTTGGTCCTGAACACACCTTATTATTCTTATGTACACATTATTGGTCCTATACACACCTTATTGGTTATATACACACCATATTGGGACTCTATGGTCTTAATTCACCCTCATTGCCCCTAAACACACCTTATTGGCCCTCATTAGTCCTAAACACACCTTATTGGTCCTATGTACACCTTATTGGTTCTATACACACCTTATTGGTTATATATACACCATATTGGGACTCTTTGGTCCTAACTGACCCTCATTGCCCCTACACACACCTTCTTGGTCCTATGTACACCTTATTGGTCCTAAACAAACCTTATTGGTTATATACACACCATATTGGGACTCTTTGGTCCTAACTGACCTTCATTACCCCTAAAGACACCTTATTGACCCTCGTTGGTCATAAACACACCTTATTGGTCCTATGTACACCTTATTGGTCCTATACACACCTTATTGGTTATATACACACATATTGGGACTCTTTAGTCCTAATTAACCCTAATTTACCCTAAACACACTTATTGGCCCTCGTTTGTTCTAAACACACCTTATTGGTCCTATGTACACCTTATTGGTCCTATACACACCTTATTGGTTATATACACACTATATTGAGACTCTTTGGTCCTAACTAACCCTCATTGCCCCTATGTTAGAGCATATACCTATGCTATGATGTGTCTCGTGTATTGTATCTAGATTAGAGCGAGTCTATGAGTGGTTGTGACAATATCATTGGTGTCGTACCAAATGGTATGCCGGACCATATGGTACGCACGTACCAGATGATGAACCATTTGGTACGCAGGCTGTTTGTCACTAACTATAAATAGGTTGTGTTAGAATGAGTTTGTAACACTTCTATCATTCTACACCTTTACTGCGTGTTCTAGAGAGAGAAACTAGAGAGAGTCTTCTTTGTATCTTCAAGTGATCGATCAATAAGAATTCTCTTATTTACATTCCGTGTTTACTATGATTGATTGATACACGCAGTAGTAAGATTGTATCTCGGTTTTACAAGTGGTATCAGAGCACTTGGTTGCTCTACTGCTGTGATTTTGATCAATTTTCGGATTTTTAGAGTGAGAAAGTTTGGGTTTATTAGGTTTTTCATCAAATTCTTCCAATTCCGAGTGTTTCTGGAGCTAAAAAATGATTTCTGAGTGTTTCTAGTGAGTTTTCGTACCTTACTGAATCAAATTTCAGTTCAAAAAGTCAAAATTAGCGAAAATCAATCGAAATCAGCTTCGAATGTTGTTGGTACACTCGAAGAAAATCTGGTACGTCCTGGTACGCAACTGGTCCGCACGGCAATCTTCAATCAGATTCTGGTCCGTTGAAACTGGTTCGCTAGAGAATCTTCAAGTTGGTCCATGGCAGTTATTTTCTGGTCCGACGTACAATTTTGGTCCGCCGTACCAAATCTGGTACGCTGAGATAATCTGGTCCATTTCTGGTCCGCAGGTTCATTTGGCTCGTTGGATAATTTGGTCCGAAACTGGTTCGTTGAGTACAAATTTGGTCTGCTGAGATTGTTTTGGTACGCTGGCAGAATATATGTGTTTACTAAAACTGACGTAACTTTAGAAGCGTTAAGGCCAGTATTCTACGTTTTGACACTCAAATTCACTTGGAAGACCTTCGTTTTTGAGTTCGAAGTTTTGAACTATCATTTTCGGTGGAAAAATGTCTGATTTTCAAGCATTTGCTGCTATGCAAAGCACGGTACAAGCTATGCTCAATTTTGATAATGAAATAGGAACAAGTCAGAAAGTTCCTAAGCTGTTAAAGTTGGAAGATTATCAAAATTGGAAGCAACATTTTTCTGCATACATCAGCATTAATGATATTGATTTGTGGATCCCGATTCGAACGTTGTATGTACGTCCAACTGAAGATGGAGAGTATAAAGAAATTCAAGATTTTGATAAGGATGAAAGAAAAAGTTATGAGCTTGAACAAAAAGTTTATGGTTATCTTACCATGGCTTTACCTACTGAGCTGTTGCATCAATTCAGCACTTGCAAGAAAGCTAAACAATTGTGGGATGCTTTATCTGCTCGATGTGAAGGCAATGACCAATACAAGAAGAGTAGAAGAAAAGTGTTGAACAAGGAATTTTAAAACTTTCAACAATATGAAAAAGAAAATATTTCTGCTCTTGTTTCAAGGTTTTCACATCTGATTAGTGAAATAAAAGTGGTTAAAATTGAAAAGACCGAGGAGGAATTAAAGGAGAAATTGATGGAAGCATTACCGGAAAAGTGGGAAAGTTATGTGTTATTGCTTACCCATGACAAAGAATATTCTGAATTATCATTTCATGATTTAACTGGAAAGCTTCATGCTAGGGAAATGGAAATGATGACATCAAACAAGTCAACTGCTCAATTACAAAATCCTGAATTGTATGATGGTCAAAATTCTGCAGGTATCAATGCGAAGTCTAAATCATTTGGTGTTGATTCGTAAAATTCACCTCAAACAGCTTTTGTTGCTGGTCATGGTTCAGGAAATTCTGGAAATTCATCAAGAGGATGTAACTTCAGTATTCCAAATCATTCAAGTCAAACTTCATTTTCAACAAAAACACCTGATGAACATTTGGCATTAATTTTTGCTTTATTATCTTCTTATTATGGATTGCTGAATGGTGGTTTGACAACATCTAATCTGATTGAAAAAGATTTTGATCAGATTGATCCTGATAATCTTGAGCAAATGGATATCAATTGGCAACAGGCAATGTTAGCTCAAAGAGTTAAAAGATTCAAAAAGAAGACAGGCTATCAAAGTTTAAATCCGGATGGCAAGGTTGGAATAGATAAATTAAAGGCAAAATGTTTCAAATGTTCTAATTTTGGACATTTTGCTCGTGAATGTTCAAAAACAAATGCATCTTCATCAAAGCCTCCAACAGCTTTAGTTTCTCAAGTTGATAAACAATATAACTGGGGACGAACTTCTGATGATTCTCAACCAATTGCTTTAACTGCTATTACTTCTGCATCAAAACCTTGGCATGTAGATTATGATTGGACTACTGATGAACTTGATGATGAGTCTACATTTCGTGCTCTGATTGCTCAAGTTGTTCATAGTGATGATGAAGTAGAAGTAACTGATTCTGAATCTGAAATAAGTGGTTCTGGAAAGAGTGGCTATGAATCTGTTTGTGAGTTTTGTTCTCAGAAAGACAAGAAGATTCAAGGATTGATAAAGAAAAATGGTTGTTGATTGAGGAAAATAAAAGAAGAATAGAAGAATTGGCAAATGAACAACAAAAGTTGGAAGATCTAATTCAAGAATTCTCTTCTCAGAAAGAAAAGTTTTCAGATTTTCAAGCAGAGGTTGTTGAAAAAGAATCAAAATTTCAAAGAATTAAACAGGATTTTGAACAGAAAGTTACAATGTTATATAAAGAAAATGTTGTATTAGTTTAAGAAGCGAAGAAATGGAAGGATGATGCTGCAGATACAACAAATTATTTTCAAAATCTTTTTGACAAATCAAAGTCCAGACTTGATACGCTTACTAAACTTTCTAATGACCAAGCTATTAAGATTCAATCCTATCAGCTTGATATGGAAAAAAAGTTACTTGATGAGAAGAGGGAGTTGCTTAGAGTGAACAAGTTGCAAAATGCAAACTTAGATATTCAGAAAAGAAATGAAGATAAGATGCAGAAGGAATTGTGGGCTAGACTAGATGAGTTAAGATTGCAAAAGTATGAAACTCATAATGTGGCAAAGAAGCTGATTGCAACAGAAAAGGAGTTGGCTGAAGCTCAATAAAAGATTTCTGATCTGAAAGTAGAAGTCATTGATTCAAAACGTCTTTTGAACAGTGTTACTAATTCACATCTTTTACAAGTTTCTTGGTCAAAGATGACAACTTTGAGAAGATGTTCAATAAAACTGTGTCACCACCAGGAAGTCTCAAAGAAGGAATTCATGATTTGAAAGACAAGGTTGAGACTGGTGATTATTCTGAGTTTGTTGGTTCCAAATCTGTTGAAGAAAATAAAGCGAACAAAGGCAAGGATGCTGAAAATTCTGAAGTTACAAAGGTTGTGTCTGGTTCTTCATCTAATGGCAAAGAGAAATCTACAAGTTCAACAACTGATATTGTTGAAACTATTGTTGATGCTCCTAAGGATATTACCAAGATCAAAGCAGAGTTCTCTCGTCTTGCAAAGACCGGGCATAAAACATCTGGTTCAGAAGAGAAGGTTTCTGAAAAACATACAGGTTTGGGATTTCAAAAGAAACAGGTTAAAATGAATGTTTCTAAGGTTCAACAGGAACAAAATTTGAAGAAATCCAGTATGAAGCAAGTGAAGAAGGAGATTTTTCATGCTGAAAAGGTTCAACCGGAGCGATTTTATAAACTCAAAGGCTCAGGTCAAATATTCTCTGATATGGAGTTTCCACTTCACTGTGTGGATTCTCCGAAAATAGCTGAGGTTTCACAAATCTGTTGATGCTTCAAAGACCAAGAAGAAACAAACTGCTAAGTTTTCTTCTGGAGATTCAAATTATCTCCAAAGAGCCCGACATCCAAATGGGTTCATGATCATTGCTCTCACGTATTCGATTCTTTTTATGATCATTTTGGAGATGTTGATGTTTGTGAAGCTTTGCAAATTCCCAAAAGGCGAAATGTAAACAATCTCTTTTGTTATAATTGCCGACAAAAAGGGCATATGGCACAAGATTGTCCGGTTTCTGCTACTTCTACATCGAAAAGAGGAAAGGTTCCATTTTTTGGTAAATCTGCCAAACAGAGATTCATTGATGAATACAGGAGAGTATTTGATGTTCATCAACCTACATTTTTCAAAACTCAAGTAAGATTTATTCCTCGTTTTCAAACTGTTCCAATTGTAGGTTGTTCGTCACAATCGACTGTGACTGGTTTATCAGATACTGATTTACCAAAACAAAAAATCTGGAAACCTAAAGTGGTTTTGAAAGGAAACCAAGATATTGGTCGACCAGAAGCGATTCGCTTCGGGTCATTTATAAACTAACGTGTTTGACCAGTGTGCAGGTACTTTTAGAAGACCTATCGGTGATTGAAAAGTTGCTGATGGAGGAGTATTCTGCTGATTTAACTTAAATTTCAAGAAATATCAAATTTCAAAACCGAAATTTTTCTGAAAGCTAAAACTGCAAGGTATCCATGTCGAAAGGTCAATTTTCTTTCTTTTATGCATTTCGTATGTCATTTAGGGGGAGAAAGGTCAATTTTCTTTCTTTTATGCATTTCGTATGTCATTTAGGGGGAGAAAATTGAAAAACCAAAAAATAGTGTCTTTGTGTTTTTGTTAAAATGAAAATCCAAAAATAGAGTTTTTATTTTAAGGGGGAGAAATATGGAAAAATACAAAAACATTGGGAAACATAAAAATACAAAAACATTGAAAAATGAGAAATTGATCCGACATGATTGGGAAATGATGGTACATTGGCTTATGTGTCTGGCTCATGGATAGAATAGATGAAAAAGCCATAAGATCATTGTTCGATGTGCTTGGTAGGCTCGGCATTAAATCAGAAAGTATTCAGATGTGATAACACATTAAATAATAATGCTTGACCAAGTGGACAACATCTTGATGCGTATTTCATGATATATCAAGAAAAAGATATGTGAAAATGAAAAATGAGAAGTCACTGTGTATACATGTGTTCATTTTGCAAAGATCTAAACTTGTTTGATTTTCTTTATTTTGTCAAACGATCGGACTTTCTTTGCGTATCGAAAGATCGACCTGATTGTTGTTCGTTTGACGTTCTGCTTTATTTTCTTTGGTGTTTCGTATAACTCATCGGACTTTCTCTGCGTGTACGGGAGTACCGACCTGATTGTTGTTGGGTTATACAATTTCAACTTGTTTTTATTTTCTTATTTTGTTAAATCCGAGGCCTTATCTGCGTATCAAATGATCGACCTTAAGGTAGACGATTTAACGTTCTTATTTCTTTTTGTATGGAACACAGTTAACTATATCATGCAATAATATAGTTACTGCTTTTCTTCTCTGCAACCTCCTTAATTGTTGTTATACCTTCTACTGGGTGTGGTAAAAATCCACGTTCCATCGAAACCTCATAAATGGAAACTCTACGGGAATTAGAAGGTAGTGAAACTCCATGAATCATCCCATCTGTTAATGCTGGCCATAATTTAGCCTTTGCCACGATGTTTCTTTTTTCCCCAAGGTGCAGGTCCACAGTTTTGCACCCCTGATCAAAAGTGACATAATAATAATATTAATTATAGCATATATATTAATAATTAATTAATTAAAGTCAAAAAAATGAATAAACAAATTGTCAAATATACTAATATATATACCCTAATGAGATTTCTGGATCAACAGCAGTAGGAATGTCATCATTATTAGCAGGAGCAGGTTTTCCTAATTTTGTAAGTCTTTTATTTTTTTCCTAAATTGACCCCATATAATTAATTGATTAGTAACATATATATACTAATTAACAATAACGTCAAAGCGATTTTTCAAATCCTTAATTATATATATATACCACTTCCTGCTGTGATGCCCCAGCAGTACTGGCTGCAGCAGCTGCTTCTGTTATTTGTCTCTTTTCCCCCTAAAGACAGCATCAACATTTAATTAAATGATCATATAGCAATTAGTTATAAGGGAAGTACACAATTGTGTAAATTAAAATAGACACCCTTTCCTTTTGCCCAGACGCTGTTGTAGATGGAGGAGTGTGTTGTGATACAGTCGTAGAACAGACCTACAATTCAATTAATTAATAAAATCATATCGATCATAACTGGCTAAACATTAGTTAACTATCCAGATAATCATTCGGGTGAAGTACAAACTTATCATAGCTAGAACGGTTAACTATCCTGATGAACTTTAACTATACTGATGAACTTTAACTATCCTGATGAATTATAGCCAACCTGGTGAACTATAACTAGAGACGCATGTTCATCCAGATGAACTAGAATCTTCCAGATCAACTCTAACTATCTCGATGAACTCTAATTATCCTGATGAACTAGAATCTTCCGGATCAACTCTAACTATCTCGATGAACTCTAACTATCCTGATGAACTTTTTACTATCCTGATGAACTTTACCTATCCTGATGAACTTTAACTATCAGGATGAACTATAACTATCCGGATGAACTATAACTAGATAGGCATGTTTATCCAGATGAACTAGAATCTTCCAGATCAACTCAAATTAAGAACTGTTTCAAATCCGTACCTTATTGGCCTACCTTTGAGATGAGTTTGATGGAGTAGATTGTTTCCGCGATGTATTGTGCGCAGAAAAGATCATGTCCTACGTACAATTCAATTAGTTAATTAATTAATAAATATGCGCTCAAGGGAGATTGATCATATTAGCAATAATACTTAATTACCGTTGTATTTACATTGGAATGCTGATTACAACTGTTTTTAGATCTTACAGTTGTAGTAAGAGGCGCCTCCACGGACTTTACCTACAAAATGATTTAATGATTTATAATAATTAATTGATAAAAAGTAAAGTATATAATATAAGTAATTATAGGTATATATATATATATATACTAGCCGTGTGCCCGCGCGTTGCGGCGACGACAGTGTATAACGTGTTATTTGTCTTCTGTTCGCGGTATTTGTTTATGCTAGTACGATGCGGTGCGAGATTGCCGTATTTTCTTGTAATGACTAATAATCTAAAGTGGTAACTTATATCATATCGGTTTTTTCGGTTTCGGTTTCGGTTTCGTTTTTTTTTGGTTTTTTCGGTTCGTTTGGTTAATTAAGTGGAAAAAAAAAGAACAAAAAAAGAACCGAAAAAACCAAAAAAAAACGAAACCGAACCGAAACCGAAAAAACCGAAAAAAAACGAAACCGAATGGTTTTTTTTTCTAGGAACCGAAACATTCGGTTTCGGTTCGGTTCGAGCCAAAAATAATAACTTGATATATGGTAATTACGTGGGCAATACATTTAGTTACATGAAATGATATTTATTAATAGGAAACTGAAACCAATCAACCACTACAAATGTAAAAAGGTACAAAACTTAAAATTAACCACGTCTCTATATGGATTTTAAATAATCCATTGAAATTACAATAATTTTCTATAAAACACCAAAATGCATACTTTCTTAAAGCCTGCTATTAAGTTAACAGAAATCCAGCCCTTCCGATCCATGTTTCTTCGCAAGTATGTATCCTTAACCAAATTCACTTTGTGGTTCTGACCGAAAAATTCCACCAAGTCCTTATTAGATGTTATATAGATTAAATCAAATCCGAGTTGGAAGTTCACTGTTTGTTTATTCAATCAAAATAAAACAAACTTATAAACAAACATATTCAATCAAACTAAATTAATCAAAGAGAAACGTTTATTCAATCAAAATAAAACAAACTTATAAACTACATATTCAATCAAACGCTACCTCATAGGGTTAACCCAAGCTGAGAACTTGCAGAAGGAGAGCAGACTCTGCACATTAGCAGATGCAGTTATGGGCCGATTTGGGTTATAATTGTTCTCGAAAGAATTAAATGGATAAACCAGTAAGAAAGAAATTTGATAGAGATAATGGACCAAACAGGTTGAAAGTTTTCCATAATATACTTTTGGTGCATAAGGGCATAAGGCTCCTAACCTTTATTTAAAAAAAAAAGTCCAGGTTTTAGTGGCATAATACAATCTTTTTGTATGTCTGATGGTAACGATTCATAAAAAGATGGAAAAAAATTGCTTGGGGTGCACCCAACCCGTTTCAACCAGATTATTCGGTTGTTGATATGAGAACAAATAAAGCTGGTACAAATAACTGAATACAACAATGTGTAACTGATTAACCTTGAAATATTTCGAAAGAAGTATCTGGTGGTGTATGCAATACCTGCAATGCTCCAGCGAAAGAAACAGCAAGAAGCGGAGGAGCAACATAACCAGTTGTGTAAGTCAAAAGTAAGCTGCCACCTATAAAAGGATCATGTTGCAATAGAAATTCAATGTTACATATTGTGTAATTAGGTAAGAAAGGTCTTTGTTTTGAAGGGTCTTCGTTATGAGTTGTGATGTTATAATTTTATTGTTATAATTAATAGTAACAATTATTATTACCCTACATAATTGTTAAATAAGTCACAAGTCTTTTGTTTCATGATCCTGATTAATGGAGGATACATGAAGTGTGGTGCCAAACTAAGCTCTTTAGTCTTAAATAAGCTTGAGAACATTCCATATGATATATAAAAAGCGAAACAAAAAATATGAAAACTAATAGCAATTTTATATACCTGCGGACTATTCCAATACATTTGGACTTACTCCTATAAGGTAGCCTCGATAAAGTGGCCACAGGTAGGAATCCATTTAAGGTTTAGAATACATAAAAACTGTTAGCTTAGGTGGTTTTTAGGTGATGAAAGGGAAGATTTACATGTGGTCTTGAAGGCCTGTTTTCAGCAAATCATGCCACCGTAGTAACAAAACATAGACTCAAACATTAGGTATCGTGCTTAGATTCATAGAATATCATACTTGATTATAATCAATATGACATTGAAACAAGTGAGTGCCCCTGAATTATAATCAATATGACAATAAGCAATGCATTTGAGGGATTCAGATTTTGTGTTATTAAAATAGTTTGATTTTCACTTAAAAGGAAAGCAAAGATCAAAGGAAAACATCAAAAGAAAACAAACTACCCAAAAATATATATTTTTTACCCTTACCTCCAAGAAAGCAACACCACTTAAAAGTAGGCTATCAGTGTGCATTTAGCAGGTGGGGTCTGCAAGTTAAAAACAAATCAGCAACATGCTTCACCACAGTCCTCTTCTCACACCCTGAAAAAGAAAACAGACATCATGAAGTAATATGAGAATGCCGAAATTTAACCAAGTTCAAACAGTAGCAACGTTTTCTAATAGATCAAGTGAAGTCCACAGCTTCAATTAACTCGGTTTTTATTCAATAACCCATAAATAACTTCCTTTCTTCTAAAAGACAAGTTTGATGAATGAAAGGGAAGTAAATTGAACCTTAGATAAGATAATGACAATAAAAGAACTTTAGCATCTTTGTTCTCTTCCAAGGTGGTGGCATCTTTAAGCACTTTCCCTTCATGGATAAGCATTTGTTGTTCAGCATGATAAAAATATGGACCGTTCGTATGAAGAAATGAAGATAATTGGTCTTTACTGCAACATTGAAGACCAGAAATGAAGGTAATTGATCATGTTGTTGTTCTATACAAAAATAAACACTTAAAAGCAATGGTGTATTAGACCGCCAAAACATTGGTAAAATTTGTTGCATTTAGATTAAAAAAGTTAATTCATGCCACGTGGCAACACCAAGTGCCACTGATTCACATTCATGTTGCAAACCACATATGAATCGTAAAGCAAACAACCAAATTGAATAAAAAGACACTCATATCATGTTTGGTTTTTAAAGTTGTCTTCAACTCGGCAGTTTCTTGCAATAACATGAGTTTTTATGTCCTCATGAAGATATTCCCATCTCTTCAAGAGACAGACCCTGCATTAATCCAGTATAGTTGTGAAGACCTTTGCCTTGTGCTACAAACTGCCATGAGTTTGCTTTTGAATGCATCTCACTATTAAAATGGGCACAATATAACAAAGTGAAATATTAATTAAAAAAATTAGATCTTTGTGAATCTTGGAAATTCAGCTATGGCAAAGTATACAGCAGAATACTATAGCAAACTAACAACAGATTACCATGGATTTGAAGTACACATTGTATACTTTGCTATTTTATAATATTTGCAAGAAAAGGCTTCTTGGGCAAAATTAAATTAAAAAATCAGCTTACTCGAGGACAAAAATGTAATTTGCTGAAACGAAAGCCCATGATTCCCTTTCATATATATGTGTATTATAGCAACCAATTTATGTATTTAATCCTAAATGGAACCAAAACAACAAATAGCTATAGATTTAAACAATCGAAGACTTTAGAATTCACTACCAATGTCCATAGAATGGCTAACTCATTATATAACTTTTTAATTTCTGGTTTTAATATCAAAATGCTTAAAGAATTCACTACCAACTTCCAAAGACCACATAAAATAAAGAATCCACATAAAACATATAAAAAGTTCATTCATATCATCAACATCATTTTCATCATGTAATATATAACTACATGAACTAAAATTGTTAGGAAATGCCCTGCTTATGAAGTACATATTATTTAACACTAAAAGTCAGAAGCAAACCTGTTTAAAGTTAAAATGTTTGTGTACGCGACTCAAGTTCTTCATCCTTTAGCTTTACAATCATCATTTGTAGTCATCTGCCCCCTTCACCACTTCGGATAGCATTTTCCAGTGTTATTGCTTCCCTAACGGGTCCTTCATCAAATAAAACCTTAAAATTTTGAGAAGCCGAGAAAGGAGCACCGGTTTAATAGCAGTTGAGAGAAATAGAGGGTATAAAGATAAAAACGGCCCTTCTTATTAGGGTTCTTCCAAAAACGGCCGAAATAAGAACAGTTATAGATTCATATCAAACCTTTGCAGACCCACATAAGTTGATTTGATATGTTCAGAATAAGTTCAGGATCAGAAGAAGAATTGCAAACTTTCAGATCAGCAAAACCAGACACACATCAGTCGGTGTTACTTGCAACTTGAAATCCATTATCAAGTTTCTTCAAAGCTTCAAAAAGTTAAATAAATATATAAAACTTAAATTTTTCAATCAACAATCAAACTCAAATTGCTGATGAAAAAAAATATAAAAAACTTAAATTTTCAATCAACCATACTCGCCAATCTCATCAGAAAGCACTCCTGATTCGACAACCAAAAATTAAAAATTGCACAGAGATGAGCTTGATTTAACTGAGTTGAAATCAGTTGGAGACCATATTACCTGAGAATCTGAGATTGTCGATTATCAAGTCCATGAAGATGAAGCTTAGAGGTTTGGGGAAACGGCCTTCATGGATACCTCCGGAGACACAATCTGGAAAGAAATTCGATATATTTACTGAAAATCTCAACGAAAACCCTAAATGAACAACCAAAGCAGTAATTTGGGTTGAAATCATCAAAGATCGAGTCAGAGCATGTCTTACCTTGAACGCAGAAGAAGAAAACAAAATCTATGAACGATGTCTGCTCTCAAATTCTCATCGATGGAGATTTAGGGTTTCTTGGGAGAATTGCGAAAGAGATAATTGAATATCCATATCACTGCTGCTTGAAGCATCGACGGAGATTCAGGTAATTGCGAGTGAGAGAGAATTACGAAAGATAGAATTACGAAAGAGAGAATTGAAAAGCTTTTGGAACTTACACAGATTTGGGGTTTTGAAACGATTTGAAAATGTAGATGCGAATTTAGAGAGTTTCTTGGGCGGTGAACGTTTATCAAAGGCAGATTGCGTGATACATTTATCGAAGGGAGATGCAGTTATCAAGAGAGAAATGGGACGTAATAGGTGGAGGCGGGCGGTATAGACAGCATGCGATGGTGGTGGGTTTAATATGGAGTAAATGACTAAAATATCCTAATTCTCTATGGTCAGATTAGTTTTCAGAATTTATTGGTTTAATATTTATTGCTTTATGAACTTGTACACACTGCATAACAATTTGTACGCGTCTTAAATTAAGGAATTTTATGACAAAAATACCCTCAGGACCAATATGTATTATATAGTAGTATATATATAAATATATATATATATATATATATAATTTGTCCCTCACAGAATTTACCGCTTTATCAACTTGTTTATCATGAATCATGCGGTTCATAAACGCTGTAAGCTTATCAATTTTTTCATGTTGTGATTTAACCATATCAGTGAGGTGCTCAACCTCTTGATCCTTTTTCTCATGCAGCTGTTTTTCATTTTTGAGTTCCGCCTCAAGTTTTTCGATCCGTTCTTATGATCACCCATTTGGAGCACTATGCCAATATCCACGATAAGTTACTCCATACCCAATACCTATTAGGTATCCACCCCTTTCATTTCCGAGGACCAATGTTAGGGAATCTGTTCCCGGTTCTACGGTCATGGATCCCGCATTTCTTTTTGTTTCATTCTTGGCTTGCAGTAATTAATTTAGTTAATGTAGTGAGGTGCTGTTTATTTCCCTTAGGAAGGCTACATACATAAAATAGACACAAAAGAACTTAATCTCACGAATAATTAAAATGAAAATCTTGATAATATATGTTCCATTATGATAGAACAGAAGCTGTACTCTTGACTTGAAGGATCAAATAAAATACACATGTAATCTGAAATGGGCAGATTTAAAATTGATAGGAGAAAAGATTGATAACTACATCAAACATCATAGCAAATTCTACAAATGTGCATATAACATTTTGCATTTGATAACCTAGCAAAGAACTCCTTACCCTCTGCAGATGGTAGAGAACATGTCAATGCAGTGGCATCAACACCTTACCCTATGCAGATGGATCCCTACGAAAAAAACAGACAAAATATATTCAAATCTTGAAATTTAAAGGCAGACATCTATTAACTGATTTTGAAAATAAGAAAGACAGGTTTAATAAACTACAACATAAACAAACACAAAGAATCGGTTATAAAGTAGTATAGATATATAGTGGAGTAAGCCATACAATGTACCTTGACACTTTTTGTTTATCTTCTTCAACTCTAGGCCAGTTAAATGAACCAACTCTGCCCCTTATATTCTTCTTGCAGGATAAAAAGAAGAAAAAATAAAGGTGGCAAGATAGGTTGGTAGGTAACTGATCATTTTTCCATGTCGTAACATACCGGGATCAGGTTCATCCACAAACAATTCTTTGGATACTAAGTTCGAAATTAATATTTAGGATTAATAATTTGGACCTTTGAAGAAAACAACTTATGAATCTCGGTGTATTTAAAATAGACATTTTTCATTCGACCCATTTGACAAAAGGTCATTGAGGTGTCTAGCCTTAGGTAACTTTTTTCTTAGTTCTTTTCACACTATATATAATACATATTGCTCTAAAGGGCATTTTCGTCATGAAAAATGCTTAATCCTTAAGACGCGTACAAACATTTATGCAAAATGTACAAGTGTTTCAAGCATGAGAAAAAAACCCATCAATCTTTAATAACAATCTGCAGTTCAAAAAGAGGGTTAGATGAGGAATTTAACATCAAAGCACGCCTGGTAACCCGGTCAGTTGCAGCTTTCCTCGAATTGATCCACAGCCTCCTTTGAAAACATCGCTTCTCCTTCCTCTCTCCCTTCAATTGGTCATCGATTATCAAGAGATATAATTAATCTTGGGAGACGATACATCCTTTAAAAACCCTAATTCACGCTCACGCTTCTCATTTGAGATTTTGAATTCAGCTGAACCCATCAAAGACGCCACCATGGATCGATCTCGATGATTTCCTCTCCGAACGTGATCCTTCCAAATTTGCTATGGATGGCGACGCTGCTTCCATTGGCGGAATCTGGTGAGTTTTTTTTTCCATTTTTTTTTGTTGGTGTATTCACATATGACGGAATCGCTGTTAGGGGCAGGAATCAAGGTTATTCATGGTATGGCGTCGTGATTAGGAACTTCTGTATATGTTCAATTGCAGTAAGGCTGATAATAGAACGATGTACCTAATTCACAACCGTAAATATCATCTGGGTTTGTTTTAAAGTTTTGTTTCACCTTTAAAGTATACAAGGTATCCTTTATCTTTGCAGATATTTGCTAAACGATTGGATCCATATGGTCGTCTTGATGGCTGCAAGAGCCTCTAGAGTGGAAAACCAAGGTGTGGTAGATGCTGCTATGATAGGGAGCTATCTAGATCATTCAAAGTCTAATTCATGTGTTTTTATGTGTTTTTTGTTTTTTTCCAGCTATACACCTGAATTGTGGGTTGGAAACACAGATGGCTTGACCTAAAATGCGTCAGAAACGACTACACTTCTAATGAAAATGAACATGATATTGTAGAACATGCGAAACAACTTCAGGTATTTTCTTCTAGAACTGGTGTCTTAATAACGTTCCTTCATTTGTTATGATTTTGATTTTATAACATTCTTCAATGGTAAAATGAAGCGGTAATCTGATTTTTTTATGATATGAACATTTCCTCATGTTGTCTTAGTATAGGTGCACCAATAAGATTTGTATCCTGGATGGGGGTGATCGAGAGGGAAATTCTAATGTTACTACAAAGGTTTAGGTGAGGTTTTAGATCTTTTTTCGCAAACTCATCCTTATTTAAATTCTACTCTCAGTAATAATAACATCACTCGACATCACTTTTCAGTCAAGTACCTTTCTTTAGCAAAAGGTTTTTCTTCATATGTTGATTATAAAGAAATGGACATTATGTTGCAGCTGATTTCTAAGAGCATGAATTATTATGGGGATTATAGTTCTCCTGAGGTAATATTCCTTTAATCGATTTCACAACAGTTCATAGTTTGCTAAAAAGGTTATTTGATTCTCAATTTGAATTCTAAATTACTTCAGGTTCAGTCATGGTAGCTACAAAGTTTCTAAATTGTTGAGTATGTGTGCATTATCTTCGTTTTATGTCAGTGTTTTTAGTTTCCTTGTTGAGACTAATTGGATTGTTTTACTAGGTTGGTATAGTATCCAAAAGTGTCACTTCTTAAAAAGACTTTCTTGATGGGCAGATATCCACCACATGGACCAAGGGCCAGGAAAGAGCGGGGTGACATAGGGTCGGCTAACGGAAGCTAATGATTATAATTCACCCCATGATTTCATATTTCAACATGCGCAAATGAATTGAGACCAAACAATCACAATGAGGTTCAATAGAGAAGAAACAAACAATTCCCTTGTGGTATGTTCTTGCTCTACACACACTCCTGTAGATGAAAGAATGAAGTTTTTCACATAGCATTTCAGAAAAAATGTGTGGATGTGCTTTGAGTTTTAGAATTTGTTTGACGTGAAGTCATATCGAGTGATTTAGTTATGATTATAATTACCTGATCACTAAATAATCAGGTTCATAGAGCAAAACTGGTTATTTTTAGCTTTTAAAGTATACATGATTTTTTTTTAAAGTTATGTTATAAGTAGTTTATTGAAGTTTTCTTAAAAGATGATTAAAAGTAATGTCTGTTACTTTGTTTGGACCATTTTATCTATCAGTTTCTAAAATAGCTAGAATTTGTTAAACACTGTTAAATGAAATCTAATTATTACAGTTGAATCCCAATAGTGTTTTGTATCTATATTGTGTCTGTTTAGGGAGCGGAAAGGATCTTGAAGTGCCATCACTGGAAGATAAAGATAGCGACAATAACCCATTCCATTTAAGGTATGTAATTATGTTTTCATCAAACGTCGTAATTTTCCTTAAAAGATGTTTTCCTAACCATCTATATATGACTTTAATTGAACCGTTTATGTCTGCAACTAGAACAGGCAAAGGCATTGAACGTTCACTGCGACATTTTAAGGGTTTAAGGTTCATACATACGCCTCTTTTCAAGGTCAACTGTTTACACTAATTCCATTGATTTATGTATGACTGCGAATAATTCTTTTGATATTGCCCATTAAAAGTTATTGATGTTTTTTTTAAAAAAAAAATGCAATACAACTGCTTCTTTCATGAAAGTATCTCAAGTATATAGGTGAATGTACTCAGTTTGAATATCCTTTAAAAATAATGACTACTGGGCTGTTTTTAGGTGATTGTACTGAGTTTGAATATCTTATGTATAAAACTTTGTGGCTAATAACTCGGTTTGAATATTAACTTGATTTTAAATTCAGTTTTAATCTGAACACTTAAGTCAGCTGTAATGTGAATTGCAAGACCAGTTGTGTAGGCAATCTCAGTTTGACACGTTAGTTAGCTGTAAAGTGGGTTGAGTAAAAATTAGTAGAAAAGAAGTTGTTGTAATGTTTGTTTCAGCTTTTGATTGTGAACAACGAAAACATTTAAAATAATTTGTTCGCGATTTTTAAACTATATTTATTATGGAACAATGAAAACTTGATAGAGGTTACATTATGGGAGGAGATCGCGTTCTCATATGTTAGTACTTCTGCAGTTGGCAAAATCATGTCCATCGCATCAATGAAAGTTAACGGATATGGAGATATACGTTCCAATTTCTGAGTTTTAACTAATAACAAAAAAAAAGTTGGGTTTTGTTTTGTGTCTGATTTCAGGTTTCTAAAAGTCATAATTGACTTTAGGCTCCATTGGTTTCATATCAAATTATGTGTCCGGATCACAAGCGGATACAACTTTAATCAAGTTGCATCATAGCCTGCCTGGCTCAAAGTGTAAACGGTTTAATCAAGTTGCAGCACAGCCCACTTGTGCTTATATACTTTACGGTTACATGAATTTATTGTGTTCTTACGATTATTTGATTGTGTTTTTGCAGAATATTATCAGGGAAGGAGGGATCAGTTAGAGTTGTTCATATATCTCACATTGTTGGGAACAATTTCGGATGATTGGTGTAGTCGATGGCATTTGTGGATCAAACACCGATCCCATGAAATATCAGGTAGCCCCAACTTATAGTTTCCTTGAATTATTTTTAAGTTGAACAGATTTTCGTGTGTTTGTAACATTTTTTAAAATCTTAATGTGTTTGATTGTATACAAATATATTTCCAAGCTCTCGCCTCATGGTGCCTCGCACCTCATGGTGCCTCGCTCCTTTGTATGCCATAATGTTTTCTGGGGCCAACAGCTACATATGGTGACTGAATACTTATTGCAGACCTTTGTTGGGGTTGCAGATGATCTTGATGCTATTGTTATAGCATTTAGAAGCATCCAAGAAACCATTTGAATGATTAAACATGTCATTGAAAAACTAGGATATAAAAAACTGATGATATTTTTTTGTCAAAAGCTATTGTTCTTCCTGTCTTTGTCATCATCAAAAAGTTTGTTGTTATCATTAAAAAGTTTGCTGTTATACTAGCTACGACTTTTATTTATTTATTTTCTAATGATGGTATTTGCTCTATTTTGACGGTAGTTGCTCTATTTTAAGAGGTTGTATTCTTAAAAAAAATACGGCTGACTTTAAATCCGTTTGATCCATAATTTGACCCACTTTAGATAATATATACCTTAACGTGACTTATTTATTGGTTAACAGATCAAAATCACCACTAATATTAATATCTTAATTGCATTTACTCCACATACTAATCTAATGTTATGAAGTTTCGGCTTGAAAAGCAGGATATAGAGAGGTCGAGGCTTGATAAGGAAGAGGTAGAAAAGTGAAGAAAAGAAGGTACATTTAGGATTGTGTTTATTAAGATTAGCTATTTTTTGTGGGTTATTGTATTATTATTTTATGAACGATTTTGGTGTTTGGGATGATGATCTTGAGATATCACATAGCTTGAACCATCAAACTTTGTCTTTAGTTGAGGTTTTCTTTGTTAGCACGTCACTCGGACTGATGAACAGGAATGTTAACACTGACCCATCTTTGTTGCTTTTCTGCAGGGACAAGCATTGTTAAATTTGAGTCTTTGGTCAAAGATCAGATCGGGTCAGGGACTGTCCAGGTAAAATAAACATTGAGTCTTTGGTGGTGGATATGGACGCATACTTGTGTATGGAGTTGAGGTACTTACTTTTTTTCTATTAATGATGTTGAGTGTATATTCATATGATCTTAAATCCACATGTCATATTGTAGTTGTATAATTTATGTATTTACCGTTTGAACTTGATTCTTTATCATATTTAGGTGCCTAAAATCAATTTATTCATAAAAAAAGCAAGCTGGAAAACTTGTAGCACCAAGCTGGGTATGGACTGCAAATTATCTCATCCAAAAAGGAGTTGCTATGCTTAAAAGAGGAGCTGCTGCCCCATTTCAGAATCAACACAGTTTTCTTTTTTCCTTTTTCACCATCCTACTTTATTTTTTTTAAGAGAGATTGAAATTTTTTAAGAGAGATTGAAATGTCACTATCCTATTTTACTTGATGTTTAGGTGTGCATAGGATACCCCCTGCACATGTCAGGTTGCTTTTTCCTTTTCACATATTTTCAGATTTTATTGTGTTAGGTAGGAATATGTATTTTTGATATTTTCAGATTTTATCGTTTTGTTTTTGCAGGTTGTAAGAGTAAATTCAAGGTATCCCTATGTTCAAAGGATTAGTTGGAGGCGGTCGGTGGTACGTGTTTCGTCTGATTTTTGCTGATTTTCGTCACTCCGTCCCCTACTTCAATGCGACAACTGACATTGCTATTGTTTATACTATGTGATGACCTCAGTCATACCTTGCTTCAAATTACCTTGTTTTTTATTGATTTAAATGATCTATACTGAATTATTGAATATGATATCAAACAGGTGAACTTTAATGATCAAAGTGACACAAAGTTTAATTGAATAAATATTGTTGGCCTCAAGCATGCACATCTTGATGATCCCGGGAGGGAAGAATGGGAAGGATTTCCCTTAGGAACAAATGCTGCTGTTACAGGTGATTCTAATTGGCAGGGTTGTAGTTTATATATGCATTTGCACTATGTTATACTGATTTTATGCTGGTAACCCCTGATATCTTCTTTACAATAAAAATCCAACTTGGGTAACATTTTCGCTTGCTTTTGCTTTCAGTTTCATTTTCATTATCTTTACGAAAAGATAAAGAATTTGAAATTTTGATGATGATAAGAAAGAAAATAACTTTGTATATATTTCAGATTTGTTCAATCTACCCGGTGTGTATTTTAGCTAAGACACATTTTTGGATTGCAAGATTGAAGCCACTCAGCAAGATACTTTCATGTACTCTTCAAACAGAAGAATATATTTGTCTGTCAACAAACAGCATGTATATACATGAAATCCAACTTCTGTAACAGAGAGCTATCAAAAGCTATCTAATGGATTCATTATATAATTACACATGCTGGACCAAATGATTCAAAACAATTATTTTTAGGGTGGTTTATAATTTTTATGTTGATTACTGCAGCAGTTGGTTGACTTGAAGAAACAATTGAAGGGCATGGAGAAGATAGTCAGCTAAGTCTTCTCTGTTTTTGTTTTGTAGTCTTCTCTGCAAGCCTACAAACTGCAAAACAAATTTAGGTTAACTATTTAGCCAAATTAATAGAAAAATGCTTTTGTTATGGACTTTATATAAGGTATACTGCCTTTTATAATAATAGTTTCGTTCATGAATTTCTAATAGTTTTTTCTTCAATTTTTCATACCATCTTCTTTGAATACGTTGGTTATTACTTTCATATCCAAGAACATCCCTATGGATTAAATAATTCATCTACTATGTTCAGTGGTTTATATTTTTAGATTATATCATTGTTTTTAAATTGAAAAAAAAGCTAGGTCTACCATCCAATGATAAATGTGAATGATATCTTTTTTACCTGTGAAACCCATTTGACCTATTAGACCAAATCGTGAGCATTTGCATTAAGATTATTATATTTATGAATCTTTCTTTAATTGTGGGTCTCTATTCTTCTTTGTGGTTGCAGCTACGGCCGAAAAATAAGATTTAGTGCCCATATTTGTATGGTTTATTTCCTGGAAGAGGATTTATATCTTATTTGATTTGAGAGCCTTAGCAAATTTTTTAGTCATTTCTTCTTTTGAAGTATATAGTGAACTTGCTGGGTTTGGGTTGGTTGTTTGTTTTGATGAAGCGCCATTGATCTAAAACCTGTTTGACTTTGATAGGATAGTGTTATGCCGTTGATTGATGTTTTACCCAGCAGCCAAGCTTGGTCACGTATCGTTTTATCAGTCCAACCAGACCCATTCTGATTTGAAATCTTAATAATAATATATCATCTCTACTATGAGATTGTTTATTTCAAGAATTAGAAACAGAGAAACTCTGGTTTGGCTTCCCAATCTATATCAGTCAGGAGTTGATTTTTGAAAAGTCATGAACAAAAATCAAACCCAAAACAAATTCAAAAGAACTGGTATGTTTCATCGAGTTGCGGTGCCCAACTATTTACAAATAAGATGTTTTGTATGGTAGTATGATATGGAAATGTGAGTTCAACAAATAACTTTTCTTTTACAAATTTTCTCACCCAATCAAAATCAGATTAAATAATCACCTGAACATATGAATGTATTTACGGACCAAATGTGTTTAACTTGTATTATCTTATATTAATTTAAGAAATCGATATGTACTTTATGTTGGTAAGAATGATTGCGACTGTCATCGGTTAGAACTAAGTAAATGTTTTATGATAATTCAAAATGAATCTAGATTTATTAACTATTTTGGATCACTTTTAATGATGTACAAGGTTTTTTATTTTTTTATTATTTTTTTATTTTTTATGGTCACGAGTGGCATAAACCTGGTGCTATTTAACTTCATATTATGCATGATTTCTTTAGTTTTATGATCTTAAATCATGTATTTTTAATAAGCGCTCATATATATAGCTTACTGTAGTTAAATTCTTTTTGCAAGATAGCAAATTGTCATTTTCATTTGATGTTATACAACATACCATTTGACCTTCAACAGACCAGGAACCAACGAGCTAAAATGTTAAGATCTACACAGTTAGTTCTAACCCGTGATTTAACAAGCTAAAATGTTAAGATCTGCTCAATTAGTTGAAAACCAAAAGGATTGATAGACTCACTAAAAAAAATACTGCAAATACAATATATGACGAATGATTGATAAACGAACAGAAAACAAATACCGCGTTGGTCGATTATCGTCATTGCCTCCGCATCGCGCAGATAGAAAAACGAGTACTGCATTGTAAATTGCCGCCGCACCGCATCGCACTAACAGAAACGAATACCACGTTGTAAATTGTCACGTCGTGCAATGCGCGGACAAAAGACGTATGACGCATCGCATTAACACAAACAAATATGGCGTTGTAAATTGTCACGCTACCATAACGTGCGAACATAAGACAAATAACACGCTATAAACTGTCGCCGCCGCAACGCGCGGGCACACGGCTAGTAATATTATATATAGAATGTTATCATGTGAATATGCATAACATATGAGCAATAAAGAAGCAAACTTAAATTAGGGTTTGGCCATTTGGCATTGCCACCTTAATTTAGAACAATAAGCGCCTTTTATGAGAAATTTACTGTAACCATATTTAACATTATTTGAATGTTAGAGCTAATCACATTAAGAACAAAAAAAGCAATACATCAAAACTTATAATGCCATTAAGTAACATAAATGCCCACATTTTTAGACCTCAGACTAAATGAATATTAACACTTCAAAGAACATATATATAACACTTTTTTGTGTTATATGCTCTTATACTTGAAAAATGAATGTGATAGGAACTGTCATTTAGGTATATATAAAATCACAAACCAACAATGAGTCGTACTTGAAAAATAAAATTGACTCACCTTACATCCAAGTTCTATAGGAATTGGAACTACCAGTTGACTCACCTTACATCCAAGATAGCTCTCTGTAGGAAGTCAAAAGAAATGGATACGACCAATCCCTATATGTTCCTGATTTTGCTGAGCATGCCAGTTCTGCATCAACACTTCTGCTAGAACTTGTTCTAAGCTATAAAAAAAATTAATTACCTTGGTTTTGTGAAATCAAGTAGCAGGTCAAAAAAATGAGTTAGGTTGGATTATGATTTACTCCTGACGAGTCAAAACGACTAAATAAACACTCTACGCACCTGTAACTACCCATTGCTGCTGTATGAAAGCCCGGTTACCTCAACATCCAAATCCCCAAAAGCATCATTGTCATCATTGACACACTACCATAAACGTCAAATCAAAGTACCTTTTAGATTGAATGACGAATGACACACCTTGATCATCAAATCAAAGTACCTTTTGCAACAGTCATACCTGATGAGAAACTAAATTAGCAAGCTTCACTGCACCTATAATTTATAAACAACACTTTTTAAAAGCAAATTACCTACAGGGCTACAGTGAAAATTACAATAGAACAAAATGAGAAAAGAAACGAATTACCTACATGGCTACAGTGAAGTTCTCAATAAGTGGCTATTCGTTCATAAGCCAAACTCTGTGGTTTGGTGCAGAACCTATAAAATTAATACGAAGAACACTAAATAAAAGACATCCATCAACGATTAAGCAGAAGACGACGCAATGGAAACAAAAAAAATAAGTAGAAAATTAAGCTATAAAATTACAAATTAAGACCTGTGAATGCAGTTTTGACTTCTCATAACCTTAAGTTTACTTATACAATTTACTCGAACCGGTTGTGAGTTTTTGATAATAGTAAAGTCAGCTTTATCATGAACTATAATATTATTAACAGAGCAACAATTATTCACTTTTTCCCCGTTATCAATAAGGGAAAGAACAAAAGCACTAATAAACAACAGAAGACAAACATTCGCCATAATCTAAGCATGATATAAACCACAATACTCTGTTACATATAAACATGTTGAATAACTAGATTCAAGAAGAGCACGGAACAACGACATTGAATCACAACCAATAATAGATGCAAGCATAGAAAGAGACAAAGCAGGTACAGGTTATATATACACCAGAAACAGATTGTTCGATTTACATGTACATGTTGTCAATGAGTGCCTGTAAACACAAAGACAATCCTATCAGATTCAAATATTTGCTGAAAAATACAAGACTTATTCATGGTTTTTATCATAAATGAGACCTAATGTGCATTGTTGAGAGTAAGATAAGGACACAAATAGATTAAAAGATGCAATGGTGAGACCTAATGTGCCATCGTCTGCATTATTAACCTCCGATGGATTTTTTCTGAATCATCATCCTCATCTTTAGCACGTGCACCTTACAATATCACATCTATAATCCAAGCGCCTAATCAAAATAAAATCAAATGGAACTCTATTAATACTGGTTAGTATCTTACTGTCCGCTTATGAAACAGTATAATCTTTCATTCTTTTCAAGTAAATACCTAGGACTAAAGCAATATTTTTCATCTAGACTTTAAGTCAAAAACTTTAAACTTTAATTTAATGGTTCATTTTATCAATATACTACATCATGATACTCGAAAATACATTTACATGTTTAAATACATATGCAAACAACATCTAAGCCATCCAATAGCAAACAATTCGATAATAGAAGGGTATAATACCTCCAGAAGTAAGGAAGTTCCCAGCTCTACACTTTAAATAAATATATAATCCGTTGCTAGATACGGCCCTGTAGGTATATTTAAATAAATATGTAAGCATTTAAAATATGTAATCAACACTAATGAGTCTCAAGAACAGGAATCTAAAACAATGAAAAACAGAAAGAAAGTATAAACAAATGACAATTGTTTTGTATTTTCACTAACAAGTGTGAATTAGATTAACCGAAAAACCAATACCTTTCTAATAGGTTCATCTTAAGAAACTATGGCGACTTGTTTAACACCCATCTCAAACTTATCATTCACCTTAATTTGGACACCAACATATTCTGCAGCAATTAAGATTCCTTGTAGACACTCTTATTTTTTCTTTGGAGGATGAAATATCTGCAACCAATAATTGGTAATATATCAAAAAAACAGCAACCCGGTTCAAAAGATAGCTTGATGCTTTACCATCATTAAGATGATCCCTAATCGTAGTAATCCCATTTCAAAAGACAGGTCTTTACACTAATCTGAAAAAAAAATGGGCACAAAGATACAATAAAACTCGATATAAACCATAGCAACAAAAACATAATCAATACAGATAAATAACTTGATATAGATGGAATCATCAGATACAGTACAGATGCAAAAAAACCCTAATCGATACAAAAAACCCTAATCGGTTTAACATTAATAAGAACACAAAGAGCTATCAGAACACAAAAGCAAAAACTAAAAACTTACCAGCGCCATTAGTGTGTGAGAAGATTGAAATCGGAACAAATAAATGAGCATGTGAGTAGATATTCATTCCGTATCGGAGATGGGGTTTCCGTTTGTTCGCTTAGAGAGAGAGAGAGAGTGCAAGGGGTTTTTGAAATTTGAGCGATAGAGATTAGAAATTCAAATGTTGGTTCACGATTACAAAATAATCGATTTTATACCTGTCTTTTCCGATTTCCGTCTGAAATAGAGCAAAAAGTAGAGATTGATTTGAAATTTGAATGTGCATTTTGAAATAGAGCAAAAAGCAAGCTCCTGGTTGAATGGTACGGTTGAAGGGAAAGGGTTCAAGGGCTTGTACACCAAACAATTCAAGAATTGATGTCTGATTTTAGGCTTCCATAGAAAGGGACCAAGAAATCACCCTCAAAAGGGAGATTCCCCTCTGCAAAAGCAAGAGCGGTCAGACTTTGGGTCGTCGATTCAAAAGAAAAACGTGGATCTGTAGATCGCCGGTTCAAGAAAAACGTGGATCTAGAAAAGGAGACTGAATTTTCACTCAAAATAGAAGATCCTCTCTGTAATAGCTTGGATTCGGTCGAGAAAGGTCACCGGTTTAGATAGGTTGAGAAAGAAAGGCTTGGAATGCATTATTGTGTTGCACATTGTGCTTGGTGATTTGTAAGCGTCTTAATTTTAAGACACTTGATAAATTTAAAACCCTTAACAAAATACAACTTGAAAATGTAATATAACCTATTATAATAATGTCTTTGTAATATAATCTATTAAAATATATATATAAATAAAACTGAATATTTTATTATATTCCTAACTCTAAACAAAGTAGAAGTGAAAAATCCATTTGATTTGATTATTGTATTAATAATGCACAATGTACAAGCCTTTATGCGTGTGTATGAGTGAAGCACTAGGTACAACTCCACTTGCTTTTTTGGGTCTCCGACATTAATTAAACACCACACCGTTGTTCGGCCGGTTGGTGGTTGGCGACTGTTGCCACAGTGTTTGATCGACACTGTTCCCGTCCTTCTTCACTGTTGGTGCGCGTATGGTGGGTGGACGGTACCGTCCTGAAGACACTTGATAAATATCCATTATATAGTAGTATATATATATATATATGTATATATATATATATAGTGAGGTTCATTGTAGACACTTTCGCATGTGAAATAGCTATTTTTCATATGTGTTCACATGTGAAATTTTCTGAATAATGAGAAAAAAAAATTTAATCACACCTTATTGGGCCATCATTGGTGCTAAACACAACTTATTGGTTACATACACGCCTTAGCGGGACTCATTGGTCCCAAATGGCCCTCGTTGCCCCTAAACACACCTTATTAGGCCATCATTGGTCTTAAACACAACTTATTGGTTACATACACACCTTATTGGGACTCATTGGTCCCAACTCCCCTCATTTCCCATAAACACACCTTATTGGGCCATCATTGGTCCTAAACATGCTTATTGGTTATATTTACACCTTATTGGGACTCATTGGTCCCAACTGACCCTCATTGCCCCTAAACACACCGTATTAGGCCATCATTGGTCCTAAACACAACTTATTGGTTACATACACACCTTATCGGGACTCATTGGTCCTAACTGACCCTCAATTCCCCTAAACACACCTTATTGGGTCATCATTGGTCCTAAACATGCTTATTGGTTATATACACATCTTATTGGGACTTATTGGTCCCAAATGGCCCTCATTGCCCATAAACACACCTTACTGGGCCATCATTGGTCCTAAACACAACTTATTGGTTACATACACACCTTATTGGGACTCATTGGTCCCAACTGACCCTAATTTCCCCTAAACACACCTTAATGGGCCATTATTGGTCCTAAACATGCTTATTGGTTATATACACACCTTATTGGGACTCATTGGTCCCAACTAACCCTCATTGCCCCTAAACACACCTTATTGGGCCACCATTGGTCCTAAACACAACTTATTGGTTACATAAACACCTTATTGGGACTCATTGGTCCCAATTAACCCTCATTTCCCCTAAACACACCTTATTGGGCCATCATTGGTCCTAAACATGCTTATTGGTTATATACACACCTTATTGGGACTCATTGGTCCCAACTGGCCCTCATTGCCCCTAAACACACCTTATTGGGCCATCATTGGTCCTAAACACAACTTATTGGTTACATACACACCTTATTGGGACTCATGGGTCTCAACTGACCCTCATTTCCCCTAAACACACCATATTGGGCCATCATTGGTCCTAAACATGCTTATTGGTTATATACACACCTTATTGGGACTCATTGGTCCCAACTGACCCTCATTACCCCTAAACACACCTTATTGGGACATCATTGGTCCTAAACAAAACTTATTGGTTACAAACACACCATATTGGTACTCATTGGTCCAACTGACCCTCATTTCCCCTAAACACACCTTATTGGGCCATCATTGGTGCTAAACACAACTTATTGGTTACATACACACCTTATTGGGACTCATTGGTCCCAACTGACCCTAATTTCCCCTAAACACACCTTAATGGGCCATTATTGGTCCTAAACATGCTTATTGGTTATATACACACCTTATTGGGACTCATTGGTCCCAACTAACCCTCATTGCCCCTAAACACACCTTATTGGGCCACCATTGGTCCTAAACACAACTTATTGGTTACATAAACACCTTATTGGGACTCATTGGTCCCAATTAACCCTCATTTCCCCTAAACACACCTTATTGGGCCATCATTGGTCCTAAACATGCTTATTGGTTATATACACACCTTATTGGGACTCATTGGTCCCAACTGGCCCTTATTGCCCCTAAACACACCTTATTGGGCCATCATTGGTCCTAAACACAACTTATTGGTTACATACACACCTTATTGGGACTCATGGGTCTCAACTGACCCTCATTTCCCCTAAACACACCATATTGGGCCATCATTGGTCCTAAACATGCTTATTGGTTATATACACACCTTATTGGGACTCATTGGTCCCAACTGACCCTCATTACCCCTAAACACACCTTATTGGGACATCATTGGTCCTAAACAAAACTTATTGGTTACAAACACACCATATTGGTACTCATTGGTCCAACTGACCCTCATTTCCCCTAAACACACCTTATTGGGCCATCATTGGTGCTAAACACAACTTATTGGTTACATACACACCTTATTGGGACTCATTGGTCCCAACTGACCCTAATTTCCCCTAAACACACCTTAATGGGCCATTATTGGTCCTAAACATGCTTATTGGTTATATACACACCTTATTGGGACTCATTGGTCCCAACTAACCCTCATTGCCCCTAAACACACCTTATTGGGCCACCATTGGTCCTAAACACAACTTATTGGTTACATAAACACCTTATTGGGACTCATTGGTCCCAATTAACCCTCATTTCCCCTAAACACACCTTATTGGGCCATCATTGGTCCTAAACATGCTTATTGGTTATATACACACCTTATTGGGACTCATTGGTCCCAACTGGCCCTCATTGCCCCTAAACACACCTTATTGGGCCATCATTGGTCCTAAACACAACTTATTGGTTACATACACACCTTATTGGGACTCATGGGTCTCAACTGACCCTCATTTCTCCTAAACACACCATATTGGGCCATCATTGGTCCTAAACATGCTTATTGGTTATATACACACCTTATTGGGACTCATTGGTCCCAACTGACCCTCATTACCCCTAAACACACCTTATTGGGACATCATTGGTCCTAAACAAAACTTATTGGTTACAAACACACCATATTGGTACTCATTGGTCCAACTGACCCTCATTTCCCCTAAACACACCTTATTGGGCCATCATTGGTCCTAAACATGCTTATTGGTTATATACACACCTTATTGGGACATCATTGGTTTTAAACACATCTAATTGACCCATTATTTAGGTAAATATTTAATTTTTATCTTAATTGACCCATTTGACCCCAAATTGTCCCTTTTAATTTTTATCTTAATTGACCCATTTTACCCCAAATTGAGTCTTTCTGTTTTTTGTGTTTAGGGTTTTGTTTAACGGAATGGAGATTGTGCGAACATATTACATTTTTAACTAAAATCATTCATCAGCTGTTGATCGGATTGCAATTGTTGATCGTCTCTATTTTCGAGGATTAGGATTTTTGTTTAACGGAATGGAATTGTGCGAACAAGTTACATTTTTAACTAAAGTTATGCATCAGTTGTTGATCAGATTGCAATTGTTGATCGTCTCTGTTTTCGAGAGTTAGGGTTTTTGTTTAACGGAATGGAGATTGTGCGAACATATTACATTTTTACCTAAAATTATGCATCAGTTGTTGATCGGATTGCAATTGTTGATCGTCTTTGTTTAATAGATTGATTTCATAAACAAAAATAGACAAATAAGTATATAACAAAAAGTGGATTTCATACTACTGATTCCAATTCCATATACAAAATTGTTTCCTAATTTACATGTTCATTCCTAAAAAAACAAAAGACAGAGCAGTTGCGGGTTAAGGTTCACGGGAACCTAGATTCCATCTCCTCCATCAACTCCAAATGCCTACTCATAGCTTCTTGCCTCTATTGAACCAACATTTGAAGCCTGGCATTGGAGACGTGTATCTCTTCTACCAGAAAAGTTACCATCTGGTATCTTGATAGACTTGGTGGCTTTGTAAGTACATGGTTGAGTAGGGCCAACCCGTCTAAGATACTCTGTCTCTCTGCCGTGATAATCACCCCGTACCGGTCTAGGGTAGCAATAGTCTTTATTTGCAAATAATTTTCAACTATTTCTTTCAAGTTTGCCATTTTGAGAAGGGTTTGAGGGTTTTGAGAAAGGGTTTGATAAGGATTTTGAGAAAAAGTTTGATAAGGATTTTGAGAAGGGTTTGATAATGACAGTGAGAAGTTTCTGATTACTAACCAGGTGGTATGGTTATATGCGCAAATCACTTAAGTATGCCTAAGCTCAGATGCCTAATCACTAGAGTATAGCAAAGGTCTGATTTTATTGAACACTGCACATTATAATTACTTTCACACGTTCTCCAAGTTAAACTGAAATTTCTACACGTTATCAAAAAACCACTAAAATTTTAATCACACGATCCGAAATTACTTTCATACGTTCTTAAAATATTAATATTTCGGAGAAGAAGAACAAAACCGGAAGAACTAGAATTCCTCAGAAAGAAGAGTTCATCCGGATTGAGAGAAGATGAACAGAAACGGATGAATTGACTGGAATTAACAAACAATTAAGTGAAATTAATACAAAGGTTAAACATATTACACAAACAAAATAAAACCAAATATTTGGTTTAAACACTGGACCCTCACAAGTCACAACCCCCTCTTCAAGGAGTTCCGTTGTATTCAGCGACCCTACGGGCGATAATAACCACCTCTTTCAGAACATCAGCCTTAAGCTTGTAAATTAAAAATAAATTCATTTCAATTACCTTTTAATCCGGAACCCTAAAGAGGTTAATCATTTCCCACACCTGTAGAAGCTTGAAATCTTCTCCGGTTTCATGTAAGTAGAGTTCGAACGCAACGAACAACAGGTTTTCATTGGTTTAGATCTCCTCTTCATTCTCTTTGCATATCCTGTTGAATGTTTTGATTTTTTGGTAATCAAATTAATAAGTCAAAATTAAACGAAGAAAGTCAAAATTACCCACTGAGTTCATGAGGATTGAGAGAAGATGAACTAGAGTTCTTCAGGATTATAAAGAGTTATTCAGTAATAGAACCGGATGAATAAGAGCTCTTCAATATTATAAAGAGTTATTCAGTAATAGAACCAGATGAACTAGAGTTCTTCAGGATCAAGAGTTATTCAGTAATAGAACAGAATGAACTAGAGTTCTTCAGGATGAACCGGATAAACTAGATTTCTTCAGGATGAACTATATATACTATAAATAACCAAAGTTGTTATTTCTGTTCGTAGTCTATAGGATATTCCCATGTATTTAAACCCATTATCTAGTGAATTAAAATCATTCTGGTTGAATACAATTCTTTATACACTAATATTTAGTCACACAACCTAATATATGTAGAAGACAACCGGATGAACTAGAATTCTTTAGGAAGAAGAGTCAAAACACACATCTGATGCATACACATAAACAATTAATTACATATATAATCCAAAAGATGTGATATCCGTTAATTAATTACAAATATATATAATCAAAAAAACATAAACTTAAAACATGCTCCCACTAAAGAAATTGTCTGAATCGTCATATCGGCCTTATGGTAGCTACCTTCAGAGGGGGAGGAGGAGGAGGAGGAGGAAGACACCTCCACATCTCCATCGAGGTAGATGGATATGACCTCATCGTCCTTGACGTGCAGGGCCAAGGCCCTGACATCCCTCGGATCATCAGTGAATGGAACCAGTCCATAATCCAGAGACAACCCTGGGATCCTCAGGTAGGGGTCGAAATCGTTTGAGTCATAACCTAGGTCAGACACCATTTGACCTAGGTCATCGAACGATAAGGAGGTAATGTCCACCTCGTCGAAGTAGTGAACCCTCCCATCGATGTATTGTATCCAACCATTGAGCCTCGCAAAATACCCTAGGTGATAGATCACCAAAGTAAACATACTAAAATCTTCCTCCCCTATTGAAGAAAAATAACCAAATCAGAGACGCGAATTCCACATTAAAGCATTTGCTTTTCAGTCATTTAGATGATTACTTACCTTATTCGGGGCTATCTTCCACATTTAGAGGACACAAATGCCCACATTTTCAGAGAGTGGTGATAAATCAAAAAACAGAGAGCTGAGATAAATAACGGCGTATATGGTGACGATCGACAATTAATTAATTAATTATATGAGTCATATCCGAAACTCGAGGTGGTAGATAAAAATTTGACCTCTAGTAATGATATATATCAGTCGTCGCCACAGATAACTAATTAAGATTGGCTACTATATAGTCACGGTTAATATATGTGGCCATAGGTAATAGATTTTTGTCTACTTTCGCCACGCATTTAAGATTTTACCGTGACCATAAAATAGATTTTTGTCACTCACAACCTACTATTTAGTCACACAATCTAATAATAGTGGCCATATGTACTAGCTTTTAGCCACATAACTAAGTAAAAACAGTGGTCATTGCTCATATTCAGCCACACATAATATATACTTAATAGTTTTGTTTTTTTTTCAATTTACTAAGTAATAAAATCTACTCTTCCTTCACATAACATTATTAAGCGTGGTCATACATTGCTTTTTGGTCACACGTATAAAAAATCATAAAAATTATGTGGCCGTTTGGTGCATTTCGTCACTCTTTTTTAAGTGTGATAAATAAGTGTCACATGTTTTTGTAAAACAGTGGCTAAAGCCACTGCACCTGATTGTTGTTGTCACATAAACAAAAAAAAATACGTGGCTAAAAGGGTCCAAAGGCTATATATTTGGCCATGGGTACAAAATATGTGTGGCTAAAACTAGTGTTTCTTACCTTTGGCCACGTTTTTTACAAAACAGTGGCTATGCGTGGCCAAAGCCACTTTTTAACGTAGTGGATAATCTATAACAACAAATGATAAATCAAACGATTCATTGATTATTACTGAATGATTACAACGAACCGAATGATTACAAACTGGTCATATGAAATCCACGGTCACATTGGGTTGAGCTTAAGCCCAATGTGAGACTCTCTCTAGAAATGATAGCTCACATCACTCAACATCATCCTCTTTATTACAAATGAAGCTATCCCTTCTTATTTATAGACCTTTTGGTTGTCATTTTTGTGGGCAACTTGGACATACTGGTTGGGTTTGCGTCTACAATCCCTATTACCAGTACTATCACCAACCAACATTCGGTCAACACATGGGATGAAATTTCACTCATAATCCTTTGTATGGTTATGATCACTATGATAGTGTTTATGGATTTTATGATCCATGGCCATCTGGAATGTGGAGACCATATTTGGAGGAAACTGCCCCTAAACCGTCATCATTTGAGCAAGCAAAAACCAATTTAATAAATGCTCAAAGGATGACTCGTTCTAAAAGAAAGAAATACAAACAAGTTTGGGTTCCCAAAATACCATCAGTTGAGCCCAAAGTTGTTTCAAATGAAACAACCCTCAATGCCAAGGATCCAACTCCATGAGTTATATCCACATTTGAATAAAAATGTTCATTTTTCAGGAGACACAAATCTGTGAGACGTAAGTCGATCTGAGGAAATTCTCCATTTTTTATAAAAACAAAAACCAAAAAAAAATCCAAAAATCCAAAAACCCCAAAACTAAAATTTTATCAAATTTAAGCATGGTTTGAGGTGGAATTCGTTGATTTCTAGTCACTCGATTTGATATATCCGGTGAGGTTTATTGTGTTTGTCTTGATAAGTGCAAGAATAGTTCCTGTTTTCACTGAATTCTTGTGAAGTATCGAACAAGGGGGAACTACTTTCTCCATGACCGTGTCGTTTGAAGCCTTACAGAGTTCTCCTACTGATCCTGAATTAACTTAGATGCTGATTTGGTTGATCTCATGAAGTCTTATCACACTCTACATCTTCTACTGCCTGCATCATCACAGTGTCTACAAGCTAAATGGTTCCATATGCACACACTTCAAGATTCTTAAAAGTCAACACAATGAACATCCCAGTTGCAATGGCAAATCAGAGTGACGGAGGATACTTTGATAAAGTAATTTGGACGATTAGTGTGGAAGATTCAAAAACAAAATACACAAAAAAAATTCACAAAAATATGTGTTTCTCATTCTTGTTTTAGTTGTCTTAAATTCAGAAACGTCTTGTGGTACTATAAATTCAGAAAAGTCTTGTGGTACTATATATTTTTATTAAGTTTTTCACACTTTGGCTATAAATTTATAAAAATGATTATCACCTCGGAACTAAACCACACACGAATAGGCAAGTGTACCTATCGATTAGTAATATAGCTTTGGTAAGAACCAAGTATCGATCCAAAGACACGAGAGCTCCTAGTACTAAAACTTTATCATTGTCAAGCCGATAATAGATGACGGATTGTTTGAATTGTTTTTTTAACTAAATTAACTAGTAATTAATCTAAATAAAGCAAGTAACAAAGATGAAGATAATCAATAAAGGAAGAGATCACTTAGACTTCGAATCCACCTAGCCGGACAATGACAACATACATATATTTTTGATGAGATCATTTTCTACACATGAAACATGGGAATAGACTAGACCCCCGTCAAAGCTATCTAATCATATGACTGTTCGGAAAGCTAGAACGATAAACACACAATAGCCAACGTCTTGACGATACAGAAGTAAATTGGCGGTGTTCAACATTGGTCATCCCGAGTTGGTGTGTTTTCAGCCTTGGAGATCTTGTTTGTTCTTGCAGATCTTGCTGATAAGCCTTGGAGATCTCGCATGTTCTTGGAGATCTCGCTGATAAGCCTTGGAGATCTCGTTTGTTCTTGGAGATCTCGCTGATAAGCCTTGGAGATCTTGTTTGTTCTTGGAGATCTCGCTGATAAACCTTGGAGATCTCGTTTGTTCTTGGCGACCTCACCAAGGTCTGAAGGCTGTGATTTTTTCTTGGCGACCTCACCAAAGCTTGGCGATCTCACCCATAGTCTTGACGACCTCACCAAGGTCTGAAGGCTATGATTTGTTCTTGGCGACCTCACCAAAGCTTAGCGATCTCGTAGAGCTGTTTAGTGATTTGGAGCAATTCAACACTTGGATATGATTTGTAAATGAGCCAATACCTTCGAGACAACTTCAACAACACTCAAGACGACACACGAGTTGGTTTTAGCCGAGACAACTCAACCGGGTCGTTTACCTCAAAAGAAGCTTATTTGATTTAATTTTGTTTCACTCCTTGTTGTTGCTATAATTAGAACATTTAGGTTATTTTGTAAAGAGAGAAGATAGTGAGGCTGCTAAGTGTGTGTTTTCCATGGTGTAATCTCCTTTTTCTTAACACTTGTAATCCATTGTTCTTGATATAGCAATAAACATTGAGATTTATAGATCGTTCTTCGTGTTCTTGGTTTGATTCGTTCGAGCTTCTTGATCGATCCGTTTTCCGCACCTGATCGGTCTCGTACTTGTGAGATTCTCGGGTATAAGTAGGACCTAACAATTAGTATCAGAGCTCAGATCTCGTATTTCTTCACAGATTTGGACAAATGGAGCATGAAATCACTTCCAAGTGAACCCAACAACATGAATATATCATCAGATTCATCAAGAAATCATCGAACAACTCCAAAAATGAAGAAAGAAGTAGGAAAAGTCTCCTAAGTGGGTTTTCCAATCTGCACTTAATTCAAGCCCATAATCAAGATTCGAGTGATCAGATTCATTGTGAGACGCGATCTGATCGGTACCTACTTTGATACCATTTTTCAGGACCGATTTCACATCAAGTGTGACAACCGGTAATTTCCCAGGTTAACCCCGTTAATAACTTGTGTTATATTTTGATAACGTCTGTTACCTCAGTTAACTAGAATAGTTACACGAGCACTACACATGAGTCTAGACGTCGGTTGACCAACTTGAATGGATATAAGTTATAATTTTATATAAATTATATTTTATGATTTCACGAAAACGTTTCATCATTGTATGTGGAAATTATATTTGTTATTTTTACGTGGTATATATGTGTGTATATATATATATATATAGGGTAAGTTCCTTAAAACTACTTTTATTTGGAAAACTGGAAAACCAAAGGAAAACTATATTAAATTAAGGCTATTTGGGTAATTTGACATTCTTTTTTTTCATTCTTTTTAATTTCACATATATCCACATAATAACTTTATAAAAAAACAAAAGAAAAAAAAAGAAAAATCAATTTTTTTCCATCTTGTCCGTCCGACTATGTTGCATATATGCAACATAGTGTGTTTCATACATTGAATATATGTAACATAGTATTTTGCATATATGCAACATTGTATGTTTCATACGTTTCATATATGCAACATAATATGTTGCATATTATATGCAACATAATATGTTGCATATATGCAACATAATATGTTTCATATATTACATATATGCAACACGCTATGTTGCATATATGCAATGTAAAACATACAATGTTGCATATATGCAACATAGTCGGACGAACAAAAAAAAAGATCGTTTTTTTTTAAGTTTTTTTTTTTTTTTTTTTAAGGTGGTTAGGTGGCCATCAGATGGATAGACACGGAAATTTAAAAAAGAAAAGAAAAGAAGCACTAAAATTACCTAAATAGCCTTCATTTAATATAAGTTTTCATTTGGTTTTCCAGTTTTCCAACTAAGATTTAGTTTTCCATTGAACTTAACCCTATATATATATATATATATATATATATATATATATATATATATATATACGCACGTCGTTTTATGATTTTATGTGACGAGGTGTCGCGTAATCGTACGGGACGTTTCTATGATTTTATAGAAATTCAAAATAATATATAGTTATGGGTTATAACTATGATTTTATGTGCTATGGGCATAGTTTATTATTATATTTAAAAAAAAATCGTTCGTTAAGTATGTTTGACGTACACTCGAATAATCATCGCCAAGTTACTCTTCGTTATACCTCGTTAGTGTTCGTTAGACACTTCTAAACCTTGAGGGACCACTTTTGCTATTCCTGAAACATATTTCTATTAGATAAAAACATTGAGGGACTTGGTTTGCAATTATCAAAACCTGCCTTTTTATTAGGTAACTTGGGCAAGGACTAATGTTGTCATTTGCCAATAGTCGATTTGAAGAGAATTCAATAACCGTCGGCGACATTCAAGACCCGTAACGATGGCATTCATTCCTGTCGATTGGATTCGCCGGTTACTACTACAATCAGTTAACCAAGAATCATTTGGCAACTCTCACACCATCTCCCTCAATCGTTCTCTCCCGTCTCTGTTTTCCGACGACAACACCCACCATCAAACTCGAAAATTCCGGCCGAATCTCCACCGAAGCACCACCATTCAACGCTCTCCGTGATCGCGAGCACAACAGAAACCGGTGGAGCGTCACCGTTTGTCCCGGTATTGAGTTCAAGTTCGAAACGGGTCAAGATCGGGTTCTATTTCGGCTTCAAAAAGTCGCCTTTTCACGTTTCTGATCCAAGGTAATAATATCTTCATGGAAATCGCACGTTTTATGTATCTCGTTTTGTGTTTTATGATTTTCCGGTGACCGGAAAATAATTCCGGCGAGTTTAGGGTTTTGTTTGAAGAAGATGACACTCGATCGTTATGAATTTATAATTAAGCGTCGGGTTTAATGAACAAACGAGTTCGGTGTCCTGGTGGTCGGTTCCTTCGCACTATAACGCGGAGGTCGCACGTTCAAGCCCAGCAGCCTCCGTTTTTTTTCCTTTTAATACCATTATCTCCACTCTATTTGACTTGAACTGGTTCTTTCAAAACTCCCTGGTCGCGAAATTTAACACAAACGCCCTGTGGACCGGGTGGTTGGGTTGCTGCTGTATCAACCAGAGGTCATGGGTTCTAATCTTTTGACCTCCGGTTCTTTTGTTTTTATTTATTTATTTGATTTGATTGCTTGTACATTGGATTGTTTGACTCGGAAACCATCCCCGATTGTTTCCCTACGTTACCTTAGACCCGTAGGTTCACGTAAAAATTTTATTGTATGAAAAACGTTATGATTTAAATGGATTGAAAACTCAATGGTCTCATTATTATTAATATAAATTGGTTTTATAGAAAAAAAAATATATATATACATATATCATATATATATACACATTTGTTTTAGTATCATGTACTCATATACAAGCGTACATTTTAACGATTTTCTTTAAACTATTGAATTTTGACACGACATATAAGCATATATGTTGGACGTTTTATTTTTCACACTTTTGACTACAACCCGATATCTATATTTATGAACATATATGTTGCCCGATCATCCTTACATTTATTATTTGGAATACTCTACGCACATTGATTTTCGTAAATCTCTGTGTCCTCGATTAAATGTCATTTGTGACTACCTTCGAACAAACGATTTCTATTACGTTTCTGAAATTGTCACCTACGTCATATTTGGAATTATTTGATATTATCACCGTCGTATAGGCTATGTGACTCATGTGCGAACACACACTTACGTATGCAAAATTCAATAGGTGCTTGGTAGTTACGCAAGACTCGGAGTCTTACTAAATTGTAGCAGCGCACCCAAAGGTGAGTTTCACATCCTTTTACGTTACGTCCGGGTTTGGACGATAACACACGCAAACACGTTACACCCGGGTTAGGGTGATAACACGACAACGTTTATGTATGATTAAAGTAGAAATCCAACATATATCACATGTTCACGTAAAATGCTTATCTTTGAAAGTCCTTACTTATCGAACCGTTAATAGCAAATAGCGAGGGGATATTGGGTAGTACTACTGGGGTCTGACAAACCCCACTCAGCGGGCACGAGATGCACCACCCGACTGGCGATCGGACTGAGGACAATGTCAGCCTAACTTACCGTGATCGAGAAGACACGGGGAAGGCAAACCACGTAAGGATTATTCCTACAACTAATTGGTCAGCTTCGGTTGCGAACGTTTTAGTGACATGAACTTAGGCTCGCTACCTACGATATGGATTGTACTGTTAATATACATGCTTATATACGTATAAAAACTGTTGTATTCGTACTGCATAACTATACTAGTTATACTTATGTGCTTATGTGAACTCACCAACATTAGTTGACACTTGCTCTTATGCATGCTTTGCAGGACGCTAGGAGAATCTGATTTTTGGGCACGTACGTTGGCTAAACCTTTTATTTTGGGAATTGGTTTTCAAATCTTTTCAACTTGAACTGGTATTTACTTATCGGGTGCTTGCTTGCGCAACTTGACTTTTATGAGCTTCCGCTAAACTTTAACTCTGGTTAATATTTCCCGTTTGGAAATATATTTACAATTTGAACCCTTAACTTGTGTTTGATGTAACTAATGACTCGGGTCCTGGTATGGTTCACACCCCACACGGTAAAACTCCGTTAGTGGAAATTGGGGGTGTGACAGATTGGTATCAGAGCCCTTGGTTGCAGAGAACTAGAATTTTCAAAAATTCTAAACTGTAACTGTTTTTGAACATTAGTTACAAAATTCCCAAAAACATTTTTATTCTTGCGTGCCAAAAATCGATTACTCACATTAGGTTGTTTTTCCTTTGTTTGTGTCTGTCTGGGTTTTGACAGTATGGCACCACACGATAACACGAGGGGTAAGGGAAAGAAAATTGCCAACGAACAGTCATCATCCTCCAACCAGCAAGGCCGCGAGCCTGTGCAGCCTGAGTACACGATAATGGATTTCCTTCGGGATCAGCACATACGTCCTGATAGGCGTGCACCAAATGATTACAGTTGGCTGAGTCCGACAACATACGGGTTGCTTGATATGTTTCATGTGCCAGACAGGGTTGACCTACCCTTTGATTTGAAGCGGGTCATTGCGGGACTGATAGCAGCCTATGACAACACTCTTGGAGAAACCAGACAAAATTCCATCAGCAATCGCACACGCGATAGAGAAATTGAGCGATTGCGGGCCGATCAAAGGGAACAGGATACCTACCACTACAACTTGTCCCAGGGAGTAATGGGTATCCGTAATAGGGTCACCGAACTTGAGTCACGACCCAATCCAGCCGGTTTGGCGCATGGACTGCATCTAGCACAACATCAGATTGCTGAACTCCAACATTCCAATGCAGCGCTTCACCACTCGAACGCGACACTTGCGGTGCAGGTCGCCACCCTCCAAGCGCAAATGGCAGCCCTGCAGGTTCAAGGTGCTCCTGTTCAGGATGAAGAGGAGGAACCCTTCGGAGAAGAACCTTTTGAGGAGGAGCCTCAAGAGAACATGGAGGAAGAACCAGATTTATTGATCCACGATCTAATCTGTCTTCATTTCTCCTATTTTGTTACTTTGAAATAAATTTGACTGGAAGTTCATTTTATTTTGAATGTTTTCAAATACTGAGATACCTTATGGTTGGATTTTAAATTTTGTAATGGATATTACATCCTTATCTTACCAACGTGTTTCTAAAAATTACATTGGAATCGCTGCGGCTCAAGTGCAAGGAAACATTAACGGTGATAAGTAAAACAGACGAAAAATTGACTACATTTTTTTTTCTCTCACTTTCCAAAATTATACTCCGGTATAATTTGGCCCAGCTCAATGCACCTTCAAACTTACATGGGTTGTAAGCCGCTCACGTTCAAAGGTAATGAAGGAGCCGTGGGTCTGTTGCGATGGCTCGAGAAATCAGAAAAGGTATTTTCAAAGTGTAACTGCCCAGTTGCGAATCAGGTCAATTTCGCAACCGCTACACTCGAGGGAGCTGCCCTTACTCGGTGGAACGCGCAAATCCAAATGTTGGGACTCGATGCGGCAAATGCTATGACTTGGCAGGAATTCAAGGATGGCATCATGGAGGAGTATTGTCCTCGCGGTCAGGTCAAAAGGTACAACAATTCCAGGGGTGATTATAACAACAGTAACACCAATAGTGGGGGCGGTAACCAGAACCGCCAAGGTGGTAGTAATCAAAATCATAATGGGTGCAAGGGACGAGCACCTTTCTACAATCGGTGCAACAAACACCACAATGGGGCCTGTGAGCGTTATGGTAAGGGGGGCCATGAGGCTAAGAACTGTTGGGGTGAGCTACAAAACCGTCCTAATCAGAATTAGAATCAGAACCAGAGGCAGAATAATGAAAGCCCTAGGGGTGTTTTGAATGTGGAAAACCAGGGCACCTAAAGAGGGACTGCACGCAGCTCCGAAGGAATAATAATAACAATGCTGGCAACAAAAACAACCACCGTAACAACAATAACAACGGCGGTGATGGTGGTAGAAACGGTGGAGATGGAGCCAAAGGGCGAGCTTTCGTGATGGGTTCTGGTGAAGCAAGGAACGATGCGAACGTCACTACCGGTAAGTTTTTTCTAAACAACTACTTCACAAATGTCTTATTTGATACTGGTGCTGAGAAAAGTTTTATCTCGACTAAGTTCTGTAAGTTGATTAAGGCTACTCAAACTCCACTAAAAGCTAGGTACACGGTTGAATTAGCAAATGGTAAGCTTCTTGACACCACTCACTTAGTTGAAGGCTGCACATTAGAACTATCTGGTCATAAACTAAGTATAGACCTTTTGCCTTTTACCATCGGTAGTTTCAAAGTGATAGTAGGCATGGACTGGCTATCCAAACATCAAGCGGAAATTATTTGCCAAGGAAAAAGTCATACGAATACCCATAGCAGGAGGAGAAGTACTCTCGATTCAGGGCGAAAAGGGAGGTGCTGTCTCCGGAATCATATCATACCTTAAAGCGCAGAAGTGTCTTCGGAAAGGACACGTGGCAATCCTGGCCACGGTTACGGACCAAACCAGGGTGGAGAGAAAAATCAAAGATTTTCCAATCGTACGCGATTACCCGGAGGTATTTCCTGAAGAATTACCTGGCCTTCCTCCACATCGGCAAGTAGAATTTGGGATTGACCTTGCTCCGGGAGCAGATCCGATCGCGCGTGCACCATATCGTCTAGCAGTGAATGAATTGAATGAGCTATCCACACCACTACAGGAACTGCTAGATAAAGGTTTCATTAGACCTAGCTCGTCACCATGGGGAGCACCGGTACTGTTTGTCAAAAAGAAGGATGGCATGTTTAGGATGTGCATTGATTACTGCGAACTTAACAAAGTCACTATCAAGAATCGATACCCTCTTCCACGAATAGATGATCTCTTTGACCAGCTTCAAGGATCCAGTTACTATTCCAAGATTGATTTAAGGTATGGTTACCATCAATTTCGAGTCCGCGATGAGGATATAGAAAAGACAGCCTTCAGAACGCGATACGGCCATTATAAATTCTTGGTCATGCCCTTCGGCTTAACGAATGCACCAGCCGTGTTCATGGATCTCATGAACCGTGTGTGCAAGCCTTATCTGGATAAGTTCGTCATAGTATTTATCGACGACATCCTCATCTACTCCAATACGAGAGAAGAACACGAGGAACATCTGCGGTTAATCCTAGAATTGTTAAAGAAAGAACAACTCTACGCAACATTCTCTAAGTGCGATTTCTGGATCCGAGAGGTTCAATTTCTGGGTCACATCGGCAACGAGCAAGGTATCCACGTTGACCCAGCCAAGATCGAGGCCTCTAAAAGTTGGTCTACCCCTAGAGCTCCTACGGAAATTCGCCAATTCCTAGGTTTAGCGGGTTACTACCGTCGTTTTATAAAAGGATTTTCTCAGTTAGCTCAACCATTGACCGCTCTTACGCACAAAGGGGTTCAGTACAGATGGGGTGACAAGGAAGAGGCAGCCTTCCAAGCTTTGAAAGAGAAACTTTGTACTGCACCTATATTATATTTACCTGATGGGATTGACGACTTTGAGGTCTATTGTGACGCGTCAATCCAGGGACTCGGATGTGTTTTGATGCAAAGAGGTAAAGTTATCGCATACGGGTCAAGGCAACTAAAGTCCAATGAGAAGAATTACACAACTCATGACTTAGAGTTGGGCGCTGTTGTATTTGCCTTGAAATTTTGGAGACACTACTTATACGGTACCAAGTGTACGATATTCACTGATCACAAGAGCCTCCAACACATATTTGAACAGAAGGAACTCAACATGAGGCAACGTAGGTGGGTCGAATTGCTGAACGACTATGACCTTGCGATAAAGTATCATCCAGGAAAGGCCAACGTGGTGGCCGATGCCTTGAGTAGAAAGGAACATGTCAAACCTAGAAGAGTTCGAGCTCTCCAATTAACGATCCATACGGGGCTACCGGATAGACTCCGGGATGCTCAGAAAGAGGCCCTAAAGGAGGAAAATTTCGGGTCTGAATCATTACGTGACATATATGGAACTTCTGAAGTTAAGTCTGATGGACTTCGTTATTACAATGACCGTATATGGGTACCTTTGCATGGAAACCTTAGAGAACTAGTGATGGACGAGGCCCACAAGTCCCGTTATTCGATCCATCCAGGTTCAGACAAAATGTATCAGGACTTAAAAGGGTTATATTGGTGGCCCAATATGAAAGCTGACATCGCTAGATATGTTAGCAAGTGCTTGACGTGTGCAATGGTCAAAACGGAACATCAAAAGCCAGCAGGATTACTGCAACAACCTAAAATTCCTGAATGGAAATGGGAAGAAATCTCGATGGATTTCATCACGGGATTGCCCCGTTCTTCTGGCGGCAACGATATGATTTGGGTTATCGTTGATCGGTTAACAAAGTCCGCCCATTTCCTAGCTATTAAGGAAAGTGACAAAACAGACAAGCTTGCAAAGATATATCTCAAGAAGATTGTCAAGCTTCACGGAGTGCCTTTATCTATTATCTCTGACCGAGACCCTAGGTTTGCTTCAAACTTTTGGAGATCCTTACAAGAGGCGATGGGTACTCGCTTAGATATGAGTACCGCGTATCATCTTCAAACAGATGGACAGACTGAACGTACCATCCAAACTCTCGAGGATATGCTGAGAGCATGTGTGCTCGACTTCGGGAAAAATTGGGAGACTCATTTACCGCTGGTGGAATTCTCCTATAACAACAGCTACCATACCAGTATTAGAGCCGCTCCATTTGAGGCTCTTTACAGACGAAAATGCAGATCGTCGGTCTGTTGGGCCGAGGTCGGCGAGAGCCAACTCACTGGACCTGAACTAGCGCACGAGACCATAGAGAGAATCGTGCAGATCAGAAACCGCATGAAAGCGACAAGAGATAGACCAAAGAGTTACGCAGATAAACGCCAAAGGCCATTCGAATTTGAAGTCGGTGACAAACTACTATTAAAAGTTTCGCCTTTGAAAGGCGTAGTACGCTTTGGGAAGCGCGGGAAGTTGAATCCTCGTTATGTAGGACCATTCGAGATCACCGAGAGTATTGGTCCGGTGGCTTACCGTTTAAACTTACCTCCTGAATTAGATGGAGTGCACAACGTGTTTCACGTTTCGAACCTGAGAAAGTGTTTAGCTGATGATACTCTTATAGTTCCATTAGAAGAGCTACAAATCGATGAACAACTGCGAATCATCGAACAACCCGTGGAAATCATGGGACGTGAGGAGAAAACATTGAAACGAAGTAAAATTCCCATCGTCAAAGTGAGATGGCAAATTAAGCGTGGACCGGAGTTCACGTGGGAACGAGAGTATCAGATGAGAAAGAAATATCCTCACCTATTTGATCAAGCATCAACATCTAATTAAGGTATAAGTTAAATTTTGGGAAAAAATTTCCTTAACAAGGGGATGATGTAGCAACCCTAAAAATTTTATTTTCCTTCCACAGAAACCGTAACGACTTAAGGCAATTTTCGGGACGAAAATTCCTTAACAAGGGGATGATGTGACAACCGGTAATTTCCCAGGTTAACCCCGTTAATAACTTGTGTTATATTTTGATAACGTCCGTTACCTCAGTTAACTAGAATAGTTACACGAGCACTGCACATGAGTCTAGATGTCGGTTGACCAACTTGAATGGATATAAGTTATAATTTTATATAAATAATATTTTATGATTTCACGAAAACGTTTCATCATTGTATGTGGAAATTATATTTGTTATTTTTACGTGGTATATATGTGTGTGTGTATATATATATATATATATATATATATATATATATATACACGCACGTCGTTTTATGATTTTATGTGACGAGGTGTCGCGTAATCGTACGGGACGTTTCTATGATTTTATAGAAATTCAAAATAATATATAGTTATGGGTTATAACTATGATTTTATGTGCTATGGGCATAGTTTATTATTATATTTAAAAAAAAATCATTCGTTAAGTATGTTTGACGTATACTCGAATAATCATCGCCAAGTTACTCTTCGTTATACCTCGTTAGTGTTCGTTAGACGCTTCTAAACCTTGAGGGACCACTTTTGCTATTCCTGAAACATATTTCTATTAGATAAAAACATTGAGGGACTTGGTTTGCAATTATCAAAACCTGCCTTTTTATTAGGTAACTTGGGCAAGGACTAATGTTGTCATTTGCCAATAGTCGATTTGAAGAGAATTCAATAACCGTCAGCGACATTCAAGACCCGTAACGATGGCATTCATTCCTGTCGATTGGATTCGCCGGTTACTACTACAATCAGTTAACCAAGAATCATTTGGCAACTCTCACACCATCTCCCTCAATCGTTCTCTCCCGTCTCTGTTTTCCGACGACAACACCCACCATCAAACTCGAAAATTCCGGACGAATCTCCACCGAAGCACCACCATTCAACGCTCTCCGTGATCGCGAGCACAACAGAAACCGGTGGAGCGTCACCGTTTGTCCCGGTATTGAGTTCAAGTTCGAAACGGGTCAAGATCGGGTTCTATTTCGGCTTCAAAAAGTCGCCTTTTCACGTTTCTGATCCAAGGTAATAATATCTACATGGAAATCGCACGTTTTATGTATCTCGTTTTGTGTTTTATGATTTTCCGGTGACCGGAAAATAATTCCGGCGAGTTTAGGGTTTTGCTTGAAGAAGATGACACTCGATCGTTATGAATTTATAATTAAGCGTCGGGTTTAATGAACAAACGAGTTCGGTGTCCTGGTGGTCGGGTCCTTCGCACTATAACGCGGAGGTCGCACGTTCAAGCCCAGCAGCCTCCGTTTTTTTCCTTTTAATACCATTATCTCCACTCTATTTGACTTGAACTGGTTCTTTCAAAACTCCCTGGTCGCGAAATTTAACACAAACGCCCTGTGGACCGGGTGGTTGGGTTGCTGCTGTATCAACCAGAGGTCATGGGTTCTAATCTTTTGACCTCCGGTTCTTTTGTTTTTATTTATTTATTTGATTTGATTGCTTGTACATTGGATTGTTTGACTCGGAAACCATCCCCGATTGTTTCCCTACGTTACCTTAGACCCGTAGGTTCACGTAAAAATTTTATTGTATGAAAAACGTTATGATTTAAATGGATTGAAAACTCAATGGTCTCATTATTATTAATATAAATTGGTTTTATAGAAAAAAAAATATATATATACATATATATATATATACACATTTGTTTTAGTATCATGTACTCATATACAAGCGTACATTTTAACGATTTTCTTTAAACTATTGAATTTTGACACGACATATAAGCATATATGTTGGACGTTTTATTTTTCACACTTTTGACTACAACCCGATATCTATATTTATGAACATATATGTTGCCCGATCATCCTTACATTTATTATTTGGAATACTCTACGCACATTGATTTTCGTAAATCTCTGTGTCCTCGATTAAATGTCATTTGTGACTACCTTCGAACAAACGATTTCTATTACGTTTCTGAAATTGTCACCTACGTCATATTTGGAATTATTTGATATTATCACCGTCGTATAGGCTATGTGACTCATGTGCGAACACACACTTACGTATGCAAAATTCAATAGGTGCTTGGTAGTTACGCAAGACTCGGAGTCTTACTAAATTGTAGCAGCGCACCCAAAGGTGAGTTTCACATCCTTTTACGTTACGTCCGGGTTTGGACGATAACACATGCAAACACGTTACACCCGGGTTAGGGTGATAACACGACAACGTTTATGTATGATTAAAGTAGAAATCCAACATATATCACATGTTCACGTAAAATGCTTATCTTTGAAAGTCCTTACTTATCGAACCGTTAATAGCAAATAGCGAGGGGATATTGGGTAGTACTACTGGGGTCTGACAAACCCCACTCAGCGGGCACGAGATGCACCACCCGACTGGCGGTCGGACTGAGGACAATGTCAGCCTAACTTACCGTGATCGAGAAGACACGGGGAAGGAAAACCACGTAAGGATTATTCCTACAACTAATTGGTCAGCTTCGGTTGCGAACGTTTTAGTGACATGAACTTAGGCTCGCTACCTACGATATGGATTGTACTGTTAATATACATGCTTATATACGTATAAAAACTGTTGTATTCGTACTGCATAACTATACTAGTTATACTTATGTGCTTATGTGAACTCACCAACATTAGTTGACACTTGCTCTTATGCATGCTTTGCAAGACGCTAGGAGAATCTGATTTTTGGGCACGTACGTTGGCTAAACCTTTTATTTTGGGAATTGGTTTTCAAATCTTTTCAACTTGAACTGGTATTTACTTATCGGGCGCTTGCTTGCGCAACTTGACTTTTATGAGCTTCCGCTAAACTTTAACTCTGGTTAATATTTCCCGTTTGGAAATATATTTATAATTTTAACCCTTAACTTGTGTTTGATGTAACTAATGACTCGGGTCCTGGTCTGGTTCACACCCCACACGGTAAAACTCCGTTAGTGGAAATTGGGGGTGTGACATCAAGAATCTCAATGTTGAGCTAGTATAAGATTAGACGCGAAGACGAGATGATGAGAATCTAAGATAATCTATAACAAGAAATGATAAATCAAATAATTCATTGATTATTACTGTATGATTACAACGAACCAAATGATTACAAACTCGTCATAAGAAATCCACGGTCACATTGGGTTGAGCTCAAACCCAATGTGAGACTCTCACTCTCTAGAAATGATAGCTCACATCACTCAAGATCATCCTCCTTATTACAAATGAAGTTATCCCTTCCTATTTATAGAGAGCCCATGTGCTCACTAGCCCACTAACTAGCAAGACACAAATAAAATGAGCAAATTACAAATAAACAACTAAAATAAATTATTAATTAAATCAAAGTTGATTTTATTAATATGAACCTTGACTCACTCGAACCAACCTTCCGTTGACTTTTACGTTGACCGTTGACTCGAACAGTTGACTTTTTAAGAAAACGTCTTCGGTCCAAACTTGCAAGCTTCGATCATCGCAACCCACGTCTCTAAACCAAATCACAATGGATTCTTCAACCGAATTATTCGAGAGTAGATTTGATGGTGCCAGTCACACTTATTTTTAGTTCCAATAATACGTTGCGGTACTTCCTATATATAAACACCCGTAATACAATAGGAAATGTTATAGAATCAGTCCAGTGTAGGTTTCACTGAAGTTTAATGTAAAACCGAGATACGATCTTACTACTGCATGCTTTGATCAATGTAATGAACACAAGATGTAAATAAGAGAATTTGTATTGAATCACTTGAGATCACAATGAAGACTCTCTAGTTTCTCTCTCTAGAACACAAAGTAAAGGTGTAGAATGACAGAAGTGTTCAGCTGGTTTTTCTGTACATTCTAACACACACCTATTTATAGTTAGTGACTAAACAACCTGCGTACCAACTAGCGTACCATTTGGTACGTGCGTACCAAATGGTCCGGCGTACCAGATGGTATGTCACCTAGAATGTTTCCACTACAACACACAGACTCGCTCTAATCTAGATACAATACACGAGACACATCATAACATAGGTATATGCTCTAACAAACTCCCCCTTAACGTGTAGTGTATCTATATTATAACGAAACTTCAGTCTTCAATCTTCAACATTGCTGCATCCGATCTTCGACTTGAAATCTTGTCAGAAATAGAGCTTGCATGGCTGGATCACTCTTGAATCATCTTTGATCTTCAAGATCCACTTGTGAAAGATATAACAAACTCCCCCTTTCACCATGCTTGAGTCTTGACACACATAACCTGCAATTTCAGAAGATAGAAACACAGTTTCCTTTTTCTTTTGAAAATTAATTTAATCTTGGCGCAAAACTTTTCTTCGAGAATCCAAGATAGATTTTGAAATTTGATTTCGTATCACATGTCGATCAGTCGAAAACAAATAAGAAATCAAATCTTTTTAGCTTTTTGAGAATTTATATCAAAACACACCTACAATCTTTTTGTAACTTTCAGATATGAAACCTAAAAGCAATACAGAATCAGACACTATCTTTGTCTTTTGCAAGAAAGATCACAACTTGGGATCATATTGAACATGACATGCTAAACTACACTTCAATTTCAATTACTTCAGCACACAAGTCATGTCGATTACTGGTAAAATTTATCCATCTTAAACTCAGGCACAATCATACTCATAACATCTGTATATGTTGATGTATTGATTAGATTTGCTTTGACCAGTGTACCCCAGACTATCAGACATACTCAGATATGTATTTTCTTATCACACTTTGTGATTTCATTTGTGATTTGATCACATAATGATTGTATTTTCATGATATAGTCAACTGTGTTCCATGCAAAAAGAAATAAGAACGTTAAATCGTCTACCTTAAGGTCGATCTTTCGATACGCAAATAAGGCCTCGGATTTAACAAAATAAGAAAATAAAAAAAGTTGAAATTGTATAACTCAACAACAATCAGGTCGGTACTCCCGTACACATAGAGAAAGTCCGATGACTTATACGAAACACCAAAGAAAATAAAGTAGAACGTCAAACTAACAACAATCAGGTCGATCTTTCGATACGCAGAGAAAGTCCGATCGTTTGACAAAATAAAGAAAATCAAACAAGTTTAAATCTTTGCAAAATGTACACATGTTTACACAGTGACTTCTCATTTTCTTTTTCCCATATCTTTTCTTGATATATCATGAGATATGCATCAAGATGTTGTCCACTTGGTCAAGCAATAGTATTTAATGTATATCACATTTGAATACTTTCTGATTTAACGCCGAGCCTACAAGCACATCGAATAATTATCTTATGGCTTTTTCATCTATTTTATCCATGAGCCAGACACGTAAGCCAATGTACCATCATTTCCCAATCATGTTGGATACAATTTCTTATTTTTCAATGTTTTTGTATTTTTCTATTTTTCGATGTTTTTGTATTTTTATCTTTTTCTACCCCTTAAAATGAAAACTCTATTTTTGGATTTTCATTTTAACAAAAGCACAAAGACACTATTTTTGGGTTATCAATTTTCTCCCCCTAAACAATTTACAAAATGTAAAAGAAAGAAAATTGACCTTTCGACATGGATACCTTTCACGTTTAGCTTTCAGAAAAAAAATTCAGGTTTTGTAATTTGATATCACTTGTAATTTAAGTTAAATCAGCGGAATACTCCTCCATCAGCAACTTTTCAATCACCGATAGGTCTTCTAGAAGTACCCGCACACTGGTCAAACACATCAGTTTATAAATGACCCGAAGCGGATCGCTTCTGGTCGACCAGTTCTTGGTTTCCTTTCGAAACCACTTTAGGTTTCCAGATTTGTTGTTTTGGTAAATCAGTATCTGATGAACCAGTCATAGTTGATTGTGACGAACAACCTACATATGGAACATTTTAAAAACGAGGAATAAATCTTCCTTGAGTTTTGAAAAATGTAGGTTGTGAATATTCATCAAATACTCTGCCATATTCATCAATAAATCATTGTTTGGCAGATTTACCAACATACGGAACCTATCTTTTCCTTGAACTAGAAGTAGCAGTGACAGGACAATCTTGTGCCATATGCCCTTTTTGTCGGCAATTGTAACACAAACGATTGTTTACATTTTTCCTCTTTGGTCTCTGCAAAGCTTCACAAAAATGAATATCTCCAAAATGATCATAGAAAGAATCACATACCAGATACTGATGATCATGAACCCATTTTGAAGTCGGGCTTTTTGGAGCAGAATTTGATCCTCCAGAAGAATATGTAGCAACTTGTGGCTTCTTGCTCTTCAGATCAGCATTCTTGACAAAAACTTCGGCAATTTTCTAAGCATCCACACAATGGAGTGGGAATTCTTTATCAGAAAATATTTGTTCCGAACCCTTGAGTTTGTAAAGCCTCTCGGGTTGAACCTTGTCAGCTTTAAAAACATCTTTATTGACTTGTTTCAGCTTGACTTGCTTCAATTTTTTTTGTTTTGAACCGTGAGACCCAACAACTTTAACCTGTTTCTGTTGGAACCCCAAACCTATATGTTTTCCAGAAACCTTCTCTTCTGAACCAGATGTTTTATGCCCAGTCTTTGCAAGACGAGAGAACTCTGCTTTGATCATAGTAATATCCTTGGGAGCATCAACAATAGTTTCAACAATATCAGTTGTTGAACTTGCAGATTTCTCTTTGCCATTAGATGAAGAACCAGACACAACCTTTGTAACTTCAGAATTTTCAGCATCCTTGGCTTTGGTCGCTTTCTTTTCTTCAACAGATTTGGAACCAACAAACTCAGAATAATCACCAGTCTCAACCTTGTCTTTAAAATCATGAATTCCTTCTTTGAGACTTCCTGGTGGTGACACAGTTTTATTGAACATCTTCTCAAAGTTGTCATCTTTGACCAAGAAACTTATAAAAGATTGTGAATTAGTAACATTGTTCAAAAGACGTTTTGAATCAATGACTTCTACTTTCAAATCAGAAATCTTTTGTTGAGCTTCAGCCAACTCCTTTTATGTTGCAATCAGCTTCTTTGCCACTTTATGAGTTTCATACTTTTGCAATCTTACCTCATCTAGTCCAGCCCACAATTCCTTCTGCAGCTTATCTTCATTTCTTTTCTGAATATCTAAATTTGCATTTTGCAACTTGTTCACTCTAACCAACTCCCTCTTCTCATCAAGTAACTTTTCCATATCAAGCTGATAAGATTGAATCTTAAAAGCTTGGTCATCAGAAAGTTTAGTAAGAGTATCAAGTCTGGACTTTGATTTGTCAAAAAGATTTTGAAAATCTTTTGCAGTATCTTCAGCTTCATCTTTCCATTTCTTCACTTCTTTGAATAATTCAGCCTTTTCTTCAGATAACTTTGTAATTTTCTGTTCAAACTCCTGTTTAACATTTTGAAATTTTGATTCTTTCTCAACAATCTCTGCATGAAAATCTGAAAACTTTTCTTTATGAGAAGAGAAATCTTGAATTAGATCTTCTAACTTTTGTTGTTCATTTGCCAATTCTTCTATCCTTCTTTTACTCCTCAATCAACAACCCATTTTCTTTTATCAATCCTTGAATCTTCTTGTCTTTCTGAGAACAAAACTCACAAACAGATTCATAGCCACTATTTCCAGAACCACTTATTTCAGATTCAGAATCAGTTACTTCTACTTCATCATCACTATGAACAACTTAAGCAATCAGAGCACGAAATGCAGACTCATCATCAAGTTCATTAGCAGCCCAATCATAATTTACATGCTAGGGTTTTGATGCAGAAGTAATAGCCGTTAAAGCAATTGGTTGAGAATCATCAAAAGTTCGTCCCCAGTTATATTGTTTATCAACTTGAGAAACTAAAGCTATTGGAGGCTTTGATGAAGATGCATTTGGTTTTTTAACATTCACGATCAAAATGTCCAAAATTAGAACATTTGAAACATTTTGCCTTTGATTTATCTATTCCAACCTTGCCATCCGGATTTAAACTTTGATAGCCTGTCTTCTTTTTGAATCTTTTAACTCTTTGAGCTAACATCGCCAGTTACCAATTGATATCCATTTGCTCAAGATTATCAGGATCAATCCGATCAAAATCTTCTTCAATCAGATTCGATGTTGTCAAACCACCATTCAGCAATCCATAGATAAGAAGATAATAAAGCAGGAATTAATGCCAATGTTCATCAGGTGTTTTTGCTGAAAATAAATCCTGACTTGAATGATTTGGAATAGTGAAGTTACATCCTCTTGATGAATTTCCAGAATTTCCTGAACCATGACCAGTAACAAAAGCTGTTTGAGGTGGATTTGATGAATCAACACCAAATGATTTAGACTTAGCATTGATACTTGCAGAATTTTGACCATGATACAATTCAGGATTTTGTAATTGAGCAGTTGACTTGTTTGATGTCATTATTTCCATTTCCCTAGCATGAAGCTTTCCAGTTAAATCATGAAATGATAATTCAGAATATTCTTTGTCATGGGTAAGCAATAACACATAACTTTCCCACTTTTCCGGTAATGCTTCCATCAATTTCTCCTTCAATTCCTCCTCGGTCTTTTCAATTTTAACTACTTTATTTCACTAATAAGATGTGAAAACCTTGAAACAAGAGCACGAAATATTTTCTTTTTCATATTGTTGAAAGTTTTCAAATTCCTTGTTCAACACTTTTCGTCTACTCTTCTTGTATTGGTCATCGCCTTCACATCGAGCAGATAAAGCATCCCACAATTATTTAGCTTTCTTGCAAGTGCTGAATTGATGCAACAGCTCAGTAGGTAAAGCCATGGTAAGATAACCATAAACTTTTTGTTCAAGCTCATAACTTTTTCTTTCATCCTTATCAAAATCTTGAATTTCTTTATACTCCCCATCTTCAATTGGACGTACATGCAACGTTTGAATCGGAATCCACAAATCAATATCATTTGTGCTGATGTATGCAGAAAAATGTTGCTTCCAATTTTAATAATCTTCCAACTTCAACAGCTTAGGAACTTTCTGACTTGTTCCTATTTCATTATCAAAATTGAGTATAGCTTGTACCGTGCTTTGCATAGCAAAATGATACTTCAAAAACTTCTAACTCAAAAACGAAGATGTTAGAATTTGATTTTGAAAAACAACTTTGAACGAATAATCTAGAGCTCGTCGAGACAATCGATTTGAGTACTTATGGATCTCATAGCGATTTACGATGCAAAGTTATGACACTTTTTAGAAACTGCCAGCGGACCAGATTCAGCGGACCAGATTTTAGCGGACTAGATTTCAGCGGACCAGATTTCAGCGGACCAGATTTCAGCGGACCAGATTTGGTACGGCGGACCAGAAAATAACTGCCACGGACCAACTTGAAGATTGCCTAGCGGACCAACAGCGGACCAGCGGCAGACCAAATTTTCTTGAGGCGGAACAGAAACGTACCACGCTGATTTTGACGGATTTTCATGAATTTTGATAATTTGCACTTAAATTTGCTTCAGAAAGGTGCGAAAACGAACTAGGAACACTCAGAAATCATTTTTTACCTCGGAAACACTCGGAATTGGAAGAATTTGATGAAAAATAAAGAAAACCCACACTTACTCACTCTAAAAATCCGAAAATTGATCAAAAACACACCAGTAGAGCAACCAAATGCTCTGATACCACTTGTAGAACCGAGATACGATCTTACTACTGCATGCTTTGATCAATGTAATGAACACAAGATGTAAATAAGAGAATTCGTATTGAATCACTTGAGATTACAATGAAGACTCTCTAGTTTCTCTCTCTAGAACACACAGTATAGGTGTAGAATGACAGAAGTGTTCAACTGGTTTTTCTGCACATTCTAACACACCCCTGTTTATAGTTAGTGACTAAACAGCCTCCGTACCAACTGGCGTACCATTTGGTACGTACGTACCAAATGGTCCGGCGTACCAGATGGTATGTCACCTAGAATGTTGCCACTACAACACACAGACTCGCTCTAATCTAGATACAATACTCGAGACACATCATAACATAGGTATATGCTCTAACATTTAACAAGACCCGTAACATTATATTTATAAAACTCTTATTTCCATATACGGGTGATGGACTGGTGTTGAAAAGGTTATGAGTCCAAATACAAAGGTTATTTAACTATTTTTTTGAAAAGGTTGAAAATGTTTTAATCTAAGCATATATTTTCTAGTGAAAAGGGAAAAGGTGGTTGTACAACTAGAAGCGGGGAACGGCGGTTCTTCGGGGTGGCGACGCCTACTCTATTGAAAATGTATTCGAGTGGCGACGGTGCCCGAGGAACTAATGTGGTTCCAATAGACAATGCTTAGTAAGTAAATAAATGATTGTTTATAATATTTCGTATAATTCTTTTATGTTTTATACCTAATGATTATTTGCATAAGAGAGGATCTAGGAGACCCAAAGTACTTTGAGTACTAAATGGTTTTTATTATGATTTAAAGGTTATGTCTTGGTATAATACTGTTATGTTTATACCTGTTAAATGACTAAATGGTGAATGGTTAAATAGTTAAATGGTTAACGGTTAAATGGTTAAATGGATAAATGTTTTGGTATAACTCTTTTATGTCTTGTACCTGATAAATGTTTAAAGGTTATATTTTGGTATAATAGTTATACCTGATAAATGTTTAAAGGGTAATGTTTTTAAAGTTATAGTATAATTATGTTATGTTTTATACTTGATAAATGTTTGATAAAAGGGGGCCGTTAGGCCTAAGCATTGGAATAAACTTTCGAGATAAAGGTAATGTTTTTGAAAAACGTAGAACTCACCAGCGTAAGTTGACCTTTCCAAATACATATGTATGTCAGGTGATGACGATATTTAAGGTAGCAAGGAAAGGGCTTTGGTGAGGACAGGCTAGGTGGGCAAGCTATAGGACTCGATAGTAGACTGGCAATAGACATAGATAAGATTTAGTTGTTAGATTATGTTGTATCTTCCTTACTATTGTACTTGGGTTACATATAAATGAAAAGTTTTTAATTTCCGCTGCTTAGTTATCTCTGATGTACCATGTGTTCATGAGTAAATCCGATTAGTGACCCCTCCTGGTGCCATGTCTAGGAGTGGGTGTCACAAAATGCCAGACCGGCACAAGCTTGAAATCAGATCCGGTTTCACGTCGGTATTTGTCTAGCGCATTGTTCAACTGGGCCCACTTGCATCATACTTCTTCATTCTCTTTGTATATCTTGTCAAATGCTTATTTTCTAGTCCATGTCTATCAATTTCGATCTTAAGACACCCATGTCACGGTACTTCTCAAAACGCCTCATAGCAATACGAAACTTTATGCTAACATCAACCCAATTGAGTACTCTGTTTTCATTATTTTCACCTAATTGATTGGTAAACATCGAATTAATTAATAATTGATTGGTAAACATAAAATTATTGGTAATAATTAATTAAATGGAAAGAAACGTACTAGTTAGGGGAGGGCTTGTAGGCAACATATAGTCTCAATACTTTACCTCCATCCAGGCTCCGTACAACTCTATTTCTTCCTTCTCGGTCCATTATGCTTTCATCTTGATCGAAGAGTATAAAATTGGTGGTCGAAATTAACTGTTGATGTATCTTAAGTTGTTTATATAGAGTGGTTTAAGGTTTGAAATTTTCAAATAAACAACAGAAAAGGGAAACTAGCCGTTAGAGTAGTCGAAGGTCTAAATTACCTCTACAGTAAAACTCATTAAACCATTTGGGTTTTTGAAATTAAAGGGTCACAATTGTTTTATTTCCGGAAGAACAATCATTCCAGATGAACGTTAACAATCCGGAACAACATACCAAAATATACAATATTACACAATGTATGTAAATATAATTTTAGCTGGGCCCACAAATTCTAAAACCGGCGGGTTATTGAGTGAATTCATTTAAAAAATCTAAATCACACACTTAATTTCCCCAATTACCCGCTCCCCATTTTTCCATCGCTCATTAATCGACCAAATTATCACACTGTCCTTCCTCTTCGATAACTTATCCATTCTTTCTAACCTTCTAAGGTTTTTTTCTAAATCTGTCTGTGTATCTGTTAGATAACACAAACATGGAAAAGTCTTGGATGACAACCGATAGAACCACGAAATCATATTCCGATGGAGTTTCTTCATTCTTAAAGATTTCTTTGGCGTTAGGCACACCATGATGGTGTGAGCTAGAAATCTCCATTTGTAGGGTATTTGACCCTTGAGAACAGTGGCAGTTCCTTCAGTAGCACCACCATAGCCAATTTCCTTAAGTAAGGTCATGTATTGCTTGGTGGTCTTGCGAACATACTCTTTCATGTCATCTAACTTCAGGAATTCCCTAATCAGTGATTCAGTGATCAGAACAGTTTCCCCTTGTACTGTTGACTTCAACGTGTCTTCCTCCACATCATCTACATCCCTCTCGAGCAGTTGGATGTTCTTCCAGTATTCCGAGAGAATTTCCTCATATAAAGGAACTGCAACAGTGAGTGCGTGATTCAGATATGAGTTCTTGAGGAAATTAATCATCTCGGTGAAGATGTTAGCGTGTGTAGAGTTCGCTGGAGTCTCAAGAAATGCCACAAGGTTGTGTTCAAGCGGAAAAGAATCATGCTTCACTGGTTGTTTCCCCTTTGCTTTGGACTTTGGTGCCATTGTTGATTGATTGTGTGAGAGAAATTTGGGAGTAGAAAGAAAGAGTTCTGAAAAATTTGTAGGTTTTCGGAATTTGGAACGGTTTCTTGCTTGTGGGGTTATGAGGAGTCTTATAGGGGTTGTGGGTATTTAACTGGTGGATTTAAAGGTGAGTGACGGTTATCAGCGATTGGGATAAAGTGTGCTGAGTCACAGGAGAGAGAATAAAAAGTGCAAGTGGGTCCGCAAAAAGTGTGCTTCAGGTGGTTGTACAATACAACTGCCTGTTGCGTGTCTTTTGAATTTAATTCAAACAGTTTTCTCGGACAATTAATTAAAACACTTTAAATGCAAAATCCGCTTGAAAATGTGTGCCTCAACCGGTGAATTAAATGATTCATTGAAGATAAGATTTTTCCGGTTGAGATTCAAGCGGAGAGTTTTCTCTCCTCACAACAAAATTTCTTTTCGGTTGAGAGTTGAACCGGACAGATTTTCCGGTTGAAATTTTTTCCGGTTGAGATTGTCAACAGGAAATAAAATTTCCGTTTGAAAAATTTTCATTTTAATCTGAACTTTCAAATAAAGAACTGTTGTACCTTTTACCAGTTTCAGAGAGTAGGATGGTGTGATCAAAAATTGAGTTTCCGGTTAAAACTTAACTTTCCGGTTGAGGTTCAGCCGGATGGGTTGAACTGGAAAGTTGAACCGGAAGACAGAAAAACACTCGATTTTGAAAATCACATGTATCAGTTATCATAGTTTAACACTATGACCTGACTATGATTGAAAAATGTGTCTAACTGATACAGGAGCTTTTCTTCTTCTTTTTCTTTTTGTATCAAGAGACGGGCTCTTTGACACAAAATGGTCTCATTTATTAAATTTGTGCAAACAGTTTAATCAGTCAAAGTTCATCATACCAATGGCACTAATGAGATAGAAAAATCTAGCTTCATCAAATGCTTCAGTAAACAAGTCAGCCAATTGTTGATCTGTATGAACTTTAACCATTCTAATTAAATGTTTCTCAGCACAATCTCTAATAAAATGGTACCTGATATCAATGTGTTTTGCTTTTGAGTGTTGAACAGGGTTGTTTGTGATTGATATAGCACTGTTGTTATCTGCAAGGATAGGAGTCTCCATGAACTAGATGCCATAATCCAACATTTGATTCTGGATCCATAAGACTTGACTGCAGCAGCTTGATGCAGCAATGTATTCAGCCTCAGCAGTAGAAGTGGACACGCAGGTTTGCTTCTTGCATTGCCAAGACACAAGTCTTTCTCCCAAAAATTGACATCCTCCTGAAGTAGACTTCTTATCCAAGTTGCAACCAGCATAATCACTATCAGTGTAAGCTTTGAAGGAGAATTCTGAATTCTTTGGATACCACAATCCAAGCTTTGGTTGTCCTTTAGGGTTTTTAAAGATTCTCTTCACAGCTAACATGTGTGATTCCATTGGTTGACACTGATATCTAGCACATAAACAGACACTAAACATGATGTCAGGTCTGCTGGCTGTGAGATAGAGCAGTGATCCAATCATTGCCCTGTAGAGGTGAACATCCACTGGTTTGCCACTTAAGTCACTGTTTAATTTGTGAGAAGTGGAGATGGGAGTTCTTGAGGTTGAAACTGACTGCATATCAAACCTTTTTAGCATATCTTGAATGTATTTGGACTGATTCAAGAAAATTCCATTGGCAGTTTGCTTCACTTGCAAGCTTAAGAAGAAGTTCAGTTCTCCCATTGAACTCATCTCAAACTTAGATTGCATCAATCCCTCAAACTCTTTGCATAAGGCAGCACTGGATGAACCAAAGATGATGTCATTAACATAGATTTGTACCATCAAAGTATCTTTGCCATCAGATTTCACAAACAGTGTTTTGTCAATAGCTCCTCTCTTGTAGCCATTCACTAGGAGATAGTTTGAAAGTGTCTCATACCATGTCCTAGGAACTTGCTTGAGACCATATAAAGCTTTAATCAGCTTGCAAACATTTTTGGGATAATGAGGGTCTTCAAAGCCTGGAGGTTGCTTGACATACACATCCTGTTCCAAAAGACCATACAGAAAAGCACATTTAACATCCATTTGAAATACCAGAAAGTTTTTGAATGCAGCATAGGCAAGAAATATTCTGATTGCTTCAAGCCTGGCCACAGGAGCAAAAACTTCATCATAATCAATGCCTTCTTCCTGTGTGTAGCCTTGAGCTACAAGTCTGGCCTTGTTTTTTATCACTGTTCCTCTATCATCCTTCTTGTTTCTGAATACCCATTTGGTTCCAATTGGTTCTTCACCTTCAGGTAAGTCTACCAATTCCCAAACCTTCTGTTTATTAATTTGAAACAATTCCTCTTGCATTGCATCTACCCAGCTTTCATCTTCCAATGCATCATTGATCTTTTTGGGTACTTCTTGAGACAGAAATGCAGCATGCAGGCAAATGTTTGCATCAATAGACTTGTTTCTTGTCAGCACGGGAGCTGACAAGTCTCCTATAATGTTCTCCCTTGGATGATTCTTACCAACTCTCCTATCAGAAAACAGTGGGAATTCATGGCTTCTCCCATTGTGAGGAATATTGAGTTGAGGTAATAACTCAATATTGTTGGTTTGTGATACAGGTTCTGAACTTTCAGTTGCTTCATGAGAACTGGGGACTGAATCTGAAATTAGATGCTCAAAACTATTATCATTTGAACCAGCATCAGTTGAGTCATTAGATTCATTGTTCTCAGAATTTACTAAAAAATTATTTTCCGGTTGAGTTTCAACCGGAGATTCTACTACTACAGGATCCACTTGAACTTCAACCGGATGAACTTCTGCACCAGCAAGAACAATTTCAGAGGTTTTCTTTGAGTTGTTGGGTTTCACAGGCTTGGTGCTAATGGATGAATAGAAGGTAGGTTGCATTTGCAGTCCCTTGGTGTTCATCTGCCAGATATCATCAGCTGACCTTATGTGATTTTGCTTATGTTCCTGTTCCTGCACTGTTGAACTCAATGGCTTCTCAATGGTAAAATTGAAAGCAGTGGTTAGTGCATCTATATCAAATAACCAGCCTGGTTGAGATACAAAATTGTTAAGAGATTTCTCATTAAAAGTCACATTAATGGTTTCCTCAACAATTTTAGTACTTTTATTGTATACCCTGAATGCTTTTGACACACCAGAATATCCAACAAAATATCCTTCATCTGCCTTTTCAGCAAACTTAGGCAACAACCTATTAGTTATCAAAATAGTAACACGACAGCCAAATGATTTAAAGAAGTAAATGTTAGGTTTTCTACCTCTCCAAAGCTCATAAGCAGTTTTATTTTTACCCTTAACAATCAAAGTCCTATTTTGGACATAGCAGGCAGTGTTCACTGCTTCTGCCCAAAATATCACAGGTAACTTAGAATCTGCTAGCATTGCTCTAGCAGCCTCAATCAATGTCCTATTTCTCCTTTCAGCAACACCATTTTGCTATGGAGTTCTAGGAGCACTGAATTGTCTAAGGATTCCCTTTTCCTCACAAAATGAGTTCAAAACATGATTTTTAAACTCAGTGCCATTGTCACTTCTGATTGTCTTAACTTTCAGTTTTGCTTGATTTTCTAAAGATACAATTAGTGTTTTCAACAATTCAGCAGTTTCATCTTTTGTTTTTAAGAAAAACACCCATGTATATCTAGTGAAATCATCTATTATGACAAAGCAGTATGACCTTTTCCCTATGCTCATCACTCTAGTTGGACCAAACAAATCCATATGCAAAAGTTCTAGAGGTTGAGTGATAGAAGACTCAGTTTTGGGCTTGAAAGAGGTCTTGTGTTGCTTACACTTGAGGCAAGAAACACAGTGTTCAGAACAGTTGAACTGCTTGTTAGGAAGACCCTTAACCAAGCCAAGATTCACTATTCTGTTCATGTTCTTGTAGTTAACATGACATAACCTCCTATGCCACAAATCAGATTCATCCACTGAGGCTTTGGATATAAAGCATGCAATTCCACTGGCTGGAGTGGCAGCAGACAGATCCAAAACATACAGTCCTTCTCTCCTAGGTGCTCTGAGCAACACAAGTTCCTCAGGGATTTTAACACCAGGTTTCAAGACTATGGCCTCTCTCTCAGTAAACATCAAATTCAAATTCTTGTCACACATTTGTGAGACACTAAGTAAATTGAAATTTAATGTATCAACAAAATTTACCTTGTCAAAGGTAAGCATCCCATTACTAACAGCACCTTGTGCAGTAATGTGTCCTTTTGCACTCCCAAAGGCTACAGGACCTCCATTTATGTTTTTGGGGTTTTCCAATACATGCTTATTTCCTGTCATGTGGCAAGTGCATCCACTATCAACAACCCATAGGCTCTGTTGGCCTTTATTATGCACCTACACACAAAGGAAATTGATTAATTTCTAAAGGGAACCCAAGCCTTTGAGGTCTTGGGCTTGCCAGAAGCATCATAATACTTGTACTCTTTAAGTACTAAAGTATTTAGTATTGGATCCTCATTCAACAGGTCATCTTGGTCAATGTTCAAGTGTTCAGGCTGTGCACTTGATTGACATTGCCTGTCAGTTTTGCTAAGCCTTCTCTCAGCAATCTTCCTCTCTCTATATTCCCTATACTTCCTTTGTTTGTTGGTCAAAACCTTTGGCAGCTCACTGGGTGAGGTGTAGGTCTGATCAACTCTAGTCACTGGTGAGATTCTAGCATTAAAGTTTGAAAATTTGTTGGTCTGGCTAGATCTCTCACTGTGGAATGCAGCAGTGGCATTTCCACTTGAGCTAGAAGGAATTTCCGGTTGAGAGTTGTGCTTGTTTTTCACAAAATTTTCTCTAGAGGTGGTCTTGCCTCTAGATGAGTTTCTCCTTCCCTGACCTTCAAAATGATCGTACTCATCAGTGAACTGAACCCTGGGTCGTTGTCTAGGTGCAGTAACTGATCTGAGTGTTTTGGAGATTTCCGGTTGAACTTCACTTCCGGTTGAAAATTTTTCCGGTTGAAGTTCAGCCGGAACCCTGTTTGGTTTTAAGACTGAAAAACTTCCATTTTTGTTGTTCCCAATTAAAATTTTGTTTGACTCAGTATCAAAATACTTCATTGTGTTACTTCTTACAGGTGAAGTTCTACCTGTAGATCTTTTCTGAGTAGAAGCAGTTTTGGGTTTTAACAAGTTTTGAGCTTTGCTCAATGGATTGAATTTGCACTTTGCAGCCATGTGCCCTTTTTCACCGCAGAAAACACATTCAAACATTTTTCTTTGATAAGTATCTGTGTTTTTGGTTGTCTTTTCATTAGTGACCTGGAGGTAAGTAAGCTTACCCATTCTCTCAGTTTCACTTGGTTTTGGCTGCTCAGGTAGTTTACCTCCAACTTTTGAGTCTTTTGGCTCATAAATAGTTGGTGGTGGAAAAGCAACTTTTGGTTTTAAAAACTTGGATTGGTCAACAGATGCTGATGTGCTAGCATCTTTGACTTCACAGTTTGAAGATGATTCAACAGATTTTGATTCAGATGAGGAAGATGCAGTGCTGTCAACAATTAGACTCACACTGCACTCCTTCTGAAGTGCTTGGATTGGAGCAATAACAGGTGAGTATTCCTTGGGTGGTTCAACATTGTTGTACCCAATACCTGTTTTCCCATGCATTGCTCCATTCCAAAGTTTCTCAGCTTTCTTGTTAGCTGTTTGGAATTTGTCACAGGTGAACAAGGCATCTTTTAACTTAATTTCAAGAACATCATTTTCTGCTTTTGCATCTTTTGTTTCTTGTCTTGAAATAGTTAGTTTGTTCAACAAATCCTCTAATTGTGTTTCCAAAATGGAGTTAGTTTGCTTCAAAACATCAAATTCTTTGTTTAAATTTTCAATTTTGGTGATGTATGCAGTTTCAGTTTTCTTAAAGCAATTCTTTAACTCATTCAAGTTAGAAACTTCATCAATCAGATCAGTGTTATGTTTCCTGTATTTTGACACTTGTTCTATGCAGGCAGGGCTGCACAGATTTTCCAAAACTTTTTCAGGAATCTCATTTACCTGTTCAGTTGAATCTTCTTTAGCCATCAAAGCATGGTTGATTGGCTCAAACTCAGTGATAAAGTCATCCCACTCATAGCATTCAGTCTGGTTAGCTACAGCTGCCACCACATTTTGATTTCCAAGTGGTTTTGGTTGAGTTGGCTGCTGGTTGCTGTTGTTGTTGTTGTGTTGACTGCTGCTGTTGTTGCTTCCATGATTTGATCTCTGTTGGACATTGTTGTTATTGTTCTGTCCATCTCTCCTTGGCTGCTTGCATTCCCTGGCAAAATGACCAAGTTGGTGACAGTTATAACATTTAGCTTTAGATTTATCCAACCCAATTGATGATCCCTTTGACCCCTTATAAGTTCTTCCCGTTCTCTTATAAAATCTTTGGGCCCTTACAGAGACCATAGCTAATTGAGTTAAAATGTCCATCTCTTCTAGATCATCTGCCCCTATGCATTCCAAGTCTTCACGTGTGAAGCCTTGAGATGAGTCAGTTGCCACATAGGCTGAGTGAAAGTTGTCAAACTGTGTTGAAGAACTTTCTGAGCATCTGGGTGACTCAATGAAACTGACTGAGGGTGAGTGATATTGAGAAGTGTTTGAGATCTTTTGAAAATCAGTTGTAACCAAAGCAGTGGTTTGCAACTGTGGTGATGCTTCAGGAAAGTTGTTCTGCTTAAGATTAAGCTCCATTTCATAAGCACTAAGGACTCCATGGAGTTCACTTAGTTTAAGCTTTTTGAGGTCCTTGCACTCCCTGATGCTGACTGTGTAGACAGTCCACACTGGAGGTAAGGATCTCAAGAACTTCCTGTTGGCATCAGCCTGTTCAGTTTTTACTTCTACCTTTTGCAATTCATCAAGAAGTGAAACAAATCTAAGGTACTGGTTGGTCATAGATTCACCAGTTTTGTAAGTAAAGTTTTCATATCTTTGTTTCAAAACATCTTTCTTGTTTTCCTTAACTTCACTAGACCCTTCATACATCTCACTGAGAGCATTCCACAAGCCATGTGCTGTCTTATATCCCTTGAACCCTACCAGTATAGAGTTGGGTAATGCAGCCTGGAGTGTCCAGTAGGCCTTGTGATCATATTCAAGCTCAGTATAATCAGCTTCAACATATTTGTCTAGTGGTTTTGGTATTTGCACTTGGGCATCATCAGCAGATTGAACAGTTGGACTGTAAGGACCTACAGTCAACCTGTTCCAAATGCGTCTGTCTAGGCTTCTAACAAAACCTTCCATCCTGAGTTTCCAAGTATCAAAGTCATCAGGAGTGAAAATTGGTGGTTTGTTAGAGCTACCATTAAGTGAACCAAGAGTTAAGTCAGTCATTGTGAAAAACAGTTTGTAAAACAGAAAAAGCTTATAAAAATCAAGTAAGCAAGTAAAGTATCAACTTTGAAGCACTAGAAGTCTTCAAAATAGAGAGCCAACGCTCTGATACCACTTGTAGGACCGTTGATTACTCAGAGAAAATAATCAAAACAAGAACTCTTTACTTGTGGATCACAACCATGCGGAATAAAGTTGTATCACACTTGTTTTTTCTTAAGCTTTGTTTTACTTATACTTGTAGTTTGATTATGTTGATTGCATAAACTAGTGAGCACAAGATAATAAATTTCTCGGTACTATTTGCATTAACTCAAGTTCAAACTGTTACAAGTGTAAGCACTGAATCTGGTACTTGTGAATGAACTAGCTAACAACTATATATAGTACTAAGGAGATCAACCACAGCCGTTGATCTCATACGGGCTAATCTAACCGTACATGAAAGTCAAACAATAAACTTACTAAAAGAACATTAGTAAACATACATATGAGGAAATGTGCAAAATGCAATTATCTATAAGTAGGAGACGGCTAGGATCTGAATCTGGAGAAGAAAAGTAGTTGCAGGCCTGATTTCTGCAAAAGGGAACTTTCAGTACTTTTCCGGTTGAACTCTTTATACTGTTGGATAAAGAGTGAAAGAGTTCACCCGGAAATGTTCTCCGCTTGAGCTTTTCCGGTTGACAAGTTTTCCGCTTGAGTGGAATCCGCTTGAGCAAATCTTCAACCGGAAATCTTCATCTTGAACCGGTTGACTCAGATTTTCATTTCCTTACAGATTTGTTATTTGCTTTATTATTTGGATATGTAAATTTATGTTCTAATCAGTTACAATATTCTTTATTTAATTTACTTTTGCACAGTTTTTTGGATCCTTGGATCTGGACTTCAAATTATATAATGAACATGGCCTTACAAAATTGTCCTTAGTTTAAACTCTGCATCTTATCCAGCAGTTAAGCAAAACCAAGATGGCAATTATTTATGTAATGATTAATTATTATATTATCGTACATTGTTGGCGTACTTTTGGTACACATAAATACAGGTCAATGGCTTCTTAACTATGTTGGTTTAGTTACCCCAATTCAGTTTTAAGTTCGTCGGATTGATATTGATGACTTTTCACAACTTTTAAAGTACTGCCCTTTTTATATATTGATTAATTTACATAGTTGACAACAATTGAAAATAAGCAGATCTTAAGAAGAATAACCAATATTTGAAAAAAGAGATGCTTCTTGATGCTTCCTGATCTAATCGTTTCCTCTTTGTTTGGTTTTTTGTTAGCTTGATTTACATCAAACTTTTTAGAGGGACCACAATCAACATAAAAAGTGTGAAACCAAAAAAGAAATGGCGATTTTAGTGTTCAAGAAAGGTAAAATGGTGCAGCCATCAAGATTCAAACGGCTGTTCCGGGTTTTCTTTTAAGTTTTTTCTCCCAAATTATTAATTATGTAGGAAATTGATGTACTTACCTCTAATTAAACACACTATGTTCACTGATTCAGAACCATTTTATCAATCAGATATGAGTTTTGCTTATTTGGTATGGAGATTTGGATTTTTGGAGAGGGTAGATGCAATCAAGGTTTGTTGGGTTTCATTTTATACAATTAGTTTTTGTTTTCCTTTTTGTTCTAAATTTTTGTTTCTAACAAATATGTTAGAATGCGCAGATCGATATCAACAGTCAAAAAGTGGCTGAATGAGAGTAATATAACATGAAGAGGATGATTCTATGTTGTGCAGTAAGAGAGAAGCAACACTGACTAGAGAAAGAATCAGAGAGTATGCATTTAACCACTGAGTAATGGATATTTCATGCTGATAATTTGTTTGAATTTTGAGTTAAAATGTTAAGTTTCGAATCTAAAGATTGGGATGAAATCCATTTTTGAACTAACACAATTCTTTTTGCATTTCTTTTTTCTAAATGAAGGATCATTACTACATCAAAGATAAAAAAAAGTTTGTGCATGTTATAAAAGTTTGTTAAAATAGAGATGAAATCCATTTGAAATTTAGTCAATTTAATTAATATATTTGACCATAAAAGTAAATTTCACACGTTGCTCTGGTTTCCTATTAGTTTGTGTTATAGAGGCGTATGAACACATAAAACTAATCAAATGATTTTCACATATCAGATTCCTCTTTTCAATAAAATGAAAAAAGAATATAAGTCTAATCAAGAGATTATTCATCTCAGAAACTTTCCATATAGAGTAAAAGTATGTTTACATTCTTTCAGAAGCTTCAACACCCATGTTTGTTTACTTGGTTTTGCTTTTGGACCGGAGAAGATAAATATCTTCTTTTGAATTGATTGTCTAACTTTTATACCCATATGGATTTTAAGCTTGTGGAGAAAGGTTTGAAAAGTACATGACACTCTATGTCAAGTCATATATAATTATGCAAGGAACTAAGCATAAGCCGCTATTAAGTGTTTCAGTATTTATATGATGCACTAAAATGTCATAATACTATCAAAGGGATATGCCAACGACTCATACGATCAATGGTTTGTACTTGGTACATGTATGCTTTTGACTGGGGCGCATGGAACAGGAGACGCTCTACTTTCCAGGGTAATTTTTGACATAATCCCCATTTTTTCAGTTTTCTTGAAGTCTTTGAATTCACTTTGATAATTTGACAATGGCACAATGTATAACTGTATTTGTAAACTGTGTTTTTCTCCCTCTTTGGATTTCAAGAATTATGTATGCATATAATACAGTCACATCATTCTCCAGGTATTTTTCCAATAAAAAATGCATGTTATGAAGAATTGAGGTTAGACGTGGACCTGCTTTAAGGTTAGTTTCCTTTTTTACCAATATTTCTTATTGTATACATCTTTTAGAAACCGGTAGGTGTTTATCCTGTACTGATGCATGTGTGTTAGCATTACACTATTTAGTACTAAATAAATGCTTACCTGTTGGAACTACTTTTTGTGTTGGCTTAAATTGTTAAACCTCTTTGTCATTAAAATTATGTCAAGCCTGAATTCATAAACTTCCAAAACTTACAAATGAATTAGTTAGTTGAATATGTTTTTCATCTGTTGTGTAAGAACCTTATGTCAGATCTGCATTGTTTTTTAAGAATATGCATGTGCCGATCTTCATCAATTGTTGATTGTAATGTTGTCGTTTTGGTTTATTTTAGGCTTTTGAGGTGAAAATTTTGAAATTGGTGTTTTACTCTATTTTTACCTCATTTACAGATTGTGTATTTATTTGAAATGGTTGTAATCTATTTTATGCTAATCTTTTTTTAAGAAGATTATTGAAAAATATTGGTTTTAGGTGTTTCTACACATCCGACATGTTTCCTTTTAAGCTAAATCTTAATAAAATAAGTTAGGAGTTTTTTATGGATTAAAAACACACTTTGGATAGCGTTCGACACATTCAACATGTTTCCTTTTAAGCTAACTTCTTGATTTACCCATTTGACCCGGTAGAGAAAAAACATACCTTATCTTGACTCATTTACTACAAGAAAGGATAGAAATTGTTGCCTCAACGGTAAGTTTCATGATCTAAAATCATTTTGTTTGTTGCCAAGAAAGACTAATGATTCTTGAAGTTGTTTGTCATTTAAACGCTTGATTTTGTCATCATAGTTATGTAACTTATGGGAACTAAGCAAATTGTAATTTTTTGTGTAGGCTTAAAAACCTTAATTTTCCCTTAAGTAAAGGGAAGGTCAGTTCACAAATCTAGCGTAGGTGCTATCCGATGTATGTAAACATATTCTGAACTATTTCTCGTGTGGTTGTGTACTGAGTTTTTTAAATTTTTACTTTTCTATGTCAACATTCAAAATAAAATGCAACAGGCAAAATAATATCCTCACATTCTTATGCACCACTTAGGCCACAAAATCACAACAGTGGCAAATTAAATATGGTCCTTAATTAGGTACAAATTCATCTATTTAAAACATCCTCTTTGAGTCCATAGATTGTTCAAGATCGTCATGTTGTTTAGTTTCAGAGGAATAACAATAATAATACTATTGACATGTGTTTATTACGGTTTATGTGAGAGAAAGACGGTGAACAAAGACTCTTCTCTACTTGCTTTTATTGCAGTTTTGATACTAGCTTACAATTGTATATTTTCTACACTATATAATAGAATCTTTGAACTTTTATGTGGTAGATGGGCTAATCACTAGAAGCACCTCTCAGATGGAAAACGTTTGTTACCCTTTTATTTGGTATGGTTAAAAAGCTTTCTTCAAGCACAGATTATTCATGACATTATGGTATTGGTATTTAGTACTCAAACTTAACAGCTAACATTATGAACCTGATGCTTATGACTAGCTGTTTGCAACCAATACGTAGCCTCACATTACACTTCCTTCTTTAGTGCTAATAAAATTCATTTAGTTTTTCTGTTCTTGAATCTCTTTTGACCACTGAAGTGGTCCTTAAGAAAGCAACCATTGAAGACTTGAAATTAACATTTGTTTTGTTTATTAAACTATAACCACTATTTCATTCAGGGAATTTGTGTTTTTAGGCTAAAAAACTGACACCTGTAATTATAGCACTATTTGTACTAGCTGAAAAAACGGACTCACTTTGATTGCGTAACCCGCTATATAGACTTTTTGTTCAAAGTGATTATATTTGCACAATAACTAATATTATTAGTCTTACAACATGACATGTCGGTTCAGGGCTTCTCTTTGGATAGTTGGTACTATAGAGGATTGTTGTAACAAAGCATACAATAAAGCCGCCACCCTAATTTTATTTCTAATAGCTTTTATGTGTCTCTATCTAATGCTTTTTTGTTGTTATATATAATATATGATATGAAGCAATTAAACTTGAAAAAGCTATTAATCGACGACCATAGAAACAATTATAAATATCCAATTTGATCATCACAAAGCTATTAAACAATGATATACACGGTGAGAGGGATAGATGAGCTCGAGAAGTTGTAGAGAGAGGTAGTAAATATATTCTAGGGTTTTGATCAGGATACAAATTAAGCTTAAATGTGACGTGTGAGCAAATAAACCAGATGCATCCGGATCTTTATGGAACACGTCATCATCAGAGGTTGTTTTCGTCGCCGAACGCGCGTGTAACGGTTATAAAATTTTGTTCAATCAACAGCGCGTTAACACTAACGGATATCACATTGTAAATTGTTGTGCCAACACAACGCGCCAACTATTGATATATAATGCGCTATAAACCATCGTCGCCGTGTAGTAGTTTCTTGTGCCGCTGCAACGCGCGAACAGAAGACTAATAACACGCTATACACACTTCGCCGCCGCAACGCGCGGGCACACGACTAGTATATATATAAAGGGTTTTGAGTTTTAAGTAGTCAGTGTCAATATGGACTGGAGAAACATACCATTAACTTGTAATCGAGTCATTACGTTATAACGTTGCTTTAAGATTGTTTATGATGTGTCGGATTTGAACAAGAAAAACGGTCAAGTTAAAAATGGTAAATACTGAGTGACCAAACAACACACTAGGGCAAGCGTACCCGTCGTATGCAATATAGTATCAATAAGTACCGAGTATCAATCCACGAATGCGTAATCAGACTCCCGATAATGTATCATAACTAATATTTAACCGATGCAATTGCAATGATTGATTTAATTAAACTAAGCAAGCAATGAAATAAGCAGTAAACAATGCAAACGACAGAGAATCAGAATGAGAGAGATATCACCTAGCCTAGAATCCACTAAACCCACATAAGACCCCCGACAAAACCTCTCAACATGAAACTATCACCAAATGAGAATAATCCAACCAAGGAGGACTATAGACACATCCCGAACGGTCAGACAATTCTAAATGAAGCACGGAATATGTGAATTTACACAACGGTTTCACAGGTCCGGTCAAAACAAGCAAAACACACATAAATCAGGAAACACCAAGAGAGGTCTCTCTAAGTGAAACCTAATACATGCAATGACTCTATTCCGATTATCTAGGACCTAGCAATGACTAAACACGAATAAATAAGCTCAAATCTTGTGGTCACAAGTATTCTAACCTATCAAACAATGCCTAGCTAATAACTAGCAAATGAAACAACTCGGTCAAGTTCATTCCATAAGGATGCACACAAAATCAGCCGCATATCAATGACATATCATCATGTAGGAGGTCTCTGGATCATGCATCAACCCAAAAACTCATTTAAGTCTATGGATTAACAATAAACTAACTAATAATGGTTGCAATTCCACAATCCCTATCAATTAGTCCACATAATACATCATTAACAGCAGCTAATTGAGCACACATAATCATCCCAAACAAATTAAAACTAGAATCAAGAGCAAAAATCACATAATCATGTTGAAAAGTCAAACCGAAAAGTCAAAATGGGTAAAGCTTCATCTAAACTAGGTGATAAATGAGAAATCAGCCAAATATCATGTATCTAATCACAAAATCAGTCAAATCTAAGCAATACATGAATGAACAAACAAGAACAATGAAGAAGAACCCAAATGAAGTGAAGAAATCTCAAACCGAAGCCCTTAATCTTCAATCTACACTCCAAGATCCTCAATCAAGCCCTTGATTTGCTCCAAAATGTGTTGCAGATCTCGTTCCTCACTCACGCTACTGATCTTAGGCGAATCCCCCTAACCCTAGGCTCAAAAATTGCTTAAATACTCGTTTTGGAATTTTAGCCGTCTGGGCCCGTTCGCGGACCCATGAGAACTGGAAAGTGAGATTCGCTGGTACATGAAGCCCACTTTTCTATTTTCTGGATTCCAGGATCATGGACCAGCGAAAACTGACAGACTGGGGCTCGCTGGTCCATGACTGACACTGCAGCAGATTTTCAATTTCTTCTATCTTTCACTCCCGAGCTCCAAATCGCGTTCCGTTTTCGCCCGAATCACCACAAATCAACCGATCACCACCAGATCTCTTAAAATTCAACATATGAACAATTAAGTACCAAAATCTCATCAAAACTTGAACAAAAACCGGATAAAATGTGGGATTAATCACTCGAAAACATGTATAAGATGCGGTGCATCAAACATCCCCACACTTAACCCTTTTTCGTCCCGAAAAAGTTCGCGATGGAATCACAACCAAAATTTTTGACTTTTAGCTACTATCTTTTATTAAAAAACATAGATACTCACGCGATAGCCACGATTACCGATATTTCGGTCCGAATAAACCCAACCGCCGAAAACCGAAGCCCCTGAACATGCTTTATTCAATTTTATTACCAATTATGGGTCCCACACTATCAGATTCGCAACTCGGCCTAATCCCGTCTCAAAGCATGAATTAGCACGGGTCAAACTGGATTAGGGCTTTTCCCACCATAATTGAATACAATATTTATGACTTGGAGATTATGGAAAGTGAATGGATGGAATGATGGGTGAGCTTGAATTGAATTTATTTATTTATTCCTAGAACTAGGGCGAGCCTCCACCTGACATTACATCTCCTGAGAGTCTATCTCGAGAGGTAGTAAGCAGGCTTTGACCCTCGCACACAAAACCACATCACCCCGATAGATCATCTCCGGAGTCCCTATCCCTAGAGGTAGAACGTAGGATCAGCGAATTTTGTGCACTTTATTCGATTTTTTTTGCATAAATAAAATTTAAAACAAGCTCAAGATGGATGGATGGATGGGGCGCCACTATTTCTCGGATTTATTTTCATAAAAAGATCATAGTGTGCCGGGTTATCTCCAAATCATAAACATTTTACTCAATTGCGGTACCTATCAGCCTATTTAAAAGTTTCGGCTTTGCTACTACACTAAAGGCGGGAACCCACAATATTTATTTAAATATTTAATTAAGTAGCGAAATCAGGATTTTTAAGCTTTCAGAAATCAGCTGGGCCTACCAGCACATCAAAAACTAAGCGCGCTTTCAACTTTATTCAATTTTATTTACATTCACCAAAAAGCCAAAAATTCTAGTTTTTTTTTATCATTTTCCATTTTTTTACTGCAAACAATTCTCAAGGACCATGTAAACAACACAACACGTGATCATAAAATTTCAAAACTTTTCACAATTTCAGTCAATTTCAGTTCAATTTACCCTCCTCGCCACACTTATTTCGTACATTGCCCTCAATGTACGGTAGATCACAATCAAGCACAAAAAGAGGTAAAGGGAACTGAAATACTCCCCTGATCACTGTCGATGTGCCAGTGAACTGCATAATGTATCTCGAACAGCTCTCGACCAATAAAATGCCAGAACTGCCGGAAGATGTGCAAATGAGCCTAAAAATCTCCAAAAATGAATGATGAAACAGCTCTCGACCAACATGTGCCAGAACTGCTTCTTAGATAAGTATCTAATCAAACAAAACACACATCAAAGCCAACATCAAATAGATACATAACAGTGCAAAGTATCAAGTCAACCCAACCCATATACAAAATATTCCGAGTTTGTAACTCTAAATAAATACATCAAAAATCAAAATAAAGAGAGTACAACTCGGATAAGAAGTAACCGATGTCTCAGGGCTGCTGATCTGGTGGAGGCTGGTCTGGAGGTGGTGGTGGCTGAAAACCTGGAATTGCAACAGCGAGTGCTGCAACTACCTGCACAAACCAGTCCTGCATCTGGCGCTGCTGCGCTGTCTGCTGGGCTGCAATGGCCTCAATAGCCTGAGTCTGAGCTGCAAGAAGACGGTTGTGCTGCTGAATAGCCTAAGTCTGCCAAGCCTGAGTAGAGAGAGGGCGAGGTCTAGGAATATCAGCCTGAGGCTCAGGAGGAACATCAACTGCGGCGCCCGCGGCCGCTGTGTGATCCAACGCGGCCTGCAACCTCACGCGCTTGTCTGGAATCCTGGTATGAGGGATCGGATCGGGAGCTGGCTGGACTGGATACTACATCTGACCATCTGGACCGACGACTGGGGGAATCACCAACTGACGTGTGGCTAGAAAGCGAATAACCCCCTCGCCGGGTGTCTCTATCATCTGCATCTGCTGATTGGCCCAGGCGTCCAATGGAGAGGCGTCGGCTCCAAAAACCATCCGAAACTCGACATTATCAAACCCCGCCATCAAGCAATCATCAAAACTAACACGACACTTACCTGGGACTGTTCGGGACTCACAGAAATGATATCAAACCTGTTTTGCTCGTTCTTCACCTGAAACTTATCCAAAATTCCAAAAATAACCCTATTTTGCAAAGTCTTCAACTTGGCACACAAAACGATGCAAACCTCACCCGAATGAACATCTCTTCTGCCCCGGATGCATCTACCAACCTGCAAAACTAAAAACCACGCATAAAATGGAAAAAGAAAGATCAAATGCAACTAATTAACCTAAAATTACCAAAAAGTCAAAGAAGACCAAGAAAAAGTCAAACTAAGCTAGAAATCAACCAAACAAGCACATAATACCTAAATTAACCTAAAGACCTAAACGGGCTGCCTCCCGCAAGTGCTGAAGTTATTTACGAGTCGTCAGCCAGACTCGGCCCCGCGATCAGGGCGGAACGTCTAAAAACGTAACAACCTCCTCATTCGCGTTAACCGGACTGGACAAGTAATGCTTCAACCTATGTCCGTTAACCTTGAACGAGGTACCATCAACTCCCTCAATCTCAACCGTTCCATACGGAAAAACCTGTTTAACCACGTGAGGACCGGACCATCTAGACTTCAACTTACCCGGGAACAATTTCAACCTCGAATTAAAGATAAGCACACGATCTCCCGGTTTGAAGTCTTTCTTCCTAATGTGACTGTCATGAATCCTCTTGGTCCGCGCTTTGTACGAACCTGCTGTCTCGTACGCGTGATCGTGTAACTCCTCCAGCTCGTGTAACTAAAAGAATCGTCCTCGAGTCGCCTGATCTAAATCTGGATTGACAGCCTTAATAGCCCAATAAACGTGATGTTCGATCTCAACTGGTAAATGACACGCCTTCTCGTAAATCAACCTAAACGACGTCGTGCCCGTAGGTGTCTTATAAGCCGTACGGAAGGCCCATAATGCGTCATCTAGTTTCTCCGCCCAATCCTTATGGTTCTTACTAACCGTTTTCTCCAAAATCTGTTTAATCCCACGATTCGTGACTTCAACCTACCCACTCGTATGGGGATGATATGATGTAGCCAATCTATGCGTAACCCCATAACGTTGCAACGCCTTCTCCATCTGCGCGTTGCAAAAATGGGTGCCACGATCGCTAATCAGTTCCTTGGGCACTCCAAACCTCGCGAATAATTTCCTCAAAAACCTCACAACAACTCTCGCATCATTACTGGGGAGGGCTTGTGCCTTGACCCACTTCGAAACATAATCAACCGCAACGAGAATGTACTTGTTCCCGCGAGATGGCGGAAACGGACCCATAAAGTCAATACCCCAGATATCGAAAATCTCACAAACCTGAATACTGGTCTGGGGCATCTCATCTCTCTTTCCTAAATTGCCTGCGTGCTGACAATTGTCACATTTGCTAATCAACTCAAACGCATCTCTGAAAATGATCGGCCAGTAGAAACCCTGTCAGGACCGATTTTCACATCAAGAATCCTGATCTTGAGCAAGAACAAAGGTTCAGATTCGAAAACCCAAAAAAAATGAGATGAAGATGATGAAGAGGAAAGAATCATAGAATAATTATAAACATAAGAGAGATGATAATAAGTCGAATGATTTCATTAATCGAATGATTACAATCAAGAAATCATGACAAACACTCTTTCATGGAAATCCATGACTCACTCTATCTCTCTAGAATGGAAATCTCACACTCTACAAGAAAATCATCATCTCCACACTCAGAGACTCTTTCTTGTAATGGGCACCCTCACTATATATAGTGAGGGTGACTAACAACAGAAAAATATAACTGAACAAAATTACAAGAAAGGCAAATAACATAAATATTAATTAAATCAAAGTTGATTTAATTAATCCGAAGCTTGACTCGCTCGAACCGATCTTCCGTTGACTTTTACGTTGACCGTTGACCCGAACGGTTGATTTTTCTAGAAAACGGTATTCGGTCCAAACTACAAGCCTCGAGCATCACAACCCGCGTCTCTGAATCAATTCACATGGATTCTTCAGTCGAATGCTTCGGTAAACAGATTTGATGGCGTCAGTCACATAGATTTTAAGTTCCAACAAGCAAAAACAGCTGAATCCGAAAAATTTCGTCAATTTTCGACAAGTAACAACTTCTCGAGAAATTTAACGGATAAATTCCCATATTTCACTGAGATTCCAGTTAATCCGGTTAGCTGACATCCGCGCTGCATCCACTAAAAATAAACCATGAGATATAACAAGAAAGCTGAGAAATTAACCGGATAATAAAGCTAACCCGTCAGTGATCGATAGCAAACGCGCGTCTGACATCAATAAACGAGAACCCCAATAAAATGGAATAAATCCTCAACTAATAAAAAAAATTCTGAATTTTTGTCGCGGTGTTATCTCGTTAATCTTGTTAAAATCAGACAAGAAAAACCCCGCAATTGACGAATAATGCTGAAAATATCATTAGTGTAATTAAATTCCTCTAGAAAAAGCCATAATCCATGTCAAAATCCATGGACCAATCTGTGACACCTCAGTCAAAACCAGGTCAACCCGTTAACTTTGACTCTTACTGTAACAGCCCAGGCCCGTCGCAACCAAGATATTGTCCGCTTTGGCAGCCGGCATGCCCTCAGGCATCCGCCCCTCACGGTTTTAAAACGCGTCTTGGTGGGGGAGGTATCCACACCCTTATAAAGGCATGCTTAGTTCTCCTACCCACCAATGTGGGATGTTACAATCCTCCCCCCTTAGGGGACCAGCGTCCTCGCTGGCACACTGGCCGACGACCGGCTCTGATACCATCTGTAACAGCCCAGGCCCGTCGCAACCAAGATATTGTCCGCTTTGGCAGCCGGCATGCCCTCAGGCATCCGCCCCTCACGGTTTTAAAACGCGTCTTGGTGGGGGAGGTATCCACACCCTTATAAAGGCATGCTTAGTTCTCCTCCCCACCAATGTGGGATGTTACAATAAATCTGTCACACCCCCAAAAATCCCACGCGCGATAACGCGCCGTATGGAGCGTGACAAACCAGGATCGATGTCCATTAGTTACACCAAACGACCCATAATTAATAAAAGGTTATATAATTTTATTTAAATATAAATACAGAGTTTTACAAATGCGGAAGCGTAACATGCTGAAAGTATTTGTTGTAAAAACACCGCCACCCAAGGTGACGTGGCTTGTTCAAAGATAATAAAAGCGTTTCGAAGTCTCATGCATGCGTACTCGTGATACTCGAACATCCGCAACCTGAGAATAACATTCTAAAAAGTGTCAACACAAAGGTTGGTGAGTTCACAGGTTTATCAGTTCATAAACAGTTCAAGTTAATGTAAATCGACTGTTCAACAACAGTCCCAGTTCAATGTAAATCAACTGTTCCTCGACAGTTCAAGTTTAAGTTCAAGGTTGACTGTTCAACAACAGTTCAAGTTCAGTTTAAAATCCAGATAATATATCAATAGCTAGCTAGGCTATTTTCAAGAAATCAGTGCACGTTTGACTAGGTAAACTAGCTATCCAGTTACTGAAGCTCGACAAGTTCAATTGTGCCTCGTTAAGACTAAGAAGTATATAACACCCGTTCGATATCCAATCGAGTCAGCGCGAATGACCTGGGTGGGGCTTGTCAGGCCCAGTAGATCTACCAAATAAGTTCCCGCTGATATCACATTGACAGTAACTCTAAAAGTGAGGACTTTATCATAAGTGTGCCACTATCATTCAGGTGATATAATTATCTAACAGTTCAAATGTTTGCATGTTAATCTCCCCCAACAGGATTAAAACAGTAAAATGGGGCCGTGAAACTCACCTTAGGTTGCTCATCAAAGTTTCCAGATAAAACAGTTAATTCAAGTAGCAAGAACGGGACTTGCGAAAGCAATCAATCACCTAACGAGCATGCGAGTATAAGTGTGTGTTCAAGAAAAACGACTAAGTCTAACGTAACCGACAAAAACGAATGATCGTGAAGTCCGAAACAAGTCGAGAATGGCACTTGTGCCAAATTCGAGCGATTACCGAAATAACGTGAGGAAATACATTATATAACAATTTTATATATATCCGTCGTTCGAAAAAAAATGCTTAGTTGATACGAAATGATAATAACGAGTTTTCAACGAGATATAAATATATATATACATTAGCATGTGAATTGCGATGATAAGAACATTTATTTTGAATTGATAAAGAAAACTACAATTTATAGTAAATCATAAATGAAAACCGAGTATTTTATGTTTCTAGTAAAAACGACACTTCTTGAAATTTTTCTAAACTATTTTATGGTTTACAGGTTTTCAGACATTCCAAGGAATTTATTTCAATAAATTTTTAGGTGGTCATAAGCCTTAAATGAACAACCAAAAATAAAAGAAAATGTGGAGGTTGCCCGGGTTCGAACCCGCGACCATCCACTCAAATAACAAGGCTGAGACCACTGGGGCAACTCCACGATCCGTTAATACTATGAACTGAAATGTTTTTATTTAGCAATAGGGACCATGCTGGATTTAAGGAAGGAAAATGAAAAGAAACAAGAAAAAGCATGGGGCGCGTTTCGAACCCACGACCTCTCGCAACACAACCCAGCGCCCAAACCATTGTGCCAGATTGGCGTCTGTTAATAAACCCGAATCCTTAACCTTATAACCCGTACCCGCCTAGTTTCATCTTCTTCACCCAAGAACTCCGGTGGCCGGAGTATTATTCCGGTCACCGGAAAATCGTGAAAACACAAACAAACCCCGAAAATGTGCGACTAACACAGGGAAGAATTTACCTTGAGCCGAAAATGAGGGATTGCCGAGTTTTAGACACCGAAACGAAACCCGCAACACGAACGAAACTCGAATTAGAACTCTCTTTCGTTGCTCCTTTCACGCGACTGAGATCCCAGGATTGCTCGAGGAAGGACGAGGGTGACGATGGTGACTGATTTATGGTGAGACAGTGATGTCTCGATGGTGCTCTCGGGTCGTCGGAAAAACCAAAACGAGAGAGAGCAGAGGATTTGCGAGAGAGAAAGAGATTTGTGTTTTGTGAGACTAATTCGATCAAGAAGGTTAATACTATGCTATCAATGCTCGGTGATTGAAAGAGGGTCGGTTACGGAATCTGAATTGTCGACGGTCGCCAGTTACAAGGAACTCAAATTGGTTATGGAACAATGACAGAAACGGTCCCCCATTCTAGTTGCATTTATGGCATCCAACTTTCTGAAGTTACAAGGTTGGTCCTTGCAGGTTAGGTAAGTAGAAAACAAGTTTAGAAGTTAACAAGCTTTACCCCTCAAAGTTTATACTAAAGGGTTTGAGCTAACGGGGTTAACGAGACTAACTTGGACGACGAAAAAAAACGAATATAAATCACTACATGATTAATGTTTGACGTTTATAAGGATATAAACCCTAGATAACCACATAAAATGCTAAATAATAACTCGTAATTATTTATTTTAAGTTTTCATAAACTCATAGATTTATCTCGCATAAAATGATAAGTTTCACTCACATAAAATCATACAACAATACGTGTAATTTCACGACACGTCGTCACATAAAATCATTGAATAAATCGTGTGAATATATAAACATATATCACAAAAATCATAAGATGAAATCATAGAATATCAAACGTTTAAACTTACGTGAATGCTCGTATAGTGATGGTTATACAAAACCCTAATTTGCCAAAGTCAACACAGTCAGCACATAAATGTTCACATAACATTTAATGCAGTTTATGCTTATTTTAAATTAGAAAAAGGGGCTGAAAAGACAGAGTGTCACAGTATCCCCTTGTTGAAGAATTTTCGTCCCGAAAATTGAATAAAGTTGTTAACAAGTAGGTCACAATAGAACGAAAATTTTCCTCAGTCGTCACATCATCCCCTTGTTGAAAGAATTTCGTCCCGAAATTTAAATCAGTGACAATTGTTTGGAGTGCCGAATAACAGTAGCGTATCGAAAGAATTCAGGTTTCCTACTTCAAAAAGGAGTGATGAATGTTATGATCAAAATGTGTACCCGATGTTGAGAATATGCCAAATGTTTAGTGGATTTCAAAAGAACTTCGAGTCGAAATTATAGAATGTGATTTTTCCTATCAAACGTTTTCCTATGAGAAGAGTCGAAAAAAATGTAATACAGGAATCGTGTTGCGTGACCTGGCCGAACAGAGTGACACGATAACATAAGTATCTGAAATCAAACTTTCAATACGAAGAAGAATCATAATACATCTGGATAGTCTCCAACTATCGTACTCAATACAGGGAGTGAGGTTCCCATTTCATGTCTCATTTTCAGTCAAGGCGTTCGCATTTACCAATAACCCGGATAAGTCGAAGAGAAAGGAATTTGAGTATGAGGAAGTTGTGTGTGTTATGTCAATCAGTGTTTGTCTAATAGACTCATTGTCTAAAGAAAACCGAAAGATCTGAATTTGCCTAACAATTAGCAAGTGACATACAATGACTAAGACTGATCAAGTTAACACGAGGACCCATTGATTGATTTATTACTTTATGGAGCTATGACCAATTAAGTTCACATGATTCATAATAATATTGAAATTCAAAATTCACATTTCATCTAATAATGGTTCGGATAGCATACGAGTTTCTACGAAGATTCATTTTAAAGGTTGATGCGGTCAAAGAATACTAGCATGCAGTCTATCATAAAGGTTTTACCATACAACGCATACAATTGTCTCGACACCTTATATACTAGCATACGACCCTAACTTTACATATCTCTAGCATATAAGTTGATAAACTAACCAACATAACCCATACGGTGCAAAGTTGACGGGGCAACTTCACACAGTCTTGTCATTCCCACCGAGGTAGGAGACTTAGGACCTTGTATGGTGTATGGTTTTCATACTCAATCAAGTTAATACATTCCGAACATGACATTTTCTGGTTCCTAACACGTTTCACACATATAATTAATTAATCATGCAATTCCACGTAACTTATGTTTAAACCAGCACCACAATGATTAATCAATTTATATACCCTAAAAATAGGATAAGATTCTTAATTTTTAGCATGCATAAACACGTATGTTTTATAAGCATTTCTTAGGAGATGTTCAGAAGCAAACAAACTATTTATCATGGTTAAAATGGTTCAGCAGCTGCTATCATGCTAAAACATAACTTGTAACACACTGATTTTATGACAAAAGGACTGATGTCTAAAGATAAATCCAATCAAAAGCCAATTGTCATTTAAAAGGTAACACGTAGCAGTTTGTTTTAGAAAAGAATTACTCAATTCTGTTAAGAATTATTCAAGAAACCACATAGACAATTAGGTTCAAATTCAAGTTGGAATTTAGTACAACATATCATCATGCATATTACCTTGCTAAAGAATCCAAAAATAAGGGCGACAGTTCAACAAAACAAAAGCGTAAACTATGAGGTACCGAATATCGAAAGGTGCTCGTCAAGCATGAGAATAGCAAATTTAAGATGAAGAGCACCAATGGCTTAGTTCGTGAATTTAAGTAGGCGATGAGATAACAAGCTTATGGTAGTCACAACTACATATTCAAAGAACGACATGTGAGTTTGAACTGGCACTGGTGAAGTTATTAGCAGGGAGGATGAAAATAACGTAATGGATAGTATAAAATTCGGAGAGAAATATATAGTGTGCTCGACAGGATTTGGCAAGGAATTCGCGTAAATAGAAATCGAAATGAACGTGTCACCGGTTATATAATCCAATAGAGTAAACGACTTGTTAGGGAAATATTCATTGTTTAAGCTCATCGGCATGCTCAGTCTCCTTGATGTCTTTGCGCTTCATGCGTCATGATTCCTTTCTCGTCAAACGTCGATTCAAATGGTTTTCAAAAGTAAGATAAAGCACGAAGGTGTTATAAGAAGGTGTCCACGAAACAAAAACATCAGAATGTTCAAAAGTGGCTTTGGCTTGGGTTGCCTGTATATATGCGTTTTTGCTAGGATTTAGTGCAAGTTTACCGCGGGTCAAAAGATCAAATCGGGTGTTCCATAGAAAAGGATCAGGTCTATCACCCAGTGAATGCCAGAGAGTTTATAAAGACAAAGCGGTCGACCCAAAAGTAGTGTCCCTTAAACGAAAGTTGTTCTACTTCTTAACACATGCTTCTAAAAGTTGGAGTTGTTCATTCGATCATGCGGTTTTTCATTCATAAGAGGAAAATCTCAGGTTCTCAAAACGTTTGTGTTCATCTGATTCAGAACTCACGTCTGAGTCGTGACAGGGAATTCTCTTTAGGAGAGTTTTTCTTCTAGACTCGGACAATTAAAAGTATGAAGTTTTATTATTTTGGGTATGTCTATTTTGGTAGGAATACGTAAGGGATATCTGTAATCTCGGAGAAAATAGCATTAAACAGTTTTGTCAAGGATCTAGTCCCGTTAGATGGAGTTTCTCATGACGAGGCTCTTGTGTATGACTCTAAAGCCAATCCTTGGTCCGGTACTGATCCCACATCCAACGTGCCACCAATGTTTATATATAGGGTGTACCGCAGCTAACCCACCACACTACCAGCACCTTGAAGGCGTACCAGCAACCTACCATTACTAGCTATTAGTCAACCACATTGGTTATTTTTATCGGAAGTAGAGGACGTCAAGTTTTTCCCATACGCTTAAAGGTAAAAAGGGTGAGAGAGTAAAATATCAATATGTTATGCAAACAAAAGGTGTAAGAGTTTTCATTCACAACACCGGTAGGATGCGTCGGGTTTCCTATTCTCGTGAAAGGTCATCGAGAGGTTGACATACGTAGTGTGAATATCATAACACCTCAAATTTCAAGACGTTACAGATAAAAAATACACAGACCAATAGGGTTTAGGTTCAAGCTGGGGGTTCATCAATGAAAGTTTGCTGAAAAGGACGATGAGGATTCGCGTATCAAAAATTTGTCGATAGTTGCTATGACAGGAGCGGTAATAAATATACAACGTATGGATAACTTGGTGTACTAAATAAGTAAGGAGGGAAAATACAAGGTCGATACGATTAACTATAGATAAATAGAAGTCACGCGCGATGGGTGTAGATAGGTCTTCCATAAAATCTTTGTATTGTTACTGCGATTGAGACACAAGGTAGTCTCATCATCAATGGTGTTAACTAGTTGAAAAGCTAACCAAAAGTGTAACACTTTCCGGGTCAAAGCTTGAAAGCTCATCCAAGACATAAAGAATTACAAAAGCGCAAGAATCAAAGATCGTCGGTTGTTAAATCATAAAAGGTTCGGATCATGCAGACAAAAAATCAATCGCACAGGTTCAGAAGGTCAATCGGACTATCGGATAGTCGTTTCGTTAAAACCGGAAGTCATCAGTTTGAAAAATCAGGAAGGCTTTTCAGTAACATTACCCCCATTAGAGAGGAAAAAAAAATGCTTGCGATGAGGTAAGCAGTTTATACAATCATGACGATGTTGTTGGCAACAAGTTTTTGTTCGCACAATAAAATTAGCAGTATGAATCCTCAGAGGGAACTTTACAAGAGTTTCCAGCCAAGAAACACGTTTCAGTGCCCGCGATATATGATTTATATAATTCGTTAATCCAATGTTTTCTGGGTTTTCGTTTGGTTAAAGTTCGTCTAAGTTGTCTCACAATGGCAAAAGTTCCAAGGATTGATGTAGTAGATAAGGTCGTAAGCGTAGAATTACGATTCAAGATGAGTTCAAACCAGTCAAAGGTTTCGTCGAGAGTGTTCATAGTTAAGGAAGACTAGTCATTGAAATATACGAGTGTGACGGTGTCCTACCAGGACCAACTTCTCAGAATATGCCTCAAAAGGGTTCACGTATGGATTAGAATCCAATAGTAAAAGGGGAAAGTTAGGTGCGATAGCGTTTTTAAAGATAAATAACTTCGATCATTCGGTTGAGTTCAACATGTTCAATATTCAATACCACGAGGAAAATTTTTTTACAGGAATTTGGTCCCAATACGACCATTGGCTTGCCTAGTAGGATTCTCCAGGATTTCCATATACTGCAAATTACATTTACGTGTGCACCCGAAACTGTGATTTACTTTATATGATCACCCCAGTTCCTCTTACTTCAGCTACCAAGTATGGTGTGGTCACTAACCCATGGTTATCTTGACCCGAATTTGTTAATGAGACAAGTTTTCGAGAATAGAGTGCTCACTCATATTGGAATGGCCCACTCGAAGCGAGTCAGCCAGAAATTTAGCTCAATAGGATCTGAGTAGGGTTTATCACAATGACCCTAGCTTAGCTCGAAGTTAGAGAATAATTATCACACATACTGGCGTGATCGCATTCTAATACACAAAGAGGGAATTTCAGTCGACCCGCATCAGGTTTCAACGCACAACGCGATAAGATCGAGAAGGGAAAGATCTTAAGAGATCACAGCAAATGTGAAGACGATCAGGATAACGAAAGTAGATATAAGTGCCCCATAGGTTGCTACTTGAATTCATACCCTGCTAACTCTAGTGAAGCTAAAATAATCGCGCTACTAGCACATCCCGATAACATTTCCTGAACGGACAAGTTTAGAGATATACGTAAGGCATGTATAACAAGAACCTCCTAAGGTAAGATAGAGGTTTAATGACAAGAAAAGGTATTACACCACCTTCCCTATGCAGCATACATCCATAGTATGGGCACTACGCCCAGTTGTTCAATCCGGAATAATCCCGAGTAGCAATCAGCTCGCCAAAAGTATAAACGTGATCATTCGATCTGATTCGACGTCTCGTCGTACATGAATGTTAACCAAGAGGTACACAACTTAGAGAGGTTAAGAAAAATGACTCAAGACTAACCGCCTCCTTGTCGTGAGTATAAGGGTATTGGATGATGTAAACGACTTATTGTAAACCAGGTGCGTGCAGGAGTGAGTATCACGATGCATGAGAAATCTGTTTAGGTGTGCAACTAATGCAAAACAGTTACAGTCTAAGACGAATCTTAGTTCGCTGTAACCAATGGCTCTGATACCAATCTGTCACACCTCAAAAAATCCCACGCGCGATAACGCGCCGCAGGGAGCGTGACAAACCAGGATCAATGTCCATTAGTTACACCAAACGACCCATAATTAATAAAAGGTTATATAATTTTATTAAAATATAAATACAGAGTTTTACAAATGCGGAAGCGTAACATGCTGAAAGTATTTGTTGTAAAAACACCGCCACCCAAGGTGACGTGGCTTGTTCAAAAATAATAAAAGCGTTTCGAAGTCTCATGCATGCGTACTCGTGATACTCGAACATCCGCAACCTGAGAATAACATGCTAAAAAGTGTCAACACAAAGGTTGGTGAGTTCACAGGTTTATCAGTTCATAAACAGTTCAAGTTAATGTAAATCGACTGTTCAACAACAGTCCCAGTTCAATGTAAATCAACTGTTCCTCGACAGTTCAAGTTTAAGTTCAAGGTTGACTGTTCAACAACAATTCAAGTTCAGTTTAAAATCCAGATAATATATCAATAGCTAGCTAGGCTATTTTCAAGAAATCAGTGCACGTTTGACTAGGTAAACTAGCTATCCAGTTACTGAAGCTCGACAAGTTCAATTGTGCCTCGTTAAGACTAAGAAGTATATAACACCCGTTCGATATCCAATCGAGTCAGCGCGAATGACCTGGGTGGGGCTTGTCAGGCCCAGTAGATCTACCAAATAAGTTCCCGCTGATATCACATTGACAGTAACTCTAAAAGTAAGGACTTTATCATAAGTGTGCCACTATCATTCAGGTGATATAATTATCTAACAGTTCAAATGTTTGCATGTTAATCTCCCCCAACAGGATTAAAACAGTAAAATGGGGCCGTGAAACTCACCTTAGGTTGCTCATCAAAGTTTCCAGATAAAACAGTTAATTCAAGTAGCAAGAACGGGACTTGCGAAAGCAATCAATCACCTAACGAGCATGCGAGTATAAGTGTGTGTTCAAGAAAAACGACTAAGTCTAACGTAACCGACAAAAACGAATGATCGTGAAGTCCGAAACAAGTCGAGAATGGCACTTGTGCCAAATCCGAGCGATTACCGAAATAACGTGAGGAAATACATTATATAACAATTTTATATATATCCGTCGTTCGAAAAAAAAATGCTTAGTTGATACGAAATGATAATAACGAGTTTTCAACGAGATATAAATATATATATACATTAGCATGTGAATTGCGATGATAAGAACATTTATTTTGAATTGATAAAGAAAACTACAATTTATAGTAAATCATAAATGAAAACCGAGTATTTTATGTTTCTAGTAAAAACGACACTTCTTGAAATTTTTCTAAACTATTTTATGGTTTACAGGTTTTCAGACATTCCAAGGAATTCATTTCAATAAATTTTTAGGTGGTCATAAGCCTTAAATGAACAACCAAAAATAAAAGAAAATGTGGAGGTTGCCCGGGTTCGAACCCGCGACCATCCACTCAAATAACAAGGCTGAGACCACTGGGGCAACTCCACGATCCGTTAATACTATGAACTGAAATGTTTTTATTTAGCAATAGGGACCATGCTGGATTTAAGGAAGGAAAATGAAAAGAAACAAGAAAAAGCATGGGGCGCGTTTCGAACCCACGACCTCTCGCAACACAGCCCAGCGCCCAAACCATTGTGCCAGATTGGCGTCTGTTAATAAACCCGAATCCTTAACCTTATAACCCGTACCCGCCTAGTTTCATCTTCTTCACCCAAGAACTCCGGTGGCCGGAGTATTATTCCGGTCACCGGAAAATCGTGAAAACACAAACAAACCCCGAAAATGTGCGACTAACACAGGGAAGAATTTACCTTGAGCCGAAAATGAGGGATTGCCGAGTTTTAGACACCGAAACGAAACCCGCAACACGAACGAAACTCGAATTAGAACTCTCTTTCGTTGCTCCTTTCACGCGACTGAGATCCCAGGATTGCTCGAGGAAGGACGAGGGTGACGATGGTGACTGATTTATGGTGAGACAGTGATGTCTCGATGGTGCTCTCGGGTCGTCGGAAAAACCAAAACGAGAGAGAGCAGAGGATTTGCGAGAGAGAAAGAGATTTGTGTTTTGTGAGACTAATTCGATCAAGAAGGTTAATACTATGCTATCAATGCTCGGTGATTGAAAGAGGGTCGGTTACGGAATCTGAATTGTCGACGGTCGCCAGTTACAAGGAACTCAAATTGGTTATGGAACAATGACAGAAACGGTCCCCCATTCTAGTTGCATTTATGGCATCCAACTTTCTGAAGTTACAAGGTTGGTCCTTGCAGGTTAGGTAAGTAGAAAACAAGTTTAGAAGTTAACAAGCTTTACCCCTCAAAGTTTATACTAAAGGGTTTGAGCTAACGGGGTTAACGAGACTAACTTGGACGACGAAAAAAAACGAATATAAATCACTACATGATTAATGTTTGACGTTTATAAGGATATAAACCCTAGATAACCACATAAAATGCTAAATAATAACTCGTAATTATTTATTTTAAGTTTTCATAAACTCATAGATTTATCTCGCATAAAATGATAAGTTTCACTCACATAAAATCATACAACAATACGTGTAATTTCACGACACGTCGTCACATAAAATCATTGAATAAATCGTGTGAATATATAAACATATATCACAAAAATCATAAGATGAAATCATAGAATATCAAACGTTTAAACTTACGTGAATGCTCGTATAGTGATGGTTATACAAAACCCTAATTTGCTAAAGTCAACACAGTCAGCACATAAATGTTCACATAACATTTAATGCAGTTTATGCTTATTTTAAATTAGAAAAAGGGGCTGAAAAGACAGAGTGTCACACTTACTATTACTGTTAATACGTGCATTATCTGTTAATTACCTGTTAACTATCTGATTAATTGTTAACTTGGAATATATATGTTCGTCTAAAATAATTCTTAAGTTCGTACCAACTATTTTTGCCCGACTTAAAAATCAAGAAAAACCATTAATGTCTTAATGAAATTTTAACAACAAGAAAAATGTATAAAATATAACTTTTATATATTTTCACCAGGTGTCCGAACTGACTGTTCGACACGTCAAAAATTTAAGTAAACTTTTATTAAACTAAAAGTTTTATCAAGACTTGGATTCCTCAACCCGTTTCACTCAGAAAAATCCGAACGTCAACCGAACCTCGAACCCGTAACCCTGTTGGGCCCAGTCAGACCCAACAGTCTCAAAACTTATCCGATTGACCCGAAAATTTTAGCGATGACTCAGTGTAACCCAGAGAGCGTTTTGACTCAACCTGCCAACCCGTAACCCGACCCGAGGCCCGGCCCAATAACCGGCCCAGTAACCGAACCGAGAACCGGTTGCCCGGCCCGGTTACCCGGCCCGGTTACCCGGTCCGATCCGGCCCGTCTCCGGCCCACTTTTCGGCCCAAGGCCCAATGGGCCCAACACTTATTTTTTTTAAATAAATTCGGTCCAAACAAATTAAGCCCACTTTTTATAGATTTTAACCCAACAAGAGTTTTATATAAAAAGTCCACCACCCTTGTAGTTTTTATAAAAACTAAAAATTAATGTTTATTTTCCAAACTTTTTATAAACATTAATCCACCATTTTTATACCAACCCATGGACTTTTATAAAATTTTTGAACCTTGGATCACCTCCCATTTTTATAAAATCTCCATCTTTTTATACAAGAATCACCTACAACTCTTTTATGTGATTATTTTTAATCAAAATTAAAAAGATTATTGGTTGTCATTTGAGTATTAACCATGGGATAATAATCCTACTTTTTAGTATAAATAGGAGGCTTAGGCTCCCATTTTTACTTGCACCTCCCAACTCTTTCTACCTTCCTCCAAACTCCCACTATCTCCCTCCCTTTTTCGGTCACCACCGAACCACCACAAGCCACAACTCCGCAGCCGCTACACCACCGCCAGACCACCATACCGCCGCCGCCAACCGCCACTTCCCCTCCTCTACTCCTTCCGTGAGTCTTTTAAACTCTTTTCCTATACTTAGTCTATCACCCAAAACCTCAACAAGTCTTGATATAACTTAAAAATCTTTCTTTCTCTAAACCTCTAAACTAACCAACACTTGGGTTAATAATACAAGTGACTTGATCTAACACATCTTTGGTGCCTTGGGGCTTAAAATAGCCAAGAAGTGGGGTTGTACACTAAAGAAACCAAATTTGGGAGTATTGTGTATCAAAACCTAGATCATTTATATATATATATCTTGCATTTAAATACTTGTCATTTAATTTCTTGCAATCTACTTACTTGTTATTCATTTATCTTGGTCCTAACACTAATGTGTTAGTTGATCTGTCCTATTACTTCAAGTATTAGTAAGATTTGTTCACTTGTTTGAACATAAAGGTCCTAGCTTTTGCTAGTTTATTATTTATTTATTTGTTATATATTTACTAACTCATGGCTTAAATAAATGATCTAACAACATTAACTTGTTTTGAATAAACCCATTACTTAATCCTAACACATAAGTGTTAGTAGAAATCCTTGTAAGTCATGAAAATATAAAACATAATCATTGGACAAAGTTAGATGACCTACAAAAAAAAAACCATGGATTTAATTTTGATAAAAAAAGACATGTTTAAAAAGTAATATTCCTAGAGACATGGAATAAATGGATTTTTGGATTTAAAAATGACTTGGATTTTATTTAATAATCTCAAGTCAACATGTTATAAAATATTTAAAACGATTACGACGCCAAACGTTTTGATTTAGAAAATAATCATTGACGATTTCTAAATAAAAACGTTCACCTTTTAAGTGATAACGTAAAACGTTTTCGACGTTTTAAACGTCAAATAATTATATTTGAACATGAATTATTTTTAACATTTATACTTTTAGTTTATTAAAAGATGGTCATCTTAACTTAACACATGATTATAACTTTTGTCAAATGAATTTATAAAATCTTTATAAATGTATAAGTATAAATACAAAGACTTGTATTTATTTTTAACTCACTTATACTATTTCAATAAACCTTGTCACATGTTTTTACATGAAAATATATATAATTATTTTGTCAAATAATTATAAAAGGTTTAAGTCATGACATATAAATATATAAATCCATCTATAAATAATAATAGACATTATTATTTATTTCAATGTTTAAAAACTTAATTGATTTCTTTTAAGTTAAATTGATTTATTGATTTATTTAACCTTCCTTATATTTATTTTGACATAAATATAAGTATGGATTTCGTATATTTATTTGATCAACAAAAATTATCAAACGGACTTCCAAAACTAATACAAATGGGATATTATATCAAGACTTGACCGGTATCGTCTGGGTGACATTATTGTTACTCAATAACCAAATGCCTTATATATATATGCATTGTCTTATTATTTATTAGGACGTTACTTGCTATTTTTATCACTCGGTTTAGTTCATCATCCACTGATCAATGTGAGTTTCACGACCCCTTTTCCTTTAACTGTTTTATACTTTGGGGGAGAAATCATGAAATCTGATAAATGCTTTTTACTTAATATTATGGTTTATCTGTTAGCCGTATGACTACTTGTTCTCTTACTGATTGCCCAATTTGGTATGTAGGTCCGAAATCTAACCAAACACACGATATCTAATCACAAACGAGTGCGGAAACCTCGTATGTGATCGATTCAAGAAGAATAGTAGAAGAAGAGACTTGATCTAAGAGAAAGATCAAATCTTGAATGAAGAAACCTACTATCTTGAAGCAATGAAGAACCGATCGAATCACCAAATGATAAGAAGAAATCGTAAATCTGTTTTCCAAAGCTTGCATTAATCATAAACATGAAAGGCTTATATAGTGCCTTCTTACAAACCCTAGTCCAATAGTAAACACAATAAGCCCAATCATAAACTAAAGAAAATTGGCCCACATGGCCCAAAACATTAACTAATTAAGCCCAAAACTAATAACAAGCTAGCCCAAAACTAATGTTCATGCCTCAAATAAATATAGCCCAACAATCTTCCCCTAGGCATGAATCATTAGACCACTTACGGCAGCAGCAGATCGAATCTGAAAGTATTCTGAACGTTGTTTGACCACCATCCATTCGCCACAATCCGGTTAGCTGAACCATGGAAGATCCCCACCCTTATAGCGTTTTCCATATCATTCTCATCTCCGAGAATAGGTTGTGAGGCGAGGATCTTGATATCCTTTTCACCAAATCTTAGCAAATTAACCGGATCGTAGAAGCGGAATTGCCTCATCCTTTTGCAGAGCACCACCACCTCATGAGTTGTTGGATCATAACACCAACAGTCAAAGTTTTTGACCAGTGTACCGTCTTCAATCTCATCCAACATGTTGATTACTCTTGTGCGCTTGGTGTGTGGTCTCCTTGCTTTACCTATGGACTCTCCAGTCACTGGGTCAGTGCCAGTCTCGACCCATCTTACTTGCCTTAGCTCAAAATTTGCAAAGTTATCTTCTAGATGGCTCAGCAAATTGTTTCTAATAAGATCTCCTTCAGGGCTGTTCCATCTGTTGATGTAAGGAGCTCTCAGCAGGCTTCTAATCTCAGGCTCAGTCCAGGTATGAAATTGAGCACGTGTTCTGTAGTATTCCACTGGACTGTAGCCGTCACGGATTACGGCAAACAATTTCTTCTCTGAATCATAGTGCCAGCACAGAATGGGTTCACGACTCCGTCTTTTGTTTATTGAGCTTTCACCCACATCAATGGTGTATTGAGTGGGGGCTGGTCCTTGAAAGAACTCCTTGAACCAGTTGTCATGACCTTCTGGTGCTTTGGAGATGACCCTTCCACTACGGGCATAGTCAGACATATCAATCGTGTCATCTCCATCATCTACATTCACAGTTTCTGAACTTTGCACTCCTTGAGATGAACTTTGACCTGCGGCACCTGAAGTGTTGGACTCCACAACACTCTTTAAACCAGTAAATTTCTTCTTCAAGTCCATCAGGGCCTCATAAAGATACTTCATTCTGTTCTTGTCTGCCACCTCCTTCTCTTGTAATCTTCTGTTTTCAGCCTGGAGAGCTTTTATCTCATTCTCTCTGATTCTGTTCTGAGACATCAGAAAGTTAATATGAGGATCAGCGCTTATCCTCATTTTGATTGGGAGCTCAGCAGCTTGGAATGGACGAAAGCTAGGCATGGTCGGTGGCAGGCTTGTCACAGTTTAGACGCTCACTCTCACTGGACTGGGTACAACAAAAGTGTTGTCAACTTCCAGAAATTGCCTTTCTTCCCGAACAGGGCTACGTTAGGTCAGAAGAGGACCTTCAGTCTGTACTTGGGCAGGTTGAACTTCAGCAGTTTGTGCAGGGTTTTCTTCTTCACCCATTGTATTCTGAGAACTTTCACTAGTTGGTTGAATCAGCATCAGACTTGAGCTAGTCTTTGTAAATTTAAACCTTATGCTTCTTGGATCAGTCTTCTTCCTTGGAGATGGTTCACAAGCAGGGATGGGTTCTTCAAGTACATCCTCCATATTCAGACTCAGCTCGGGAGGGGTTGCATCGCTGCTCGAAGACATGAGCATGTCATCCCTCGATCTCTTGTGACTGATGGGTCCCAAATCCCCATATATGTCATCATCTTGATCAGCAAAAATATCATCCATGACATTTTCTTCATCAGACGGGATCACCTCAGATTCTTCCATCACATTCACAGCTGGAGTTGTTGTTATGTCTTGATCTTCTGCCACACTTGCATTAACAATTGGCACATCGGCTGCAGGCTCAGGTTCTTCAACTTCTTGCCCTCTGGCTACCTCGGGAAATGCACCCCTCTTTACCCATTCAAGTCTTCCTTCAAAGCTATTTCTACCCCTTCTATCTTGAGTCTGAAGACCAAATACTCCACAATCCATCACTTTTATGTCCAACTTTTCTACCCTTTCTGCAATCATTGGGTATTTCTTCATGACCACCATTTGTACAAACCTTGGTGTCATCAGGAACTGTTCTCTGGCGCTCAGGTCAGCATTGCCTATCCAATCTAATAACATCATCTTGGAGAAATTGTACTTCCAATCTAAGGCCAATGCGACGAAGGCAGTTCCATGAAGTTTGTTGAGCTGATCAAAGCTGGTCCTTTTGCCCAGAAAAGATTTCTGCATGTAATGTGCCAGGCATCTCCAGTAATGCGGCAACAACTTTTTAAAGATAGGCGGGAATTTTCCTTCATAACCCATGGATTGAGCACCCGCCAAAACAACTTCCTTTGAATATTCAATCGGATCGATAGCACGATCATTGATGTTGAGCCCTTTCCTTATATCTTCCTCCAGAATTACAATCGGCCTGTTCTGAATAGTAGTTGAAATCTGTGTCTTGTCTGCACTGGCTCTAGTTGTCCCCCAAAACTCTCTCACAAGTTGCTCGTCAATCAGCACACTTGTCCTCAGTGCATGGTTGATTTTGCAAACATTCATCCCTGCCACCAGAGAATAAAATAAAGGCATGTGCTTCTCTGGTGGGTCTTCAAGATATGCTGGAATGCAATGATCTGGTTCAAACTTAATCTCTTCATCGAGCATCTCGTCTGCCATCTGAGAAAGACAAGACACATGTATCAGATTTGTTCGTTAAAGAGCAATTAAGTTTATTAACCCTTGATGAAGTTCAATTGAAGATCAAATTTTACTTTTGAAGTTCACAAAATTTCAATTTAAACTTTAGGGAAAATAATTGATTTAAACACACGCTCTCAAAATTCACAAACACCATTACTTTTTTTTATATTAAGATTAATGAGATTAAAAAAAATTAAGTGTTTAAGATTTTAATCCCCATTTTATGTGTGTTTACGATTCCTAAAATGGGTTCACGATCCAATTAGAGGGTTTACGATCTGCTGATTGAGTTCACGACAAGGTCCAATCGTAAACATAAAGGCCCAATCGGAAACAGTGAATTTTAACCCTGGCCCGATCGTAAACGACTTTGTCGTTTATGCCAATCGAAAATATATCGATCGTGAACGGGGAATCGTAAACAGAAATCGTAAACCTTCCAGACATCGTCTTCTTCACCGAGAATATCGTAAACACCGTAAATCCACCATTTTTACCCTGCAATAACACTCGTAAACACATTTAAACACATCAAAATTTCACCAAATGTCATCTGTAACTACCTTTAAACGATTTTAGCACAAACCGACAACAAATCTTCGAGAAGTCGACTCGAACACAGAAAATCTTGTGGAAACACACGATTTAGGGCTCGAAATGAAAAACCCTAGAATCGACGGTGAAAGATTGCGGTTACAGAGATCTGAACACATGTTCTTGATCGAAAATGGATGGTGAAGACGATGATGAACTCGGATTGCTTAGAGATTGGCCGGAGGTGATTAGATGAAGGTTTTCCGGTGAGTATACGGCGGATCTAGGGTTTTTGAGGGCGAAGGTCGTAAACGAGAGAAAAAGGGGAATCGTAAATGAAATGAAAATCGGAAACAAGGTTATAAATAAGAAAGTTACACTTTGGCCCCTCAAGAACCAAAAATCTTTTAAAAACTTTCATTCAGCCCCCTCAACCTTTTAAAACATTTAAGTTCACCCCAAACTTAAAAAAATGATGATAATTCTCATAAAACTTGGTAATTTTTAAAACTTTGAGAATTCACAAAACTTCCCCTCAGACTCATACCCCGAGTATCTGACCATGATCATAAAAAATTAAAATTAAAAATTTAAACAGATAAAAAACCTCAAAAAGAAATATTTACACACATACCGTGGAAATTTAAATATTTACTTGCCTGGTGCTGATAATTTTCATTGATAATATCAGACGAGTCTTTGACTGATGAACCCTTTTCAGCTTCCGTTACTTGACGCTCTAGACAATTGCAAGGTGATTTGAACACAGAAACTCACATCCAGTTAAGTGCTTAAATATGATACAATTTTACCGATATGTTTAACCGTCCCCACACCCAATTTTTTATAGCAAAACCTACCCAACCTCAGAGTTTATTGAGGATTCACAAACCCCCAACTTGAGGAACCATGCAACACTGCTTTGACTACCACTTATTTCTATTTTCATAACTTATCAGTTGGTGATCAGGTCGGCCGCATAAGCACGCAGAGAAGACCAACTAGAATAAATTTATTTTCTTTTTCTTTTCTTTTTCTTTTTCTTTTTTTTTCACAATTTTTCATTTTTTTGAATTCTTTTTCTTTTTCTTTCCTGTGATGTTGTCATTTACAATATAAGCATGGCGTGTGAGAGAGTGAATACTAGGTAAATACCACTCTCAACCCATTTTTGCCGGGACTCAGTTTTTTAAACCATGTAGACTAGGATGGGAATCTAAACATTTATAGAGTTTAGGATTACTGCACTTACATAGATGGTCATAGTTTTGGTTGAGCTTACCGACATATCATCTTTGAGCAGTCTTTCACATCAGCCTTACACGTGTCAGTCTCCGACCGTCTTTGAACATTTTTGCACATTCTATCAAAAGACATCATAAAAACTTTTTAGTTCAACCAGCACCATTTCTTCCCCTGTTTTTGTGAGACTTTTGAAATAAGACTCACTTTGTTCAGTCATTTTTCAATTTTTTTTTAAATAAATAACAAAGACTTTGTACAAAAACAAAATGATCAGATCATTCCTCGAAGGCAATCATCTTTAGGCCTTCAACACATGATTCAAAATTTGGACGAGGAAGGGGTTTTGTAAAAATGTCCGAAACATTCTGATCAGAGCTTACCTTTTGAAGATGAATTAACTCCCGATCATAGCAATCACGAATAAAATGTACCTTTATGTCTATATGCTTGGTTTTGGAATGTTGGACGGGGTTTTTGACAATTTCCAGAGCAGCAGCATTATCACAAAAGATAGGAGTGTTAACGAATTCCATACCGTAATCTGTGAGCTTATTTGGATCCATACTACCTGTGAGGTACCGGCAGATGCTGCCACGTATTCAGCTTCGGTAGTTGATTTTGATACGGTATGCTGCTTTTTGCTCTGCCAATAAATGAGCCTATCTCCCAGGTACTGACATCCTCCAGTAGTAGATTTCCTGTCAAGGTCACTACCTCCATAATCACTGTCAGTAAAAGCATACAATTGAAAATCAGTGCTCTTTGGGTACCAAAGACCAAGCCTAGGCTTGCCCTTCAGATACCTAAAGATACGCTTAACAGCAGATAAATGTGAAAGTTTAGGATTAGCCTGATAGCGTGCACACACACAAACTGCATGCATGATGTCTGGCCTGCTGGCTGTCAAGTACATAAGTGATCCAATCATTGACCAATACTGGAATTCACTCACTGATTCCCCATTGAGATCAGCTGACAAAAGTGGTCTGGATGCCATGGGAGTGGAAATGGGCTTGCAATCCTGCATCTTGAATTTCTCCAGAATCTCATTCACATTCTTTGCCTGATGAATAAGAATTCCAGATTCATCCTGTTTTACTTGTAGTGCAAGAAAGAAACTCATCTCCCCTTGGTCACTCATTTCAAACTTCTTCCTCATAATCTCTTCAAATTCTGTGCACAATTCCTCGTTTGTTGACCCGTAGATGATGTCATCTACATAAACTTGCACCATGATTATGTCCTCCTTCACCCTCTTCCCGAACAACATTTGATCAACCACTCCTCTTGTGTATCCATTCTCCACCAAGTGATTGGACAGAGTTTCATACCAGGTGCGCGGAGCTTGATGCAAACCATACAAGGCTTTATCCAGCAGATAAACATGGTCTGGATTTTCCTCATCTATGAACCCTGGTGGTTGAGTTACATAAACTTCTTCATTCATCTCTGCATAAAGGAAGGCAGCCTTCACATCCATCTGATGCACCGTAAAATTGAGATACGTTGCCACAGCAAGAAAGATCCGAATTGCTTCCAATCTTGCCACCGGAGCGTATACCTCATCATAGTCAATCCCATGAACTTGCTTGTGCCCTTGTACTATCAATCTCGCCTTGTTTCTGACAATTATTCCTGTGTCATCCTTTTTGTTCTTATATAACCACCTCGTAGGAATAACCTTCTTGTCTTCTGGCCTCTTCACAAGCCGCCACACTCCCAGCTTTGAGAACTGATTCAATTCATTGTGCATGGCCTCCGTCCAACTTGGATCTTTGAGAGCAACCATCACATTAGGAGGCTCAATCTGGGAAATGAAACAGGAATACATGCAGAAGTTAATGTTTCCCGTGCGGCTTCTAGTAGTGACTCCTGCTGTCACTGGCCCAACCACGTTGCTGAGTGGATGATCTCTGTTTATTCTACTCACTTGGACATCAGGCACTGAAGCAGTAACAGGCAGGTTAGTATTAATAATATTATCAGACATACCTGGTCCTTGAGAATCCACTGGAGCATTATGTGTTCCTGAACATTCTGGAATATTTGCATTAGAATTCCGTGAAGTCTCTGCTGATGCTCTTTCCACATGTGGCCTCACTTCAGAACTAGGAGCAATGATATCTTCTTCTTCTCCCAGATTGTGGAAAACATTGGAGAAGTTGAAACCTTCAAACAGTGACCCGTAGTCAAAGATCCAATTTGGTTCAGTACCCGCATCGGTTGGATTATCCTCCATCCAATCCACATCAAAAGCCTCGATAATCAATTTGGTGGTTTTGTTGTACACGCGATAAGCACTATTTGCTGAGTAACCGAAAAAATAGCACTCATCAGCTTTAGCTTCGAATTTCCCTACATCGGACTGAATTAGCACCGTGCATGGACACCCGAAGGTCTTGAAGTACCCCACCCTCGGCTTCTCCCCATAAACAATTTGGTATGGAGTCTGCTCATGTCGCTTGTTCAGAAGTACTCTATTCTGCACATAACAAGTTGTATTCACTGCTTCTGCCCAAAAGAAGATTGGTAGTTTCGCTTCACACATCATTGTTCTTGCTGCTTCAATGAGTGTCCTTTTCCTTCTTTCTGCAACTCCATTCTGTTGTGGTGTGTAGGGAGCACTGAACTGCCTTTCAATACCCTTCTCACCACAAAACATGTTCAACTCTGCATTCTTGAATTCTGTCCCATTGTCAGATCTTATACCCTTCACTCTCTTGTTCATCTAGTTTTCTATAAGTGTGACGAACTGTTTCACAAGGGCCGGAGTTTCGTACTTGTTCATCTACTATCACGAGACAGTAAGAAAACTTGCTGATGCTTTGTACCTGCATGGGACCAAAAAGATCCATATGTAAGAGTTGAAGAACAGATGAGACAGAATTTGCAACCTTTGGATGGTGTGGCAACTTGTGCTGCTTCCCCTTAGCACAAGCCACACATTTCTCCACAGACGAGAAATCTTTGATTGGTAAGTTTCTGACGTGCTCTCCTTTAGCCAGCTTAGACAGATTCTTCATATTAGCATGCCCCAGTCGACGATGCCATAATAACGCTAGATTCTCATTCTTCTTGGAGATAAGACAAGCTTCTTCAGTAGTTGGAGGTTTGCCCAAATTCAACTGATAAGAATTTCCTCTTCTTAGAGTACGCATCAAGATGCAGTCCTCTGGAATTTTGACACCAGGCCTGAGGATGATGCATTCCTTCTTGTTGAACAAAACAGAAAATTCTCTATCACCCATTTGCGACACACTGAGCAAGCTGTGAGATAATTCCTCCACATGGTGCACGTCTAGAAAAAGTCAAACTTCCACTCTTCACTACCCCTTTCTTACTGATTCTTCCACCTACCCCACCTGCAAAAGATACTCCTCCGCCATTGAAGTCTTGTACCTCTTCCAAAAAGGATAAGTCTCCGGTCATGTGTCGGGAGCAACCGCTATCAACGTACCAGAGATTGTCGATAGATCTACTTGGCTGTCCCTACAAAAATCAGAAATCAGTGAGATTCAGGTACCCAGGCCATAACAGATCTGGGCACTCCTTTGGAGTCAGTGTAATTAACCATTTGAAGGACCATTTCTGGTTTTGGTTCAGATACATTCACATTTTGAGTGTTGACTTTTGGTCTCCAATTAGGTTGTTTTTGAGATTTAGAACTATTTATTGAGTTCTGTGCAGGTGAAAGTTTCTTTGGTGGAGATGCGACCTTTTTACCTTTTGGCTTGACAACAGGTGTCCACTCAAGTTTTAATTTTGTATAACCCAATTGTTTCGTTTGAGTGACATCTTTTGTTTTTTCAATTACTGATTTGCCCTTAGGTTTAACAACATGTTTGACTTTAGGCATTTGCCTCTCACCAAATTCTTGTTTCATTTTGTCTTTTCTTTGATAAACTCCCTTAGGTTTGTAAGATGAGTTTGGAGGTCTAGTCACATTCCACTTTTCTTCAACATGCTTTGTCACTGGAACTTTTGTGTTCAAAACCTGAGACTGTTGAGTCTTCATTGGTTCTAAACTCTGCTTCCCCTGAGACAAAGCTTGTTGTTTCTGGTTTTTGTTTTCTCCTGCCATCATTTTCTGCAACATACTGGTCCGTGGGTTTTGCGGACAGTATGGTTCATAAGGTCTATTTAAGCAATTTGCAGCAAAATGTCCTGGTTTTCCACATTGAAAACAATTCATAGGTCTATGCCCATTTACATGACTACACAAATATGAACGTCTTGGGTAAGATGACTTCCACTCTGGCTTATCATCCCATTTGTGTATAACATGTTTTGTATCCTTTTTAGGTTGTGTGATTAAACAAAATTGTTCTGATTTAGACTTATTTGTTCTATTAAAAGCCGACACAACCTGAGGATAAGCTACAAAATCTTCGGGTTTAGTCTCACGTCCTACTTTAGTGTTAGGCACACGAATTTTAAAACCATGAATTGCATTACTAGAATTTGAAACATGTTTTAAGGACTTGGACACAACTAATTGCATAGACCTAGACTCATTCAATTCACACACTGATGCCAGTACATCATCTTTAGGTAAATCAGAAACTACACTACTCGACACATGACACTGTTTAACTCTCAATCATTCTGCATCCTTCCCAGATACATCTTCAATACCTACTTCATCTGCACATGAAACAAAACTATCAGCAGGTCCAACATCATTGTTTAATGACTCCTGGGAAGTACTTGATTCACAAGTGTCTGTCACAATTTTATCCTGATTACCCAACCCATAAGACATGTGTTTCTCATTTTCTATTTCCTGAGGGGTCAAAGGTGTCACTCCTACCAGAACACTATCTAAGGGAGGTCCTATCTCATGTGTTCCTGATTCAGATCTGTCTATCTGATCCTCCTCAAAGATTATTCCTATAATATCTCTAGAGTTATCTTGAGGAACATTGTTCTTGCCCTTGTCTGAGAAACTAATAGCTATTCCACCCTTGTCCTTTCCCATTCTAACATCAGTTATACAGGAGTTCAAAGATTTTCTAGCCTCAAACATTCTTTTGCTTTTTGTTTGATTCATATCAAATTTAACCTGCAACTCATTGTACTTATGTGTGATCTCATCTACCTGATTCCTAAGCTCAGCTATTTCTAACTTAGCATTGTCATACAGGAGAGTTTTCTCAGTTGCCAGTTTTTGATATTTTACTATGTCTAGCTTTTGTGCTTTAACCTTCTCCTCATTTTTCTGCCATCCACCCTTAAATGAACTCCTTTCACACTTTATCTCAAACAATTCTATTTGATAATTTTTACAGATTTGTCTAAGACCAGGAATTATACGAGCACAAGTGGGATCAGAACATACCTTGAGGTTTTCAGCTTCAGCAACGAAGGCTTCCTTATCTTCCACAGGAGTTTCATCATTAACAACAAAAGCATGCTCTTCCTCTTCATCCCTTTCCATGGCAGCAATCATTGCATGAGACATACTAAACTCTTTCAACTGAGGTGTCCAATCATAACCACCACCTTCTTGAACAACCAATGCCTTTGCCTCTCCCTTTCATTCACCTGCTTTCCTTTCTTCTCCCCTTTCTCTCTTCGGCTTGCTACACTCTCTTGCAAAATGCCCATACTCATCACAGTTGTAGCACCTCAGCTTGCTTTTGTCAAACCCCATCCTGATCTTGTCTTGATCTTTCCAGACGTTTCTCCCAGTCTTCGCCATGAACTTCTTTGCTCTGAAGACCGCCATTGCCATCTGCCATCTGCCATGAGACATCCAACATCTCAACATCTTCAGGATTTATCTGGTTTAGCTCACTCGATAACATATCAGTAGGTACAAGAGTTCCGGCCATGAGAGCATGGTAGCTATTCATAAAACCCATACCGAGCGCAAAATTGGGATCATTCGTATCATCAGGGTTGACGCCTCCACTTGAACTTCCTTGAGGTTGTGCCACAAAAGCAGTTGACTTTGCGACAGAGCTTGGTCCACTCCTAGTTGACTTCCCATCATGCTTAGTCTCCACATCTTCTGACAACAGAGCTTGATTTAGTTTTCCCGCCAAACTAAGAGAGCTTATATGGTTCAACTCTCTCTGCTTGTCATCGATTAGCTTGGACTTGAGTTTGTTGATTAACTCATCAAGAGATAGTTCACTCAGATTGTTGTTGTCCTTAATGATAGATATGTTGGTGTTCCAAGATTTGGGTAAACTATTCAACAGTTTCAGATTTTTGTCTTCCTTGTCTGGTTCAATATTATAGCTGGACATTTCAGCCATCAGAGACACAAACCTCTGCACCTGAGCTTCAAAGGATTCACCTTGTACATGGTTGAACAGATTAAACTTTTGCTTCAGCATTTGCTTGCGGCTTGCCTTTATGTCAGGATTCCCTTCATAAGCCACAACCAAAGCGTTCCAGAGTTCCTTAGCGGTCTTGCAGTGTTTAAATCCTTTTGCAATATCTGGTGTTAATGCCATAGTCATGATGGCAAATGCTCTTTCTGCTTTGTTTCATCTTTCCCAATCATCATCATCATACTCATCTTCCGTCTTAACCTTCCCTGCATTAACTCCTTCTGCGTGAGTAGGTGTGAATGGTCCATGAATTACTGCTCTCCAGAGTCTTAGATCTACGCTCTTCAAGTGGTTTTCAAACCTATATTTCCATTCCAAAAAGTTATCTGCCGATGTTAGCCTAGGTGGACGAGTGATGGATCCAATCTCAAAATCCAACTTCTGATACATACTTGGTTCGAAATCCATTTCGATAGATTAGGGAACAAAAATCTAAAGTCCAAACGTCCAAATACTGAGATTACGATAAAAACCTCACGATTACGATCGTAAATGATTGATTACGATCGAGAACACTGTTTCCGATCAAAGACAAACTCGAAAACACTTAACCGACAGAAGAAATCGTAAACTCGATTACGATGCCCGATTACGATCGCCGAAAGTCGTAAACACCTATATCCGATCCACCAAAGTCGTAAACACCAATCCCGATCCAACAAAGTCGTAAACTCCGATTACGACAACAAGTACAGTCGTAAACTCACTTCTTCGGATCGTAAACACGATAAAAATCGAGTCTTGAACTCGTAAACACCCAAATGACGAAGATCTTCAATAGAAGCAGTCGTAAACACCCAGAAAACCCAGAAAACCTGATTGTGAACTCGAAGAACAGCAGCAGCAGATCTCGTAATCACCAAAAACCCTTTGAATCTTCAAAAACTCGAACTATAACCCAGAAAACAGCTTGAATCAATATTGTGAGAGCCTCGAATCAGTGATTCTTGGCTCTGATACCAATTGTAGGTCCGAAATCTAACCAAACACACGATATCTAATCACAAATGAGTGCGGAAACCTCGTATGTGATCGATTCAAGAAGAATAGTAGAAGAAAAGACTTGATCTAAGAGAAAGATCAAATCTTGAATGTAGAAACCTACTATCTTGAAGCAATGAAGAACCGATCGGAATCACCAAATGATAAGAAGAAATCGTAAATCTGTTTTCCAAAGCTTGCATTAATCATAAACATGAAAGGCTTATATAGTGCCTTCTTACAAACCCTAGTCCAATAGTAAACACAATAAGCCCAATCATAACCTAAAGAAAATTGGCCCACATGGCCCAAAACATTAACTAATTAAGCCCAAAACTAATAACAAGCTAGCCCAAAACTAATGTTCATGCCTCAAATAAATATAGCCCAACATGGTACATTATCGTTATAAACGTTTGTACAACCGTATCCCACCATTAATTGATTTCAATTAGTTCTGTACGAAACGATAGCTAGTGAATAGATCTATTTGGGTTGACAACCCTGCCCAGTTTGGTAGCTCCAAACCTGACTCCGTACATTGTCAAGGGGTACACATCAGTTATTCTGCTTTGTTCAGTATCTCTCCGACGAGATACTATGGGTGGGTAAACCGTTAGTATTTGAAATCAAGGTTCAGGTGAGTTCATACAACCACAACGGTAAACCAACGTAATATTTAAGTATGCCAAAACTGTTTTGCCAATCTAAACGTAGAGTCAAAAACCTGTGAACCTCACCAACTTTATGTTGACCTTTTAAATTCATGATTTCTCAGGTAACTAGGCAATCACCGGAGACATGCAAATGGGGCTTAACTTCAACTATCGGACCTGCTTCACCGGAGTCATAGTCCCGACCTATCCTAAATAAACTATCTTATGCTTTTATTAATAAATTAAGACTTCTTATTTTCAAATGTAAGACATTATCATTTTCACCACTTTTCCGCTGCAATCTAAATGATGTGATGTTTTATTATAACGTTTGAATATAATTAGTTGTTCTATGTATCCTCGACTATGATTCCATTCCCGCTCACACCCGAATCCGTTGACCGGGGTGTGACAGATTGGTATCAGAGCCGTGGTTATAGCAAACCAGGATAAACAAACAAACGAACCAATAACTGAACCTGGACTATAACCCACTCCGAAGCTACCATTTGCATGCAAGACCGTTTCTCCAACATATCGGTTTATGTTAACTTATGTGCTATACATGCTTTGCTATTTCCTTACCTATTTCATTTAGTATATACGTTAGTACTAACCCTGTCTTTTTCTCTTGGGATATTATCGCAGAGATGACTTCCAAGGAAGTCATCTGCATTTCCGATTCCAGAGAAGACGACGATAGAGATGTAGCTGGCTATACACCATCCCCGGAGGATCATGTGCCCTCCATTCCTGAGAGAGACATACCGACTGTCGGAACTGTCCGCCAGTCCTTCATACCCTCATTTATCATCGATTCCCAGGCAGCTCCATTCCTGGAGGCTGCGTGAGGAATTGCCCAGCTCTTACGAGCGAGGTGAGTCCTCCATCAGACACAGTGCCACGCGCCGTCCTCCAGCTGGCATCTCTGTGCTCACTAACGAGCCGATAGCGGACACTGTTCCGCTAGTGGTAGCACGCTTACGTCGCCATGAGCATGCCTTTGAGTTGGTTGAGAGAGATATTGCTCAACACCCTTTGTGACTAACCTTGGGGATCTCGAGACCCAGATAGCCAGGGTTGCTGGTCACATGGATGTCGTCCAGGACTCCATGGACACCCTTCATACTCACATAACTGGTGTCAACACAACCGTCACTGACCTCCTTCTGTCGAACGAGGTCCTCCATGCGAGGCTTACGACCGTTGGGGATTTCATTGGGCGAATGATGACGTTTATGACCCTCATGTCATAGATCACGACCACCCTATTCATGCCCCCAGGACCTCCACTCTTCTAGATAGCTTTACATCTAGCCTTTTTGGACCATCATTTTAGCATACCTAAATTTTGTATGTTGTATTATTGGGACTGCGAGTCCAAGACAAAACGTATCTCATTTGATATTTGTATGTTTTATCAGTTAACATGGTGGAAATAGAAACTAGTATTACGATTACATTATGTATAATATGATTATCGTTGCCCTTGCTATCATTAGGTCATCCTCGTATGTTATTCCTTTCTATCTTATGTTTCTTGGTTGTGTTTGGGCGTGTCATGTTATGGTATCTTTGATGTATGTCGTGGCAGTTATTCTCGAGCATGTAATAACCCCATTTACATACCATCTAAAATTTTCTTTATGTTGACAATGGTAACTTAAAGCAAAATCATGCCGCCTAGACGCCAAACCCCTAGAAATGCTCATCCGCCTCCTCCTATGAGCGCCGCTGAAATCGAGTAGATGATCGCTCAGCGCGTTGCTGAAACAGTCGTCGCTGCCGAGACCCAACATCACACTGACAATGGGGTACGCGGTAAGAACGTATTAACCGATGTTAAAAAAACAATGGTCTACAATTTCACCGAATTGTATTCAACGTCTTGGACTAGCATTACAGGCCCTCGTGAATGTTCATATAAAGATTTTATGAATTGCAAACCCACCAACTTCAAGGGTTTCGAAGGCGCTGTTGGGTTAATCCGTTGGTTTGAGAAAATGGAGTCAGTCTTTCGCATAAGCAACTGCCCCGATCAGTACATGGTCAAATATTCCACGTGCGCATTCACTGACAGTGCACTAACCTGGTGGAATTCCCATGCCGATGCTATGGGAGCTGACTTGGCCTATGCCATGACATGGGACGAACTCAAACAACTGTTGCGTGACGAGTACTGTCCTAGAGAGGAACTACAGAAACTCGAAGCAGAATTCTGGAACCTATCCATGAATGGAGCCGATGTTGCTGGCTACACTAAGAGGTTTCGTGAACTTGCTCACCTTTGCCCTACAATGGTCACTCCACCCTACAAGAAGATCGAGCGGTACATCTAGGGACTTGCGCCACACATTCAGGGGAATGTCTTTCCTCAAACCCTCAGACATTTTAGTATGTTGTGCGTCTGGCACACAACCTTGTCTATCAAGCTAATCGTCAAGGTGTAAACTTTGGCAAGAAATCGTCTGAGAACGAGCCCCTTGATGTCAGTACCACCCCTTCGTCAAGCAAACGAAAGCGTGAATTTTGGAAGGATCGGAACGAGAAGAACTACGAGAAGACCCCTACTAAGGAATCCTAACCGGAGAAGGTCTCTGCTGCTACTATCCCTGTCCAGTCCCTCCGAAAAACCGGTTACACCGGTACTACACCCCTGTGCAACAAATGCAACCTCCACCATACTCGTGATTGCGGAAATGTCTTTTGCAATATCTGCAAAGCCTACGGACATGTAGCGCGTCATTGCCCAAGTCGCACTTGCTACGGTTGCGGGACCATTGGACACTTCAAGAGTGAATGCCCGGAGAACAAGGACCAGAATACTAACCAGGCTAGAGGAAGAGTCTTCGTGATCAGCGCCGAAGACGCCCGCCATGACCCAAACACGGAGACGGGTATGTTCCTACTAAACAACCATTATGTTTCTGTTTTATTCAATACCTGATGCCGATAGAAGCTTTGTGCCTACCGATTTTATTTTGTAATCCTTTAAAATCGACCCTTCTGCCTTAGACGCTAAGTTTACCATAGAATTAGCCAATGGTGAATTAATCGAAATTGGAGCAATCTACCAAGGTTATTCATTAGGACTCCCCGACCATACATTTAGCATCGACCTAATACTCGTAAAATTAGGAAGCTTCGTCGTAATCATTGGAATGGAATGGTTGTCAAAGAACCATGCGGAATTTGTCTGTCATGAGAAAATGGTAAGTGTGCCACTTGCAAATGGCAACACTCTAAACGTGCATGGCAAAAAGAGTGGAGCCAAGCTAAACCTCATATCTAGTATGAAGGCATGAAAAATTCCTTCGCAAAGGATGCCATGCCATCCTAGCTCATGTCACTTAGAGGAAACCTAGGGAGAAATGTATCAAAAATGTTCCTATTGTCCGCGAATGCTCGGAAGCCTTTCCAAGGACTAGCCGAACTTACCCCAGCAATAAGTGGAGCTTCGCATCGACTTAACACCTGAATCCGCCCCCGTTGCCAGATTCCCATACTGTCTGACACCGTCCGAAATACAAGAGTTATCTAGCCAACTACAAGAGTTGCTAGATAAAGGCTTTTCGTCCGAGCCACTCCCCGTGGAGTGCTCCCGTATCATTTAAACCGAAAAATGAAACGTAGCCGCATTCCCATTGTCAAGGTGCGATGGAACTCCCGACGAGGTCCAGAGTACACTTGGAACGCGACGTCCAGAATGTGTCAGAAGTATCCTCGTCTTTTTGGAAACGTTACATCAACCAGTTGTCAGAACTGAATTTCGGGACAAAATTCTTTTAACTGGGGGAGAATGTGACACCTCAGTCAAAACCAGGTCAACCCGTTGACTTTGACTCTTACTATTACTGTTAATACGTGCATTATCTGTTAATTACCTGTTAACTATCTGATTAATTGTTAACTTGGAATATATATGTTCGTCTAAAATAATTCCTGAGTTGGTACCAACTATTTTTGTCCGACTTAAAAATCAAGAAAAACCATTAATGTCTTCATGAAATTTTATCAACAAGAAAAATGTATAAAATATAACTTTTATATATTTTCACCAGGTGTCCGAACTGACTGTTCGACACGTCAAAAATTTAAGTAAACTTTTATTAAACTAAAAGTTTTATCAAGACTTGGATTCCTCAACCCGTTTCACTCAGAAAAATCCGAACGTCAACCGAACCTCCAACCCGTAACCCCATTGGGCCCAGTCAGGCCCAACAGTCTCAAAACTTATCCGATTGACCCGAAAATTTTAGCGATGACTCAGTGTAACCCAGCGAGCGTGTTGACTCAGTCTGCCAACCCGTAACCCGACCCGAGGCCTGGCCCAGTAACCAAACCGAGAACCGGTTGCCCGGCCCGGTTACCCGGTCCGATCCGGCCCGTCTCCGGCCCACTTTTCGGCCCAAGGCCCAACCGGCCCAACACTTATTTTTTTTTTAAATAAATTCGGTCCAAACAAATTAAGCCCACTTTTTATAGATTTTAACCCAACAAGATTTTTATATAAAAAGTCCACCACCCTTGTAGTTTTTATAAAAACTAAAAATTAATGTTTATTTTCCAAACTTTTTATAAACATTAATCCACCATTTTTATACCAACCCATGGACTTTTATAAAATTTTTGAACCTTGAATCACCTCCCATTTTTATAAAATCTCCATCTTTTTATACAAGAATCACCTACAACTCTTTTATGTGATTATTTTTAATCAAAATTAAAAAGATTATTGGTTGTCATTTGAGTATTAACCATGGGATAATAATCCTACTTTTTAGTATAAATAGGAGGCTTAGGCTCCCATTTTTACTTGCACCTCCCAACTCTTTCTACCTTCCTCCAAACTCCCACTCTCTCCCTCCCTTTTTCGGTCACCACCGAACAACCACAAGCCACAACTCCGCCGCCGCTACACCACCGCCAGACCACCATACCGCCGCCGCCAACCGCCACTTCCCCTCCTCTACTCCTTCCGTGAGTCTTTTAAACTCCTTTCCTATACTTAGTCTATCACCCAAAACCCCAACAAGTCTTGATATAACTTAAAAATCTTTCTTTCTCTAATCCTCTAAACTAACCAACACTTGGGTTAATAATACAAGTGACTTGATCTAACACATCTTTGGTGCCTTGGGGCTTAAAATAGCCAAGAAGTGGGGTTGTACACTAAAGAAACCAAATTTGGGAGTATTGTGTATCACAACCTAGATCATTTATATATATATATATATATCTTGCATTTAAATACTTGTCATTTAACTTCTTGCAATCTACTTACTTGTTATTCATTTATCTTGGTCCTAACACTAATGTGTTAGTTGATATGTCCTAATACTTCAAGTATTAGTAAGATTTGTTCACTTGTTTGAACATAAAGGTCCTAGCTTTTGCTAGTTGATTATTTATTTATTTGTTATATATTTACTAACTCATGGCTTAAATAAATGATCTAACAACATTAACTTGTTTTGAATAAACCCATTACTTAATCCTAACACATAAGTGTTAGTAGAAATCCTTGTAAGTCATGAAAATATAAAACATAATCATTGGACAAGTTAGATGACCTACAAAAAAAAACATGGATTTAATTTTGATAAACAAAGACATGTTTAAAAAGTAATATTCCTAGAGACATGGAAAAATGGATTTTTGGATTTAAAAATGACTTGGATTTTATTAAATAATCTCAAGTCAACATGTTATAAAATATTTAAAACGATTACGACGCCAAACGTTTTGATTTAGAAAATAATCATTGACGATTTCTAAATAAAAACGTTCACCTTTTAAGTGATAACGTAAAACGTTTTCGACGTTTTAAACGTCAAATAATTATATTTGAACATGTAATTATTTTTAACATTTATACTTTTAGTTTATTAAAAGATGGTCATCTTAACTTAACACATGATTATAACTTTTGTCAAATGAATTTATAAAATCTTTATAAATGTATAAGTATAAATACAAAGACTTGTATTTATTTTTAACTCACTTATACTATTTCAATAAACCTTGTCACATGTTTTTACATGAAAATATATATAATTATTTTGTCAAATAATTATAAAAGGTTTAAGTCATGACATATAAATATATAAATCCATCTATAAATAATAATAGACATTATTATTTATTTCAATGTTTAAAAACTTGATTGATTTCTTTTAAGTTAAATTGATTTATTATTTAATTTAACCTTCCTTATATTTATTTTGACATAAATATAAGTATGCATTTCGTATATTTATTTGATCAACAAAAATTATCAAACGAACTTCCAAAACTAATACAAACGGGATATTATATTAAGACTTGACCGGTATCTAATACAAACGGGATATTATATCAAGACTTGACCGATATCGTTTGGGTGACATTATTGTTACTCAATAACCAAATGCCTTATAAATATATATGCATTGTCTTATTATTTATTAGGACGTTACTTGCTATCTTTATCACTCGGTTTAGTTCATCATCCACTGATCAATATGAGTTTCACGACCCCTTTTCCTTCAACTGTTTTATACTTTGGGGGAGAAATCATGAAATCTGATAAATGCTTTTTACTTAATATTATGGTTTATCTGTTAGCCGTATGACTACTTGTTCTCTTACTAATTGCCCAATTTGGTACATTATCGTTATAAACGTTTGTACAACCGTATCCCACCATTAATTGATTTTAATTAGTTCTGTACGAAACGATAGCTAGTGAATAGATCTATTTGGGTTGACAACCCTGCCCAGTTTGGTAGCTCCAAACCTGACTCCGTACATTGTCAAGGGGTACACGTCAGTTATTCTGCTCTGTTCAGTATCTCTCGGGCAAGATACTATGGGTGGGTAAACCGTTAGTATTTGAAATCAAGGTTCAGGTGAGTTCATTCAACCACAACGGTAAACCAACGTAATATTTAAGTATGCCAAAACTGTTTTGCCAATCTAAACGTAGAGTCAAAAACCTGTGAACCTCACCAACTTTATGTTGACATTTTAAACTCATTTCTCAGGTAACTAGGCAATCACCGAAGACATGCAAATGGGGCTTAACTTCAACTATCGGACCTGCTTCACCGGAGTCATAGTCCCGACCTATCCTAAATAAACTATCTTATGCTTTTATTAATAAATTAAGATTTCTTATTTTCAAATGTAAGACATTATCATTTTCACCACTTTTCCGCTGCAATCTAAATGTTGTGATGTTTTATTATAAGGTTTGAATAAAATTAGTTGTTCTATGTATCCTCGACTATGATTTCATTCTCGCTCACACCCGAATCCGTTGACCGGGGTGTGACACAATCAGATTTGATTATAATAATGATCCAACGGTGAGAAAATTAGAGATCTGAAGGCTGATATGTAGAATCCGCGTGAGGTGGGTTTCGCCCAATCAGAGCACAGCAGCTCATTCCCTTCAACTAGTTAGCAGCAGAAAACGACAAGCATTTAACGACTCAATTTTTGGAGGTGGGCCACGCGCATGCACCTTTTCTGCCAATCACGGTGTGGCAGCAAGACATCTCTAACGGATAGTTCAACCCAGGTGGTCCCCATGCGCAATTGAACAACCAATCAGGTTGCGAGAAAAAAAAAGAGGCATTCCTCTCTCCAATTTCCTTTGAACGGTTCAATAGGAAAAGGGGCCCACGCGAATTCTTTTTGCACCAATCAAAATTTGACAGCCATGTGAGAATGTTCAGTGCCAGCCGACATTTAAGGAGAGAGACTTTCGACAGCAACCAATCAGCAGGTGCCACGTCATCATCGTCTCCCTAACCTGCGAAAACCCTAACTTGGTCGGAACAACCTGCCGGAAAAACGAAGGTCGCCGGAAAAGCGTAATTCCTTCATAACTCCCATAATACTCAACCAAATTTGACGAAATTTATACCGCTGAACTCGTAATTCAATTCTCTACAACTCTGGACGAACAAAATCCTCTGAAACAACTTCGAGCAAAAACCCAGAAACAAGTCCGCTAAGCTCAAGAAGTCCGCTAAGAACGATTCAAGTTCGCTAAAATAGATGAAGTTCGCTAAGAGGAGAACAAGTTCGCTAAGAACTCAACAAGTTCGCTAAGCACATCTTCAAACCTTCAAACACTTAGAACAAATCTGGAAATGATGAACAAGAAGAAAACTCTTACTTGGTGAACTTGAATCTGCCCAAAAACGTAAGGAGAACCCGTAATGATGCACGAAATGAGAAGCTAAGCCATTCATGAGACTATTGTGGCCACCACCAACCCATAAACAGTAGCAAATCGGATCATAAACATCCCTCAAATTCTGGAAATCTTCAAGAACACGAAAAACACCATGAAACACACACTAGTGTATGTTTTTCCAGATCTGCCCAAACCGTTGAGAATCAGACGAAACAGATGCTTTCAATGGATCTGGAACACGTTTTCCACTGAGAATCATACCTCACTTCATCCAATATCCATGAAGAAAAACCCAGAAAACTAAGAATCAAGCCCAAAATTCTTCAAAAACCCCAAAAACGGGAAAAACTCAACAGTGACGAAAAACAGCTCGGATCTTCAATTTCTCCACAGATTTGAACAAGTAAATCATAAACAATCATCAGATAGACTCCAGAACAATAACCTAACATATAACAACATCAGATCTGTCCAGAATCCATCAATAATGAAGAAAAAATGAGAAAAAGTCTCAAAAAATGAGTTTTCAAATCTTCACCATACTCAAGCTCAAAATCACAAATTCTAGTGACCAGATTCACGGTGAGACGAATCTGATCAGTACCCCGCTCTGATACCATTTGTCAGGACCGATTTTCACATCAAGAATCCTGATCTTGAGCAAGAACAAAGGTTCAGATTCAAAAACCCAAAAAAAAAATGAGATGAAGATGAAGATGAGAAGAATCATGTATAATCAAAACATAAGAAAGATGATGATTAAGGGTGTGTTTGGTTGCCACTTAATAAGCTCTTAATGGCTTAACATCTAATTCGGTCAGACATAAGAGTGTTTGGTTGGCATCTCTTAATGAAAAAAACCTCTTAACAGGGACTTATTCGGTCAGATTTAAAAACATGTCTGATTGAATAAGCAATTGAAAAAAATACGCTCATTACCCTCTCTACCCCTCACCTTCTCTATCTGCGCCATCCAAACTCTCCACTGGAGCGTCGATTTCCGACCACCAAGAGTGCGAATTCTGGCCACCAGAGCTCCGGTCGCCGCCTATTTCACCATCTCTTTATCAGGTATGTTTTTTTGTCCCGTCTCTTTCTCCACAGCATTCGATTTCACAACCTCTTCATCAGTTGTTTCTTTTTTCAATTTTGTTTTGCATATTTGACATGCTTGATGGTTGATTAGGTAATCTATGGTGTTCTTAAGCATCATGAATTCGTTTTTTTATTCGAGCATCTGGACAACACCTTATGTACCGAAATTAGGGTTTTTTTTTATTTTTTTATTTTTTTATTTTATTTTTTGGTTTTTGATATGTTTGATGCTTGATTAGGTCACCTATAGTGTTCTTGATCATGTTAATTTTGTTTTTTTTAATTAACAATCTGTGATATAATAGTCGAGAAGGAACATAGATGTGAAGATAATCTTTAATGTTGAGATCTTTTGCCTATTTGAAACTAATTGGATAATGATATCAAAGTTGGTGTGTAAAATTGGACAGAAACTAGAAATGCCTTTCTTTAGTTGGTTATTGAATTTAAAATCGTGTTTTTGCGAAAACAAAAGTGTGTTTCTCGGTTCATAGCACTTCCTTTGAAAATCAGTAAGTTCTGTGTCCAAAACAATAATATTAACCCACCTACTTTCTTTAGCTTCATCTTTATATGATTCAAACTTACAACAATCTTACCAATGGGGTTTAATCAACCAAAAATACACATGCCTTATTGAATGTTTAGAGTTGTAATTTGATATGTCATGAAGGTGATTTGGTGCCAAAGACCCTCTCTCAGTCTTTCATTTGATGTCTATGTTTATGTCTAAAGGTGATGGAACTGAGATGCATTCAGCATTACATGAGTGGACAGAGCAACGAACTGTACCACATGGTGGTTGTGACAGTAAGGGGTTTTATTCTTTCATGCGTTTTTTTTACCTTTTTTTCTTTTTTTTCTTATGAGCAACAGAATCTAATGTTCCACAACAATTTTATATGTAGATACTGTTGCCAGCAGGGTAGCTTGTGGCTGCGTTGAAGGAAGCTAAAGCGATTGCTACCTTTATAAATGGTATTATGAAGTTGGACTTGTAGTTATGTGTAGTGTCTTCTGAACTTATGTTTATAAGAAATGATAGAAAATGTTGCATTCATATGTTCAGTATTGGTTTTAGCCTTTAGGGTATATTTGTTATCTTTTGGAGGCTATTTCAAAATCTGGTTCCAGTGGCATCTAATTTGATTAACCATGGGTAAACATTCAATTGGCTTATAGTTTGTTATGTTCGGATCAATATAAAACTATGGAACATGGGTTTTTGTTATGCCAATTGAGATTGCTTACTGACTTAGGGCTGAGTTCATCAATCATCATTGTTCCTTTAGTTTGAATTTTTGGTAGGTTTTTCATTTTTTATGTATTTAAGTTTCAATTGAAGTCATATAATCACTCAAACAATCAATTTTGCAAAGTTTCTTCAATCGATTTTGTTTCATTCGGTTTTATGTTCTCACATTTTTTCTATATATATGCTTGCTTCAATCTGTTTGTGGCTCTCACATTCCGCTAATTACTACTGCATTTTGACCCCCATTGCTTCAATCGATTTGGTTTATTGCTTAACAGTCTCGGTTTTAGGCCTTATGGCGTCAATCTAACGATTGCAAACTCACAAAAATTGGTTAGGCACCTACTTAGTTATTTATTTACTTTACACCTTGATAGTTTGCTTAATTGTGTTAAAATCTCAACAAACAAGTTGTAATTGACTAAGTTTGCTTAGTAGGTAGAATTGTAATTTGGCATCAATCTGACAGTCACAAACGGCAAAAGATGTTCCTAATTTCTTTAAAGTTCAATAGCTGATTTGTTTGTTTACACCGATCTGTGAATTGTAGTTTATTAGTTAATTTTTACCTATCCCATGCCCGGATATAAAGAAGGAGGGTTTGTTATTGACAATCACTTGACATTTGGAGAAGTCGAGAAGGGGCCCCAAAATTTTAGTTTGCTTGGGGCCACCAAATATGTTGAGCCACCCCTGGGTTTTGGTGCTCGAAATCTGTTGTTAATGATGGTTTGTATTTTTTATTTAATAATTATTCATAATTTAGAGTTCTGACCAAACAAATACATTTTATTTTAGCAAAAAATTGTTAAAAGGGGTAAAATAGTCATTTACATAGTCATTCAGAGATCCAACCAAACAGCACTTGCTGGTTCAACACTATTTAATTCAGAATCTCTTACTCAATCAGACATATTACTGATTCAGCACTTAATGACGCAGATGTTACCAAACAGCCCCTAAGTCAAATGATTTCATTAATCGAATGATTACAATCAAGAAATCATGAAGAACACACAATCTCTCTCTAGTAATCCATGACTCACTCTTTCTCTCTCTAGAATGGAAATCTCACACTCTACAAGAAAATCATCATCTCCACACTCAGAGACTCCTTCTTGTAATGGGCACCCTCACTATATATAGTGAGGGTGACTAACAACAGAAAAACATAAAAACTGAACAAAATTACAAGAAAGGCAAATAACATAAATATTAATTAAATCAAAGTTGATTTAATTAATCCAAAGCTTGACTCGCTCGAACCGATCTTCCGTTGACTTTTACTTTGACCGTTGACCCGAACGGTTGACTTTTCCAGAAAACGGTCTTTGGTCCAAACTGCAAGCCTCGAGCATCACAACCCGCGTCTCTGAATCAATTCACATGGGTTCTTCAGTCGAATGCTTCGGTAAACAGATTTGATGGCGTCAGTCACACAGATTTTAAGTTCCAACAAACCTGACTCAAACACCTTCTTTGCGGTGTAAAGCGCTGCGTAATGTCCTCCGGTCGGACCCTCGTGACAATGTCTCAAAATCTGACGTGCCTCACGTCTATGCACGCATCTCCGGATCACAGAATCAGCTCCAACTCTATACAAATGCGGATCCTCCCAAATATAGTATTTCACATCCGACAAGAGCTTCTTCTTCTGCTGAAATGAAAGTGCTTTCCGCAAAGCACCAGTCGACAAATAATTCGCCAAATCGGCGAACCACGGCTCAATCGGATCATCTCTCGCCTCCACAAAATCAAGCAACTCATGGGGGAAATAGTCAATTATTGGAATCCCCTTGAGCTGATCATCATCAGAACCCTCTAAGCGTGAAAGATGATCGACCGCAACATTCTCGGCCCCTTTCTTCTCTCGGATCTCGATATCAAACTCCTGACGTAACAGAATCCAGCGAAAGAGACGTGGCTTGGCATCCTGTTTACTAAAAAGACAATTAATCGCCAAATGATCCGTGTAAACAATAGTCTTGGACATGACAAGAAATGATCTGAATTTATCGAAGGCAAACACAACAGCTAGGAGCTCTTTTTCAGTCGTGGTGTAATTCTCCTGCGCATCATTAAGAGTCCTGCTAGCATAGTAAATTGGGTGGAAGTGTTTGTCCCTCCTCTGTCCCAAGACTACTCCCACTGCGAAATCACTCGCATCACACATCAACTCAAAGGGTTGCGACCAATCGGGTGCAACCATGATCGGGGCATTCACGAACTTGTCTTTGATCAAGTTGAACTCCGTCAGACACTCATCAGAAAACACAAATGGAGCATCTTTCTCTAAAAGCTGTGTCATCGGCCTAGTGATCTTCGAAAAGTTGCGTATGAATCGGCGGTAAAAACCTGCGTGGCCTAAGAAACTCCTAATCGCTCTAACAGAAGTGGGAGGCGGAAGTCTAGAAATAGTATCAACTTTGGCTCGATCCACCTCGAGCCCTGCATGTGAAATCTTGTGCCCAAGCACAATACCCTCGCGAACCATGAAATGGCACTTCTCCCAATTAAGCACCAGGTTCGTCTCCTCACATCGAGCTAGCATCCGCGATAAGCTCGTCAAGCACTGATCGAAGGAACTCCCGAAAACAGAAAAATCATCCATGAAAACCTCCATGGAGGCCTCGATCATATCATGAAAAATGGCGACTATACAGCGCTGAAATGTCGCTGGAGCGTTACATAATCCAAATGGCATGCGTCGGTACGCGAATGTGCCATAAGGACATGTGAATGTGGTTTTCTCCTGATCCTCCGGTGCGATGGGGATCTGGAAATAACCTGAAAAGACGTCAAGAAAGCAATTATAACTGTGACCGGCTAAATGCTCCAACATCTGATCAATGAACGGTAGGGGGAAATGATCTTTCCTTGTAGCATCGTTGAGTTTGCGATAATCAATGCAAACTCTCCACCCCGTAACCGTGCGCGTAGGAATCATCTCATTCCTCTCATTCACGATAACTGTCATGCCACCTTTCTTGGGCACAACCTGAACCGAACTGACCCATGGTGAATCAGAGATAGGATAAATCAATCCAGCATCCAAAAGCTTCAAAACCTCTTTCTTCACCACATCCTGCATGTTTAGGTTCAGTCGTCTCTGTCTCTGCACAACAGGCTTAAACTCATCCTCCATCAAAATCTTATGCGTGCAGAAAGAAGGGCTAATCCCCTTAATATCCATAATCTTCCACGCAATAGCCTGTTTGTGCTCTCGCAGCACATCTAACAACCTAGACTTCTCATCATCCGTCAAATCTGATGCAATAATCACAGGAAGTCTCGAATCCGTCTCTAAAAACGCATACTCTAAGTGAGATGGCAACTCCTTTAGCTCTAATGTTGGCGGATCCTCAACAGACGGTCTAGATTTGGCCCTCATGGTGTCAATAACCTCAAAAACCTCTGGGCTAAAATCTAAAGTACTAGTCTCCTCACTAGTCAGCTCACACGCAGCAGCAGCATACAAACCAAGCTCTGGGTCAACTCCACCCCGAAGCTGCGTATCTAAAACTCCTGAATCACAAATGTCCTCAAAATGATCACTCACATGTGGAGTGATAGTATCAACAAAGTAACGGGTATCATCCTGACCCTGAGGACGTCTCATCGAATCACGGATGTCAAAGGTCACCGTCTCGTCCTCGACGCGTAAAGTGAGCGTACCGCTAAAAACATCAACCAAAGTGCGTGCGGTAGCTAGAAATGGGCGACCTAAGATAAGAGGCACGTGCTCGTCCTCATCCATGTCAAGGATCACAAAATCGAACGGGAACACAAATTTATCAACTTTAACTAACATGTTCTCCATAATACCCCTCAGATACTTGACCGATCGGTCCGCAAGCTGAATGCTCATACACGTGGGAGTCGGCTCACCTAGGTCTAGTCTCGCAAAAACAGAATATGGCATTAAGTTTATACTAGCACCTAGATCAGCAAGAGCATTGCTGACGGACAAGCTACCAATCAAGCATGGAATCGTAAAGCTCCCCAGATCCTTCATCTTCTGGGGAAGCTTGTTCTGGAGAACAGCTGAACACTCCTCATTCAATGTAACAGTGGAAAGCTCCTCAAGTTTCTTCTTATTTATCAATAAATCTTTCAAAAACTTGACATATTTGGGCATCTCAGCTAGAGCCTCCACAAATGGTAGATTGATGTGCAACTGTTTAAACAAAGCCAAAAATTTACTGTAGTTCTCCTCAGCTTTCTCTCTCCTCAATCTCCCAGGATATGGAACTAGAGGTGTGTACTCTCGGACTGGTTCCTTAGGATGTACTGTACTTGCTGGGCGTAGCCTCGGTTGCACCTGCCCAGGAACATCAGTCTCAACCTCAACATCTCTCTCCTCAGTAACCGGCTCAGCAGTGGCTGGCGGTACTGGATCCTGAGTGGTCTTGCCACTCCGAGTGGTAATCGCCTTAGCTGTTTGGCGAGGATTTGTCTCGGTATTGCCTGGAAAACCTCCCTCCTGGCGCTCTGACATAGATTTGGCAAGCTGGCCCATCTGTCTCTCAAGATTATGCATATGAGTGCCCATGTTTCCCATTTCTTTCACAACTGAAGAGATATCCTGCTCATTCTTTGAAACACGCAAATCCTGCTGTGAAGAATTCTTCTCATTCTGCTGTATGAACTAAGACATCATATCGGTCAGGCTCTTCATTCCAGAATCCTCGGTCTGAATCGGGACCGTCCTAGCTCCTGCAGGATTGTAGTAACCCTGCTGTCTTTGTGGCGGTCGCGCCTGAAACCCGGGTGGGTTAGAACTGCTCGACTCCTGCCTCTACCCTGAATTCTGGTTTGGTCTCCAAGCCTGATTGTAATTGTATTGCTGGGATGGTGGGTGGGCTTGGCCAGCCATGAAATCGACCTGCTCCGGTAGCTCGGTGATACCTCCAATCGGGCACATAGTAATATCGTGAGGTCCCGCACACAACTCGCACTGCTTCACCTGCTGCGAGCTCCCCCGAACCTGCTGAATGTGATACAGATCCATCTTCTTGGACAACGCCTCGACTTGCGCAGCCAATGCCGTAACGGGATCAATCTGATGAACTCCACGTGGCGGGGGCTGTCTGCTGCGTGTAGCAGACCACTGATAGCCATTCAGGGCTAACTCCTCTAACAACTCTTGAGCCTCCTCTGGCGTTTTGCTGCTCAGAGTACCTCCAGCTTAACTATCCACTGTCTGACGCGTGAGTGGATGAAGAACACTATAAAATATCTGGATCCGCTGGTGGAGCTCAATGCCATGTGACGGGCATTTTCTCAACAACTCTTTGAACCTCTCCCATGCCTCGTACAAACTCTCCGAATCCTCCTGTGTGAACGAGTAAATTTTGTTGCGATACATGGCTGCCTTTGATGGTGGAAAGTATTTTGAGATGAATTTCTGCGTCAAGGTAGCCCATGAAGTGATCGAACCAGGAGGTAAGGACTGCAACCACGTCTTCGCTGCACCGCGAAGAGAAAATGGGAAAAGTCGCAATTTAACTGCCTCGGATGAAACACCATTTATCTTGAAAGTATCACAAATCTCAAGAAAGTTCATGATATGAGGCATCAGATCGTCATTGGGCAAACCATCGAACTGAACGGTGTTAGTAATCATCGTGATGGTTTGTGGACAGATCTCGAAATTGTTGGCTTCAACGGCCGGTCGGATAACGCTAGGTTACGTCCCATCGACGTTGGGACGCGCGTAATCGGTAAGCGTGCGTCTTGGCGGAAGTGCCATCGGAACTGGAACTGGTAATGCTTCCAAACGTCGAAGTCTATGAAAAACCCTCTCAGGCTCGGACAACGGTGAAAAGTAACTCCTCCTCCGACGAATGCGCATAAACCGATGAACAGATGGAACAGAAAACAGAAACAGATCAGAAAGAAATTAAATCAAACTAATAAACTAACTAACACGAAAACAAACTCAGAAATAAACAAACATAGTAGAAACATGCAAATAACACAAGTAGCGGAAAACAAAGAAATAGCTAAACCACTAGCTCTGATAGGTCTCGAAAGCTGACGCGTCCCCGGCAACGGCGCCAAAAACTTGATGTGTCGGATTTGAACAAGAAAAACGGTCAAGTTAAAAATGGTAAATACTGAGTGACCAAACCACACACTAGGGCAAGCGTACCCGTCGTATGCAATATAGTATCAATAAGTACCGAGTATCAATCCACGGACGCGTAATCAGACTCCCGATAATGTATCATAACTAATATTTAACCGATGCAATTGGAATGATTGATTTAAGTAAACTAAGCAAGCAATGAAATAAGCAGTAAACAATGCAAACGACAGAGAATCAGAATGAGAGAGATATCACCTAGCCTAGAATCCACTAAACCCACATAAGACCCCCGGCAAAACCTCTCAACATGAAACTATCACCAAATGAGAATAATCCAACCAAGGAGGACTATAGACACATCCCGAACGGTCAGACAATTCTAAATGAAGCACGGATAGCATAATATGTGAATTTACACAACAGTTTCACAGGTTCGGTCAAAACAAGCAAAACACGCATAAATCAGGAAACACCAAGAGAGGTCTCTCTAAATGAAACCTAATACATGCAATGACTCTAATTCCGATTATCTAGGACCTAGCAATGACTAAACACGAATAAATAAGCTCAAATCTTGTGGTCACAAGTATTCTAACCTATCAAACAATGCCTAGCCAATAACTAGCAAATGAAACAACTCGGTCAAGTTCATTCCATAAGGATGCACACAAAATCAGCCGCATATCAATGACATATCATCATGTAGGAGGTCTCCGGATCATGCATCAACCCAAAAACTCATTTAAGTCTATGGATTAACAATAAACTAACTAATAATGGTTGCAATTCCACAATCCCTATCAATTAGTCCACATAATACATCATTAACAGCAGCTAATTGAGCACACATAATCATCCCAAACAATCAAAACTAGAATCAAGAGCAAAAATCACATAATCATGTTGAAAAGTCAAACCGAAAAGTCAAAAATGGGTAAAGCTTCATCTAAACTAGGTGATAAATGAGAAATCAGCCAAATATCATGTATCTAATCACAAAATCAGTCAAATCTAAGCAATACATAAATGAACAAACAAGAACAATGAAGAAGAACCCAAATGAAGTGAAGAAATCTCAAACCAAAGCCTTCAATCTTCAATCTACACTCCAAGATCCTCAATCAAGCCCTTGATTTGCTCCAAAATGTGTTCTAGATCTCGTTCCTCACTCACGCTACTGATCTTAGTCGATTCCCCCTAACTCTAGGCTCAAAAAATGCTTAAATACTCGTTTTGGAATTTTAGCCGTCTGGGCCCGTTCGCGGACCCATGAGAACTGGAAAGTGAGATTCGCTGGTCCATGAAGCCCACTTTTCTATCTTCTGGATTCCAGGATCATGGACCAGCGAAAACTGACAGACTGGGGCTCGCTGGTCCATGACTGACACTGCAGAATATTTTCAATTTCTTCTATCTTTCACTCCCGAGCTCCAAATCGCGTTCCGTTTTCACCCGAATCACCACAAATCAACCGATCACCACCAGATCTGTGACGACCCTAAAACTTTTGCTTTCTTTCCCCAGCAAATACAGCAACGACGACAGCCGAGGCTGCGAACGCTACAACGCAAGAATAATTTTCGGGACGAAAATTCCATTTACAAGGGGATGATGTGACATCCGAGAATTTCAAGGTTTATTCCGTTAGACAATCTCCGTTAGTTACGTTATAAGTATTAACTTAGTAACTAATGCTTAACTAGGCCGAATACGTCCACGACCTTTGGTTGATCACCGAACCCGTCCATATGTGTTTATTTATTGAATTGTCTCTATGAGGAAGTATGTGCAACATGTTTGTTGATTAATTGTGTAATTGCGTGAAATTCATGAACCGTGCTTATCTTGCTTAGAATGTAAACTGGTCACTTTGGTTTCCAGCGAAACTACCGGGCGAAACTATAGTGTCGCCCGGCTAGCTTAACCTTTGACTTACAGAGTCAGTTTCGCTTGGCCAGCGAAACTAGCTAGCGAAACTAGCCCCTGATATATAATAACATAAAACCCTAGAGATCTCATTTTTGCCTCATTTCATACAAAACACACACACAACTCTCATCTGCTCACTCGAGATTTCTGGTCAGTCAGGAAAACCATCAAGGAACCATCATCTCATCTCATCCATTCAGGCCCTAGATTGAATCGTGAGTCCCAAAACCATTATTTATGCATTTTCTATGTGTTTTCTTAAAAAGCATGCTTGAATCTTCATGTAATCACTTGATCTTCTGATATGATGCTTAGGGATGCTAGATCTATCATAAAGTCAGTAACTTTACGTGTGAAATCAAACCATAATGAAGATTTATGCTAGATTAGGTCATTTTAGGTTTAAAATGCATTTTTGGTGATTTGATGATAAAAATCCATGTTTAAGGTGTTAAAACTTGTTGTTTGATGTTGGTAAATGATTATGCATGCTAGATATTGAATTACATGAAATATGGAAGCTGTTAGATTGATTTTTAGGCTGATTTACGTGTTTTTCGCGACCAGCGAAACTGTACTGTTCTCTGGGCGAAATTACTTAGCGAAATTATGTACATCTTCATCCAGCGACACTATGGAGCGAAACTGTAGTGTCGCCGGGTAAACCAACCAGACCTGTCCGAACGAAACTACCGAGCGAAATTTCCTGAACGAAAGTTCAAACCAGTTTCGGGCGAAACTAGCCTAGCGAAACTGTGGCAACAGTTTCGGGCGAAACTAGCCTAGCGAAACTGTGTCATCGGGTATTGCCTGGCGAAAGTGCTGTCCGTGTACACAGCGAAACTGCCTAGCGAATCTATACTAGCGAAACTGTGACCAGACCTAAACCCAAACTTGTGCAACCTGTTTGAATGTTATGCCATGACTTACATGATTATGCAATAATGAAACATGCTATGATTTCTGTAATATGTGAACCCTTGTTTATGATCAACCATCGGTGTCGTGTGTCGGTATGTCGTGTCATAGTTCCAACGTGCTATGTTATGGGCCATAGTGACGTTAAGTAAAGATTAGACACAAAACTAATACTTAAGACCTAAACGTGTTCTTAGGTCTTCGATAAACAAACAATACTTGGACTATTTAGCAAGTGTAGCAGTGCAACCCAAGGTGAGTGTCACTAACCCAATTACCGTGAACCCGGTTGGGTCACACTGAATAACTTAATGGAAAACAATGCTGACAACCTTAAGAGTGCTATGCACCTATCTGATGAACTTGAAAACTTAGGAGTGCTCGGCACCCACTTGATGAACTGGAAGTGTTTTATGGGAGACACTTGTGAAATACTTAAACAACTATTTCTAAACAAAACTGAAAATGTTTTCGGGATTCGTGAGAACCCAAAGTAAACCGTTTTAATATGGCTAGAGTAGGTTAAAGTCTAACCACATGATATCACATGATTTCTAAGGATTGCCTTATAATTGAAAAAGTCCTCAACTAAATTGTACCATTAATTGTAAAGCGAGGGGATGTTGGGTAGATCTACTGGAGTTTGACAAACTCCGCCCCGTGGCACGGGGAGTGCACGGAGGTACAATATCAGCCTATCTGACCGTGATCCTGAGAGGACACGGGGGAGGCAAATCCGCGATGACGTAGGTCCGCAAAACATGATGGCGTTGCCACTACAATATTAGTCAGCTTTGGTACAAACTTCCTTAGTGCATGGAACAACGGATTAGCTACCCGCGATATCGGTTGAGCACTTTAACTATACAAAACTAGTTCATACCCGATAACGTATGTTACGGACATCAATTCTACTAAACCACGTTACTATGATTTTGGACATTACGAAGCATTGCTTTCCACAAATAAACATCACATAAGTATATGTTGACACGTTATGATTATGAGACCGGGCCACTGCGTGACAAGCCCACTGTGAACTCACCAACCGTTAGGTTGACACTTGCGTGGTTTAAACTTTTGCAGATCGCTGAGGAGTATCCGGAGCGGGTTGGCATGGCACATGAAGACTTTTATTTTTGGTTAAACTTAATTGGGAATTTAAAACACTAATTTGTAAAGCACGTGGTTAGTGCTAAGACGATATATATTTCCGCTGCGTAATTTGAGACTTTATTTATGATATATTTTTGGACTAACTCTGATTCGTTTAATATTTGTAACTAATGGTTGTGGTCCTGGTTTGCTCGCACCCCTTAACGGTATAAACTCCGTTAGTGGTTAATTGGGGGTGTGACAGATTGGTATCAGAGCCATAAGTTGCAGAGAACTGGAATCATTTTTGGAAACGATTTGGAAACTGCAACTTGAAACCTTAGTTACAAACGAACAAACAAAATTCCCAAAACAACGTCTTTACGTGCCAACCTGGGATACTCGCTCTGCTGTGTAAGTCAATACTCCATATGATATATATATATATATATAATAAGTATATATATAGACCGTGTCTAAGTAGTCTAACGGAAAACCTTAGGAAATTTTTCACACACAAATACGAAATGCGAACGCTAATACGCGCACTATTCCGGGGGAAAGCGACAACGAAACGATGCTACACGCTACGTCCTAATTTCTACTACGATGACTACGCCGACGGTGACTTTTATGGGAAGGCCGACTTTCGACGATAGTACTTACGACTTACGACGTTCTTCATCGACGCCTCCATTTTGCACGAAAATTTTTCTGGACTAATAGTGGGATAACGGAAAATTGTTATTATGCATATTATGGGATATGTATAAAGTATAACTGAGACTGAACACTGGCTACTTTAACTGTCCAGCAAGATGTCTGGAAGAGGACACGGAAGAAGCAACATTAACATGACGCCTGCACAGCTGCAAGCAATGATTAACGAACACGTGCAAGCCGCGGTGGCAGCCGTCCAAGCTGCATACGCCGCACAGGGTAATTATTATGCCGGTTAAGGCATAAAGCGAATTATATTTTGACCTGTTAAATTTAAAACCCGAACTATTTATGCATCAGGAAACCACCATCACTGCACGTTCAAGTCCTTCATGGACTGCAAGCCGATGACGTTTTCCGGCGAAGAAGGAGCGGTAGGACTCCTCAGGTGGATTGAGAAGTCTGAGAAGGTCTTCTCTATGTGCAACTGCCCTGCTGGAGACAAAGTGAAAGTTGCGACTGGTACCTTCGAAGGAGCTGCTCTCTCCTGGTGGAACGCTGAGATTCAGTTGATTGGGATTGATGCGACTAACAACATGGAATGGGGAGCGTTTAAGGAACTGATTATGGAGGAGTACTGTCCCCGTAACCAAGTGAAAAAGCTAGAGGGTGAATTTCTGAATCTGAAGATGACTGGGTCTGAAATCGAACAGTATACTGCACGTTACCATGAGTACGAGGTCTTGTGCCCCACAATGGTTGATGCTGAGTTCAAACGCATTGAGCGTTATCTGGAAGGCCTCGCGCCTCAAATCAAGGGACTAGTGACTGCCAGCAACCCCGCAACCGTGCAGCAAGCCATCCGTTTGGCACACAAACTTACTGATCAGGAGGTTGAGAAGGGTACACTTCCTGCCAAAGCCACAGAAAAGACTGCCTTGAGTGGCAAGAGAAAAGCTGATGATGAAGCTCCTGAAAACTCAATGAACAATCAGAGTGTTGGAAACAGCACTGGGAGGTCTTATAATTCTCAAGGTCAAAGTAAGAGGTCTGGGAACAACAGTGGAAACAACCGCCAGGGCGGAAACGGTCAAAGTAACTACAGGGGTAACCTGCCTTTGTGTAACAAGTGTGGGAAGCATCATGCTGGTGTTTGTAGAAAGAATCTGAGCTGTGAAAGGTGTGGAAAGAAAGGCCACGAAGCAAAAGACTGCTGGGCAACTCTACCTGAGCAACAAAACCGCCAAAGGCAAAACAACAACAACAACAATCATGGAAACAACTATGGGAACAACCGTAACGGGCAAGGAAACAATCAGAACAATAATGGTGGAGCCCGTGGCTGTTTTGAATGTGGTGCTCAAGGCCACATTAAAAGGGACTGCCCGCAGTTGAGAAGGCAGGGAAATGGTAATCAAGGAAACAATGGTGGGAACGGTAATGGCGGAGGAAATGGCAACGGGAATAACAACGGGAATGGTGGAAATGGCAGGGGAAGAGCCTTTGTCATGGGTCAAGGAGAAGCTCGCAACGACGCCAACGTGATTAACGGTAAATTCATCCTAAATGGTTTCTTTGCTACTGTATTGTTTGATTCTGGTGCTGAAAGAAGTTTTATTTCCACTAAGTTTGCTAAGCTAATTAATGCTAAACCGATTGCCTTAGACGCTAAATATGTGGTAGAACTAGCGAATGGTAAAATTCATGATACGACTCAGATAGTTAAGGACTGTAAGTTAGAACTAGCTGGCCATACGTTAGGAATCGACCTTATGCCTTTCCCGATTGGTAGTTTTGATGTTATAATAGGAATGGATTGGTTATCTGAAAATCGAGCTGAAATCTTATGTAAAGAAAAAGTGGTTCGTATCCCACTCGAAGGAGGTAAAGTGTTAACAGTTCAAGGCGAGAAAGGTGGAACAGTCACCGGTATTATCTCGTTTCTTAAAGCTCAAAAGTGCCTTCGTAAAGGTCACTTCGCGATCCTTGCAAACGTCACCGACACGACACTTCCCGAGCGTAGAATCAACGACTACCCGATAGTTCGCGACTTCCAAGATGTATTTCCTGAAGATTTGCCTGGTTTGCCTCCATTTCGACAAGTCGAGTTTGGAATCGATTTAGCTCCTGGAGCCGCTCCGATCGCACGCGCACCTTACCGTTTGGCAGTGAGTGAACTCAACGAACTCTCCTCATAACTTCAAGAGCTACTCGACAAAGGGTTTATTCGTCCAAGTTCGTCTCCATGGGGAGCACCGGTTTTGTTTGTTAAGAAGAAAGATGGAACGTTCCGAATGTGTATTGACTACCGAGAGCTTAACAAGGTTACGATCAAGAATCGGTACCCACTTCCTCGAATCGACGATCTCTTCGACCAACTACAAGGTTCGAGCTACTTCTCAAAGATTGATCTACGGTCTGGATATCACCAACTTCGTGTCCGTGATGAGGATGTCCCCAAGACTGCTTTCAGAACTCGGTATGGTCATTACGAGTTTCTAGTTATGCCGTTTGGGCTAACTAATGCACTTGCTGTGTTTATGGATTTGATGAATCGAGTGTGCAAGCCGTACCTCGATCAGTTGGTGATAGTCTTCATTGACGATATTTTGATCTACTCCAAGACAAAGGAAGAACACGAGAGACACCTGCGACTTATCTTGGAATTACTCCGCAAGGAACAGCTTTATGCTAAGTTTTCGAAGTGCGATTTTTGGATCCGCGAAGTCCAGTTTCTTGGACACATTGTTAATCAGGAAGGAATCCACGTCGACCCAGCTAAAGTGGAAGCTATCAAGAATTGGTCTACCCCTAGAGCGCCAACCGAAATCCGATAATTTTTGGGACTTGCCGGATATTACCGAAGATTCATTAAGGGTTTCTCGCAATTGGCTCAACCCTTAACAGCTTTAACGCACAAAGGAGTGCAATATAGATGGGGTGAAAAAGAGGAACACGCGTTTCAAACTCTTAAGGATATGTTATGTTCAGCTCCGATTCTCGCGTTACCCGATGGGGTTGACCACTTTGAAGTTTATTGTGATGCATCAATCCAAGGACTCGGTTGCGTGTTGATGCAACGGGACAAAGTGATTGCCTATGGGTCCAGGCAACTGAAGGACACTGAAAAGAATTATACAACGCATGATTTGGAATTGGGAGCCGTTGTTCATGCACTCAAGATTTGGAGACATTACCTCTACGGAACAAAGTGCACAATATTTACCGACCACAAAAGCTTACAGCACATCTTTGATCAGAAGGATCTCAACATGCGACAACGACGGTGGGTCGAGCTACTGAATGATTATGACTTAGCAATCAAATATCACCTGGGAAAAGCCAATGTTGTGGCTGATGCATTAAGTCGAAAAGAGTACGAAAAGCCTCGACGAGTACGAGCGCTGCAACTTACCATTCACACGGGATTGCCGGATCGGATCCGCGATGCCCAACAAGAAGCTTTAAAAGAAGAAAACTTTGCGGCTGAAGCACTGCGAGGGGTGGATGGTAACTCTGAAGTTAGGACCGACGGACTCAGATACTACAATGACAGAATTTGGGTTCCTTTACTTGGAAATCTCCGTGAGCTCGTGATGGACGAGGCTCACAAATCAAGATATTCGGTGCACCCTGGATCGGATAAAATGTACCAAGATTTGAAGAGCTTGTATTGGTGGCCGAATATGAAAGCCGACATTGCGTGATATGTGGCTAAGTGCTTAACATGCTCAAGGGTGAAGATTGAATACCAAAAGCCTTCTGGGCTATTGCAGCAACCACAGATCCCAGAATGGAAATGGGAGGATATCTCCATGGATTTTGTAACGGGACTACCACATCGATCGAATCGACCGGATGCGATTTGGGTTATCATTGATCGACTAACCAAATCTGCACACTTTATTCCAATGAGGGAAAACGACAATATGGACAAGCTAACAAAGCTGTACATTGACCGCATTGTGGCACGTCATGGAGTGCCTAAGACCATTATCTCCGATCGAGATCCTCGATTTACTTCCCGACTATGGCAATCTATGCAAGAAGCTCTGGGAACCAGACTGGATATGAGTACAGCTTATCACCCGCAGACCGATGGTCAGACGGAACGAACTATTCAGACTTTGGAAGACATGCTCCGAGCTTGCGTTCTCGACTTTGGTAAGGATTGGGAGGCTCACCTTCCGTTGGTGGAGTTCTCCTACAACAACAGTTATCATACAAGTATCGGTGCAGCACCTTTTGAAGCTCCTTATGGCAGAAAATGCAGATCGCCCGTGTGTTGGGCTGAAACGGGTGAGAAGGGACTCACCGGACCGGAAATCATTCATGATACAACGGAGCGAATTATTCAAATCATAAAACGGATAGCCGCAGCACGAGACAGACAAAAGAGCTATGCCGACAAACGCCGTAAACCTTTGAAGTTCGAGGTAGGCGACAAGGTATTATTGAAGGTATCTCCCTGGAAAGGAGTGATACGCTTCGGAAAGCGTGGAAAGCTAAATCCTCGCTATATCGGTCCATTTGAAATCATTGGGGAAGTAGGCCCGGTGGCCTACCGATTACAACTCCCTGCTGAACTCGATGGAGTTCACAACGTGTTTCACGTTTCTAACCTAAAGAAATGTCTGGCCGAAGACACTGAAATAATTCCTTTGGAGGAATTGGAAATTGATGAACATTTGAGATTCATTGAGCAACCAGTAGAAATCATGGGACGCGAGGAGAAAGCCCTCAAACGTAGCAAGATTCCGATCGTCAAGGTTCGATGGAACTCAAAGCGTGGACCTGAATATACTTGGGAACGAGAGGATCAAATCAAGAAAAAGTATCCTCACTTGTTCGAGCAAACGTCCACGGAAACTCAAGGTATGATTTAATTTTGGGGACCAAAATTCCTGTAACAGGAGGAGGATGTGACGACCCTAAAACTTTTGCTTTCTTTCCCCAGCAAATACAGCAACGACGACAGCCGAGGCTGCGAACGCTACAATGCAAGAATAATTTTCGGGACAAAAATTCCATTTACAAGGGGATGATGTGACATCCGAGAATTTCAAGGTTTACTTCCGTTAGACAATCTCCGTTAGTTACGTTATAAGTATTAACTTAGTAACTAATGCTTAACTAGGCCGAATACGTCCACGACCTTTGGTTGATCACCGAACCCGTCCATATGTGTTTATTTATTGAATTGTCTCTATGAGGAAGTATGTGCAACATGTTTGTTGATTAATTGTGTAATTGCGTGAAATTCATGAACCGTGCTTATCTTGCTTAGAATGTAAACTGGTCACTTTTGGTTTCCAGCGAAACTACCGGGCGAAACTATAGTGTCGCCCGGCTAGCTTAACCTTTGACTTACAGAGTCAGTTTCGCTTGGCCAGCGAAACTAGCTAGCGAAACTAGCCCCTGATATATAATAACATAAAACCCTAGAGATCTCATTTTTGCCTCATTTCATACAAAACACACACACCACTCTCATCTGCTCACTCAAGATTTCTGGTCAGTCAGGAAAACCATCAAGGAACCATCATCTCATCTCATCCATTCAGGCCCTAGATTGAATCGTGAGTCCCAAAACCATTATTTATGCATTTTCTATGTGTTTTCTTAAAAAGCATGCTTGAATCTTCATGTAATCACTTGATCTTCTGATATGATGCTTAGGGATGCTAGATCTATCATAAAGTCAGTAACTTTACGTGTGAAATCAAACCATAATGAAGATTTATGCTAGATTAGGTCATTTTAGGTTTAAAATGCATTTTTGGTGATTTGATGATAAAAATCCATGTTTAAGGTGTTAAAACTTGTTGTTTGATGTTGGTAAATGATTATGCATGCTAGATATTGAATTACATGAAATATGGAAGCTGTTAGATTGATTTTTAGGCTGATTTACGTGTTTTTCACGACCAGCGAAACTGTACTGTTCTCTGGGCGAAATTACTTAGCGAAATTATGTACATCTTCATCCAGTGACACTATGGAGCGAAACTGTAGTGTCGCCGGGTAAACCAACCAGACCTGTCCGAACGAAACTACCGAGCGAAAAATTCCTGAACGAAAGTTCAAACCAGTTTCGGGCGAAACTAGGCCAGCGAAACTGTGCCAACAGTTTCGGGCGAAACTAGCCTAGCGAAACTGTGTCATCGGGTATTGCCTAGCGAAAGTGCTGCCCGTGCACACAGCGAAACTGCCTAGCGAATCTATACTAGCGAAACTGTGACCAGACCTAAACCCAAACTTGTGCAACCTGTTTGAATGTTATGCCATGACTTACATGATTATGCAATAATGAAACATGCTATGATTTCTGTAATATGTGAACCCTTGTTTATGATCAACCATCGGTGTCGTGTGTCGGTATGTCGTGTCATAGTTCCAACGTGCTATGTTATGGGCCATAGTGATGTTAAGTAAAGATTAGACACAAAACTAATACTTAAGACCTAAACGTGTTCTTAGGTCTTCGATAAGCAAACAATACTTGGACTATTTAGCAAGTGTAGCAGTGCAACCCAAGGTGAGTGTCACTAACCCAATTACCGTGAACCCGGTTGGGTCACACTGAATAACTTAATGGAAAACAATGCTGACAACCTTAAGAGTGCTATGCACCTCTCTGATGAACTTGAAAACTTAGGAGTGCTCGGCACCCACTTGATGAACTGGAAGTGTTTTATGGGAGACACTTGTGAAATTCTTAAACAACTATTTCTAAACAAAACTGAAAATGTTTTCGGGATTCGTGAGAACCCAAAGTAAACCGTTTTAATATGGCTAGAGTAGGTTAAAGTCTAACCACATGATATCACATGATTTCTAAGGATTGTCTTATAATTGAAAAAGTCCTCAACTAAATTGTACCATTAATTGTAAAGCGAGGGGATGTTGGGTAGATCTACTGGAGTTTGACAAACTCCGCCCCGTGGCACGGGGAGTGCACGGAGGTACAATATCAGCCTATCTGACCGTGATCCCGAGAGGACACGGGGGAGGCAAATCCGCGATGACGTAGGTCCGCAAAACATGATGGTGCTGCCACTACAATATTAGTCAGCTTTGGTACAAACTTCCTTAGTGCATGGAACAACGGATTAGCTACCCGCGATATCGGTTGAGCACTTTAACTATACAAAACTAGTTCATACCCGATAACGTATGTTATGGGCATCAATTCTACTAAACCACGTTACTATGATTTTGGACATTACGAAGCATTGCTTTCCACAAATAAACATCACATAAGTATATGTTGACACGTTATGATTATGAGACCGGGCCACTGCGTGACAAGCCCACTGTGAACTCACCAACCGTTAGGTTGACACTTGCGTGGTTTAAACTTTTGCAGATCGCTGAGGAGTATCCGGAGCGGGTTGGCATGGCACATGAAGACTTTTATTTTTGGTTAAACTTAATTGGGAATTTAAAACACTAATTTGTAAAGCACGTGGTTAGTGCTAAGACGATATATATTTCCGCTGCGTAATTTGAGACTTTATTTATGATATATTTTTGGACTAACTCTGATTCGTTTAGTATTTGTAACTAATGGTTGTGGTCCTGGTTTGCTCGCACCCCTTAACGGTATAAACTCCGTTAGTGGTTAATTGGGGGTGTGACAAGATCTCTTAAAATTCAACATATGAACAATTAAGTACCAAAATCTCATCAAAACTTGAACAAAAACCGGATAAAATGCGGGATTAATCTCTCAAAAATATGTATAAGATGCGATGCATCAAACATCCCCACACTTAACCCTTTTTCGTCCCAAAAAAGTTCGCGATAGAATCACAACCAAAAATTTGACTTTTAGCTACTATCTTTTATTCAAAAACATAGATACTCACGCGATAGCCACGATTACCGGTATTTCGGTCCGAATAAACCCAACCGCCGAAAACCAAAGCCCCTGAACATGCTTTATTCAATTTTATTACCAATTATGGGTCCCACACTATCAGATTCGCAACTCGGCCTAATCCCGTCTCAAAGCATGAATCAGCACGGGTCAAACTGGATTAGGGATTTTCCCACCATAATTGAATACAATATTTATGACGTGGAGATTATGGAACGTGAATGGATGGAATGATGGGTGAGCTTGAATTGAATTTATTTATTTATTCCTAAAACTAGGGCGAGCCTCCACCTGACATTACATCTCCTGAGTGCCTATCCCGAGAGGTATTAAGCAGGCTTTGACCCTCGCACACAAAACCACATCACCCTGATAGATCATCTCCGGAGTCCCTATCCCTAGAGGTAGAACGTAGGATCAGCGAATTTTGTGCACTTTATTCGATTTTTTTTTTTGCATAAATAAAATTCAAAACAAGCTCAAGATTGATGGATGGATGGATGGGGCGCCACTATTTCTCGGATTTATTTTCATAAAAAAATCATAGTGTGCCGGGTTATCTCCAAATCATAAACATTTTACTCAATTGCGGTACCTATCAGCCTATTTAACAGTTTCGGCTTTGCTACTACACTAAAGGCGGGAACCCACAATATTTATTTAAATATTTAATTAAGTAGCGAAATCAGGATTTTTAAGCTTTCAGAAATCAGCTGGGCCTACCAGCACATCAAAAACTAAGCGCGCTTTCAACTTTATTCAATTTTATTTACATTCACCAAAAAGCCAAAAATTCCAGTTTTTCTATCATTTTCCATTTTTTTTACCGCAAACAATTCTCAAGGACCATGTAAACAACACAACAGGGGGAAATGATCATAAAATTTCAAAAATTTTCACAATTTCAGTCAATTTCAGTTCAATTTACCCTCCTCCCCACACTTATTTCGTACATTGCCCTCAATGTACGGTGCAAAGTATCAAGTCAACCCAACCCATATACAAAATGTCCCGAGTTTGTAACTCTAAATAAATACATCAAAAATCAAAATAAAGAGAGTACAACTCGGATAAGAAGTAACCGATGTCTCAGGGCTGCTGATCTGGTGGAGGCTGGTCTGGAGGTGGTGGTGGCTGAAAACCTGAAACTGCAACAGCGAGTGCTGCAACTACCTTCACATGTATAAGATGCGGTGCATAAGTTTATCAGCGGAAGACCAACCACCTTTTGGAATCTCAGGCTGATTCACCATCTCCACGATCAATCGTCTACGAGGAGTACGAACGTCGTTGGAAGGTGCCACTGATAAACAAACAAAGTGATATAATGCCACTTACTTACGGGGTCCCTCAAACCGACCGACTTACCGTACTCGACACGCCGTCATGAACCAGCAGGGGAACAACCCTGCGTGCCGGATTATTTTATTATGAAAATGATCTTTTTAAGGGACTAAGGTCTGTTTCTTCCATGCAGCACTCTCGCGCATGCACGTCCGGCGTAACCAGAGCCAAGTTCACAAACACGTACCATCGCGGCTTCCGTGAAGTGACAAAATATTACCAACCCCCATCACCAACCAAATACTTACATAGAAAAAATGCTTTCATTTACTAATGCTGGTTGTAGTTCTTACAGATTCTGACATACTTAAAGACTCGAAAAATGCCAAGTGGCTCGACTAATCTAAAAGTGAGAGAGAAGAGGAAAGATTGAGCAAGTTAAGAAGTGAGGTGAGGCAAGCTTTTATAGGCAAAATCTGGTTGGTGGCACGGGGTGTGCTGTGTCAGACGACAGGTTTTTGTCTTCTTCTATTGCCAGCAACACGGGAATACTAGGCTGGGCACGGGCCGTGCCATGTCAGGGATGTCAGCGGCATGGGGCGTGTTGTTTCAGGAGCACGGCTATGCTGAATTTGAGGTTGATCTGGGTCGGGCACGCGACGTGCTAGGTTGGGCATGGGCCGTGTTGAGGCTGATTTTCCAAAGTTAGCATTTTCTTCTCTTTTCTGCAAGATTCTGCTTCTTTTGGTATTTTAACCTCAGAAAACCTGAAAAACTAAAAAGAAAACAAAATCAACATGTTTTGATGTTAGTAGTTAAGTTTATTCCCGATAAGTGAGTAAATTTAATAATAAAGTATGTATAATTTAGTGTTTATCACATCTCTCTGTTTATGTGCGCCTGGGTTGAGAATACACGTGGGGTCAAAAAAGATAGTCTTGGTTACTTTGGTCAATGTTAAAAGACTAGGTCACAAGAATGACCCGTTCATTTTCACATCACAAGCACGACAGTTGTTTTACGTCAAAGACCAACTGGATAAAAAATTTGTCTATCGTCTTTGTGACACCTCCCAGAAATTACAAAGATTCTTATGAAGACGATGTCAATGAGGAATTTAGTACGGTAGTTTTTCCTCACAAAGACAATGTATTTCCACCTGTAGATCCATGTTCCAATGTTTACTATAGAGATGACTGTACTGGAATGATTTTATGTAATACCGATTAATTAATCATTGTAATGTTTTTGAATTTTGGCAAATTACAGTCTTAACAATATTTTGTTTTTTTTTCATTATGTATTCTAGAATATTATGGATCTTAATTTTGAGTCAAGTGTTTCCTTGTTTTGATTATACATGTAGGTCTCCTCTCTTTGACCAAACCAGAGTCAATAAAAGTCAAAGATAAGTAAACAAAATCAAATGTTGCTTTAACCCACACAATTACATATGTAATCCAAAAGGTATGATTTCATTAATATGTAGATCTATAAAATTACAACTTAAAAGGGAGAAGAAGCAGCTGAAGAAAAATCAGGTTCGTGGGGCCAAAAGATGTGACAAATCCCTCTTTTCTTTCTCACAAGCACTTGCTTCTGATAAAAAGGGAGAAGAAGCGGCTGAGGAAATATCAGCTTCATGCGGCCAAAAGGGAGAGAAGCACCTGAAGAATACAAGTGCTGCAAACCTAAACATGTGGCCCTTGCCACTGACTGTTATAAAATTCTATAATAACTTAAAACCTACTCCCAGTAAAGCATTTATATGAACCATTAGAGACTCATCGTCTCCATGGTTTCCACAATAACTTAAAACATGCTCTCAGGAGAGACAGAGTGCAATCTTCCCCTGCACAAGAAAAAATTACCAAATCTGAGACGCAAATTTTAATCGGATTTCAGTGGTGAAGATGATAACTTACCATTTTCCACATTCGGGGGACGCTAATGCCACATTTTAAGTCGGCGATGTTGGACGGAAAATAGAGAGAGACTGGGAGAAAAGGTGCATGGTGGAGATGATGATGAAAACTGATACAGATATAACTATATATCGATACTCGAGGGCTGTGGTAGATGGAGATTAGACTGATAAAGTAAATGAAGTAATAATGATTACAAGCGTCATCGACTGTTGGTCTTCTTTTAGCCACCCATTGTTTATTATACCGTGACCATTTGTCATCATTTGTCACGCAAACAATGTTTAATATAAGTGGCCATATATTGGATCTTAATCATATCACAAGATAATTAAACATGAAAAACATATAATATAACCATCATATATTCAATTGTAATTAATAATATCATAACAAAATAAACGTATAAGTAATTGTTCATAATTTGTTCATAAACATATATATCAATTAATAATCCTTATCACTGCAATCTTCGGATAATTATCCTGAACTTGCATCATCATCATCATCACGTCCTTCTTCAATCCGACCACTGTTCGCAGAATTTTGAAACCAATCGGTAACTGTATCCTTCACCTTTTGTTGAATATCATTCCCAGAATCATTGCCATCTTTGTTAGTCAGGGGAGTTTCACTCAATTGTTTTAGAAAATTCGTATCATAACATCCAACAATTTCATCCACAGAAAAAAATTTACTCTCTTCTTTATTCATATATTTCACTTCAATCTTGTTAATAGAAGTTAAAAACTCCCAAGATTGGACAATTTCATCTTCTCCGGTTTCATCTTCTTCGGATAGAAATTCATTGATTTTGTATCAAGGACACGGAATAATTTTGTTTCCTCAACAAAGTAGTTAAAATAACCAGGAATCTTCTACGCATGGAGTTTCCTCAGGATGATCTTATTGTTGTTTTTAAGAACAGATTTATGGGATTTGAATGATCTTCTTCTCCTATTACTATAAACCAAAAAAATAATGATTATGCTACACATACCAGTAATTAAGGGAGCGTTGATTATCCATTTGATGCACGCGGATTGGTATAAACGAATTGGTGTAGAGAATTTGAGATTGAGAAATGAATGGAGGTAAAGGAAATAACAATGATGATGTATATATAGGGTGGCAGATTTGATCACGCGCGAATTAGTGTAAACGAAAAAGGGCGTTTTAGAGGGAAACAAATCGTCTCCTTTCGCCACGCATTTAATATTTTACCATGACCATTACTTATCTTTAGCCACACAGAAAATGTTTAATAGTCACCGTTAATATATGTGGTCATAGGTAATAGATTTTTGTCACTCGCAACCTACTATTTAGTCACAACCTAATAAAAGTGGTCATATGTACTAGCTTTTAGCCACATAACTAATAAAAACAGTGGTCATTGCTCACATTTAGTCACGCATAATATATACTTAGTAGTTTTGTTTTTTTAATTTACTAAGTAATAAAATCTACTCTTCCGTCACACAACATTATTTAAGTGTGGCCAAAGGTATCAGATATATTCATTTTTGGTCACATGAATAATAAAATCATAAAAATTCCATGGCCGTTTGGTGCACTCCGCAACTCTTTTTAAGTGTGAAAAATAAATGCCACATTTTTTTTTGTAAAACATTGTCTAAAGCCTCTGCACCTGATTGTTGTTGTCACATAAACAAAAAAAATACGTGGCTAAAAGGGTCCAAAGACTATATATTTAGCCACATATATAAAATATTTAGGCTAAAAACTAGTGTTTCTTACCTTTAGCCACGTTTTTCTAAAACAGTGGCTAGGCGTTTTTGAAAAAATCATGGCTAAAGCCACATTTTGACGTAGTGCGAGCATATAGATGTTCAAAGTCTCTGATGACTCAGATCCTGGTCTTATCGCGCACCTTGTTCGTGGGTTTTACGCTGGTGGTTTTCGGGGGTGTGACAGATTGGTATCAGAGCCCTCAGTCATAGCAAACTTAGGATGCATTAGATCCAACTATGGCTAGAGTCAGTTAGACACACACTTAGACGCACATATACGTAGTTTGCCCATTTTACTAATATATAAATATATAAGATGTTAGAGCATAATCCTATGCTACATTGTCTCTCGTGTGTTGTATCTAAAAGAGAGCTTTGTGTTGAGTCTTAGTGTCAACTAACCAAGCTCCTTAACATTGGTTAGAAGCCAACTAACCAATGGTTAGCTAGTAAACTAACTAATGGTTAGCTAGCTAACTAACTAACAAGCTAGCCAACGACCCAATGGTTAGCTGGATGGTGAGCATCGAACCAATGGTTAGTTGGTTGGTTCGCTGGTTGGTTAATTGAACACTATAAATACTGTGTTAGAGAAAGTTGAGTAGTTCTGGCCATTTCTGAGTGTTCTTAACTATGTGTAACTCAGTATGTTTCTCTCTCTAGAGTTCTTTGTAACCGTCTTTGTGAAATCAATAAACCGACGGTTTATTTACTCTCGTGTTCATCGTATTTGATCATATCAATCAGTAGTAAGATCCGTATTCCAGCTCTTACAAGTGGTATCAAAGCAATCCAGGTTGTTCTACTGCTTTGATTTGATCAAATTTGAGTTTTCTAGTGAGAGATAGTGGGTATTTGATCATTTCTCATCAATTTTCCTCAAATTCGAGTGTTTCTGGTGTTAAATTTGATTTCTAAACGCTGTTAGTGTGTTTTCGTTGCCCATTGCTGCAAATCACAGTCTAAAACCTTCAAATTCGTGAAATTTTGAGAATTTTAGTTTGGTTTGCCGGATGAATCTGATGGTTTGCTGAAACAGTTATTCCTCCTAACCATTGGTTTTCTAGGCAATCTTCAACCGACGAACCATTGGTTCGCTAGGCAATCTTCAACCAACGAACCATTGGTTCCCTAGGCAATCTTCAACCAACCAACCATTGGTTCACTGAACTCCTAACCATTGGTTCCCTGAAATATATTTCACCTAACCATTGGTTAGTTGGAAGTGTTTTTGGTTTGTCGGGCAAAAAAGTGTTGTTCACTAAAACTGACGTAACTTGAGTTCCGTTATGAGTTACAGGACCCATTACCAGTCAAAACGCTCATCTTGAAGAGATCTACGCTTACCCTCCATTTCGACCCTCAATTCCACTTCTATGACCTTCGTTTTTGCAGTCGAAGTTTTTTAATCCCGAAAATTTTATCTCGAGATGTCTTTGCGGTTATGCAAAACGCGATGCAAACTTTGATTAATTACGATAATGAAATTGGAACAAACCAGAAAGTTCCCAAGTTGCTACAACTGGACGATTACCATAATTGGAAACAACGGTTTTCAGCATACATCAGTACGAATGATATTGATTTGTGGATTCCAATCGAAAATGATTACAAATGTCCTGTTGATGCTAGAGGAGAGGTTAAAGAGTTAAAAGAATTCACATCGGGTGAACGAAAAAGCTATGAACTCGAAAAGAAAGCTTATGGTTATCTTACTATGGCTTTACCAAAAGAGTTTTTGCATCAGTTAAACACGTCTAAAAAGTTATGGGATGCATTAGCTTTACGTTGTGAAGGTAATGATCAGTACAAGAAACGTCGACGAAAAGTTCTAAGCAAAGAATTCAATAATTTTCAATTTTTTGAAAAAGAGAACATTACTGCTATAGTTTCTCGATTGTCTCATTTTATAAGTGAACTGAAAGTGGTTGATGTTGAAAATACCGAAGAAGAACTAAAAGAAAAACAGTTGGAAGCTTTACCACAGAAATGGGAAAATTATGGCTTGTTGCTTATGCATGATAAAGAATTTTCGACATTATTCTTTCATCAATCAATGAGTAAACTTCAAGCTCGAGAAATGAAAATGTTAAATGCAAGCAAGTCTAAAATCCTGAAATTTATCATGGTCAAAATTCTGCAAGCATGCTAAATCTAAAACTTTTGGTTTTGATTCATCCAATCCAACTCCAACTGCATTTGTAGCTGGTCATGGACCAGGTTTTTCTGAGAAATCTAGCTCTACAAGAGGATGTGGTGTTACTATTCCGACTTATTCAAGTCAAAATACATTTTCTGCGCAAACACCTGATGAACATTTGGCTTTGATATCTGCATCATTATCTTCATATTATGGACTTCTAAATGGAGGATTGCAAACAGATAATCTGATTAAAGAAGATTTTGATCAGATAGTTCCAGATAATCTTGAACAAATGGATATTAATTAGCAACTTGCTATGTTAGCCCAAAGAGCTAAAAGGTACATGAAGAGAACTAGATTCAAAAGTTTAAATCCAGATGGTAAAGTTGGTTTAGACAAATCCAAGGTAAAGTGCTTTAGATGTTATAAGTTTGGTCTTTTGCTCGCGAATGTCCAAAATTGACAAGTGTTAAATCAAATTCAAATGAATATGCTTCTTCATCAAAGTCTTCATAAGATAATTCAGATCCAAAGGCATTTGTATCTCAGGTTACTCAAGGGTATGATTTGTCAAAACAGTTTCCTGATGAATCTTCCTTTGCCCTAACTGCAATTAAAGACTACAATTGTGATATGATGATGTTTTTATGGAACATTTTCAATTGAACTTGATGCCATTGATACTTCGTTTCATGCTTTGATGGCAAATGTTCAAATAGCCAACAGTGATTCTGAATCTGATACAAGTGGATATGAATCTGTTTGTGAATTTTGTTCTCAAAAGGACAAGAAGAGTCAAGGCTTGATAAAAGAAAATGAGTTGTTGGTTGCTGATAACAAAAAGAAGATATAAGAGTTGGTATATGAACAGAGAAAGTTGGAAGGTTTGATTCGAGAGTTGTCTTCTCAGAATGACAAATTTACAAATTTTCAAGCTGAAACTGCTGAAAAAGATTTGAAATTTCAAACTACTACTAAAGCATTTGTAAGTACCAAAACGATCCTTACACGATATCAACGATCAATCGAAGGTGCGGAATCCCGACGATTGATTGATTCAAGAACAAAGATGAAAACAGTAAACGATGAAGAACACGATTAAACAAACAAACAATATTAATCACCTTTGATGCGTGCACACGATTAAATAATCGTCTGGTACACAAACTTGATGCAAACCGAAAAGTCCTCCTGTGTCCTCTCAACTAGCTAACCCCTAATATGGGTATTAAGATTTGTTTATATAGATAAACAAATCTTTAACCTAATTTTCGGATTAGACTAAACAGACCCACTAAATACCCCTTAAACTCTTTCTAATTGGGCCCTAACATGTCCAAAATGGCCCAGTGACCCAGTACAATGAAAACCCAACTATTTTACACCTATTCATATGCATAAGCCTTCAAAATAATCTGGCCAAGTGATGATTTAATACACAAGCCACAAACTATACCCTTACAGCATTTGAAAAGATAATTGTCAAGTTATCTGAAGTTAATGATGAGTTGATAAAAGAGGTTGATGAATGGAAAGCTGAAGCAAAAGAAGTTGAAGTTTATTTCAATGATATTTTCGAGAAGTCAAAGATTAAGCTTAATGTGCTTAATAAGACTTATGATGAACTCGCTGCTAAAGCAGTAGGTTATCAGAATGATAATGAAAGATTGTTAGAAGAAAAGAAATAATTAGCAATGGATAATAAGTTATTAAATGCAAACATCGACATTCAGAAAAGGAATGAAGATAAACTAAAGAAAGAATTGTTCAATGAGATGGATAATTTGAGATTACAAAAATCTGAAACAAATCGAGCTGCAAAGATGTTAATTGCAACAGAAAAGGAATTATCTAAAGCACAGCAAAAGATTTCTGATTTCAAGATTCAAGTGATTGATGCAAATCGTCTGCTGAATAATGTTACAAATTCTCAATCGTTTACAAACTTTTTTGCAAAGGATGAGAATTTTGAGAAAATGTTCGACAAGACAGTTCCACCCCCTGCCATTATCAAGGAAGCTGTCAATGTTGTGAAAGAAAAAGTTGACGAATTTAATTACTCAAAGTTTTCAACTTCAAATTCTGAAGAAGATAAGGTTTTGAAGAAAAAGAAGAATAAAAAGATTGGAAAGAAAGCTGAACAGAAATCTGAAATTCCTATATTTTCACAGTTTGTGTCTGGTTCTTCATCTGCTGAAGAATAGAAAAATGCTATTCCAGTAAAGAAGCTTTTTCTCATACTGACTATGAGACAATCTTCTATCAAAAAAAGGATGTTGGTAAAGTGAAAGTTGAATTTTCTCGTCTTGCAAAGACCGGGCATAAATCATCTACTTCGGAAGAGAAGATTTCCGGTAAACATGTTGGTTTGGGTTTCAAGCAAACGTTTGCTAAAGTTGATGTTTCTAAGAATCAAACGCAACAAAATTTGAAGAAGATTAATTTGAAGCAAGTTCTAAAAGATGTTTCTATAGCTGAATAGGTTCAATCCGAGAGGTTTTACAAATTCAAAGGTTCGGAACAAATATTTTCTAATAAAGAATTTCCACTTCACTGTGTGGACTCTCATAAAGTTACTGAAATGTTTGGCAAGTTTGATGGTTCTCAAAAGAACAAGAAGAAGCAATCTGCAAGATTTTCTTCTGGTGGTTCTAATTCTATTCCAAAGAGCCCGACATCGAAATGGGTTCATGATCATCGACCAGGTATATGATACTTTCTATGACCATTTTGGAGAAAATATGTTTTGTGAAGCTATGCAGGTTCCGAAAAAGAAGAACATAAACAATCAGTTGTGTTACGATTGTCGCCGCAAAGGACATATGACACAAGATTGTCCACATGTTGCTGCTTCTATTTCAAGGACACAAAAGGTTCCTTATGTTGGTAAAGCTGCCAAACCAAAGATCGTTGGTGATTATGGCAGAGTGTTTGATAAATTTCAACCTACATTTTTCAAAAAGCAAGGATGATTTATTCCTAAATGTTCAAATGTTCCAGTTGTAGGTTATTTGTCATAGTTAACTGTGACCGGTTCATCAAATACTGCTTTACCAACGCAACAACAATGGAAACTTAAAGTAGTTTTGAAGCAAAACCAAAACAGTGGTCGACCGGAAGCGATACGCTTCAGGTCATTTTTTAAACTGATGTGTTTGACTAGTGTGCAGGTACTTCTAGAAGACCTATCGATGATTGAAAAGTTGCTAATGGAGGAGTATTCTACTGATTTAATTTAAATTTACATGTGATATAAAATTTCCAAAGCGAAATTTTTTTAAAGCTAAACTTGAAAGGTATCCATGTTGGAAGGTCATTTTCTTTCTTATACATTCTGTATGTAGTTTAGGGGAGAAAGTTGAAACTACAAAAATAGTGTCTTTGTGTTTGTTAAATGAAAAATTCAAAAATAGAGTTTTCATTTTAAAGGGGAGAAAAAATAGAATAATACAAAAACATTGAAAAATGAGAAATTAATCCGACATAATTGGAAAATGATGGTACATTGGCTTATGTGTCTCACACATGGAGAAAAATAGAATAATGCTTGACCAAGTGGACAACATTTTGAAGCTTATCTCAAGATATTGAAAAGATATGTGAAAAAGAAAATGAGAAGTCATTGTGTATACATGTGCTCATTTTGTATATATTTAAACTTGTTTGATTTTCTTTATTTTCTCAAACGACCAGACTTTCTTTGCGTATCGAAAGATCGACCTAATTGTTGTTCGTTTGAGGTTCTGCTTTATTTTCTTTGGTGTTACGTATAATTCATCAGACTTTCTCTGCGTATACGAAAGTATCGATCTGATTGTTGTTGAATTATTCAATTTCAACTTGTTTTATTTTCTTATTTTGTTAAATCTGAGGCCTTATATGCGTATCGAAAGATCGACCTTAAGGTAAACGATTTAACGTTCGTATTTCTTTTTGCATTGAACACAATTAACGATATCATGAATACAATCACTATGTGTTAAATCACAAAGTGTGATAAGCAAATCATATCTGAGTATGTTTGATAGTGTGGGGTACAGTGGTTAAGGTATATCTAATCAATACCTTAACATCTCCATATGTTATGAGTATAATTTTGCCAGAGTTTAAGATGGACAAATTATACCAGCAATCGACATGGCTCATGTGCTGAAGTAATTGAAATTGAAGTATAGTTCAGCATGTTATGTTCAATATGATCCCAAGTTGTGATCTTTCTCGCAAAAGACAAAAATAGTGTCTGATTTTATTTTGCATTTATGTTTCATATCTGAAAAATCCAAAAATATTTTAGGTGTGTTTTAGCATAAGCTTAGAAAAATCAAAAAGATTTTCGGTGTGTTTTGATAAAGTTTCAAAAGGCCAAAAAGATTTTGTTTCTTATTTGTTTTCGACCAATCCACGTGTGAAACGAAATCAAATTTCAAAACTATATCTTGGATTCTCAAGAGAAGTTCTGCACCATGATTAAATTAATTTTGGTAACAAAAAGGAAAAGCCATACTTTTGTCTTCTAAAGTTGCAGGTTCTATGTGGCAAGACTCAAGCATGGTCAAAGGAGATATGGAAGTATCTTTTACAAGTGGATCTTGAAGTTTATGGATTTTCAAGTTCTGGTCCAGCCATGCAAGCTCTATAGCTGACAAGAAATTTCAAGTTAAAGATCAGATGCAGCAATGCTGAAGATTGAAGACTATAGATTTAGTTAGAATAGATACATCACACGTTAAGGGGGAGTCAGTTAGAGCATAATCCTATGCTACAGTGTGTCTCGTGTGTTGTATCTTAAAGAGAGCTTTGTGTTGAGTCTTAGTCCTTACCTTTAGTTATGAGCCAACTAACCAATGGTTAGCTAGCCATCGAACCAGTGGTTAGCTGGATGGTTAGTAGCTAACCAACGGTTAGTTGGTTGGTTCGCTAGTTAGTTAGTTGAACACTATAAATACTTTGTGTTACAGAGAGTTGAGTAGTTCTGGACATTTCTAAGTTTTCTTAACTATGTGTAACTCAGTTTGTTTCTCTCTTTAGAGTTCTTTGTAAGCGTCTTTGTGAATACAATAAATTGAAGGTTTATTTACTCTCGTGTTCATCGTATTTTATCATATCAATCAGTAGTAAGATCCGTTTCCAACTCTTACATAAGTATATGTATATACTATGTTAACCATTTGTGATACTGTTATATTCTATCTATGTTCTTATCACATCATCACATCACGTCTACCTTTTAGTATTTCTTGTTGAATTAACTGTTGGCTATTCAAAAAGTTGTTACTCACTGTAATATACACGGGATGTATATTGTAGGCATATCGACGATTCCAGCAGAAACTGGAGCATCAGCAAGAGCAAAGGGGAAGAGACCCCTGGATTCAGCATCGCGTGAGCAGGATCATACTTTTTCCACCATCAGGAGGAGGCTACTGAGCGTCAGCAACTGGGAAACGTACCCTGCCTGTACGGAGGATATCATCCGGATCTATCATGTGCCGCTTCCAGCCATTGGTAGTGTTACCCCAGGGATGAGGACTTCGTCGTCTTTTCCAGGTTTCGCTTTCCCACCTGAGTAGACTTTTACAACCCTGGTGGTGGACTTTGCACGTCACCAGGAGTGTATGTTTCATGTTGTGTATGACGTGGCTGACTTGAAGGGTGGACTTCACACCTTGCAGCGTCGAGTGGACGATGTAACTGTCAGATGTAGTCAGGATGAGGGGGAGCTCGATTGACTATGCTATAGTAGCACTTTGCTGCGTGATGAGATTTACAAGTTGAAGGTTGTGATACGATCTCAAGAGGAGACTATCCGGAATCTGTTGGCAGGGCATGAGCTTATAACGACTAGAGTCATGGCCCTAGAGGTAGCATTGGCACCGCTGGAGATGCCAGCAACACCTGTGCTAGAGCCTATGGCTCCAGAGGGCCGGGAGAGTGAGGGGTCGGTGATCATGGGATGAGGGTCCCTGTGTATCTGCTAGTAGTGGTAGCTAGTATCTATGTATGACAAACAGGGATCCTAGTATCTATGTTAGACGCTTTTATGAAAGCTTTTATGAACTCGATTTAAAAATCTAACAAAATTGCGAGTCACTTGCGGTTTTATTTTATTTAAAGTTGTAGTTATATTTTTATGTGTTCTGTATGTCATTTGATATTTGTTCTATACTTGAATGGTGGACACCAGGATGTTAATAATTTTTTGTATTGTTATGAATAAAGACAATGGCACGCAGAGGTAGAGGTCGTGGAACCAATCTCACAGCAGAAGAGCTTAACACTATTATATGTCAGAGTGTAGCAGCAGCTTTAACAGCTCATGTGCAGGCAAACCCTAACGTACCACAAGGGTTTTCTTATAAAGAATGAAAGTTGCATATGTTCAATGGAACAGAAGGAGTCGTAGGACTACTTCGATGGATGGAAAAGACTGAGTTGGTTTTCGAGAGATGCAATTGTCTAGCTGAATATCGTGTTAAGTAAGCATCTGGAACATTGGAAGGAGTAGATTTGACTTGGTGGAAGTCGCAACTTTAAGTGCTTGGTCTAGCAGTAGCAAATGCAATCCCGTGGGCAGAGTTAACTTGACTGTTGATCGAGGAGTATTGTCCTCGCATGGAGGTTAAGAAACTGGAGGTTGAGTTTGCCAATCTGTAGATGGAATCTGAGATTGAGGCGTACACATCGCGCCATAATGAATTGGCTTTGCTTTGTCCAACTTTGGTCGATCTGTCGTATCGACGCATTGAGAGGTACATTGATGGTTTGGCACCACAAATTCAGAGCTTGGTGACTTCAAGTAACCCTGGAAACATTCGAGACTCTATCCACTTAGCTCACAAGCTAATTGATCAGGTTGTGCAACTAGGAATTTTGCCTCAGCGTAAACAGTGACTGGTGTGGTAGACAACAAGAGGAAGTGGGAAACCTCAGGAGGAAATATCAGTGGTTCTAGTCAGAACCATAATCGAAAAGCTGATGGTAACAGTAAGAGCGGTCATGGGAACCAGAATTCTAGAAATTCATTAGGTGGTTATCAGGGGAGACAACCCAAGTGCAACAGGTGTTGCCAACATCATACTAGAAAATGTGTGATAAAATGCAACAACTATGGAAAATTGGGTCACATAGTCGTTAACTGCCGAGTGAGAATCAACAACCAAGGATCTCAGAATCATGGAAACCAGAATCGCCAGGGTAATCAAGCTAGTTGTTTCGAATGTGGAGTCATTGGTCATTTCAAGAAAGACTGCCCAAAGCTAAAGGGGAACGGAAATGGTGGAAATCGAAGAAACTGAAATGGTAATGGCAATGGTGGAAACGGGAATGGAGGAGCAGCTGGTAGACCATTTGTGATTGGAGCGGGTGAAGCCCGAAATGACGCCAACATGGTAAATGGTATGTTTTCCGTTAATGGCTATTTTGCTTCTGTATTGTTTGACATTGGTGCCAATAGGAGCTTTATTTCAAGTAAATTTAGAAAAATGATTAACGCTAAAGTACTCGATAGAGCTCGTGAATGGAAAGCTGATTGAAATCCAAAGTATTGTCCGAAACTGTATATTGGATTTGTCTGGTCATCAAATGAGCGTATATTTGTTGCCAACAACTTTGGGGAGCTTTGTTGTTATTATTGGCATGGATTGTCTGTCCAAGCATCAAGCTGAGATTGTATGCCAGAAAAAGTGATTCGAATTCCTCTTTAGAGTGGAGAAATTCTGACGTTTTAAGGAGAGCAGAGTGGATTTGTTGTTGGTATCATTTCATTTCTTAAGGGGCAGAAGTGTTTGCGAAAGGGTTACATAGCTATCTTAGCTTGAGAAACAAGTGGAAGAACCGCATATGGAAGATATTTATGTTGTTCATGATTTTCCTGACGTATTTCCTGAAGATCTGTCAGGTCTACCTCTACATAGACAGATAGAATTTCAGATCGATTTAGCACCAGGAGCATCGTCGATTGCTCGAGTACCTTATCGATTAGCCCTAAACGAACTCCAAGAGCTGTATGCTCAGTTGCAGCATCTGCTAGAGAAGGGTTTTATTACACCTAGTTCATCGCCATGAGGAGCGCCTGTTCTGTTTGTCAAGAAAAAATACGGTACTTTTGGAATGTGTATCGATTACCATGAGTTGAATAAGGTTACCATAAAGAACGGTATCCTCTTCTGCGCATCGTCGATTTGTTTGATTAGCTTTAAGGTTCGAGTTATTATTCGAAAATTAATTTGCGATCCGGCTATCATCAGCTACACTTTCGGGAGGAATATGTAGCAAAAACAGCTTTTAGGACTAGGTATGGTCATTACGAGTTTTTGGTTATGTTGTTCGGGTTAACCAATGCGCCTGCAGTACTCATGGATTTAATGACTCGAGTATGCATGCCGTATCTAGATCGATTCGTTGGCGTTTTCATTGACGACATTCTCATCCACTCTAGGACGAGAGAAGATCACGCCGAGCATCTTCGTATCATTCAAGATTTGCTGAGAAAGGAGCAGCTGTATCCAAATTTTCAAAGTGCGATTTTTGGATTCGGGAAGTGCAATTCTTGGGTCATATCGTAAAGGAATCATGGATTCAAGTTGATCCGTCGAAGATTGAGGCGATTAAGAGTTGGCCTGTACCAAAGACACTGACTGAGGTATGCCAATTTCTCGGTCTAGTGGGCTATTATAGACGATTCATTGAGGGGTTTTCCTCAATCGCTCAACCTTTGACCGCGATAACGGTAAAGGAATTGTGTACAAATGAGATGCAAAGAAGGATGCAGCGTTTCAGCTTTTGAAGCAAAAGCTTTGTAGTGCACCTATTCTTCATTTCCAGAGGGAACCGATGATTTTGTGGTCTATTGTGATGCATCTATTAGAGGCATGGGATGCGTGCTTATGCAGCGTGATAAGGTTATCGCTTATGTATCAAGACAACTCCGGGATAACGTGTTGATACACGAAATGGCAATGAGCTGGATCGAACGAAGACACAAAGTTTTGGTTTAGGTCTATCGGCCGAACTCCGGCCGAACCTTGGCCGAGCCTTGGCCGAACCTGGGGTTCGGACAAGCTATGGAGTTCGGAAGTCCGTAGGTATATATATGTGTTTGTGTCTTTGTAATTTGTAAGTTTTGGAGAGAATTTGAGCGAACTTGTCTGTGAGTTGTCTCTGTGTAATTCTCTGTAACTCTGATTCTCTATCAATAAGAGATTGAGTTTTATTTACGTTTTGTGTGTTGATTCTCACTTGATTACGTTTGCATTCGATCAATTCGTCCAAACCGATCCGTATCCAGTCACTTTCAAGTGGTATCAGAGAAATTCTGGTGCTGTTTGGTTCGAATTGTTGTGAAACGTTGAATCAAAGTTCGTTTTCGTGTTGCTCTCTGGAATTTTACGTGAAAAACACTATGTTTTGCGTCAAAATTCGTTGTTTCTGAGTGCTTGTGTTCATTTGAGTGTTAGAGTTGAGTTCTGAGTGATTTCTGTTGAGATTCAAAAAAATTTCCGAATTTACGTTCGGCCGAACTCCAAGTTCGGTGAAACCGCTCCGAATCCCAAGTTCGGAGTATAGTTCGGTCAGTTTTCCTATTCGTAGAGAGTTCGGAGTCCTATCGGAGAGAGTTCGGAGTAAATTCTGTCTCGGAGGGAGTTCGGACTAGGATCGGAGATAGATCGGAGTTTCTGGGTTCGGTGTTACGTTCGTTGAGGGTTGGGACTTTTGTCTTTCAGTTCGGTGAAGGTTCGGAGCTAGTTCAGAGGGTGTGTAGAGTTCGGAGCTAGTTCGGATCAGAATTCAAATTTTTCAATCATGTCGGACTATAACGCGTTTGCTGCTATTCAAACGCAGATGCAAACTTTACTCAATTACGACAATGAAATTGGAACAACGCAGAAAGTTCCAAAGTTGCTTAAATTTGAAGACTATGCAAACTGGAAGAAACGATTTGAGGCATATATCGGAACAACGGATCCAGATCTATGGATCGCTATGGATGCACCATATGTGTATCCTGTTGGCCTTAATAATGTTCCCATTATGCAACGAAATTTGGATCTTACACAGAAAGCTGATTTTGTTCGTGAACAGAAAGCGTACGGTTTAATCACTCAAGCTTTGCCAAAGGAATTATTACATCAATTCAAAAGTTGCAAACACTCTCATGAGTTATGGACAACTCTGAAAGAGAGGTGTGAGGGCAATGAACAGTATAAGAAAAGCAAGAAGAAGGTGCTTAACAAAGAATTCGACAACTTCAAACATTTTGATGGAGAGGGCGTTCTTGAACTAATTTCGAGATATTGTCATTTATTGTTTGAAATGGATAATGTCCAAATTAAGAAAGATGACGAAGAGCTGAAGGAAAAATTGTTGGAAGGTTTGCCATCGAAATGGGAGTCATATGTTTTGATGATCATGAATGACAAAGACTATGCTGATTTGACTTTTGTGAAACTTTTGGGTAAACTGCAAGCTCGTGATTTAGAAATGAAGAATGTTAACACTACTCCAGCAGCGGTTCAGAATCCAGATGTATATTATGGGTCAAATGCAACAACTATTTCTGGGAAGTCAGCTAAGATAACTAGTTCTGCACCTGCTACAGCATTTGTGGCTGGAAATTTACCGGGATATGTTTCAGGTTCGGGAACTGGTTCAGGTTCACAAAGTGCTGATTATAATTATAGTCCTGGAATTAGTGGTACGTCAATCCCAGCAAGTAATCTGGTGAACACGGGAAAGATGGTTATGTCGGTATCTACCACTGAAGATTACATGGCTCTTGTTTCTGCATTAGTGTCATCATATTATGGGTTGATAACTGGAAATGTCAGTAATGCTGAGTTGACTGAAGAAGACTATGATCAGGTGGATCCTGATGATTTGGAGTTGATGGACATAAACTGGCAGTTTGCTATGTTGGCGAGACGAGTGAAAAGATTTTTGAAGAAAACTGGAAGAAAGGATTTGAATTCTGGTGGCAGGATTGGATTTGATAAATCTAAAGTCAGATGCTACAATTGTTCCAACTTTGGTCATTTTGCTCGTGAATGTCAGCAGCCAAAGAAACAAGAATATCAGAAGTTTACGCCAAAATCAAATGTTTCTGGATCTAACACTTCATCGAGTTCAGGGAGTACTTCTAGTTCCAAATCTGAATCCACAAAAGCTCTTGTTTCTCAAGTTGATAAAACATATAATTGGGGAAATCAGTTTGCTGATTCTTCTGCTTTAATTGTTACTCATGTGCAGGATGAAGAAACTTTGACTGAATCAACTGACAATGAAGAAGAAGTGCATGATGAGAAGACTGAGGAAACTTTTGATGGAATGAATGATGGCAATGAAGTCTTGAACTCAAGGAGTGATCATAAGTCTGTGAATGAAGAAAAATTTGCATTTATGGCTGATGTGTCTGAAAAGATCGAATCTGATGCAATTTTCTTGTTAGAAAAGCAAATTAAACTTCTGACTGATGAGAAAGAGGCATTAATTCGAGAATGCGATGCAGCGAAAGCCGAAGCAGTTGATGCAGCAAATGATTTTGAAAATCTTTATCAGAAGAGTCTTCTGCTGAAAGTGAGATATGAAAAAGCACAACAGAATGCCCTTGAGATTGCTGATAAGATGCTTACATTGCAGAAGGATATGCTGGAAAATTACTGATGAAAATTCAAGTCTGAAACAGGAAATCGGTTCATTGAAAAGGAGCAATCTTACTGAAACAGTTGCTCTGATGGCTGATTCTTCAAAGGTACTTTCATATCCTTTGATGTGTAAATCGTGTGATGACTTTGCTACTGCTAAGTCTGTACTCTTAGATGAGAAGACAAAGTTAAATGATCTTATGGCAGTAGCAAAAGCCGATAAAAACATTTACAAGGAAAGATGGGAGGGGACAACCCAAGAATTACTGTCAGTACATGAGCAATTGCGTTTGCAAAATTTTGATTTTTCGAATCAGTCTGAATTGCTCCTGTCTGTTCAGAAGGATTTGGCTGCTAGTAACAAACTTGTCGCTGATTTGAAAATCGAGGTTTTTGAGTTAAAACAAAAATTGGATTCTGTTCAAATGTCATCTTCTTTTACGAATTTCCTTTATAAAACTGAAAAAGAAAATGTTTCTGGCAAGCTTAGTCAAGTCCCATCTCCGGTGAATATCACACTGGGTCCTTCATATGAGGAGAAGGTAGATGTTTTTAATCAAACTGAACAAAACAATTTTGATAAAGTTTCAACTGAAAAATCCATTTTGGATTCAACAGTTGATGAGCTTTTTTATGACGTTTCTGATCTTGACAAAGTCGATGACTTAGTGTCGGAGACTGATGTTGAAAGTTCGGTACATACTCAGTCTAATGTTGGTAAGCCAGATCATAAAAATTTAATTTCCAAACATGATTTTCCAACAATTAAATCTGAGCTTTCCAAACTGAGTACACACGAACAAAAGCAGATTGCTCGGAGCAAATCTGTTGCAGGTAAGAAGTCTAAGTACGGTGGAGTCGGATTTGAGTCCTCGGCTAAATCTAAAACTGTTTTGAAACCTACAAATGCTAAGGCTCACAATCCTACTTTGGACACCGAGTGTGATAAGGTTGAACCATGGGTGACTTATCGGTTAAAGGGTTCCAATAGGATTTATAGTGACAAAGAATTTTCGTTGGATATGGTGAACCCGAATTTAATCGATCAAATTTTCTCATGTAAATATGATCCAGCATATGATCCTAAAGTGCGAAATGTGCCCATTAAGAGGGGAAATAGCAGTGGTGCTAATGTAATGGACACATTTCTATCTGAATCTGAGTCTGGGTTGGTGAATAGAGTGAAGAACAAGAAAACATCAAAACCAACTGTTCAAACACCACCACCGAAAGCTTTTCATGATCAAAAACAATCGAATTTCAGAAAATCCAGTTCATTTGTTAAAAGGTTTCAATTCTATAATGATGAAGGGTTTTATGATGAGTTTGGTTGTGGACCAAATCAATCTGGTTTTAGAAAAAGTTCAAAATGGGTTGATTTTGAAGGTCAGAGTGAATATGGCTCAAGGTTTGGTGGGTATAGGAACAGATCTCAGAATTTTAGAGATCGTCGTTTTTGTGATGAGTTTTCAGGGAATGTGTCTGGATATGATTCAGGACGTAACGATGAATTTGGACATCGTTATGCTACAAAGAAGGGTGTCAAACCCAAATTCCAAAAACGGGTTGTTGAGTCCGAGGTGGATGACGATGCGAGCGAAAAAGTCATAATTGATAAACCAAAGTGTTTTAAATGCAAAACTCGCGGTCATACATATCGGACTTGCCCGTTGAAGAAACCCAAATCCACTAAATCTGACACAGAAAAGTCTGACGACATGTCTGAAGGCTATCAAACTGATACTAAGAAAAAGGTCAGATTTGTGGATGAGCAAGGCAGAATTCATTCTAATGAAAAATCATCAGATTTTCATAAAAATGAAAAGAAATCGGAAAAAGAATTTTCTAAGACAAAATCGATTTTGAAAAATTCTGCTTCAAGCTCCAAGGGTTTTGTAACTGATGGACAAAAACCTAAGTCCATGGCAGGTAAAGATTTTGTTGAAGATGACGGTCGACCCAAAGCTTCAGGCTTGGGTACGTCCCAAAACTAATCTTCTGTCTTAATCTATGCAGGGATCTTCACGACAACTGATGAACAACATCTGGGTTGTTGATAGCGGAGCATCTCGGCACATGACCGGAGACATTTCTTTGTTGCATGATGTTAAATACTTCGATGGAGGTAAAGTAACGTTTGCTGGAAACAAAGGAGGTCAAGTAACCGGTATTGGTAAACTTTTGAACGGTGCTGTCACATTTGACAAAGTTGAATATGTGCAAGAGTTAGAATATAATCTTCTGAGCGTCTCCCAGATTTGTGATAAGCAGTTTACAACGGCTTTCACAGGGAGTGAATGCTTAATTCTGAAGCCTGAATTCAAGATTCCTGGTGAGTTTGTGGTAATGCGGGCACCGAGATTCTCAAATTTGTACATGCTCGACATGAATTCAGCGAAAGCAACGGTCGCAGGTCAATGTTTCTTGTCAAAGGCATCCGAAAGAGATTCCGTTCTGTGGCATCGTCGCATGGGTCACATTCATTACAGAAAGATGAACGAACTAGTGCGGAGGGGTCTTGTTGAAGGGGTTCCGAAGCAACAGTTTGTGTTTAATGATGTGTGTGTGAGCTGCAAGAAGGGTAAACAGAAAAGAAAATCCCATCCACTGAAGAAATATCATTCAATTGATGTCCCATTGGAGTTACTTCATATGGATTTGTTTGGTCCTGTTAATCGTGAAAGTATCTCGGGAAATTGGTATTGTCTGGTGGTTACGGATGAATATTCAAGATATTCGTGGGTTGATTTTCTGGTCTCCAAGGATGAAACGTCAAGAATTCTTCTCAATTTGATTACCACACTTGAATCACTGTATAAATTGAAGGTGAGGAGAATTCAGAGTGACAATGGCACGGAGTTTAAGAATGTAACCGTGAGGTCGTTTTGTATGGAAAAAGGAATTGTGCATGAATTCAGCACACCATACACACCTCAGCAGAACGGTGTGGCAGAAAGAAAGAATCGCACAATTATTGAAACAGCACGGACTATGTTGGCTGATGCTCAATTACCTGTTCCTTTTTGGACAGAGGCTGTCAACACTGCGTGTTATATGCTGAATCGAGTGCTTACTGTGAAGCGTCTTGGAAAGACATGCTATGAGCTTCTGAAGAATCGTAAGCCGAATCTCAATTATTTGGAGCCGTTTCAGTGTCCTTGTACCGTGTTGGCTGCTGCAGGAAAGTTTGATGACAAAGTCTTTGAAGGACTGTTTGTTGGTTATTCAAATCAGAAGAAACGTGTTTTCAATAAGCAGACTGGTACGGTGGGGGAATATCTGCATGTCGACTTCCAATCATATACTTTACCACCCAGAGGCGTTGGACCGGACTGGTTGTTTGATTACAAAACTTTGTTTGAAAATCTTGAATCGACACCAGAAGTATCCGATGAACAACTTACAAGAGTTTTCATTGAACTGCAAGATGATACACCGGTTCTAAACATTCAAACTCTGTCAACTCCGATAGTGCCTGTCGCTGATGAGTATTTGACCGAGACATCAAATGATACGACTATTGCTGCTAATGAGATGTCTTCTGAAGATGATAGTGAATTTCACGAAGTCGTGACACATCAGGTGGAAATTCCTGTTCAGCAACCTGATCCACAAGTTGAATCTACTTCCAATGAAGCTGATGTTAATGCAACTGAGAATGTGGTGGTTGAGGAAGATCCTGTTCCTGATTTGCCTGAAACGGTGGTTGTTCCTATTAATCAAACACTCCGGATAAACACCATTCATCCACAAGATAATATCATTGGTGATTTAAATGAAGGAGTTCGTACAAGACATCAAACTGAGAGTAGTGCCTTGCTTTCAATCTTGGAATCTGGAGTTCAGGAAGAAGCATTTCATTCATGCTTTATCTCACAAACTGAGCCGAAGAATGTTCATGAAGCATTGTTAGACGGTTCGTGGGTTGAAGCAATGCAAGAAGAATTATTACAATTCAAACAGTTGGGTGTGTGGCATCTGGAAGATTTACCTGAAGGTAGTAAAGATCCGTGTGGAACACGGTGGGTTTACAAGTGTAAACGGGATGATCGCGGAGTCATTGTCCGAAATAAAGCCCGTTTGGTTGTTCAAGGTTTTTCGCAAGAGGAAGGGATAGATTTTAACGAAGTGTATGCACCTGTTGCCAGAATTGAAGCTATCAGAATATTTTTGGCGTTTGCTACACATCGCGGGTTTAAAGTTTTTCAAATAGATGTGAAGAGTGCATTTTTGTACGGAAAAGTTAAGGAAGAGGTGTATGTCAAACAACCTCCGGGATTCTTCGATCCTGATTATCCGGAGAAGGTTTATAAGTTAGACAAAGCTTTATACGGTCTCCATCAGGCTCCTCGAGCTTGGTACGAGATATTGTCTACTTATTTACTTGACAACAGGTTCAAGCGTGGGTTGGTTGATCCTACTCTTTTCTGTCGAAAAACGGGGGAGGATTTGCTACTGGTACAGATCTACGTTGATGATATATTTTTTGGATGTTCAAACGAACAACTTTTGAGAGATTTTGAGAAGTTGATGCAAACGAAGTTTGAGATGAGTTCGATGGGGGAAATGCCGTTCTTCCTAGGTCTACAAGTTCAACAATCGGATAAGGGTATTTTCATACATCAGACGAAGTATGTGAGAGATGTCCTGACTCGATTCAAGGTGGAAGATGTTCGCATTCCGGGGACTCCGATTCAGTTGTCACATGGCCTATGTCCTGATGAAAACGGTGATAAAGTTGATGTCACGCGTTACAGGGCGATAATAGGTTCATTGATGTAATTGACAGCGAGTCGACCTGACATAATGTTTGCTGTTTGTTTGTGTTCCAGGTATCAGGCAGCTCCTCGGGTTTCGCATATGAATGCAGTTTTGCGGATTCTAGCTTATCTGAAGGGTAATTCAGATCTCGGGATCTGGTATCCTCATGATGATAAGTTCGATCTGTCGGCGTATACAGATTCGGACTACGGCGGTTGTAAGATTAATTTCAAGTCAACCACGGCTGGATGTCAGTTTCTCGGCGATCGGTTGGTATCTTGGCAGTGTAAGAAGCAGACTTATGTTGCCACATCCACGGCTGAAGCTGAATATATAGCGGCTGCTAGTTGCTGCTCACATGTTCTATGGATCCAACAGCAGATGCGGGATTACGGTTTGAAGTTTCTTACTACACCAATTTACATAGATAATTCGGCTGCGATTTGCATAACCAAAAAGCCCGTTCATCACTCTAAAACAAAACACATTGAAATCCGTTATCATTTTATCCGAGATTGCTTTGAAAAACACTTGATTGATTTGCAAAAGATTCACACTGATTTTCAAAAAGCGGATCTTTTTACAAAAGCTTTTGATAAAACCCGCTTCTGTTATCTTTTGCAGATCAACGGCATTCAAAAGTTACCAAGTTGAGTAACTTTCGGTTGATCATTTTTCCTTTTTGTTTTCTTGTGTTTGTTTGAAAATCCAAAAATAGAGTTTTTGTATTTTAGGAGGAGAAAATCAGAAAAAATAAAAAAAAAATGGAAAAATGCAAAATGCATAAAAAAAATGAAAAATAAAAAAAAATTGAGAAATTGATCCGACCAAGCGAGAAATGATAATACATCGGCATGTGTTATCAACCACGGATAAAGTAAAATTAAAGGTTGTAGGTTCTTGTTTGGTTAGTTAAATGCGTAAGGGTAAATCTGATATATGCGAGTATGATATAAACATAAAAATTGCTTGATTATTTGTGAGACACATCATGATGATTACTGTGTGATCTTGGCATCAAATAAAATGAAAAAACAAAAACAGAATAAGAGATATTCTGGTGTACGCGTGTTTTCATTTTGCAAAGATTTAAACTTGTTTGATTTTCTTTATTTTGTCAAACGATCGGACTTTCTCTGCGTATCGAAAGATCGACCTGATTGTTGTTCGTTTGACGTTCTGCTTTATTTTCTTTGGTGTTTCGTATAATCCATCGGACTTTCTCTGCGTGTACGTGAGTACCGACCTGATTGTTGTTGGATTATACAACTTCTGCTTTATTTTACATTTCTTATTTTCCTAAACAATCGGACTTTCTCTGCGTGCCTACCAGCCGAACTGATTGTTGTTTGTTTAGGTTTCTACGTTATTTTTGCATGAAACACCATGAATGATAAATCTCTGTGAGAATTAAATTCTGTGAAAAGTACAAAAATAGTAAGAATAAGCCAGATTACCGGTATTTCTGACTGTGTGGGTTTTCACAGTATCAATGCTTGCTAAATATATCTTAACATATCAGAAAGCTATAAAAATTGATCTACCCAAGCTGAAATAAATTGAAAAATTATATTTGCTGCCAACTTGACTTGCATGCTGATTAAAAATGAAATTGAAGTGTGTCTTATACATATTGACCGATATGATCTCGCATCTGGATCTTTCTCACAAAAAATACTTAAGTTATATCAGTTCTAGTTATTTCATTTCATTTCTGTTTGGTTTGTTTCTTTGATTATCAGAAAAATCCAAAAAGATTTTAGGTGTGTTTAGCATAATTTTGGAAAATTCAAAAAGATTTTGATTCTGCTTTATTTTCGATCAACCGTTAGTGAAAAATTACAAATTATGCCGGAAACAACCAAATGGACTTGATTCTAGAAATTTCATCAGAAAATTGAATGAAGTTTGAGATTTAATCATAAATTTGAAAACTTTTGAGGTTCAATTTGAAAAATTCATCAAAATCAGGGGTGATTTTTGAAATTTGTGCAAATCTCCAAACGTGAAGTTCGGACGACCGAACGTGAAGATTGGACGACCGAATGTGAGGATCGGAGGTCCGAAGGTGTAAAATTGAGAAGTTCGGAGGTCCGAATTCCACTATCGGACAAGATTTGGGATGGCCGATGGGGAGGTTCGGAGCTACTGTTCGGCCGAACTCGAAGTTCGGAGGTCCGAACGTGGCTGGCTATAAATACGCCAAACATGAGGTTCGGAGGTCATTGTTACTGTTTTACTCCGAACGCACACCGAACCTCTGCCCAAATTTTCAATTTTCGAATCAGTGTGTTTTTGGGGATTTAGCGACTGTTTCTAGGTAGATCTTGTATTTCCGAGTGCATTGGTAGTCTTAGATTGGATTTTTACCCTTGTTTTGTGAGGTGTTAACAGAAAAACTCGTTCGGACTTATAACTGTTCTAGATCTGAAAATAGGTTATTAAAACTGTGATTTTATCAATTAAAATTGTCTCCTATGTGTTGCTTGTCATATTCCGACTATGTGTGTGGTTTGAAAATGTTTGATTTGGTCGATTTCATCGATTTTGAGATTCAAAATTGTCGGAGTTCTTCAGGCTCCGAACCCGGGGTTCGGAGACTCCGAATTTGGGATTCGAAGGAGGCTCGGACAGAGTTCGGCGGGTCTCAAAATTTTTGTTCAAATGTTGTTCGTTTACGCAAACGACAATGATTTGACAAAATCGATGATGATATTTGTTAATCACATTGAATTTAATGAATGTTTTCTTTTATGTGTTTTTCAGATATGGCCAACGATTTAAAGATCGGTGATAAACATAACATTTGTGCACACATCGGGGTCACAAGAGGCAAACTTGATAAATTTGGAGGACCTGGAATATTCGATTTTCTGAGACGTTCAAGAATACATCATGCTATTACTCAACAGTGTGATGTATACAAAGACATTATTCTGTAATTCTGGAGTACGGCTCATACAATTTCTGATCCACCGATTAGAATTGCTGCTACAGTACAAGGCCGACCAGTTCAGATCACAGAAGCTGATATTCGCAGGGTGTTGCAGTTAGAGTTTGATTCACCAAATGCCAGAATTGAGTTTCCTCATGAAGACAACGTGGCATTTTTTAAGCGTATTTGGTATACTGACGATCCAAGCAAGGAGTGGGTGTACAAATCGTCGCTGAGTGTCCCGTACAAGTATTTGGCGCATGTATTATTGGTCTGTTTAGGACACAGAATTTCAGGGCATGATGAAGTTCAGCAGATCATCATGTCCTTGATGAATGCATTGGTGATGAATAGACCTTACAATGTGTCTGGGATGATTTTTCACTATATGAGAGACAATCTGACACAACGTCAGAAGAAGGCTGCAATATATCCCAGATTTCTTCAAATGGTGCTGAATGATTTATATCCAGATTTGACAAAGAATGCAGCACACCAAATGGAGTTAAAGCATATGACGGAGGCAAGTGTTGGGGCTTTGGTGTCTTATCAAAAGAAGGCACCAGAGTTTCAACCTAAACTGAAAAGATTGATTGGCCATCTAGCCAATGTCAATTATGTGGCACGAGTTTTGGGTGCACCTCGTCATGATGATGGAAGCGATTCAGAGGAACTAGATTATAGTTGGATCGAAGAGCAAAATCAAATACCTCAGCAAGGAAGGGTAAAAAGGCCTAAGAGGCAGATACCAATTGTTTAGGAACAAGTCAATCAAGATCCACGACCGGAACCTGTTTCCCAACCGCCAATGTCTGAACCGGTGGTCTCAGCACATGCTACTGTGACTGAGACACCAGCGGTTAATACCCTGATTGATGAATCTGAGTCTGATGATGATTTTATGGATACTGGGGCTGACTCTGAGGACTTGTTGGAACCAAATGATCCGTTTGTCCGTGTTCTGGTTAACTCTAAGTATGTGAAACTGCTGAAAGGGAAGTGATGAGCATATTGCTTACAGAGTCAGTCAGAACAAAAGCATCGACCGTTATCAGAATCGAGTATATGATGTGGTGGCTTCTGAATCCGATGAAGATTACAATCCTGAAACCGAGGGGATTTCCGGTAAAGGTAAACAGCCAGTGGCTGGTTCATCTGTTACTCCATCCAAAGGGAGGAAGAAATCAGTAGTTGGGGGCAGAATGAAGAAAAGAAAGGGCGTAGGTGTGCAGCAGTTTGTCTTGCAACCTCGTACCAGTGTTTCTACATCTACTGAAGCTGCTTCAACTGTTCAGACTTCAGTGTCTGATATTCAAGCTGAATTTCTGCGAAACTTGATGAATGCTAGTCAATCGGCAACTGCTGGCACAGCACCTTCAGCAAGTGCTGGTGTGCAGTTTGTTAATCAGCCAATGGGATCGACAACTCCGGTGTTTTCAACTGCTCCTGCAACTGCTTCTACTCATTCTACACTGGATGTAAATTTCAATTTTGAAGAAGCTTCAGTTTCTTTCTCTCAGGTGAGTATCTTACAAAGCGCATTGTCCGATCAACAATCATAGATTGATGCCTTGAAGGCTAAAACTGAAGCCCAAGAGAAGATGATTACAGTGTTGCGTTTTGATAATGAAGATTTGAATCAGCGAGTTGTATCTCTGCAACGTCGGGATGATATTTAAGATCAGGAGATTATAAGATTGAAGCAGGTTAGTCAGAACCAATCCAAGATGCTTCTGGCGATGAATGAGCAGTTAAAATTCTTGATCGAGAAGTTTACTGCTCAGGGGGAGATTGGAGACGGCTGTAATGAAGATCCGTTGAGATTTTTGAATGATGATCCTGATCAGGATGATCCTGAAGGGAATGTAGGTGGTGGACCAGGCCCATCTGGAACCGCAGGTTCGGGTGCTGGAACATCATCTTCCCAGATGGATAAAGATTCTCGTGAAGCGGTGCCAATTACTTCAATTCCATCTAATCAAGCTGCAAAGTCAATGAGTGAATTTGCTGATATGCTACAAACGCTTGAAGAAGGAGAATTTGTTGGAGATTTAACGGCCGAAGAGTTACAACGAGTATTTGATTTAAACGATGAGGAAATGAAGAAAGCATTTGAGAAAGCCCCTGAAAAATTCAAAGATCCATAACCAGAGTCTGATGAAGATGTGGAAGGTATTTTTGATGAAGAAATTGAAATTGAGGATATTACAGAAGAAGAGTATCCTGATTTGTATTCCAACTTCGATCAATCTGGTGGTGATGAGTTTGAGGTGTTTCCAAAAGAGAAAGATGTTGAAGCTGAGGAGATGTTGAAAAAGAAAGAATCTGAGAAACCTGAAGACCCTGTGGTTAAGGAGGCAAAGATTCAGAAACAGAATCAGACTTTTAAAGAATTCATGAAAGCATTTCATGATAATTATGTGCCGCCTCCGAAACCAGTTAAGCAAAGATCATCCTTCAAGTTCAAGGGTCAGGTGTCAGGGGAGATTATAAGTTGGATGTATGCATCAAGCTTGAAGTGCTATGGAATTAAACGTGAACATGGAATCCAGTACTTCAAGTGCGCCAAAGATTTCAGCAGTTGCCGATCTGGGATATTCGTGAGCTGACGAGAAAACCATTTTGCTGTTATGGCAATGATTGGTTGGGTATGCATTTCAAAAAGACTCTTGAGAGGGAATGTAATGAGGGGTTTCAGTTCTTGGATCCACAAAAGCTAAAAAGACGGCGATCCCGAACAAGAATACATCAAAGAACTGGCAAGAGACTGATTATCTTGGTTTTTCCAAAGAAGCCAGAGGTGATGAAGAAAATACCATTGATGAAGATGCAACAAGATTTCATCAAAGATTTGCGTTGGTGGTATTATAATGAGAAGACAGGAGAAGCAGTTATTGTTTTGAGAAAAGATAACCGGGTTGTGAAGATCTACGATCCAATGTGGCTGATCAACTTGTCGAAGGCTGATATTGATGAGTTGTATCACAATCCTATCCTGTATCATCCTAATTTTATGGATCAAGCTTTGAAGTTCCAGAGGGTGATAAGGGTTTGCTTTGCGTTCAACATTTTTGCTGGAAACAACCATGATTTGGTTTGGAAAGGTGATGAGGCTACTACAGATGCTCGAGGCTGATGAAGAACGGTCCAGCTGTTGCCAAGGGGGAGTTTGTTGATACACGAAATGGCAATGAGCTGGATCGAACGAAGACACAAAGTTTTGGTTTAGGTCTGTCGGCCGAACTCCGGCTGAACCTTGGCCGAGCCTTGGCCGAACCTGGGGTTCGGACAAGCTATGGAGTTTGGACGTCCGTAGGTCTATATATATGTTTGTGTCTTTGTAATTTGTAAGTTTCGGAGAGAATTTGAGCGAACTTGTCTGTGAGTTGTCTCTGTGTAATTCTCTGTAACTCTGATTCTCTATCAATAAGAGATTGAGTTTTATTTACGTTTTGTGTGTTGATTCTCACTTGATTACGTTTGCATTCGATCAATTCGTCCAAACCGATCCGTATCCAGTCACTTTCATAACGAGAAGAACTATACGACTCATGATTTGTAGTTGGGAGCTGTAGTTTTTGCGTTGAAGATCTAGAGACATTACTTGTATGGTACCAAGTGCAAGATTTACACCGATCACAAGAGTCTTCAGCATAACTTTGACCAAAAGGAGTTAAATATGAGGCAACGCAGATGGGTGGAATTGTTCAATGATCATGAATGCTCTATTAAGTGTCATCCGGGTAAGGCTAATGTAGTAGCTGATGCCCTGAACCGCAAGGAGACAAAACCAAAGCGTGTTCATGCTCTACAGATGACAATTCACTCAAGTTTGGCAGATCAGATTCGGAACGCTCAGATTGAAGCGTTGAGAGAAGAGAACTTGGAATCTGAATCTTTGTGTGGATTAGACAAGCAATTTGAGATCTGATCGGATTGAGCTCAGTACTTTGCTAGGAGGCTATGGGTGCCTCAGCATGGAAACATAAGGCAACTGATTATGGATGAGGCTCATAAATCTTGGTATTTTGTACATTCGGGTTCGGATAAAATGTACAGAGATTTAAAGGCTTTTTATTGGTGGCCAAAGATGAAGGCTGATATCGCCACTTACGTGGGAAAATGTTTTACTTGTTCGAAAGTCAAGATCGAGTATCAGAAACGTTAGGTTTCCTACAGCAGCCAAAGATTCCAGGATGGAAATGGGAGAACATAATGATGGATTTCATAACGAAGTTGCCTAAGACCCCTAGTCAATGCCATACGATAAGGGTGATTGTGATCGATTGACGAATTCAGCTCATTATATCTGATCGAGATACGCGATTTACCTCGCACTTTTGGAAGTCCTTGTAAAAGGCATTGGGAACCCAGCTCGACATGAGTACGGCTTATAATCCTCAAACTAATGGTCAGAGTGAGAGGACTATTCAAACGCTAGAGGACATGCTCAGAGCCTGTGTGATAGATTTCAGTAGCAGCTAGGAATCTCACCTACTGTTGGTGGAGTTTTCCTATAACAACAGTTATCACACAAGTATTAGAGCATCGCCATTTGAGGCATTGTATGGACGTAAGTATAGGTCATCAATCTGCTGGCATGCTAAAATCCTGAAAATTATCATGGTCAAAATTCTGCAAGCTTGCTAAATCTAAAACTTTTGGTTTTGATTCATCCAATCCAACTCCAACTGCATTTGTAGCTGGTCATGGACCAGGTTTTTCTGAGAAATCTAGCTCTACAAGAGGATGTGGTGTTACTATTCTGACTTATTCAAGTCAAAATACATTTTCTGCGCAAACACCTGATGAACATTTGGCTTTGATATCTGCATCATTATCTTCATATTATGGACTTCTAAATGGAGGATTGCAAACAGATAATCTGATTGAAGAAGATTTTGATCAGATAGTTCCAGATAATCTTGAACAAATGGATATTAATTGGCAACTTGCTATGTTAGCCCAAAGAGCTAAAAGGTACATGAAGAGAACTGGATTCAAAAGTTTAAATCCAGATGGTAAAGTTGGCTTAGACAAATCCAAGGTAAAGTGCTTTAGATGTTATAAGTTTGGTCTTTTGCTCGCGAATGTCCAAAATTGACAAGTGTTAAATCAAATTCAAATGAATATGCTTCTTCATCAAAGTCTTCATAAGATAATTCAGATCCAAAGGCATTTGTATCTCAGGTTACTCAAGGGTATGATTTGTCAAAACAGTTTCCTGATGAATCTTCATTTGCCCTAACTGCAATTAAAGACTACAACTGTGATATGATGATGTTTTTATGGAACATTTTCAATTGAACTTGATGCCATTGATACTTCGTTTCATGCTTTGATGGCAAATGTTCAAATAGCCAACAGTGATTCTGAATCTAATACAAGTGGATATGAATCTGTTTGTGAATTTTGTTCTCAAAAGGACAAGAAGAGTCAAGGCTTGATAAAAGAAAATGAGTTGTTGGTTGCTGATAACAAAAAGAAGATATAAGAGTTGGTATATGAACAGAGAAAGTTGGAAGGTTTGATTCGAGAGTTGTCTTCTCAGAATGACAAATTTACAAATTTTCAAGCTGAAACTGCTGACAAAGATTTGAAATTTCAAACTACTACTAAAGCATTTGTAAGTACCAAAACGATCCTTACACGATATCAACGATCAATCGAAGGTGCGGAATCCCGACGATTGATTGATTCAAGAACAAAGATGAAAACAGTAAACGATGAAGAACACGATTAAACAAACAAACAATATTAATCACCTTTGATGCGTGCACACGATTAAATAATCGTCTGGTACACAAACTTGATGCAAACCGAAAAGTCCTCCTGTGTCCTCTCAACTAGCTAACCCCTAATATGGGTATTAAGATTTGTTTATATAGATAAACAAATCTTTAACCTAATTTTCGGATTAGACTAAACAGACCCACTAAATACCCCTTAAACTCTTTCTAATTGGGCCCTAACATGTCCAAAATGGCCCAGTGACCCAGTACAATGAAAACCCAACTATTTTACACCTATTCATATGCATAAGCCTTCAAAATAATCTGGCCAAGTGATGATTTAATACACAAGCCACAAACTATACCCTTACAGCATTTGAAAAGATAATTGTCAAGTTATCTGAAGTTAATGATGAGTTGATAAAAGAGGTTGATGAATGGAAAGCTGAAGCAAAAGAAGTTGAAGTTTATTTCAATGATATTTTCGAGAAGTCAAAGATTAAGCTTAATGTGCTTAATAAGACTTATGATGAACTCGCTGCTAAAGCAGTAGGTTATCAGAATGATAATGAAATATTGTTAGAAGAAAAGAAATAATTAGCAATGGATAATAAGTTATTAAATGCAAACATCGACATTCAGAAAAGGAATGAAGATAAACTAAAGAAAGAATTGTTCAATGAGATGGATAATTTGAGATTACAAAAATCTGAAACAAATCGAGCTGCAAAGATGTTAATTGCAACAGAAAAGGAATTATCTAAAGCACAGCAAAAGATTTCTGATTTCAAGATTCAAGTGATTGATGCAAATCGTCTGCTGAATAATGTTACAAATTCTCAATCGTTTACAAACTTTTTTGCAAAGGATGAGAATTTTGAGAAAATGTTCGACAAGACAGTTCCACCCCCTGCCATTATCAAGGAAGCTGTCAATGTTGTGAAAGAAAAAGTTGACGAATTTAATTACTCAAAGTTTTCAACTTCAAATTCTGAAGAAGATAAGGTTTTGAAGAAAAAGAAGAATAAAAAGATTGGAAAGAAAGCTGAACAGAAATCTGAAATTCCTATATTTTCACAGTTTGTGTCTGGTTCTTCATCTGCTGAAGAATAGAAAAATGCTATTCCAGTAAAGAAGCTTTTTCTCATACTGACTATTAGACAATCTTCTATCAACAAAAGGATGTTGGTAAAGTGAAAGTTGAATTTTCTCGTCTTGCAAAGACCGGGCATAAATCATCTACTTCGGAAGAGAGGATTTCGGGTAAACATGTTGGTTTGGGTTTCAAGCAAAAGTTTGCTAAAGTTGATGTTTCTAAGAATCAAACGCAACAAAATTTGAAGAAGATTAATTTGAAGCAAGTTCTAAAAGATGTTTCTATAGCTGAATAGGTTCAATCCGAGAGGTTTTACAAATTCAAAGGTTCGGAACAAATATTTTCTAATAAAGAATTTCCACTTCACTGTGTGAATTCTCATAAAGTTACCGAAATGTTTGGCAAGTTTGATGGTGCTCAAAAGAACAAGAAGAAGCAATCTGCAAGATTTTCTTCTGGTGGTTCTAATTCTATTCCAAAGAGCCCGACATCGAAATGGGTTCATGATCATCGACCAGATATATGATACTTTCTATGACCATTTTGGAGAAAATATGTTTTGTGAAGCTATGCAGGTTCCGAAAAAGAAGAACATAAACAATCAGTTGTGTTACGATTGTCGCCGCAAAGGACATATGACACAAGATTGTCCACATGTTGATGCTTCTATTTCAAGGACACAAAAGGTTCCTTATGTTGGTAAAGCTGCCAAACCAAAGATCGTTGGTGATTATGGCAGAGTGTTTGATAAATTTCAACCTACATTTTTCAAAAAGCAAGGATGATTTATTCCTAAATGTTCAAATGTTCCAGTTGTAGGTTATTTGTCATAGTTAACTGTGACTGGTTCATCAAATACTGCTTTACCAACACAAAAACAATGGAAACCTAAAGTAGTTTGGAAGCAAAACCAAAACAGTGGTCGACCGGAAGCGATAAGCTTCAGGTCATTTTTTAAACTGATGTGTTTGACTAGTGTGCAGGTACTTCTAGAAGACCTATCGATGATTGAAAAGTTGCTAATGGAGGAGTATTCTACTGATTTAATTTAAATTTACATGTGATATAAAATTTCCAAAGCGAAATTTTTTTAAAGCTAAACTTGAAAGGTATCCATGTTGGAAGGTCATTTTCTTTCTTATACATTCTGTATGTAGTTTAGGGGAGAAAGTTGAAACTACAAAAATAGTGTCTTTGTGTTTGTTAAATGAAAAATTCAAAAATAGAGTTTTCATTTTAAGGGGGAGAAAAAAATAGAATAATACAAAAACATTGAAAAATGAGAAATTAATCCGACATAATTGGAAAATGATGGTACATTGGCTTATGTGTCTCACACATGGAGAAAAATAGAATAATGCTTGACCAAGTGGACAACATTTTGAAGCTTATCTCAAGATATTGAAAAGATATGTGAAAAAGAAAATGAGAAGTCACTGTGTATACATGTGCTCGTTTTGTATATATTTAAACTTGTTTGATTTTCTTTATTTTCTCAAACGACCGGACTTTCTTTGCGTGTCGAAAGATCGACCTGATTGTTGTTCGTTTGAGGTTCTGCTTTATTTTCTTTGGTGTTACGTATAATTCATCAGACTTTCTCTGCGTATACGAAAGTATCGATCTGATTGTTGTTGAATTATACAATTTCAACTTGTTTTATTTTCTTATTTTGTTAAATCTGAGGCCTTATATGCGTATCGAAAGATCGACCTTAAGGTAAACGATTTAACGTTCGTATTTCTTTTTGCATTGAACACAATTGACGATATCATGAATACAATCACTATGTGTTAAATCTACAAAGTGTGATAAGCAAATCATATCTGAGTATGTTTGATAGTGTGGGGTATAGTGGTTAAGGTATATCTAATCAATACCTTAACATCTCCATATGTTATGAGTATAATTTTGCCAGAGTTTAAGATGGACAAATTATACCAGCAATCGACATGGCTCATGTGCTGAAGTAATTGAAATTGAAGTATAGTTCAGCATGTTATGTTCAATATGATCCCAAGTTGTGATCTTTCTCGCAAAAGACAAAAATAGTGTCTGATTTTATTTTGCATTTATGTTTCATATCTGAAAAATCCAAAAATATTTTAGGTGTGTTTTAGCATAAGCTTAGAAAAATCAAAAAGATTTTCGGTGTGTTTTGATAAAGTTTCAAAAGGCCAAAAAGATTTTGTTTCTTATTTGTTTTCGACCAATCCACGTGTGAAACGAAATCAAATTTCAAAACTATATCTTGGATTCTCAAGAGAAGTTCTGCACCAGGATTAAATTAATTTTGGTAACAAAAAGGAAAAGCCATACTTTTGTCTTCTAAAGTTGCAGGTTCTATGTGGCAAGACTCAAGCATAGTCAAAGGAGAGGTGGAAGTATCTTTTACAAGTGGATCTTGAAGTTTACGGATTTTCAAGTTCTGGTCCAGCCATGCAAGCTCTATAGCTGACAAGAAATTTCAAGTTAAAGATCAGATGCAGCAATGCTGAAGATTGAAGACTATAGATTTAGTTAGAATAGATACATCGCACGTTAAGGGGGAGTCAGTTAGAGCATAATCCTATGCTACAGTGTGTCTCGTGTGTTGTATCTTAAAGAGAGCTTTGTGTTGAGTCTTAGTCCTTACCTTTAGTTAGGAGCCAACTAACCAATGGTTAGCTAGTCAACTAACCAATGGTTAGCTAGCCAACTAACCAATGGTTAGCTAGCCATCGAACCAGTGGTTAGCTGGATGGTTAGTAGCTAACCAACGGTTAGTTGGTTGGTTCGCTAGTTAGTTAGTTGAACACTATAAATACTTTGTGTTACAGAGAGTTGAGTAGTTCTGGACATTTCTAAGTTTTCTTAACTATGTGTAACTCAGTTTGTTTCTCTCTTTAGAGTTCTTTGTAACCGTCTTTGTGAATACAATAAATTGAAGGTTTATTTACTCTCGTGTTCATCGTATTTTATCATATCAATCAGTAGTAAGATCCGTTTCCAACTCTTACATAAGTATATGTATATACTATGTTAACCATTTGTGATACTGTTATATTCTATCTATGTTCTTATCACATCATCACATCACGTCTACCTTTTAGTATTTCTTGTTGAATTAACTGTTGGCTATTCAAAAAGTTGTTACTCACTGTAATATACACGGGATGTATATTGTAGGCATATCGACGATTCCAACAGAAACTGGAGCATCAGCAAGAGCAAAGGGGAAGAGACCCCTGGATTCAGCATCGCGTGAGCAGGATCATACTTTTTCCACCATCAGGAGGAGGCTACTGAGCGTCAGCAACTGGGAAACGTACCCTGCCTGTACGGAGGATATCATCCGGATCTATCATGTGCCGCTTCCAGCCGTTGGTAGTGTTACCCCAGGGATGAGGACTTCGTCGTCTTTTCCAGGTTTCGCTTTCCCACCTAAGTAGACTTTTACAGCCCTGGTGGTGGACTTTGCACGTCACCAGGAGTGTATGTTTCATGTTGTGTATGACGTGGCTGACTTGAAGGGTGGACTTCACACCCTGCAACGTCGAGTGGACGATGTAACTGTCAGACGTAGTCAGATGAGGGGGAGCTCGATTGACTATGCTACAGTAGCACTTTGCTGCATGATGAGATTTACAAGTTAAAGGTTGTGATACGATCTCAAGAGGAGACTATCCGGAATCTGTTGGCAGGACATGAGCTTATAACGACTAGAGTCATGGCCCTAGAGGTAGCATTGGCACCGCTGGAGATGCTAGCAACACCTGTGCTAGAGCCTGTGGCTCCAGAGGGCCGGGAGAGTGAGGGGTCGGTGATCATGGGATGAGGGTCCCTGTGTATCTGCTAGTAGTGGTAGCTAGTATCTATGTATGACAAACAGGGATCCTAGTATCTATGTTAGACGCTTTGATGAAAGCTTTTATGAACTCGATTTAAAAATCTAACAAAATTGCGAGTCACTTTTATTGTAAGTCAACCCAAGTTGTGAACTATATTGACTAACTACACTAGTCAACAATTCACTCTTATGCATAAGAGCTTGAATTAGACATTCATGCTTAATTTGGAGCCTATTCCTAACCAATTTTACGACACCTTCGATAAGGTTTCCTATCTATTTTAATGGTTCCTCCAAAGCATAATCCAAAAGAAACTTGTGTAGAGTTTTTTCTTCATCTACATTCTGTGATAATCCAATAATTTGTTCATCGAAACTTCTTCGAATACTAAGAAGAAAACTTTCTGTTACAAGTACTTGAGACCAATTCAACCCATATCCAAACTTATTATTTAATCCTTGAAAAGCATCAAAGAACTCATGCCTTGTTTTCTTTTTCTTAACTCGAGTGAAAAAATTTCTTTGATACATAAATGCTTCAATCAAAACTCCATTTTCTTGACTTGCACATCAGTTACAACCCCATTAAGCCAATGTCCAGCTTTAATGCATTCACTTCTAACCATGTCTTTCATTTTAGTAAACCATGAATTAGCAAGCAAACAATACTCTGCAATAGAAGCCTGTAGGGATTTTTCTACTATTGCTCTAATATTTTCCAGGTATTGAACTTCAACTAGTTGTAACCACTTCCTACCATAATAAGAAACATTTGGAGTTGCACAACGACCTTCATTTGCTTTTGTTAAAACGACTTGAACATCAACCCCTATTCCCTCTTTGAAATGACCCTTTACTGCCTTTATTTTTTCATTACATCTAGCATCATCATTATTTTTATCTAATGACTCTTTAACACAAACTACTGAAATGATTATACCACGTTCCTATTCAAACTTGTCCATCGAATCTAGCTCTGCAAAATCATAATCCGTTAATGATTCTTTAACATCAACCACTGATAGAATTATAATAGGTTCCCATTCAAACTTATCCATCAAATACAACTTTAACTCAAATGAAGAAGAATAAGCTGTAACAGATATGGTTATACCCGATTCCCAGTCAAATCACTTAATACACACATATTTCTTGTCAAGTTTACAAAAAACAGACTAGTGGTTTATACCCACAAGTTTCTTATCAAGTGTACAACCAACTGTACGGGAAAAAAGAAATGGTACACCAACTGACCCCTCTATTTCATTTTCTTGTTGATAAATTGTACAATCAGTTACTTCATTTGCTACCTTTGATCTCTCACATAAGCCCTCATCCTCCACTACTTGGTCAATAACTATGTCTATTCCAATTAATTCTGAAATAACACCCTTTTCTTCAATTTTAGATGGTACATCCAATTTATCTTTGATTTCCAATACCCCATCATCAAGGAGTACTTGAAACCCAGTTTCAAACCCACCTAACATTATATCATATACGTGGGGTGGTGTCTCAACTTGTATGACTTTGAGGGTGTCTTTGATTAAAAAACCTCCTTCTTATCACTAATGACATCAGAACTATTAGAATGTTTAATTGAATCCAATTTCACTGAAGTTTCTTGTATTTGGCCAAATAAAATTCCTCATACAATGTTAAACTTCTGCCAATATAGTGATGTTCTTTAAGAACTTCACTAATATCTGCTTTAAGACTACAAACGAAGAGATATACAGAATAATGCTCACAAAGATCAACTTTATTAAGCAAGATTTTGAATGCATCACAATAGTCCGAGACCATACCTTCTTGCCATAGCGACATGATTTTTTCCATAGCAACTTCCATGGTTGATTCGTTGTTGTTGTGGTGAATTGATAGCGGATGTCGTGGTCCACTTCAAAAACGTAAATAACCTAGGTAGCTAGGGTAAGTAGGGTATCGAATCCACGAGGAGCATGTGGTCAGTGTTATATGATTTATTGGATTATTTAACTAGATTAAACTAAACAAACTAAAAAGTGCAAAAGTTGATTTTTGTTTGTGAATAGAAAATAACAACGAGAATAACAATGAATAAAAATATGATCACACTAGGGTTCAGGTAAGTAAAGGAAAACAAAATCTTAGTTTGATTGCACGAAAAACTGTCACATAGACATGACTTGATTATCTTATTTAATTTGAAAGACTCACACAAGACCAAGGAATCTGGCGGATGCTGGTTAACGGTCCAAAACCGAATAACGGCTCCAGCTAAGATGTTGTCTTAGTGCATGTCAGTTTGATAGAAATAGAATTGATAATTACTTAAATGTTAAGTCACAATTAACAAGCAAGTAACCCAAAACCAGTCAAACAAACCGGTAATCAAATCAAATAAATCAATGGTTTTTAACTCAATCACCAATTGAAATGCTTAAATTTACACCCAGTCTAAGTACAATCGAACATAAGTATTCAAAACCCTAAACTAACCCTACACCGAAGTACGATCACAAGAAGTTTAGCCAATCATAATAATAAAGAAAACATATACTGTCACTATAAAATTCTTTATGAAAACAATTAATTGAACACCCAAATGACTAATAAAAAAAAACTAAAAAAAACCTTCCTTGATTCATGTCTTCAAGATTTGGCTTCTCCGGCTTTTAGATCGAAGTGCCCTCAGGCACACTGCCGTCAAAACCCCCTCGTGAATGCCCCATCAATTTTTTCCCTACGGTTTTCTTAGTGAACCACTTAAATGGGCCAAAAGCCCATTTTGCAAATTCCTTCCTGTGAAGTCACGAACCAAAACAAATATTATTATGAATCATTATTTTTTATATTATTTTTCATTTAAAAATAAATAGGAACAAATATTTACAAAAATTAGTTATAAAGCTTGGCTACTTAACATGTTATGGCTTGGGTTCAATCTAAAATACACCATTTAAGCTTATTTTTTCATAACATACTAATGTATAAAAACCAATTAAAATGGTATGTTTTGTTATCATATCGGGTGCATCTAATAATGAATTAACAATGGATAAGGTGCACCTACAATGCACCGATCAAATTCCCCAACTTAAACATTTTTCGTCCCGAAAAAGAATTGCAATGGAATCACAATCAGTAAGCTAATCTTATCGCAATTCATTTCAAACAGGAACGTGACTTTACATTAACTGTGATTGCCAATATATTTGATCCACTTTAAACTCAACCCGTCTAATCCCAACCAAATGCATAGTGCTTAATAATGTACAAAGTTACCAGCATGTTTAACCGTCCCCACACCCGAGCATACATAGCAAAACCTACCCAACCTCATGGTTTCTTGAGGATTCACTAACCCACACTTGAGGAGACCATGCACCACCATTATGACACAGTAGAGATTAAGTCCAATTATGTTTCCTTCTACGTGACATCCGAGACTTACCTCCCATTATTTTCTCAATCTTTTTTTTCATATTTTTTTGTAATTTTTTTCATGACTTTTTTCTCTGTTTCTTTTTTTTTCAAACTTTTTTTTTCTTTTTTTTACTTTTCAATTTTTTTTTCAAATATAGAACTACCGATTTTATTAGGTGGTGGTGTCACAACAGTAGAAACATGGTGTGTGATAAAGGAATACTAGGTATAAATACCACTCGCAACCCGTTTTTGCTGGGACTCAGTTTTTTAAACCATGCATACCGGGATGGGAAACTAAAAACACATAAATTCAATTAAGATCATTGCACAAACATTGGTGTTCATAAGTTTGGGTCGAGCCTACCAACATATCACAAGTTAGATGTATTTTCTGCCCTAAAGATCCACTTCATGTATAAGCATCACCCTACCAATTTTTCTATCATCTTCCATATATGCAAAAACTCGTTTTCAGGGACATTAATCTTTTTCGCACCAATCACACAACCGACTTTTCAAGCAACAAAATGCAAAAATATACATATGACCTAACTAAACTAAACTAACATGCAAAACACAAAATTAATCATTTTTAACCAAACTTAGAAAAGGAACGGGTTCACCTGATTTTGTAGTCGTGGCGAGATCTTCAAGTGTTGGGATAATCTTCAAAGTCTATCTCATAACCTGCAAAACTTAGCAAAGATTGTGTAGAAGCATGCTTCTCACAACAATTAGCACACAAAAAATTTAAAATTTTAAAATTTTGCATTTTTTCGCCTTTTAAACCCAACTTAAAAACCACGAATTGCAACCACAAAAATAAGTAACCCCCTTCCCCAACTTAAAACATTGCATTGTCCCCAATGCAACACTTAAGTTCTAATTCAATTAAAAATAATTAATTAAAAAAAAAGCAAACAGAAAAAATCCTAAAACTCACTTTCGTAGGAATCACGGTTGCATTTAGCATATGCAACAAGCCTTTTAAACCTCTCGGTAGCCCGAGTGGACGAGTGAAGTCTCGTGAGGGTTTCTAGTGAACATACCCACAAAGTTCATCGGGCTGCCTCCCGGAAGCGCTAAGTTTAAAGTCCTCAGCCAGACCATACCTGATTTGATGCTCATGGTGGTCTCAGTGCACACTTGCCTACCGAGTTCCCGGTGTATGCTCGGTAGTTGACATGCCGTGTCCAGAGACGATTGACGATCAGTGGCATGTTCAGATAAAAGAAGATATTACAGGTCCACATCACAATGAATTGCTCGAGATCTTGCGGACCGACCTTCCTTATCTTGATTCTCGGACCCTCATCCACAACTTTTTTTATTGAATTAATCAGAGTGGTAGAAGGTTCAGGATCAACTTTGAGTACCACAATTACACATTCTTCCTCAACAACTTCTTCTGGATCCACCTGTAACTCTTCATCAATTGAGGGACTCGGTGTGGTATTAGCCTCCACAACCTCTTCCCCATCTTGGGTATATAAGTCATCAGATAACGGTGTGATAGCCTCTTCTTTATGAATCTTCAATGAGAGCACCTCACACTTCATACTCAAGCATTTAATTTTTTCTTGATCTGAGAGGCAAGATGATGATAACAACTTGTCGATTCTAGATAATGTCGAGTTGAGTTGAGCAATCTGTTCATCCTCCTCATACTGATAAATCGGTTCGTCATACTGAGTATCAAGTTTCTCTTGTATCTGATGCGGAAATTGACACCCGTTCTGATAGTAATCTTGGGAAGAATTATGCTGTGAGTATCCATGAGAGTAGGATGGAGGTGGTTCCTCATGCGGGTAATATGACGAGCTCTCATCATCTTCATCTTCCACAATTTTAATCCAACTAGGAAATGTCGGGCAATGAAAAACATCGTGAAAGTAACTCCCGCAATTGTGGCATTCATCACGTTCATCCATGTTGTAAGTAAACTAACCTGCACAACAAGCTAGAATACCGGAGGTAAAGACGAACAAATAAAATAAAATAAAATAAAGAAAATTAAAATATTTTTGGATTTTTTTATTTTTATTTAAAGCAAACAAATAGAACAAAAATCAAACAAAGCAAATAACACTAAGCGCACTAGCTTCCCGGCAACGGCGCCATTTTGATAGCGGATGTCGTGGTCCACTTCAAAAACGTAAATAACCTAGGTAGCTAGGGTAAGTAGGGTATCGAATCCACGAGGAGCATGTGGTCAGTGTTATATGATTTATTGGATTATTTAACTAGATTAAACTAAACAAACTAAAAAGTGCAAAAGTTGATTTTTGTTTGTGAATAGAAAATAACAACAAGAATAACAATGAATAAAAATATGATCACACTAGGGTTCAGGTAAGTAAAGGAAAACAAAATCTTAGTTTGATTGCACGAAAAACTGTCACATAGACATGACTTGATTATCTTATTTAATTTGAAAGACTCACACAAGACCAAGGAATCTGGCGGATGCTGGTTAACGGTCCAAAACCGAATAACGGCTCCAGCTAAGATGTTGTCTTAGTGCATGTCAGTTTGATAGAAATAGAATTGATAATTACTTAAAAGTTAAGTCACAATTAACAAGCAAGTAACCCAAAACCAGTAAAACAAACCGGTAATCAAATCAAATAAATCAATGGTTTTTAACTCAATCACCAATTGAATGATTAAACTTACACCCAGTCTAAGTACAATCGAACATAAGTATTCAAAACCCTAAACTAACCCTACACCGAAGTACGATCACAAGAAGTTTAGCCAATCATAATAATAAAGAAAACATATACTGTCACTATAAAATTCTTTATGAAAACAATTAATTGAACACCCAAATGACTAATAAAAAAAACTAAAAAAAACCTTCCTTGATTCATGTCTTCAAGATTTGGCTTCTCCGGCTTTTAGATCGAAGTGCCCTCAGGCACACTGCCGTCAAAACCCCCTCGTGAATGCCCCATCAATTTTTTCCCTACGGTTTTCTTAGTGAACCACTTAAATGGGCCAAAAGCCCATTTTGCAAATTCCTTCCTGTGAAGTCACGAACCAAAACAAACATTATTATGAATCATTATTTTTTATATTATTTTTCATTTAAAAATAAATAGGAACAAATATTTACAAAAATTAGTTATAAAGCTTGGCTACTTAACATGTTATGGCTTGGGTTCAATCTAAAATACACCATTTAAGCTTATTTTTTCATAACATACTAATGTATAAAAACCAATTAAAATGGTATGTTTTGTTATCATATCGGGTGCATCTAATAATGAATTAACAATGGATAAGGTGCACCTACAATGCACCGATCATGAATCAAATATGATGATCGGTTGACTTCAATTGAGATTTCGTTTCTTGGCCAAACAATTGCTAATGTAAACTTTGACCGTTGTCGTTGCCCTAATTATCGATGTTATTGATTCTTGAATTGTCGTCAAACAACTAGAATCATTGCCTTGAATAGTCGTGAATCATAATAGATGATAGAATTTGAGCATGCTCCAAAGAAAGAACAACTCTGATACCCATTGTTACAGTCAAGAAAACTTACGATCGTATATAGTCAAGATCAATTACAAAAAGGAAGAACACAAGCAGAAGAAGTTTCCACAAATCAATCGATATCCCCATATGTCAACCAGTTTGGGTACTTAAAAGAACACCTTTTACAATTTACATTTACAACCCCCTATCATGCTATAGTTACAATTAATCCCATATATTATTTCATACGTAACAATAACCAATATTGGTTCACAGTCAATAACATCTTCACCATCTAGAGTAACAATGAGTCGAAGAAAAAAAAAGTTCCAAATAGGTAAAAGTTCAAACAATAAAAGATAAGCATAAAAAAGAATAAATCCCACACAAGAAGGAAGCTAAACAAAAATATGAAATTCAAATATCTTGGGTGATGGTTAGATTGAGCAGGCCAGTTAAGGTTACCCAAGCCCATCCGGTTCTTTAGGTGGTGCTGGGTTAGGACACCATCTAGAGTAACAATGAGTCGAAGAAAAAGTTCCAAATAGGTAAAAGGTCAAACAATAAAAGATAAACATAAAAAAGAATAAATCCCACACAAGAAGGAAGCTAAACAAAAATATGAAATTCAAATATCTTGGGTAATGGTTAGATTGAGTAGGCCAGTTAAGGTTACCCAAGCCCATCCGGTTCTTTAGATGGTGGTGGGTTAGGACCCGGATCCATATTATCTGTAGTTATGTAAATAAAAAAACCTTTGGTTTAGAAAATATTGATAGTTCCATAAACAATTAATCTAAAAACGAACAATCTTTAATGCTTTATCTATTTTGAATACAAGTCTCGAATTAGCTATCAAAGTGCATATCTAACTACAAGGTTTTCACGGCTTCGTCGGTTTATTCGGTAACGCCACCACCTATTCAGCTCAACGGTTTCGGTTTCTGAAAGTGCGTGAGCGGTGGATCGTCTACTCGTTCATATTGAAATCAATGTAAAACGAGAATGAACACAAGATGTAAATACAAAGGATTTGTATTAGACCACAGAGAGACTACAGAGTACACATACAAAATCTGACCAGTAAGTCCAAGAGCTCTCTAACCACAACACAAGACAAACTATTTATACTAGACATGAACTCGACCAGCCGAACCATAGGTTCGGACCAGGTTCGTCTAGGTCCGAACTCTAAGTTCGCCTAGGGTTCGGCCTATAGTAAACTTGCATCATCTTGTCTTGTATTTGATACTTCACATGACGATCAGGAACCATGTATCTACAGTTTCAAATCCAAGCAAATCGGCTACAACTAGCCGAAGGTAACCGAGGGAAATCGGTCAAATTGGACCTTTTTTTTCGTTGCCCCAACGGTTAGTAGCTAACAGCTACTAGCTTTCCTTTTTTTCAATTTTTTTACACCCTCTTTACACTATAATAACCCTCAATTCAACCATATTTCTCAGACTAATTCTACTCCGCTACCTTTTCTATATAAGATTTCTTTTCTATGGATCCAAGAAAAAAAATCGCCCGCCTGCACCCGAAAGTTTAGACCAAAGGTGCGAACAACTGGTCAATCTTCTACACCTCCTACGCAACCATCTCCACAACCGTTTGTACCCGAACAACCTGTAACACCCCATCCCTTAGGAGGCCGAGATAGCGAGGATCGTATCTATTTGAAAGCGCAAAATGAATACATTCTATTAAAACTTTAAGAGTACATGGCTTGATTAAGGAAAAATAGTACAACATCTAGGAATTTTAAATGTAAATCTAAGGTGGAGGCTAAAGTCTTCTAGGGTTGTCTTCATGCGCACGTGAGCGAATCTACTTCATGGTCTTCTATTTTGACTTGTCCAAAGTTAGGTTCCTGATACATACTCAAAAAAAATTGTGTCAACTAGAAAGCTGAGTGAGTTCACACGGTTAGTAAGAGTAATCGTCGTACAAAAATGGATTTCCTTTAGATTTGTCAGAAAGGTTTAGTTTTATCAAAAAGAGTATTTGAGTTTAGTAAAAATATGGAATTTGTTGTGTTTTGCCAAAAAGTAGAGTTTTATCGTACATAGTTCAAAAATATAAGTTTGTCATACGTCGTCACAATAGAATTTAATTAGATGACCAATCGGCCATTGGATGCTATGGTTTCAAAATGAATATAGTTCCACAATCAACCATTTCCTCTCCGTCATGGTCATACTCGATAGTTACGTGCGCAAGACCACTCGCCAATAGAGACTTCCCGAGATAAATAAATAAATATATAGAATGAACCCAATCTTGGGGTTTCGATGTGCCAAAATTATGCCCCTTGTGAGGACGTCCCGATATAGCATGGGCACAAGGACGTGAGGGCATTATCCTCAAATAGCACTACCCATTTTACCCACGGTCCTATACGGCTATACCAAGGACTAAGAATGTGTACATGTGGGACTAGCCGGGGTAAGTATCACTTGTCCGAATATGTGTGTATCGAGCATCCAAATATAATCAAGTACGACATGTAATAAAGAAAGTACGATGTTTGAAATAAATATATGTTTGAAGTAAAAGAGATTTTGTATCACCCCAAAATACTAAAATTAAAAAGGGGAAAGGATGTGGAGACTCACCTAAGCATTTGCATTTACCAAGTAAGTAGTTTAGGTTTCCTTGACTTCCAATACTTGGCACCTAAAGTAACAATTTGGACCAATTAGGTTATAGGTTTGGGTGGTTAACCCATCGTTTGCATTTCCATATTCGGTGGAGATTATTATTAGTCTTAAGAACATTCATTGGTTTGATTTAGATAACTTGAGATGTTAGAGTTTTAGTAACCGAATATGGACTCAAGTATGGTGTATTGAGTTTGTTAATTTAGTAAGTAGGAGTCTAACCCGTGACGTGGTTTATCAAGAATGGGTTCAGTTTACTAGTTGGTGTTGGGTCGTAGGCCCATTAATCACAAAATGGTTTTGGTCCCGGGTTTGGTTCTAGAAATTGGGTCGTAGGCCCGTTTGGAATGAAAAGTGTTTATGTGGTTTTGGTTTATGTCAAAAATGATAGTTTGTAAAACAAAATGTGAAGTTTACATTTTTGGGCTATAGGCCTCTAAAAGACTTATAAACCGATTATTTAATGTATGTCATTAAAATAGCGTTGTTTAGCCCGTTCAAGAAGACCCGACTTGATAAGGGGTCCGACCCGATTAATCACAGTGGGTCGTGAGGCCCAATGCGGTTAAGTAAATAGTTTTTAGATTAAATAAGTGGGTCCTAGCCCAAATTAAGTCTAACAAAATAGTGGTTCGTAACCCATTTGGAATTTAGTAAAAATTAGTGGGTTTTTGGTGTGGTGTTGATGGTAAGATGATGGTTGCTTGTTAGGTCGAGGGAGTGATAGAGAGTGATAGAGATGGTGTTCGTATGTATGGTGATCATATGGTGGTAGGTTGGTGGGTTGGTGGTTGCATACGATTAGGTTGCAAGGTGGTAAAGGTGATGGTTGTTTATGGTGATGGAAGGTGATGGTGTGGAGGCTACGTGGTGGTATTATGGTGGTGGTTGATAGCGGTTCTTGGTGGGTTAGGCTGAAAGCAAGAGAGAGATGAGGAAGTGACGTGAAATGTGGTGAAGGATGTGGTTCTATTTATAGGCAAGAGAGGAGAGAAGGATGAGAGTGTTGGTCCAATAGGAGAAGGAGAGAAAAGAGAGTGACCAATAGGAGAGTGTGACCAATGGGAGTAGGGGATCTTACATGGGTTGTGATTGGTTGGCCAATGGGAGTGTGAGTCTTTGCATGAGAGGAGATTGGTTGACCAATGAGAGTTTGTGGAAGTGTGTGACCAATAGGAGAGTGGAAGTATGCATGAGTTGTGATTGGTGGGTTGTTGTGGACCATTGGATTAAGAGAGAGAATGATTGATCCTAGCCATTGATCTTGCGTGTGATCTAGGCCATTGGATTAAATCAATGTGGACCATTGGATCAAAGTGAATAAGAAAAAAGGAAGGATGGGCTTGAGTGTGGTGGGCCACCGGTTTGGGCTCCTGATTGGGCCTAACCGGTTGGGCATTTGGGCTAGTGCAATGGGCCAAGGTGTTTATCCAGAGGGTTTGTCTTATGGGTTGTTCTATAGGGCTTGGATCCTATTAAATGATGAATTGTTAGGAGATGATTTTGGGAAATAAAGGACTTGGATTCAGATTTGGTCGAGATACTAGACGTTATATATTATGTGTATGTGTGTTTCTAATTACTTATAAGTATGAAGATGGCGTTGTATCGGAAATCAATTATGGTTCTTCCATTCATTTAGAATATATTATTAACTATATTTTATTTAAATCTAAGTGGGCTAAATAGGTGCAATTGGCCCGAGTCTGGCGCTATGGGTTTTTATATTTAGCTATGGCTTAAATAGGTTTTATGGAGTATGTAGATTATTCTTGGCCTAATTAGGAAATGGGAATGACCCAAGTAATTTTATGCACATTTACGGCCCAAATATTATTACTAATGGGCTTGGTCGGCCCATACATGATAAATGGTTCAACAAGTGGGCTTGTTGCTCCATTAATTACTTATTGGGATTTGGTAGCCCATAAGTGTTTAATTGGGCTTAATGTACTTATTAGAAAGTTGATGGGTTTCCTAGTGTGTTACTAGGCTTAGTTTATAGATGTTGGGATAATATACATGAGTGATGTGTGACTAAATAATGGAATATTATGTAATTAATGCGCAAAAAAAATATTTTGAATTTGTATATTTATATTATGGGTTTTTATTCGTGTGGGTGTTACACAACCGGTTTTTTATACACAACCGCCTCAATCACAACCTGGTTTTTATTTGGGGGAGTGTTCTCTGATCGAACGCACCATCCGTTTCTCTGATCTGAACCACCACCACTGAACCAACACCCAGGTCTTATCGGATACCTCAGCTGGCCACTAGCGCCGTCAACGTTCTCCTGTTTCTGAATGATGAATTCAGAGTCTTTAAGACCATTTGCGAAAACAAAATCCCTAATTGATTTGCATCGACACCGAATTGAGATTGGATAGACGACACCGTTCCTTCCAACAAACTATTTCTGTAGACATTAAATAATCTCGGAGGTTTCGAAACGACCGTACAGATACTGGTACTTTTCTGGCGAACAGGTTGTTCTCAAGAAACAGTTATTCAAGATTGGTAAAAAATCTCAAAAAACCCAAGTCGCCGGAAAATTGATTGGAAAAAAGATCGAGGACACGGAGCTGGAGCAAACGCGATATTTCAGTCGGAACTTCGCCGAAAGTCTATTGTTACGGAGGTTTATAAATTCAATTTTATGGCAATCGAAAATTTGAAACGGGATAAGATTGATTAAATAGCTGTTAGGGATGGATAATTCTTTGAGTTCCGATAGCTTCCCGATCTCCGACGAGAGTAACCTCTTAGCCGGTGAGATTTACATCGAAGGTATTGCAGGAATGGCTAGTGCTATATACATCGAAGGTGTTGCTGTAACCAAGTATAAAAGGTGATGATTTTATGTTTAAATGAGGTGGTCGGAGAACCTAACTTCAACTGATAATGGTGTTCGGTGGTGATGATGGCAGAGGTGATGGTGAAAGGGGTTGTGGGTTTGGGTAGAAGGGTTGGAAAGAGGAAGGGAGAGATGATGGGTTATTTATATTTTATATTTTAATAACATGGGTATTTTAGTTAGGGGGTAATTTTGTAAAAACATAACCAACTTTCAATTTTGTTCTAATTGGGTCACTCAATTTTTTTTTTGTTCCAATCAGGTCACTCAACTTTAAAATATGTTCTAATCCTAGATAAATGACCTGATTAGCAGGTAACCTAATCAATCTTTTTTTATAAAAACTGGATTCTTTTATAAAAACAACGAACTTTTTATAAAAAACGAATTTTTTATAAAAATTTTATTTTTTTATAAAAAACGAATTTTTATAAAATTGAATTTTTAATAAAAACGATTTTTTATAAAACTTCGAAATTAAAAAAACGTTATGTTTTTTATAAAATTTCGAATTTTTATAAAATTTCGAATTTTTATAAAATTCCGAATTTTTATAAAATTCTGATTTTTAAAAAAAAATCGTTTTTCTTAAAAATTCTATTTAAAAAATTTGTTTTTTTTATTAAAAATTATTTTTTATAGAAAAATTGATTAGGTTACCTGCTAATCAGGTCATTTATCTAGGATTAGAACATATTTTAAAGTTGAGTAACCTGATTGGAACAAAAAAAAGTTTGAGTGACCTAATTGGAACAAAACTGAGAGTTGGTTATGTTTCTGTGACATTTTCCCTTTTAGGGGTTATTCTATAAAATTTTAACAGAAATTTTTGATGGTGTTAAGTATTTGGACTTCATTGTTACAAACTGAAAACCACAAGGAGAACATTGTTGCAATTGAAAGTTTTGCATTAAAACCGTTATTTGAGTCAAACCACAGGGACAAAAACCATAATTTACTCTTTTTTTATATGTAGCGTCATCAATGGTTTAGTGGTGGGTCATGTTAGGTTTTGCCAGTGGTATTCGGGTCACATGTATTAATTTAAATTTTATTAAAACCCGTTTTAATAATTGTATTACCGGATACAATTATATATTTATATATTTAATTACATTAATTAAATCAGAGTTAGCAGAAACGATAAATATCTAATTATATATTTAATTAGAACGCGAAAAACCAAGTGACAATTTAACAGCAGCATTCAATCATCAACATGCAAATACTATATATATATATATATATAATTCAATACATATATATATATAATATTTGAATTAAATATATATTTATATTAATTATATATTTAATTACTTTTATATTTATCAGATAAAGTTGTGGTAATTGAATACAACAAGTTTATTTGATTATCATACTCTAAATTATGATAAGATCTAAACCAAAAGTGTTTAGACGGTGAACAATCGGTTTGTGTTGAACAACTGTTCGAGACATCGAGGTTCAACGAGACAAACGCTAGGGTTGCGAAAAACTTACCAGAGAAGCTAGCTCGGGTTACGATCAAATCATAGCGGAAAAATTCACCCGAAAACAACACCTGGAGCAGAGGTGGTTGACGGCGGCTGGTTGTGGTGGTGCGCAACAGCGGGCAGTGGCTGCTAGGGCGTCGAGCAGTTGGACTCGAACGGCACCGCGGCCGGGAGGTCGGCTGGCTAGCGACGAAAACAGTAGGGCCGGTTGAGGCGGCCGTCGGCGGCTTCGGGGTGGCCGGCGACGGCATCGGATAGAGAGAGGGGAGGGCACCGAATTTTGTAGGTGGCTAGGGAAAGATTGTGTAACCCAGAATCCCTATTTAGTCCCCTTTTTATAGGCACCAAAAATGAATTGTAGATAACCTACAACTGATTTGTTTAATATATTCGATGCTTATCCATTAAGTAGTTGTAGATAAACTACAACTGGTTTAATCTCTCATGATTATCCATTTGGGTCTTAGGATAATAATTAATTAATAAACAGATTTATTTAAACTCAATAATTATCCATCCACCAAATTAATAAACTAATTAAATAGAACTAGTTTATTTAATTAACGTTTATTCAAATAGTGCTTGTGAGAATATGTATATGTATTCTCCAGCATTATTCTCAATGTATATGTATTCTCCTGCATTATTCTCAAATAATATGTATATGTATTCTCCAGCAAGAAACACTGTTAATGGTGGATTAACACTTCAATCAGAATGTGACTTTGATTTAGCATTCACAGTGGCTGAATTATCTCCGTAATACAATTCTGGATTCTAATTTAAAGCAGGTGTAGAGCATTTGACTTTCATTTTTAACTCACGAGCTTGCAATTTTCCTGTTAACTTGTGAAAAGACCATCCAGAATAGTCTTTATCATGTGTCAATAACAGAACATAGTTTTGCCAGCTATTCGGTAATGCCTACAAAAACGTTTCTTTCAAATCATCATCATCTTTAGTAACTTTCAGTTCCCCAAGTTCACTAACCAGATGTGAAAACCTAGAAACCAAGTCTGAAATACTTTCTTTTACACAATGTTGAAAAATTATCAAATTCCTTTAACAAAACTTTCTTTTGACTTTTCTGATATTGATCATTTCCTGCACACCTGTCTTTTAATGCATCCCACAAGGTTTTAGATGTTGTGCAATTCTTAAATTGATGCAAAAGATCTCTCGGCAATGCCATTGTGAGATTTCCATATGTTTTCTTTTCTCATGCATAAACTTTCCTTTCATCTTCATAAAGATCACTTCGCATGACCGGTTCTCCATTTTTTCATATGATATATATACCCTTGCTCAATGGGTATCCATAAATCAATATCAAGAGCACTGATGTATGATTCAAACTGTTGCTTCCAGTTGTGATAATCTTCCAATCTTAAAAATTTAGGAACTTTCTGGTTTGTTTCGATTTCATTATCATAGTTCAACAAATTTTGAATTGAAGATTAAATAGCCGACAATGCGTGAAAATCGCTCATTTTGAAATTAAAAATAAAACATTAAAACTTTGAACTAAAAAATGAAGGTCTTTCAAGCGGATTTTGGGGGTCAAACCGGAGGGTACTAGCCGTGAGACGAGTAAAAGTATAGATCTCGTCGAGACAAACGTTTTGGCTGGTATTAGCTCTCGTAACTCTTAACAGAACTCAAGTTACGTCAGTTTTAGTGAACACAACTATTCTGCAAGCGTACCAAAACCACCCTCAGCGTACCAAAATGTCGACTTCCATACCAATGAGTTCAACGTACCACCAGCGGACCAAAAGCCAACGTACCAAGAAACGGACCAGAAAAATCAGCGTACCAGATTAGACAGCGTACCAATTTTGTACGGTGTAACTGCCTGCGTACCAAAAAATAACCGCTTTGGACCACTATTGAAGATTGTCTTCCGTACCAAAAACCAGCGTACCAGAAACCTATGAAGATTGCCTAGCGTACCAGTGTGTTCATCCAACGTACCATCATCATCATCAGGCGTACCAGCAGCGTACCAGACTGAGATTTACTGATTTTTTAAATTTTTGACTTTTGAAACTGGAATTTGGAACAGTAAGATGCAAAAACACTCTAGGAACGTTCAGAAATCATTTTTGACCTCAGAATCACTCATAATAGGGAGAAATTGATGAAAAACAACTCAAACCCAAACTTTCTCTCATTGGATTTCGATTCAGACCAAATCAAAGCAGCAGACCAACCTGGATTGCTCTGATAGCACTTGTAAAACTACGAAAAGGACCTTACCACTGCATGATTCAGTAAATCGATAACAACGAGAGTAAATAAAGCTTTGCTTTATTGATTCACTTAGAGAGATACAAGGATTCTAGAGAGAGAGAGAGAACACACTCAGTTTACACACAGTTAAGAGTATTGAAATGACAGAACTTCTAATAAGCTCTCTCTCTCTAATGAACTATTTATACTTACCATTCCGTGCAACGTACCAACCCATGTACCAGTTGGTACGTCCGTACCAACTGATACGGTGGACCATATGGTACGACCCGTATTGGTATGTTAACTATTTGACTCACAAACTTGCTCTAGTCTAGATACAATACACGAGACACATCGTAGCATAGGAATATGATCTAACATTTCTCTAGTGTCCCATCTTGCTACACTCAAAGCATTGGCGCTGATCATGCGGCGGCCCTGCTTTGGAAGTCTTCTTGCGCTTCCCTTTGCCTTTGGCACCAGACTGAGTGGTGGTAGGAGATTTACCCTTTTCCAGTAGTGGAACGCTTCCTCTTACGATTAGGCTTCTTAACACCAGTTGACTTGACCGCTAAGAATGCAGAGGTCTTATTGAAGGCGATATTAATCTCAGCAGTTTTTAACATACCATGAAGCTCCGACACTATCTTCACCAAGTTGTTCATATTATAGTTTACCCTAAACTGAGTGAACGAGCTAGAAAGAGATTGGAGAATCAGGTCGGTAGCCAATTCCTCAGGAATGGTATACTGGAGCTTCTCCAATCAGTCAATGTACGACTTCATCTTGACCATATGTGGCTGACAGGATAGCCTTCAGCCATCTTACATGATATGAGTTGAGTAACAACTTCGTAGCACTCCTGAAGGGCTTGTGTCTCAAACATGCCCTTCAGTTGTCCGATCATCTAGAAAGCAGTCAAGTCCTCCATGTTCTTTTGAAGTTCTGGAGACATGGTGGCCAACATCAGGCAGGATACTTGGGTAGCATCCCTTACCAGGCGGTCATGTGCTGCACGCGCAGTATGTCCAGGTTGTGAAGGCACCATAACTTCCAAAATATGGAGCTTGTTGGCTATCTTAAGCACAATCTCTTGAGATTGCGGAACCAGTCAAGGAAGTTACTGTTATTAAGTATCTCATTCTCAAGGATAGACTTAAGTTGGAAGGTGTCATTAGGTGCATTATTTTCATTGTTGTTGGCCATATGAACATTAAGACAATTTATTTTAGTATTTTCGATGTTTAGCCTAAATTCAATTATGGTAAGTTCTAATTTAATAAAGGATGGGATTATTTAACTCAATTACTAAAGGCAGCTGTAGCATGCATTCAATAGTATTTAAATAAATAGACAGACAACGATTGTCATTTGTGTGGACCAGTCACAATACCCGTTTATGAAGCCGCAACAACATCGAATGTTTATGCGATACGTTTAGCCTCATCTATACCCACACTATTTAGAAATACCAATAGTGCGGTATTGAAGACTCCAACATTACAAGTGCATGTAAAGAAAGCAATAGTTGTCCTAAATTTTCATTGTGCGAGGTACGGTGTTGAAGACTCCAATACCTCTAACTTGAAAGATACCCTACCCGCCAAGTGCGGTGTTGAAGACTCCAACACCGACGTTTCAGTAAAAAATATGTTCCAAGTATGAATGGATTTAGAATTGGCATAAACTATAAGTTTTATACTTACCAAATACGATTATTTAATCAACTTTTAGTTGATTATTATTAACCGCGAACCCTATCATCGCTCGAGACAGTCAAATTAGATAACCTAATTAAATGACTACGTTGTCACGAAGCATACATAACCAAACAAGCCTTTTAGAGTTTATAAATTTTATAAATTTCGAAAAACTCTTTAATTGGTTATATATATATATATATATATATATATATATATCTATTACTATATATAATACATATTGCCTTAAAGGGCATTTTCGTCATGAAAAATGCTTAATCCTTAAGACGCGTACAAAAACTTTAGCATAATGTACAATCTTTAAAGCCTACTTCTTAGACCCACCTTCAATATTTACAAGTAAATTAGGTCAGGGTAATTTAGTCATCTGGATATCCCTTTTGTAGCCGTCCATATCCTTCGATTACCCCTTTTCACACGCCTCGTTATCCACGCTCTCCTCGATCTCCCGTCCAGCCCCTCGATATCCGTCTCCTTCAGCCGCGAGTCTTCACGCTGTCATGATAACTCATGGAAGAAGGCGATTGGGCCGCGCATCTCTGGAGGATTCAAATTAGAAGGCTCTTTAAAGTCACAGCTCCCTTTCCATTTCATACGTGTTCTTCATCTGTCTCAATCAGTTCTCAGTCGATGGTGTGTAGGGTTGTAGTCACTATCTTCGGGTTTCTGTTCGATTGATTCTCGGCGCAAGCATCTGGTACGATTTCTCTTTTAATTTATTTTTATAATTTCTTCATTTTTTGCTTCAAGAACTAATCGTAGATTGAGTTCGTTTATTTATAAAATTCGAGGATGGTCGATGTAGCTTGAAAGGTAAACAATCAATTGTTCTTTGATTTTTGTACTCCTATTTCGATTCAAGTGTCCATGATACATTTCTTTATAGTTTTTATGAAAGCAACTCAAAATCTGTCACTTGCAATTTGTATATTAGCAGCTACAGTTGAAACAATTTGTCAGGATTCCAAGTTGTTTTTAAGGAAACTATATATAAAAATAATTAACTACAGTGGGTAAGTTAGGTCGAATAGTCTACTTCAATTCATAGAAACTTGTATCCATGCACTTAGGTTTGGCTCATTTGGAACCAATCAAGACCTAGACAATGTTTACATGTACAAATAAGAAGGGACAATTATCACGGCAAATGTTTTGTGTTATTACCCGAGTTACTCTTTTACTTTACAAATTTTGTTTAAATAATGTTTGTTACATGTCTGGTTCATATGGGAATTTATTCTATTTAATGGCTATAAAAGTTTGCACCAATTCTTTATAAGGTCTAACACCATATTATGGTAAATATGCAGATGACTTTTAAGAGGTAGATACAGCGATGAGAGCATGTGTTGATGATTATTCTTCGCTCTTTAGGTATGATTTATCATTATTAATAGTTTTTTTTTGTCATTTTTGTAGCTTGATTAATGCATATATGAATATATTATTGTTCTTCTTATTTTGGCAATGAACTCAGAATTTGTGGGTTTAAACTGTTCATAAAAAGAATTCTCTTAATCTCAACTACCATCTACAAATAGTTAAGTTGATCAAATGGGCGAGCTGGGGAAAAGTCAAACTGGGCCTGGGTCAAAACATGTTGGATCAAATTGGGGCTACTGTGAACATCGTTTGATCCAATTTACTGAAATTTATTATACTATATGTGTTTGATAAATTTATGTTTATATGCATTTGTTACACTTTGGATGACTTTAAACCCGTTCGCTGAACAGGATTGATAGGTTTGAACAGGGTTCAATTGAAGGTATTGAAGGAAGTAAAGGTTTTTTTTATGTGAGTAGGGTATGCTAAACGACGTCTTTTAGGCAGGTTTGGCTTTACCTTTCGTATTTTCTTGCTTAATTATTGCCATTAGAGCTTGATTTGGAGGATTTAGGATGCGTGTGATTCTTTATATGTGTTACTTATGTTTCCTTTAGTTTTGATAAATGCCTCAGATTCGTAGAAACAATACACCATTTTGCATAATGGCGGCTTTGAGATAGTGTTTTTATTAATGCTCATTAAGAATCGATGGTCTAGAAACATGTTTTAAATAAGGCACTCGCAGTTGTACAAGATAGGTTGAATCAACCTGAAAGCTGGGTTGGCATTCATTTTCTTTGAATAAAGCTTTGTTAAAAAGATTAAGTAGATTTAAAAAAGTTTTTCAACATTTTTCTTCATATATGTTGCAATTTTTTTTCATGTTGTTATTGTAGATAATTTGATTGCTTAGCCAAGAACTGTGTCCAATGCAAGCAACACTTAAGATAAGAGGATGATGTTTGAGCAAACAAAGAAACAAGGCGATAAAAATAGTGACATTTATGTCTTTTAAATCCACAACTATGTCTAACAATGTTTTTTGTTCAAATTAAGGAGTGAAATTTAAGGATAACCAAGCCTATACAACAGCACCTCGCCAAGAACCATGTCTAACCGTGTTTTTTTTTATCAAACTGTAGAATCGATATGCAAGCTTTCAAGTCTAATCAAGACTAAAAACCAAGCTTTGATCAAGTCCTGATAGTTTTGCTATGCATGAATTATTTCTTCTTTTGTTTGAATCACAGCTCAGTGATCAGTTCTGCAATTGAGGTCATTCAAGGGTATGTTTTTCCCCTCTATATTCCTTTTAATATTTTGTTCTTCCGATGATGATTTGGACCTATGTTATTTTTTCTTATTTTGTAAATAGCTTAGTGTGGAAGTCTACGGAGCATTGGTTAGGTAAAAGGTAAGAACCCATAGCTGTAGCTAATCAATTATGACATTTTGATTCTGTTGTCTTGATTGAAATAATGACACTATGTATTCTCATCTGTTTATTCTAATTGTTCACGTTATTTCATTTGTAAATGCTTTCTCATTTTCCCTATCTACTTACAAATGTACCTTTATGTTTATGACTCTGTGTTTAAATGGCTTAAAAGGCATGCTCCTGTATTTGATATTTATTCAGAAACTATTTTTTCTGCATTCTCACTTTTCTCTTGATAGATCATATTCCAAGTAGAGCTACTCTCGAATATGGTCAAACTGCATTAAAGGTATTGTTTGACTTCTGCAGCCAAACTACATTTCATGTGGGTAAGAGGTTATTCTAATATGTAGAAGTTTTTGAAACCAGTTTTTTGTGTAACCTGACATCGATACTTCTATCATGTCCATTATATGGCCTGAATCAACCAACAAGAAAAAGATTGTAATGAATTTTTAACTCAGCTTCTGTTTTTCCTTGCCGTATACAACTTAAAGCTTCTTGAGCCTTATGCTTTCAATCATTTTACTTTTTCTTTCAACCATTTTGGATATTCACAAATGAATTTGATGGTTCTGTTTTGTGGTACACAGTATACTAAGATCCCCAAAACAACCAAGTAGTGAAGTTCATATGTTGGCTTTTAACTTCAAAAATATCTTCAACCTCAGTTGCTTAGTTCATATGCCTACTTGATCTCACAAAACTTAGCTAATTATTTTCTTCTATTTTATAACAAGTTCTTGTAGAAGTGTTGATGGACAGCGGCAACTTCATGTAACTCATATTCCATTTTCTAAGCCGAACATTCCAAGTTTAGGATTATTTTCATTTTCCATCGATGAAACATAGCTTGTTTTTGGAATCCAGGTATTACCGTATTAGAAGGGATTCAAGAGTTCCCAGATCTTGCAGAAGCATGTGGATGAAGTTGGTGAATTCAGTGGAGTGCTAGCAAAGCATACTCTAACCGTTTGCTATTCACAGATTATGTGTTTCCTGGGGTGAATCATGTATGTTCGGTGTACAACGAAACCAATTAAACGGCTAATAATATTCTTATCGAGTGTCATACGAATTACGTTGTTTTTGGATATGATTTGGGGGTGTGTAAAGTGCAGGAAATATTTTCCTTTTCCTTCAGTGATTTCCTTGTTCTTCAGGAAAACCTTGGGTAGGAGCAGTAAAAAATGAAGAGGATGCATATGTTTGATTGTGGTGGGAACGTGATGGGCTGAAGCCCTCTTTAATCATATTATGACCAAGGTGGAAAGAACTCTATTGGCGTTCTTCCTTTGGGATTAAATATTGGTAAAAATTGGCCAAGGCTTGGGACATCTACAGTGTTTGTAGCAAGTAATCGTCTTTGGGTTTTTTTTTTCTCTGCTGTTGTAATTTTAAGGGTTTTATAGCTCCTTGTTAGCCCTTGCTAACTTTATTAATCGATGATATTGGCTACTATAATTTATACATGTTCATTGTAAACTGGTGTTAAAGTTGGTAATGTTATGTATGTAAGATACATGTTAGCATTTAAATTAACTTGAAAACTAACATGTAATTAGCTCTTAAATTCATTCCTCTAATAACATAAATTAATAAGTAAACCAGAGTTTACGTCTTTGTAAGTGACGTGACTATTACCTCTGAAATTATAGGGCTATATCATACATACTCATACATCTTACACTCCATGTCACATCAATACTATCATTTTCTCACCAAGATTCGAGAGTAAAAAATACTTTACTTTTAAAATAATACAATTCCTCTGTTTTTATAATCTCAAGAAGTGTTTCAACTACTTTCTTTTTGTTAAAAATCCAATCAAATTTCATCTTTCTCTCTCCACGTAATGTTAACTCCCGAGAGGATTGATAAACTAACATAAAACAAGTACCACGTTAGTTAATTGTTGTTGTCGCCGTATCGCGCGAGTTTTATTATATTATAGTCTGCTTTTAAGTTATAAATACTTTAATAAAAAAATGCTTATAGGTCTGATAATAATAATAATTAGTTACAAAAGTGGGTCATAATAATTATAAATAATTTATTTTGAATTCTTAGGAACAATTTTGGGAGGAGAATTATGTTGTCTACCAATTAAATCGTTATTATTTATCTGACCATCTATAAAGAACACACTCGGTAAATCAAGATTGACATGATCTTGATCTTATCATACACGATTGTAGTTTTCCGCTGTCGCATCGTGTGGGTTGCACCCCATGTTATGATTGTTGTTGTCCCTGAACGCGCGTGTACTGCATTAAAATATTTCATCGCATCGCATCGCACTAACATAATCGGATATTGCGTTGTAAATTGTCATCACCACCGAAATGTGTGAACATAAGACAAATAATGCGCTATAAACCGGCACCCGCCGCAACGCGCGGGTACCCCACTAGTATATATATATATATATATATATATATATATATATATATATATATATATATATATATATTACTTTAATATAGAGATATGAGAGAGAATGTTAAATGTTAAAAAATTAAGAGTGTTGTACAAATCAATAAGCATGATGTACAATGCTTTATACATATCTCTTATGCCAACAAAAATACCACCACAATAAGACTACCCGTAGTGGGGCGTGGCCGGGCGTTTTTGGGCTATATAACGCCCCCTATAACGCCCACCCCCACTACGGTGGGGCGTTATAGGGGCGTTATAGAGGAGGGGCGGGCGAGGGGTGTAGGTCCGAAAATCTCCCAAACACACGATATCTAATCAAACACGAGTGCGGAATCCTCGTATAAGATCGATTCAAGAAGAATAGTAGTAGAAGAGACTAGATCTATGAGAAAGATGAAGTCTTGAATGAATAATAACTACTATTGAAGCTGATCGTAAACTGATAGCAATCAAGAAATCGTAAACTGCCTTGACATGTATTGAAAAGCTTACTTCATATGAAAGACAATTGGGTTTATATAGTACCCATACACAAAATCGTAAACAACTAACTAGCCCACATGGCCCAATCATAAACTATATAAGCCCAAACACTAATAAGCCCAAAACAATAAAACTAGCCCATTAACAAATGTTCATGCCTTAAATAAGCCTAGCCCAACAATCTTCCCCTAGGCATGAAACATTTGACCTTTTCTTCTATGGCAGCAGGAGATCGAATCTGAAAGTATTCAATGTGTTGTTCGACCACCATTTGTTTGCTACAATCCGCTCTGCAGTCCCATGAAAGATACCTACCCTCACAGCATTCTCCATATCATTTTCATCACCAAGTATAGGCTGTGAGGCGAGCAACTTGATATCTCTTTCTCCGAATCTGAGCAAATCAACCGGATCATAAAAACAAAACTGCCTCATACTCTTGCAGAGCACCACCACCTCGTGTGTCGTTGGATCATAAAACCAGCAGTCAAAGTTTTTGACTAAAGTGCCATCTTGAATTTCATCCAACATATTTATAACTCTAGTGCGCTTGGTAGGTGGTCTCCGAGCTTCTCCCATGGGCTCACCAGTAGCAGGGTCAGTACCTGTCTCAACCCACCTTATCTGCTTCAGCTCAAAATTAGTGAAATTGTTTTCCAGATGGCTCAGCAAGTTGTTTCTGATAAGATCCCCATCGGAGCTGTTCCACCTGTTGATAAATGGAGCTCGAAGCAGACTCCTAATCTCGGGCTCAGTCCAGGAATGAAATTGCCCACGAGTTTTGTAGTATTCCACTGGACTGAAGCCTTCACGGATTACGGCAAACAACCTCTTTTCTGAGTCATAGTGCCAGCAAAGGATGTTTTCACGACTCCCCCTCTTGTCTAATGTGCTCTCACCAAGATCAAGGGTGTATTGTGTGGGGGCTGGACCTTGAAAGAATTCACGGAACCAATTGTCGTGTCCCTCAGGGGCTTTGGAGATGATTCTGCCACTTCGGGCGTAATCTGACATTTCAATGTTTTCATCTCCATCATCCTCAGTTGCTTCACTTGTACCTTGAGCTGAAGAGCTTTGACCCGAGGCACCTGAAGTATTTCCCTCTACTGCACTTTTAAAGGCATTGAATCTTTTCTTCGAGGTCCATCAGAGCTTCATTGAGGTCCTTCATTCTTGTCTTGTCAGCCTCCTCTCTCTCTTCCATCCTTCTGTTATCTGCTACCTCCTTCTCCCTTAACCTTCTGTTCTCTGCTTGCAGTGCCATAATCTCATTCTGTCTGATCCTGTTCTGAGAGATCAGAAAGTTGATATGAGGATCGGCGCTTATCCTCAGTTCAATTGGTAGCTCAGCAGCTTGAAAATGCCTAAATCCAGGAATAGTTGTTGGCTGAGTTACAATTGGTAATAAGATCTTCAC